>CM031238.1:413168968-414401313 GCA_018340775.1 Taxus wallichiana var. yunnanensis | reverse complement strand
ATCCACATGAGCACGAAAGAACGAGGAAATCACCTTTGAGGGGACAAGGCCACACACCATCGGATTCGCCACTATTTTGCAAAATCCAGGTTCAATCTTTTAAAGTTCTAGTTAAAAGAATATCAAGTAGAGTAGTCAATCATTTCATTTTAGTTAATTTTATTTTCAATATTGCAAGGGAAGCTATGGGGATTGATAGTTTTTGAGAAACTATGATTCACTCCTCACTTTTGAGGTAGGATCGAGAGTCTTTCAAATAGATTAGATCAATTATCTGGTTACTTAGAATAGATTCACAACTGCACTGACAAGTAGCTATACTCGGCTTCTTTGTTTGTTTTAATTTCATTATTAGTTTAGTTGTCAATTTATATATATATTAGATAATTGCTCTTTAAATTCTGCTCAATAGTTTATCAATAAATATCAAATTTAGGAACATACGTAGATATATCTTGCATAGTTAATTTATTTTGTCATTAGTTAGCTTTATATCACTTCCTTTTGCATGACAATCATGGGACCTAGGGAGCCTAGAGAATACGTATTCGAGCCTATCGTGCCTCAACCCAATCTTGTCACAGCAATAACTGATATAGACCAGAACCTTAGAATCCAAGTCTTCCAAACAACAACAGACTTACAACAGATCAGCTCACAGTTAAGAGGGTTAAACATAGAAGATGACCAAGCACACATATTCTAGTCAAACCAGCCAAACTATAGGTTACCCTAGATAAACATCTGCATGACTGTAGAAGGGCTTGAAAGAGAGCAAACATTCGGTTGTGATCCTTTGGTCCCACAACTAGATGCAAGAGATACTCTCACTGATATAGATACTAGCTTAAGAATTCAGGTTGCCAGAATGCCTGTAAAATACCCTGAAAAGATTACACAACTGTTAATTCTAAACATAGAGGCCAAAAATGCATACGACTATTGGATACTAGGGATTAGAGACTGATTCCGCACATGACCATAGCAGGTCCACAACAACCACGAATCTATGATTGTGATTCACAAATCCCACAACCCAACGAGTCCATAGGTCAATCCGACATTGACGCTAGCTTACGGATGTTAGTATTTAGATCCACTCCACTTCCACCTATCATCATCACACGATTATTCTTGTTAGACATAGTAGCTAACAAAGCTAAAGATTTCTAGACTAGATCAGAGAATCAACCATAGAATCCATTATATATCCATCATCCATCATATGACCCTATCTGGAGACATACACAAAACAATCCCGGTCATTTTCCATGTATCCCACAACCCATAGATAGGATCATGCTAGAGCTCGATATTGATTGGATCCTTGAGTAACTCATCCTTACCAACCAATCTATCATGCTAGTTCGGGTTAGGAGGGCCTTATTT
This sequence comes from Taxus wallichiana var. yunnanensis, assembly GCA_018340775.1. NCBI lineage: Eukaryota > Viridiplantae > Streptophyta > Pinopsida > Cupressales > Taxaceae > Taxus > Taxus wallichiana. Next base: position 414,399,924 of record CM031238.1, on the reverse strand, counting down.
TCCTTAGATTCATAGATTCCACTAGTGTGCGTTGAAGATATAATATTACCTATCTAATTTTCCCATATCCCTACATATATTCCATCCCCACTGGCTGTCTCGGCATGACCTCGGGAGGTCGGGTGCGAGGAAGAGTTACTTGTAGATTCCCATGCTCACTTGTCACTTTTCCATTGTACAAAATTGGTGAACCCGACGTGAAATTCTTACTTTCTGGTTCGAAGTCACATTTCTACTTGTTCTTCCAAATTGGTACTTTTTCCACCTCATTAGCCTTCACATCAGCTTCACCAACAAAATTGGTGAACCCAACGTGAACACACAAGTGCTTCCCCTTTTCTTTATTACCTCTTTCTTCCACCTTTGCTCTTTCCCATTATTTTGCGGGTATTCATATACCCCCCGAATATGTCAAGATTTGATGCATATGGCAGACCTCTCCTAGGTCTTGAGGCATACTACACTCAACTGAATAGATAGTCATCACCCTCACTTTCAGTATGGGGTGAAAACTATTCAAATAACCAATTATCAACACAAGCTCCACCTCCAAGGACTAGATATAGTTCATCTTTCTAAATAGAGGACTTGGATCAACTCACGCAAACGCAACAAATAGAGCCTTCAGGCTCAAACAATATGACATTCACAGGAGAATCTGGTTCATCTCCTCAGGTGCTACTTAGACCAAAAATTAGCAGACAATCAGATCCATACTTGGTTTTAGATGATGAACATTCGATGCGTTACACGAGAATGAACAACGCTCTGGGGAGTATGTACCCACCTATAGGAAGTTTGAAACATGACCCAGGTCTCTTTTCAAGAAAATACCTCCATACCACTACCTATAGGAAATTCCCTCGGTGAAACTTGGCGGGAAACGATCAATTCATAGTGGGGTATCACATGACTATCTGACCTCAGAATATACAACAAACGCCACCAAGGCAAAATACTGGGACTTCACCAAATGAAGTCATTTTAACTTTAATAGAAAGAATTAGAGGGTTAGAACTTGCTCAAGCAAGTCAAACATCTCAATTCATGCAGGCATGAAATTCCAATCCTCCACATTATCTTAGCCAAGTAGATCTCCTCATAGGAATAGGAACATTGGGCATGCCTCCTTAGTATTTGCAACAAACACCAACTAGAACCGCCACCTCCAACACCGTTCGGGTGGAGAATATGATACCTCCCGATCTTGTACAACACAATCCACTCTTGGGGAATACTCCTTCATACTTCAACATATACTCCAAGTCACCACAAGAGGATATGTTCTCCTCTCCCGGCATGCTTGCTCAACCACGGGGGCTTCCTTATGCCCCTGCAAATGCATACGCTACATCCGTATCGATAACCCATTCCACCTCCTCCCCCAAAAGGCACCATCAATGGTCAAAACCTATGCGATATGGACTTACTCGAGTACTTGAAAGAACCCTTTGAATTCACTATATGAAGCATCATGCTTTCGAGACCTCTTCTGATTTTCCCAAATACAAAGGGAGGATACCGAATACACACATTAAGGCCTATGCTACAGACCATTCGAGAATTACTTCCTTGGGATGGGGTTGTTGCCAAAATATTCCCCAAAACCTTGGAGGGCATCGCCCTCGATTGGTATTACAGAATACCTAAAGCTTCCATCCATTTGTTTAAACAACTAGTTTCAGAGTTCATTAAGGCATTTGACATGAACAAACTGTTAAGAATAGGAATCAGGGAATTCTTGCACATTAAACAAGAACACAATGAATCATCACTCATTTCATCCAGAGATGGCGTACAATCCTTTATTCTTCGGCCAGTGCTCCAAACATGGACCAAATGGAGCTATGCGATTTATTCCTTCATTCTCTCAGCAGAGAGGTGAAGGAAGAAGTCTAGAAGTTCCCACTAAGGACTTATGATGAAGTACTTGAGAGCACTCTCTGAATAGATCAAGTGGTAATAGATAGCGGTCGCAAGATGTATGGAGCAAACAAGAGGTTAATCACCCCCAACCAGAATACTACAACTTACCCTACTGCCACAAACATCAATCAAGGACCTAAAATCCTTAACAAAAATCATGGTGCAACAACCGATGGGGTAACTGACCAAGCTAAAAAGGTCAATGTTCTAAATACTCCACCACTAGTTAACAATCAATGAAACAACAAATTTACCCCAATAATCAATTCGGTGGATTTTAATCATCCACAACAACAACAACAATGGTGGATCCAGACACAGGGTCCAAGCCAAAACTCAATTGGATATCAAAATCAGAACCAAAACCAAAAACAACAAATACAAAACCTTAATCCTAATAGATAGCGGTTTGATCAGAATCTTGGACCACAATATATGCCAAACCAACAACCTAGAAATTACAATCCTAACTTGTATTGTGGTTTTCATAAGATTTGAGGCCATGACACTAGAACGTGACGTGACTACAGTAAATTCATGCAATGTTTGCCAGAGGAGAAAAGACGACTTTTCATAGATATGTTCTTGGCGGATCTTGCGTCACCAACACCAAATGCTTTTACAGGGGCAATTTCCCCTCAAAATGCTCCCCTCAAGATCTTCAATGATCCACTCCCAAGTCACAATAATAAAAATTAAATCCAAATGGGACGAACAAATATCTAATGGTAGGAAATAATGATTATGAAGCCTCGAACTTCACTAAATCCACCTGTTGCACCACAATTAGGAAGTCAACCATGGCCCAAGATAGTCGGTTTAGTAGAATTAGATACCAAACTACCCATGGAAGCCATAACAAGGACACGAGAGTATTCCTCTCAGCCAAATCCAAGTTACTCGCTAGAGACAGATAACATCCAACAAATATTAGTGAAACCCGTAGGTGCCTATGATCTGATTAATGACCTAACAAAAACCTTCTCTCACATCTCCTTTTTGGATTTGCTGAGGAACTCTCCTACCCACAGGGCTACTCTTTTAGAGGCATTAGGGTTAGGTCATTTAATTAACATCACTCCACCTCCCGAAACACAGGTAAACCATATAGACTTTGATATCCACCCTCCGGGGCAGCCGGAGAGGGATGCCGAGTTTATATTCGAAATAAACAAAATGCCAACAGACACTGAGATTGCATGCAGAGGTGATCCGGCCTTACATTTGCAAGTATGGGTTTATAACAATTATGTTAAATGTGTAATGGTTGACGATGGGGCAGCAGTTAACATAGTCCCCTTCTCTTTCCTTCAAAAGCTAGGGTATGGAGAAACAAACTGTTCCATGACTCAGAATACGCTAAGAGGATATGATAGCCTTAAGGCCACTTCAATTGGAACTATAATAATACCGGTTACCTTAGGACCCAAAACAATCCTGACTGAGTTTTATATTATAGATCGGAAACCAATTATAATATGATCCTCGGCCGACCATGGATACACCGTATGAAGGCAATCCCTTCTACATTATTTCAAGAAGTAAGGTTCTTGCACTTAGGAAAGGTATTCATAGCCAAAGGTGATCCAAAACCATTTGATATACACCTAGCTGACTTAAAGAAAAGACCGGGCATTCACTCTGAGTTTGAACTCCCAAAAAACCAACTTAATAAACCAATTGACGCGAAACCAGAAGAAAAGTTGGTACCTACAACAGATCTTGAGACTATGAGCCTAGTCAAGACTATCCTAGCCCTCAAGGATGAGACTAACATTGTAGAAACAGTATCATTAGGAACTACTACGAAGATTGTTGACTTACTAGAACAGGATCTACCAATTTTCCTACCATTTGATTCTATAGGTATGGGATATACCCTAGGTGTTGGTGCTCTTCCAGTAGAGGATCTCTGCATGGTAGAAGTAACCAAAGTAGAAAAAATTGACGTAGCGAATGTCCCAATGTCCATCTTCCCAACTAAATATTGGACTCTCCATTTTGATGGAGCAAGATGTCGTTATGGGGTTGGGGCAGGTGTGATCTTTACTTCTCCCAAGGGAAAGATCCTACCATTCGTTCACCTTTAAACTAAATTTTGAATGTAAAAACAATGGAATAGAGTATGAAGCCCTCCTCCTTGGCCTCATCATAGCTAAAAGGCTCATTGTTAATGACATCAGGGTGTTAGGAGACTCTCAATTAGTAGCTTTGAGGTGTATGAAACTAGAGATGAACACTTATAGCTCTACAAAACAACGGTATTAACTTTGAGAAAAGAATTTGACTTCATATCCATTGAAGCAATCCCACGAGAACAAAATCTTCTTGCAGATTCTATAGCAACCTCAGCATCATGCTTCACCCCAAACAGTGAGTTAGAAGATACCCATTTCATGGTATCCCTTCATACTAAACCATTAGTGAAAACAATGTCAAACCCTCTTTTAACAAACATAGCTGAGAACAACTCTATTATCCTAGACCATGTTGATAGTGATAGAGCCACTCTAGATTACTTAAATGCCTATGCAATGTTACATCTCACCCATCATGAGGTAGATTCATCCTTAATCCCACATTCATCTTCCTACTTCGGAAATCCCATGATAGAGCTTCCCCCACAAAAAGAACTCAACATGTACACAGTAGAGAATGGAGATGATCTGGAATTACCTCCAGCCCCGCCTGAGTTTGAAGAAGGTAATGCTTCTTTAATCGAAGAAACAATTGATATTAACATTGGAATGGAGGAAGACCCAAGGATCTTGAAACTAGGATCTTTGTTAACTCCAGAAGAAATAGAAATACACACTCGAATCCTCAAAGAACATCAGAAGGCTTTCGCATTTAATTATAAAGAAATGACAGGGGTTGCACCACACATCACGGTACATAATCTCGTCACCAAATCAGATGCAAAGCCAGTTAAACAAAAATCGAGACCAATGAAACCCAAGGTAGCTCTCATGGTAAAGGAAGAAGTAATGAAACTCCTCCAAGTAGGATTCATCAAACCAGTCGATTATTCTCAATGGATATCTAATATCATTCCCATTCTCAAAAAGAATGGGAAGATACACATTTGCATAGATTTCTGAGACATTAACAAAGCATGCCCCAAGGATGACTTCCCATTACCATCCATTGACGTCATCGTTGATGCAATAGGCTGGCTTTGAGATTTTGTCTCTCATGGATGGATTCTCGGGATATAATCAAATCAGAATATCTAAACAAGACCAAGCCAAAACCATGTTTATAACTCCTTGGGGAACCTATTGCTACGTTGTTATGCCATTCGGTCTCAAGAACGTTGGCGCCACATACCAGCGGGCAAATGACATACATATTTCACATCTTATTCACAAGATCATGGAATCCTATGTAGATGACTTGTTGGCCAAGGCCAGGAAGCACTGTGATCACCCTAAGTGCTCCGTATCATTCTTTCATGTTTGATAGAATATAGAGTCACACTAAACCCAAAAAATGTGTATTTGGTGTGATAGGAGGGAAGCTCCTAGGTTACATTATATCATCACAAGGGATCGACGTAGACCCAGTTAAAATCTGTGTTGTTCTTGAAATGATCCCACCATCAGATGAATCTAGAATCAAGTCGTTTCTTGGGAAACTCGGTGCCATCCGAAGATTCATCCCAGACTTAAGCTTTTCCATTAATCCAATCAACAATCTACTCAAGAAAGAGTATAATATTGATTGGACCAAGACTAGCTGAGGAGGCTTTTGAGTAGTTAAGCATTTCTGTTGTCACCACCCATGCTAATGCCACCTAAACCAGATCACCCTTTAATCTTATATTCACGAGCTACCAATGTCTCGCTAGCCTTGTATGCTGGCTCAAGAAGACGATGACAAGAGAGAACGCGTGATTTATTTTATAATCCACATGTTACTCGATTATGAAACACACTATACACAAGCAGAACGAGAATGCCTTGCCATAGTCTTTGCAACCAAATGGTTAAGACATTACATGCTAAATCAAGAAATGAGGGTCATTGTAAAAATAGACCATTTACAAACCTTTCTCATGCAAGGGTCCTTGTCTAAAAAGGTTGGATGCTTTATGACCTTAATGGGTGAATTTGAATTAAATTTTGTAAATCAAAAGTCCGTTAAGGGACAAATCATAGCAGATTGGTTAGCTGACAACCCATTAGATGGAGGTGATCTAGTCGATTTGGACTTTCTCGATGAATGCATATATTACATCAAAACTAGACCTCCCATCTCTGAATGTCCTTGGTATACTGATATTATTAATTATATCATGAGCCATACATATCCGAAAGTGCTACACCACAACAAAGAAGGTGGTTACGCATTATCGTAGCTAAATACGTTATTATAGAACAAGTGCTCTATCGTAAGGCTTTTGATGGAATGCTTCTAAGGTGTGTTGACACAGAAGAATCCAAGAAGATTCTCCACGAATCTCACAGTGGAATATGTGGAGGCCACTTTGGTGGTCATGCCACCACTCACAAAATACATCGGATGGGCTATTTCTGGCCCACTCTAGAACACGACGTAGTAGAGTTTGTACGCAGGTGTCATAAATGCCAAGAATTCTCCCACGAGATTCACATGCTAGCACAAGCTCTACAACCAATCGCTACTCCATGGCCCTTTTCTACATGGGGCCTAGATTTGATAGGGAAATTCTCTCCCTCATCTACAGATGGCCATAACTTCATAATCACGGCCACCGAGTATTTTACCAAATGGGTAGAGGCTATGCCTCTCACCATTGTACCGGTTTATGATCACCAAGTTCATTTTGAACCAGATCATTTATAGTATGGTGTCCCAAAACCATTATCACAGATAATGGGACTTCTTTTAAGAATGACAAGGTTCGTGAGCTATGTAATAAATTTAAAATAAACCATCATACAGCCTCCCTGTATTACCCTCAAGCCAACGGACAGATGAAGCAACAAACAAAACATTGAAAGCCATTCTCCTTAAAATGGTGAAAGAAAACAAAAAATATTGGCATTTAAAGTTATACCTAGCCTTGTGGGCCCACCAAACCTCAATAAGAACACCAACAAGAGCAACTCCTTTCTCACTGGTATTCGGAGCGGAAGCAGTTCTCCCACTTGAGGTTGAAATACCCAATCTCCACATCTCATTACAAGGGATTCTAGGATGAAGAAGCTTATAGAGAAGCACGTCTCTCTCAACTAGAAATCCTAGATGAGGCTAGGCTAGATGTTGAACAGCGGCACAGAGTCTATGCTGACCGGATGTGCCGGTAGTATAACAAGAAGGTCTATGAATGAGACATATATGAAGGTGATCTAGTTCTAAGACTAGACAATCGGATCGATAAAAAGACCGGCGAAGGGAGGAAATTCCGCCCAAATGGTTGGGCCCATACCGAGTCATGAAGGACTATGGAAATGGTGCATATCTCTTATGCACACTGGAGGGTGAGGAATTTGGTGAAACTGTCAATTCCCTACACCTTAAGCGATTCTATGCATAAGTGACCAGCACTATCTATATAATTATATCTACATTGCATCTTCATGTAGTTAGGTTCATTTCATCCACTTGTTTCATACAAATCTTGTGATCAAGGAACTTATTCCCAAAGCAATTCATTACAAAATTCTGATGATATTGACATTAGCTTTCAAATCATACTTCTTCATTTTCATAACATCATCACCATTTTAGAATCCTTTCATCCATACAAAGCTAGATATGACAAAGTCTTAACGGTAACCATACCAAGGTCTTGCATGCTTGTTCTCTCTTTTGGTTTCTCCCTAGGATAGGTGTCTTGCCTATGGTCTGTTCTAGAAGCTTCATCATGTCACATCTATCCCGTATGCATATCTCTTTGGAAGTAAGAACATACTGACATTTTTCTCAAATAAACAAGTCAAATATAGATCAAATAAAAAATTTTATTTTTACACATTTCCTTGCCCTACCAACCTTCGGTGATAAGCTTGCATCTCTTACTAGTGATGTAGGGTTGGGAAAGGATGGGAATGCCCTTACTCACCTGTACCTTGTCCATGGTGATAAGCCCATGCTTCTGACTAGTAGCATGGGGCAGGGTATGGGGGGTCCTCTTAACAATAAACGTTGAAGGTAGTCAACAAACAACTCAAATGAACCTTTGAAATCTTGAGTCAAAAACAAATGAATCAGATGTCCAAAATTCCAAGAGAGTTCAAAACCCTAAAAACCAGATTTTGTCAACCATGTGGCCATCTACGGATCTAAGTCTAGATAAACCACAAAGCAAGTAGCATTCTAAACTATGGAGTCACTTGAGTAGAGTAGGTTTGTAGCATCCTAATTTGGTTCCACCAAATCTTTGTCTATCTCTCATCACTACCATTCAAAAAATTTCACAACTTGTGCCCTTTCTAGCTCTCGGTGATGAGCCCTCGCATCTTACTAGTTGCGTGGAGATAGGAATGGGGCAAGTTCATCTACTCATCATACTGGTTTATCATCTCATTTTGTCAAAACAAAAATGAAGTACCAAAAATTGCTTATAGAAACTAAAGTTCAAAATCACATTGTGTCTACATTATCATACATCAGCATCAAGAAATACAAAAAGAAAGAAAACATTTGTATCATTTGTTCTCCATTGCATACATTCTGAAAGGCATATAAAAACAACATTGTAATTTACATGGAAAAGAAATCACAAGAACATTGATACCAAGAGTCTAATCCAAAAAGAATATATATATATATATATATATGTATGATCAAATTCCTGTACAATGCCATCATGCGCTAAGCATGGTCAAAATGCTCAAAGAGCCGGAAATACAAAAACATCATACTAATGATCTATGAGACCTAATGGCCTCTCAACCCCTATGAGATCCCTCCGAAGGTGCACGCCCTCGTCTAGGACTCCGGCTACGCTGGCACTCTGAGTGCACGGAGGGCTCACGATCCCGAGGAGCTAGCTGCGGCTCACCATGAGTGACTCCTCATCAGGTGCTCTGCTATCCTATATCCTACCAACTCGGTATGGAGGGTAGACACCATCCTGGCCACATGCCAGATAGGGGAAAAAATGTCGGTATGCCTACCGGCTGCTGAGGGCTCCCCTGCATCCATGGATAGCTCCACACGGGTCTTCTCCATAGGGATCATCAGGGTATCAGTGCATACCCGGTGAATCAGGTCTCGCCACTCATCGCGGTCTCTACGAGCAAAGGAGAAAAACCCGATTAGAAATAATCAAGAGATAGAAACAAATGTAAACAAAAGGAGAGATAGCAACTAAGGCAATTCTAACTAGAAACAAACATTAAAAGAAGGATGATAACTCACTCGGATCTCCGGGCCTCCAAGATGGATCTCTAGGGTTGGCACCTACCATAGATGCCACTTTGACCATGGTGTGCGTGCTCCTCCTGCACTGGGCCACATAACATCCTACTACGGACTCATCCTCTCTCACCCAAGCCCTAAGAGAGTGGCTCCTCTGAAACTAGGGTCACCCTCTCCACACTCTGCTCCACCCTCTCTGCCTATAAGATATCCTGAGTGTCATGCCACTCAGGATCGCTTGTCCTCCTCTCCACTGACTCACTGACCTCAGCCTCGGTCTCCTCCTCCATCTCCCCCCCTTGAACTCCTCGGACTCAGAGTCTATGTCAATGGGGTCGTCACTGTTGTGGGGCGGGACCGGTGGCAATCTGAAGCAAGGGTGCCTGAGGAGCACCGGCTCTCCCTCGAGCTCGTACTACCCTCCTAGCTGCAATGGGGACACCAGGAGTAACAACTATCCAACCCGGCCTCTAGGACCTCCTCTAGCCTCCCGGACTAATCTATATACTGGTACCACTGGGGGAAGCATACCCACGTATGGAAGGCCAAACTGCTGGGGCACTCGACCAAATGGATGTATCTCCACCCTCCCCATCCTATCAACAAGCTACCCTGTGGTGGAGCAAGAAATCAAAGTAAGAGCCTCCTCGCCCCATAAACCTACCATGGCCTGATAAGGTGTGGCCTCCATGTCATCAGTGGTCGGGAGGTGACTGGCTGGTGAGGTGCTCTGAGCACCGACATGTCTGTCCATCTGGCTGCCCTCACAGCTCTTGGGATCTACCACCTCTACACCTCTCCCATAAGGGATGAAACACTCATAGACCCAGCTCATAACTAGGGTCGATGGCTCAATGACTTGCCCCTGTAAATGGACCACCCGGTACAAATCATGATAGGTGGTCCCAAGAATGTCGGCTCCCCAGGCATAAATCTAGCCATGCCCCTCAATCTGTGCAATGATGGGGGACCAACAATATAGTAAGGTGTCTCCTCCCTTGTCCCTGATCAATCTCGAGGCAAGGATCCCCATAATGGCCTTGACAAATCAAGGGGATAGGTAGGCTAGGAATAGATCGGACCCTCACCCCCTTCTTCATGAACCAGTGGAGATAACTACATCTCCCATATATGAGGCCCACTTGTGTTGTCTGAGCCCGTGACCTTGTTGTCTCAAGAGTGAGCCATCTCCGATAATCGGGACCCCCAAGATATGGTAAACATCCTCCAAAGTAATGGTCCACTCACCCCGGACCCCTAGTAATCGGAAAGTGTTCCGATCAGCATCCCAATATGAAAATAAGTCACAAAGTATGTGACTAGATGGTGCAACATGCGGGACCCGTGATATGCGCGTATACTGGCCCTCTGAAGAGTGTCCTGCTCATCTTGAGAAAGGGCATCCAATACTACTGGAAGCCAATCACACTCTCTCTCCGACTCCATCGGATATACTCCTCCTTCACCTGCATACACCCAAAAACACACAAAATAGAGTAAGTTAGTATCCAAATGACATTAGAAAAATCATGAAAACATATAAGAATGCTAAAAATGCAAAAAAATTCAAATAAGTATTATTTATACATTTTGTGAAGGACCACCACCCTGAGCAGGGCGGCGGTTCCATAATCACCGCCTTAAAGGTGGCGGTCTTGTAACCGCCCTATCGGGGGGCGGTCTCAACCCACCACCTGCTCGGGGCGGCGGTCATGTCCCAAAACCCATGTGGGTCATGTGCCCTAAAAACAGCTAAAAACACAAAATAAAGACCATTTTGACTCAAAACAAAGCCTACCCAGTAGGCGCCCCCCCTAGTTGACCTATTAAAACTAACATTTTAAAAATAATCCCCCCATGACAAAGATTTCACCATTTTAACATTTTGGGGGCAAAAATGGTAAATCGAGAAAAACTAACCTGTGATCTCGCGGGTTGGTGTTCCTCGTGGAGGCATGATCACGATCTCGTCCCGAATGTTTTGACTATACTCACGTGAGAAACCATCACCGTGGGTCCCAGAGCTCAAAATCAACCAAATCAACACACGCAAATGAATAGGAAAATGGGCCCACTTTTACATATATAACAACTTGACTTGTTTTGAATGCCCTTTTCACAGGTTTGGAGCACCGACGGAGGTAAGTTCTTATCCCCACACAAATGGTACATCCTCATTTCATATATTTTAGTGTTTATTTTTTGATCTATTTTGTCTATCTACACTTGAGTCCTCTTTTCATTTTGTAGGTGGCGGGAATTTTGGATGGTGTCATTTCGACACACGGACGTATCAGGTATAACTTCTAACTTCCCATTTTGGACCACCATACTCGGACCCACCATTTTACGCCTCTTCATGGCTAAAACACTTCTCTGAGGGGGCAATATGTACGTACCCAAAATTGTAGGGTACTGCACCATTGGAACAATGTTACACGTGCCCCAATGATGATACAGGTCTCCTCATAAGGTGTTCGGGATCCAAAAAATCTCTCCAAGTATGTGTTAACATCCCATGCCCCACTTAGCCCTTGCGTGCTTTTCTTTTTCCTTCCCCCTCTTTTCTTTGCTTTTTGGTCTTCAGTGATGAAACCACCGCCTACCTGGCGGCGGTCTGACGTGACCACCGCCAGGTAGGGCGGCGGTCTTATGTAACCGCCACCCTGCTCAGGGCGGTGGTCCTTCATGCATTTTCTAGAATGCTCTTTTAATGCGACTCGTGTAAATTTTCAATGTTTACTAGCTTTTTTCACCGCCTTTGCTTGTATTTATGATTCTGGTTCCCTGGAATAGTGTTTTGGCATTGTTTATGGTTTAAGAGATCAATTTGGTTTTCACCTTTGGGTAAATGGGATTCTATAAATAGCTGGCTTGTGCTCAAGCAAATGGCCCCTCAAATTTGCCTCTAAATTTCTCATTTCAATAGCTTAGCCTTTCAATTTTGCTTAGGATTCATAGTTTCATTTGTTGTATGCATGGTTAGTGTTGTTTAGCTATTAGAAAGCCACATATTCTCCTTGTGCAAGTGCTGTTATTATTTCATCCAATCAATTGGAGTAGGATAGTTTGATTTTCAGTAGGAAGCCATTAAAGTTGCAGGTTTTGTTCATCAAATAGGATAGTTTCAGGTTCTGATGTTTTATGTTGCATGACTCATAATAAATCCCACTAGGAATTGCATAAGCCAAGCTCTGTTCTCTTGCGCTATCCCTCTCCTACTCAGCATTGTATTCAGTCTGCATCCTAAGCTGCCATTGTCCCATATCTACTTCTTTGATGATGCTAGCATTACATGCTTTTCTGGATCCACGTGAGCACGAAAGAATGAGGAAATCACACTGAGGGGACAAGGCCACACACCATCGGATTCGCCACTGTTCTGCAAAATCCAGGTTCAAGCTTTCAAAGTTCTAGTTAAAAGCATATCAAGTAGAGTAGTCAATCATTTCATTTTAGTTAATTTTACTTTCAATATTGCGGGGAAGCTGTGGGGATTGATAGTTTCTGAGAAACTATGATTCACTCCTCACTTCTGAGGTAGGATCGAGAGTCTTTCAAATAGATTAGATCAGTTATCTGGTTACTTAGAATAGATTCACAACTACACAGACAAGTAGCTATACTCGGCTGCTTTGTTTGTTTTAATTTCGTTATTAGTTTAGTTGTCAATTTCTAGATATATTAGATAATTGCTCTTTTAAATTCTGTTCAATAGTTTATCAAAAATATCAGATTTAGGAATATACATAGATATATCTTGCGTAGTTAATTTATTTTGTCATTAGTTAGCTTTATATCATTTCCTTTTGCATGACAATCATGGGACCTAGGGAGCCCAGAGAATACGTATTCGAGCCTATCGTGCCTCAACCCAATCTTGTCACAGCAATAACCGATATAGACCAGAATCTTAGAATCCAAGTCTTCCAACAACAACAGACTTACAACAGATCAGCTCACAGTTAAGAGGGTTAAACATAGAAGATGACCAAGCACACATATTCTGGTCAAACCAGCCAAACTACAGGTTACCCTAGATAAACATCCATGCATGACTGTAGAAGGGCTTGAAAGAGAGCAAACATTCGGTTGTGATCCTTTGGTCCCATAGCCAGACACAGGAGATATTCTCACTGATATAGACACTAGCTTAAGAATTCAGGTTGCCAGAACGCCTGTAAGATACTCTGAAAAGATTGCACAACTTGTAATTCTAAACATAGAGGCCGAAAAGGCATATGACTATTGGATACTAGGGATTAGAGACTGATTCCACACATGACCATAGCAGGTCCACAACAACCACGAATCTACGGTTGTGATTCACAAATCCCACAACCCAATGAGTCCATAGGTCAATCCAACGTTGATGCTGGCTTACGCACATTAGTATTTAGATCCACTCCACTTCCACCTATCATCATCACATAGTTATCCTTGTTGGATATAGTAGCTAACAAAGCTAAGGATTTCTGGACTAGGCCGAGAATCACCATAGAATCCACCATATCCATCATCCATCCTATGACCCTATCTGGAGATATACATGAAACAATCCCAGGTCATTTTCCCTGTATCCCACAACCTATAGATCGAATTCATCCTTGCCAGATTTATCATGCCGATATTGATTGGAGCCTTGAGAAGATATCATTACCTAACTAATTTGCATGTACCCCGATATATTCCATCTATCTCGGCATGACCTTGGGAGGTTGGGTTAGGAAGAGTTCTTTTCCATGCTTTTTCACTTAGATTCACAATCATTTTACTAGTTAAGTTGATCTTTCAAATGTCAAGATATAAGATTTCATCAAGAACTAAAGTTATGATTGTTAAGGATATTAACACCCCTTGATAATGAGTGTTTGATCTATTTTGTGTTATTACTTGTCTAGTAAAGGAGTGTTTGGTGATGATTTAATGAATTAATAATACACACACACACACACACACACACATACATATATAATTGTTGGCATATTATTGGTCATGCGACCACTTATGATATGAATTAATGGAGTTTAGTTTGGTTATTACATCACATTTTTAATTGGTTAATGAGGTGGAGAATTTCCCCACCCCACCACGTGGGTGATGTGGTTTTTGGAACTTAGGTTAAAACCTAAGTTGCATGGCATATTGTAGCAGATGTTAAATAAGGTTTATGGTTTAAACATTTGTTTGATGCAAATAAGCCACAAAGTAGTATGACATTTAAAGAGGGTTGGTATGAATTTAATGTAGAAAAAAGGACTCCTTTGCAAATTTTATCTTCCTTAAGAAGCTAGGTCATGCAAGTAATCTCATTATTTCATTTGATTGTTTTGGAGCTCTGTTTAAGGGTCATGTATGGAGTTTTTAGAAGAAAAAGGGAATGAGATGGGGGGAGTGAATCAGTCTAACAAAATTTTTATTTCATTTTCCATTCATCATATGTTACCATTCATACAACCATTCATTCAACCATGTACCATATGTGTGTTAACTTAAGCATATAAACAACCATAAGTAAAATCAAGAGCAAGAGAGTACACAAGACAAAAAAATTAAGTGGGAAACCCTCATGGGGAAGAAAACCCACTGAAAATATTCTTATATTACATAAATCAAAGTGATTTAGTGAAGCACCAACTTCATAAGGAGTACTAACCCTAGTTTAGTAGAGCACCAACCCTACAAGGAGCACCAACCCCTAATTTAGTGAAGCACCCACTAAAAAAGGAGGCTACAACCCCCTAGGATGAAAAATCACCAAATCAAGCACCTAAATAAATATTATATGTGATAATGTTTCTTCCACAACTGATTGATATCACTAATTCATTTCACAAACCCTAGCTCATACCCTAGGGCATCAAACTTGCTCTTTCTTCTTCTTTCTTCACTTGTCTTGCATCTAACTTATTTCTCTCATGCTTTCATGTATTCCTAAATCTGAAAAATATTATCTTACTTCAATTCATGTCTTCACACCTGTAAATATCTCTCCTCTAGGTTGCTTTACACCCCATGCAAGACTAGCTCTTAAAATGAGCTAAAACATCACTTTTATATGCATTTCTTCTTCTTTCTTCAAATGAGGTCGGTCCCTCATCATAATTTTGACCCATAAAAATCTATAAAATTCATAATTTTTAATTAAAACAGCTACATATGACACAAATATGTCGGCCTAGCTAAAACCCTTATTACATGATCCAAAAATGGCTCAAAACCCCATGGCCACATTCTTAAAAAAACCCTTACATCAAATGTATAATTTTTTACGACCCAAAACACCTTATGTATGAGTAATATATCATAAAAATTCATACATAATAGAAATTAATATCAACCAATCAAATAATTCCATTCACTAGGCCGAGTTCCCTTTAAAAATATCAAAACAACTATTTCTTACACCCTTCAACACCCTTGAAACTTCATCTGATCACAAAATCACTTATACTTAGCCCAAAAATTCCATGTGACCACTAAAAATAAATTATAGACCCATATAATACTTATAAGAAAGTTAGAAGTCATGAAACATCCTTTAATTCAAATTACAACAACATTTTCCTTCACAAAATTACCTTCCAAAACAAATGTTTCCAAAGGGTATCTCATTAAAACATTTATAAAAAAATTAAAGACCTATAAATAGATTAAATAGATGTAAAATTCATCTCTCTTCATATTATAGGTGATGGGAAAAATCACTAAATCCATATCATTCTTCAAATAACATCAAATAATCACTAAAATAGATGTTGTCTTGAACTACTAAAAATCTTCTTGCTCAAATAATTCCCTGAAAACCATATAAAATGACCTCATCATGAGGAAATAATTATATAAATTGAAATATATCTTAATATAATTTCCAACACAACTTTAATTACCTCAAAAATCCACATGTAGCTCAAGTTATACTCATTTTACTAGACCACTATTTGAGATCCCAAAACTGCCCTTTGACTAGTCAACCTATTTGGACCTCAAAACATCATGAAATTTTATGATAATGTTATGAAACCTCCATGGACATTAATTAAAACTCCAAATAATCATTCACCATCAATTTTTCATGCTACGCCTTTGGACCATCTTGTCCTAAAACATTCTTCTCCAGAAACTTCTATTTTTAGGTAGGGCCCACATATCACCATGACCTCAACCATACATTTATGGAAATACCAAGGATTCCTATACAACATAAAATCATAAATTTTATTTAATCAAACAAAATTGGGTCACAACACTTCAATTTTTTCCAACTACTCTTAGCTAGGGTTTAACTAGGGTTTTAGACCACTTTTCCTTCTTAACATCCTTTCATAAAAACGTGACAATAAAATGACCCGATAATTTTTGTTAAAAATTTTAAACTCATATTATAATCATCCTTGAAAGGTACAAGGTCCCATGTAAATCACATTGTTCACAACGAGCATCTAAAATTGTACTTTGAGCTGGAAATGCACTAAATTTTGACCATGTCTTACCAAAACAATCATATCTTACACATTTCACATCATGGGAACCTGAAATTTTTCTGAGAGCATCATAAATCATCCCTATAACATCTCAAATCATCATAATATGAATGAAATTTCCTAATCTCTCTAGTCACTAAGACTTACCTATGCTTGCATGTTAGATCTTCATAGTAACAACTAGGGTCAACTGAAATAATGTAATAAATGAACAAGAAACCTCTAAAAATGACCCAAACATACCTCATATGCCATGATATACATATTTTCATGCTTCCATGAGCTCAAATGGCTCCAATCCACATTGTCACACCTTGAAGCCGCATACATACTCATAATGAGCACTTGTAACATGGGAACCACCTGTACTTGCAATATGCTATAGCTATGAGTACTCAAGCACCCTAAAATAATTTTATAAATCACATCAACATGCTTCCCAAGAAACCAAGAAGCTCATCCCAAAGCAACACCTCATAGACACATGTATAGACTTGCGAGAGAATGCATACCTCATTGAATCCCATTGTAGCAACTGATATACATCTAAAACATCATGTTAGCATCACATAAATTATCATTAAATCATCCCACATCATTAAATTTGTCATTAATTTGGTTTTCATCAATGACAACACATATTAGGACACCATGCAATAATCTCCCCTTTGATATTGATGGAAAAACCATGAAATTCTCCCCTTTTTACATTAATGAAAAAGGCATACATGTAGCTTACCTTATTCACCTTCTTTAGCATCATACCTCCATTCTTTGGTTAGAAACATCAACCAAAGGTCTCAATTTGCTCCATTTTCTTGATTTTTTCCCAAAAATTGATTCTTTCCTTATTTCAAGCATGCAAATGCCAAGCTCCCCTGAAAGAGCACTTCCAACATATGAAAATCATCATTACACCATGAAATAAAAATATATCCCCTTGTAAGGGGCTCAAACATCATAACTAATATTCTAGGCATGCATAAAGGTATAATTTCTTCTCTAACCATGTTTTGAGCTTTTTAATGGTAATCAGTGTAAGCAGTCATATGAACATAGGCAACAACACCATTAACATGCCAACAATGACATGAAAGATCATATCTCATCATTTATACATAAATCTTGACAAGGAACCATCATTTCTAGGCCTAAAATATATAATATAAGGCTTAAGCATGCTCCTCACACTAAGGTCAATATTATGAGACCATAACAAACCTTTTAGTGTAAAATTGACCATTTTCAACATCCTACATCAGGTCAATAGGGATTTGAATCTAGAAAAATGCACTACCCCTAGACTCAATACAACTATATCTTCCTTCCAAGCATAAATTTGAGTGACTAACCTTCTTACCATTACTTGAAATCATCTTTGCAACTTTTAATAGTCCCTAAACACTTTTAGTCTTCTTGAGTCATATTCGGTTGAGATAAGCCAATGCATACCTATAAGATCAACAACGAGGAATCACCATTTTATTACCTATAATGGAATAGAGAACATCATTCCACTCCCTTGGATGAAAAAACAAGTACTCCCCTTGTCACTTAGAGCTGAATCATTCCTTGAGCAAAAAATTTATTGCTACAACAACATTTTAACACAATTAGAAGACAATCAACACCTTAACTATGTCAAAAAGATCCTTTAAGAGGGAAAAACATGTCTTGAGGCACTCTAACAACAACAACTTCTTTCTTTGAGGGCTAAAAAAACTCCCCTATCTTGATCACTAAAAATACAATCTTTTAGACATCAACCCTCTGTCGTCTTAGGGTATGCCGTAGCTGATCTTAGTCTTCACTTAATGTGTCAAAGTCCACAAACATGCCTAACACTAGATCATTTAGACCATGATTCCACTACACCATACATATTCATCATGAAGAACACAAAACAAGTACTGAGAAAGCATTTTTTAAACTTTATTTCCATTGACATAATGTAAAAACATGAGCTACAAGCTTGTAGGTAGTTATTTTTGGAGTAAAACACAAATTTATTGTCTTGGCGAGCATCTAACACCTTCTCCTTACACCATCTTATTGTAAACCACTAAAGGATGAATGAACATACCATTTCATGATGAGATTAAGTTTTGAAGAAACATATCATACTTCTTCATCCATAAAAATCTACCTCCTATACTTGTAGGTGACCATTTCAAACTACTATATCTTTTGATATTCTTGATTTACCTTCACCGATTAATTCATGTTCTAACCATCTTCTTATGATCTCTAATAGGCATCACTTATCTTTGTAACAATATTTTTTACAATATCTCTTGATTGAGAAACTTATTCACATGTGTGTTTTCTTAATAACATATTTTTCTTGTTCTTCATAATTGTAAGACTTGATATCCAGTCCTTAAGTTGAATCATCACGCGAATGAAAATTGACATCATAGGATATCTTGAAGCTAAGAATTTAATAGTTATTTTTTTATTGTACAAACCCCTTCCCACCATGTATTCATCCTCCAACTTAGCTCTTTATACATCAATCATTACCTTGTAGTAGCATACATTTATACTTTAGGAATATTAGCTTGTTGAATAATCAATAGAGCACGCCTAAAAGCTCTCAACTTGGATAAATTCAAAAATGTATTGTTTCATTTTTCTAGTTCCACATAAAAAAATCACACACATTTACAAACTATACCTTACCCTTGGTAATCATACTTAGGCCTATAATAGGTCATTTAGTTCTTTTCACAGTCATTCTTGTGCATAAGACAATCCTACAAGCCACTCAAGCTATCATACTACTCATAACCTCACCCTACATGGTATTTGGCATAAATTTCATAAGATAGTATCTAATATCTTTTTAGTAATGTCTTGAGAAAACATAATTCTTGTTCATCCTTCTAAGAGTCTTTGATTCTGTGAATACTTCTAAAATTCTTGCATATGAAAATTAACCCACTCAATAGAGGAAACTTCTCACCTCTTGTGTCTTCTCCCAACCTTGTCTTAGTATAGTCATCACCTTGCTCTACCTTAATGGTCTATACCTATCCTTAGTCAACTATAATCATGTTCCACATATCAGCTAACACATGTATGATTACATGCTTAGAACACTATTATTGCAGTCTACAAGTATTTAAATTCATTATACACTATATCTCGATGCTTCAAGTTCCTTTAACAGAGTAAAAGTACCCTTTTAGAGATCCTTCTCTCAACACTTTTGATATACACAGTAGTGTAACACCATGACAATGCCCCTTCTATCTCTCAAACATCTTAACTTCATGTAGATGTAACTTATTCATGTTTGAAGTGGTGATACAAAAATCCTTTTGAATTTCCTTTATAGTCTCCAAGATCTAACTTTATAATATTGTGCCTTCTTGATTACATTCAGTTCTCGATCAACAAAATTTTCATGCTAACACTTGATGAAGCTATATAAACCATTCATAACTATTTAAAGCTTATATTTATACTTGTAGCAATACATAATCTTATGCATAGTTCTTAGAATCCATAATTCCATTCAAATTTTGTTAACACTATTCATAGTACCATGTAGAAGAAATTTTATCCTTGGAGGATGGGTTTTTCAAACTCAAACCCTTACTCATGATAACATGAATTTTCAACTTTGATTGCTTCATTATCACTCACATACATTGAAAAATACTTGTGACATAAAATTGACTTTTGAAAGACATCTTGACATCATTATATACACTTGATGTAATTTTGTACACTATGTTAGACCTTAGAATGCATTTAGAACTTCATATTTCATTGATAAAATTGATGAAATTTCAAGAAGATCTGGACCTAACTATAGTTTGAGTAGCTTAAGTATGAATCAAGCCTTGTGGAGATCCATAGATGACTCAGTCACACATATCCTTCAAGAGGGAAATCCATCTTATTTTGAGATAGAACATATTAGGTAACAATACTTTCACATATATGACAAACAAAATGATAAGATTATGAGCATTTCAAAACTAGTTCTACACACAAAAAAACTTCATACTAGTCTACAAGAGCTCATTTCATGAATGATCATCATGATTATTATACATAAATAATGAACAATTTTCATATCATGTTTGAAGAGACCACAAACATGTAACACAGGATCCAATTCATGACATACTTTAGGAACCATAGACATATGAAACTTGTTAAACCCTTAGAAGGATTTTTGATCAGAATAGAGGTTCAAAGACCTATGAGCTTCACATAATTTCATTTAAAATTATACTCAGACCTTGACTAAAACAAGAAATTATGAGACACATACTCTTCAACCTTTGAAAATCACACGTGAGCTCAAATATTCCTCTTAGATAATTACAATTCTAATATAGACTATCACATCTTAATGAGTGAATGACTTAAAGGACATATAACTTAAAATATGAATATTTGAAACCATCATGACATTTGAATACATAATTGTTTACTTGAGATCCCAACTCCTCCTTGGAGAATCATTCGATAGAATTGAAGATACTAACACAAAGATCAAAAAACTTTGAAGAGCATTAATAAGACTTGATGGACACATCTTGAAACCCTTGTTAACACACTTTTGACAACATGGAAAAGTAGGATACATTGATATTAGACAAAAATCTCCATAAATCAGAGAGAGATGAACTTCATGACAATTATACAAGACATTAAGGACAATATTTTCCACATTTTCTTGACTATGATAGATTAGACCACAAAAAAAGACACCAAATCAAATTGGAGGAAAACCTCAGACACCTAGAAAGTGTAAGAATTCATGAAAAAAGGGGAGAGTCACTTTCCATACCTCACAACTTTAGTGGTGTCCCAAAGACCAAGATTATTCAATTTTTATTGAACATAAAATTGAAAACCATTCAGACACATGTGATCTTCGTGGACAAGAGTAAACAAACTCCCTTGAGCTAAATAGGACTTGTTGACATTTTTTTCTAACTTCATAGCATTGGAATCTTCCTTGAAAGGTTTCATAGGCTGAGATTCAATCTTCTTGGCTTCACTAACTTGACCATTCTTGATTACTTCTGATTTTGGAGCATTCCTCTTTGCTTGACCCTCATGATTAGGTCCCTTGACTGTCATGGATGCAATTTTTAGATCAGACCTCTTGATGAACCTTCTCTTTCTTGGAAAAATATTACAATATGACCTGATTGTTGACAATTGAAGAAAACAACATTCCTCTTCCTTATAGGCTCAAAAACACTTAAGTTCCATCCATAATCTTTTTCTCTATGACCATACTCACAACATGAATAACATTCACCTTTGAAGAGATCTCTATCACTCCTAGGAAGCCTCTTTTTGCAATCTCTAGCTCTATGACCAAAATCATGGAAAAAAAAGCAATAACCATTGAATGAAGGACCATACCTCATGGCATTAGGTTGTCTAACTGAGTTAGAACTTATAGGATCAGCTTTATTATTCATCTTCTCAACCGGTTTAGTGCTTGGACTAGCTTCATGATCATCCTTATTTTTCTCTCCTTCAAACCCTAGGCCTATTTTGTCATTTGTGCCTCTTTGACTCTCTAACATGTCATTAAGAGCCTTGGATATCTTCTCAAATATTTCATCCATATGTAACTCACTATTTGCATCCTTTAAATCTAATTCAAGGGATTTTAACTTGTCTTTATACTTGGAACAAGTATATTCTTTCTCCTTTAGGGAATTAGACAAAATTTCCACTTGAGATTTAAAATATTTGATAGCTAGATCATGATATTTCTCCATTTAATCCATTGTCTCTTGCAATCCAAAACCAAAGACTCAAAAATCTCATATTTTCTTCTCCAAATATCTACAAACTTACCCATTTTTGCTTCTAGGATCTCCTTCAAGTTGCTAAAATTGCTTCACAAGGACCTAATATAATATCAATTGTTAGAAGTAAAAGGGACTGAGAGGGGGGGGGGTGAATGAGTCCTATTTTTTTAATTTCATTTTCCATTCATCATATGTTATCATTCATCCAACCATTCATTCAACCATGTACCATATGTGTGCTAACTTTAAGCATATAAACAACTATAAGTAAAATATAGAGTAAAAGAGTACACATGACACCAAAATTAAGTGGGAAAACCTCATGGAGAAGAAAACCCACTGAAACTCTACTATTATTACACAAAAAAAAGTGATTTTTAAAGCAACAACTTCACAAAGAGCACCAACCCCTAGTTTAGTAGAGCACCAACCCTACAAGGAACACCAACCCCTAATTTAGTGAAGCACCCACTCCATAAGGAGACTACAACCACCTAAGGATGACCAAACACCAAATAAAAAAATTGATGAAATTTAATCTTTGATAAATTTGGTGCTAAAAATTATTGAGATCACTAACTCAGCTCACAAACCCTAGCTCATACCCTATGGCATCAAACTTTCTCTTTCTTCTTCTTTCCTCACTTGTCTTACATCTATCTTCTTGTTCTCATGTTTTCATGTCTTCCTCAATATGAAAAAAATCTTATCTTCCTTCAATTCATGTCTTCACACTGTAAATATCTCTCCTATAGGTCGCTTTACACCCCATGCAAGACTAGCTCTCAAAATGAGCTAAAACATCACTTTTATATGCATTTCTTCTTCTTTGTTAAAAGGATATTGGTTCCTCATCATAATTTTGACCCATAAAACTCTATAACATTCATAATTTTGAATTAAAATGGCTACATATGACCCAAACAGTTTGTGTTATCTAAAACCTCATTACATTTGCCAAAAATGGCTCAAAACCCCATGAACAAGTTCTTAAAAATTCCCTTACATCAAATGTATACTTTTTGATGACCCAAAACCATTAAATATGAGTAATATATCATAAAATATTCATAATTTATCAAAATTAATATCAACCAATTAAATTATTTCATTTATTGGGCCTAGTTCCCTTTACAAATATCAAAACAGTTGTTTCTTGCACTTGTTAGCACCCTTGAAATATTTTCTAGATCACCAAATCACTTCTACTCAACCAAAAATTCCATATGACCACTAAAAATAAATTTTGAAACCTGTATAACAATTCTAAGCAAGTTATAAGCTATGAAACATCCTTCACTTAAAACCACAACAACATTTTCCTTTACCAAAATAACTTTGCCAAAAAGGTTTTTTCCAAAGGTTATCTCATAATTTTTTATAAAAACTATAAATACCTTTAAATGGATTAATTGGATGATTAATTAATCCTTATTAATATTAAAGGTGATGGGAAGCATCACCCAATCCATCTAATGTCACCAAAACATATGATGTCTTGAATCAAAAATCTTCTTGCTCAAAGAATTACTTGTAAACCTTGTCAAATGACTTCATAATGGGGAAAGAATTATATCACTAGAAATATATATGAATCAAATTTCCAATACAAATTTAATTACTTCAAAATCCACATGTACCTCAAGTTATACTCACTTTCTTGGACCTTGCTATTTGAGATCCCAAAACTACCCTTTAACTAGTCAACTTGTTTGGACATCAAAAATATGAAACTACATGAACATGTCCTAAAACATCTATTTAAATTAAGAACAACTCATAATCATCATGTAAAATCAATTTTTCATGCTACTCCTTTGGACCATCTTGTCCTAAAACCTTCTTCTCTAGAAATTGCTATTTTTTAGGTGGGGCCCACATATCACCATGACCTCAACCATACATTTATGGAAATACCAAGGAGTCATCTACAACATCCAATCATAAATTTTTATTAATAAAACAAAACTAGGTCACAACACTTCACTTTCTGCCAACTCCTCCTAGCTAGAGTTTAACTAGGGTTTTAGACCACTTTGCCTACTTAACATTCGTTCATAAGCATGTGACGATAACCTGACCTAATTATTTTTGTAAAACCTTCTAAAATCACCTTATAATCATCCATGAAAGTAACAAGGTCCCATAAA
Source organism: Taxus wallichiana var. yunnanensis (assembly GCA_018340775.1). Taxonomy (NCBI): domain Eukaryota; kingdom Viridiplantae; phylum Streptophyta; class Pinopsida; order Cupressales; family Taxaceae; genus Taxus; species Taxus wallichiana. The sequence goes on along the minus strand of CM031238.1, from coordinate 414,375,219 downwards.
AATCAAAATTTTCACAACGAGCATCTGAAGTTGCACTTCAAGCTAGAAATGCACTAAATTTTGACCTTGTATTACCAAAATAGTCATATCTTACAAATTTCACATCATGGGAACCTGAAATTTTGCTGAGAGCATAATCACTTATATTTATAACATCTTAAATCATTATAATATTAATTCCATTTCCCAATATCTCCAGTCACTAAGACTTACCTATGCTTACATGCTAGATCTTCATAGTATCAAGTAGGGTCAACTGAAATAATGCAATAATTAAACAATAAACCTCTAAAAATGACCCAAAAATACCTCATATGCCATGATATACCTATTTTCATTATTCCATGAGCTCAAATGACTCCAATCCACACTTTGTCACACCTTCAAGTTGTCATACCTACTCCCAATGAGCATCTGTAACATGGTGAACCACCTGCACTGCACTATTCCATGGATGTGAGTGCTCAAGAACCCTCAAATAATTCTATAAATCATGTCAATATTCTTCCTAAGAAAGCAAAAATCTTATACTACCAAGAAACACCTCCTAGGCACATGCATAGGCTTGCAAGAGAAAACATACCCCATTGAATCCCACTGTAGCAACTGATATACATCTGAACCATCATGTTAGCATCATATACATTATCATGACATAAATTTACATCATTCAATTTGTCATTAATTTGGTTTTTCATCAATTAAAACACATATTAGGACACCATGCCAAAAATTGTTGCATGGAGATTTCATTGATGTTATCTCTAAATATTATGACATTTTTATTGTTTAAATATGTTGTTGAAATATTTAATGGAAAACAGTGTTTTGAAGTTTTCAACTTGGAAAAGTGTAGAGAATTTTGGAGGAAAAATATGCAGGCATGGGTTTTTCTACTCTTATTCTTTGTTGTTATTTTAATGATGTAACTGAATATGTTTTGGTTTTGGATTATTATGTGAGATTTGGAAAATGAAATAAGGAGTTAGTGTGAAATAAAAACAAACTTGATTAGTTTACAACTCCTTCTTAGAGCATTATTTTTATCATTATTTTTGTTATGAATAAATGGATGTAAAACCCCACTGAGTGCATGGATTAAATGGATTTTGGGTTATTTTTTAAAAACTGGGTTCATTTTTAGGGAATTCTAGTTTTATAAAAGTATGGATTGTTTTTGTTTCATGGAATCCTCTCCCTCATGGATGTATTGGAGTTAATTTACTTTGTTTTTGTGTGGGTTTAAAAATTGGGAAAATAAATGCTTTGGAAGTTATGGGATTATTGTTGTACATTTGTTTTCTATTTGGGAACAGTTAAATGTTGTTTTAGAATGGGAAGATGTCCATTTTCATTTTGTATGTATATGATTTCAGTTTGGGATAGTTTTTGGTTAATGTTATTGATATATATGAACAATGGCTTGATTATGTGATAACTAAGCATGACTATTTTGAGTTAGTTGGGGGAATTCTTAGGAAGGAAATAAAGGTTTATGTCTCCTTTTATTATTTATTTTTAATATGTGTAATACAATTGATGATTATTTGTTTATTATTGATGAACTCTCTCTCCCTTCTTGGGACTAGATATTTTGGTTAACTTTTGTTACGATTAAATGAGTCCTTGCATAAAATTATAGATGTTCTTGTAAACAATGATAATATATATGTGTAGTCAACTCAAAAGGGTCTCTAAAATAGAATTAATTCATTAGTTTTTAGTTGATTGAGGTTCTAATTGGGCTATGATTGATTTCTACAACCTTATGAATTTTAACTCTAATGAAATTTGAATTGTTAGATAGGATGTTTTCGTTATTGATCACATGTATTATGAAATTTCTAGTTGTTATTAATAGCAGGAAATTTGGAAAAATATATTGTGAGTTATTACATATTTAATTGGTGTTTGTGATGTAGTAAATGACCCATTATTGTCTAAATTTCTAAGTCATATTAGGTTAGTTGTATACAATAACAATGGACATAATGTTTTTTATATAATTAAGAAGTTTCATTAAGATATGTTTATAAGGTAGATTTCATAATATAAACTATGGAATTTATGATTATAACTCATTGATTAAGAATAGTTCTTAACTGATCTCTTATTCTATTATTTCATTATAATTACAACATAGAATAAGAGTATGCAGACTCATACCAATTATTATTAAGTGATCCATATTTATCTATCTCCTACAGTTTTGTAGGAAATGCCGACATACTTGAAGTAACTACTTGGATTAGATTCTACAATTTTTTTATGTCTTGAGTTTATTGGGAAATAAATCTAAAAGGATTATTTGTAATCAATTTGATTATGTGATTGAAATATCATCACATCTTAAAAAGGGCATTATGGCCCAATGTATTATTCTTGTTGACTATTATAAATAATTATTAATTAATATTAGAATATTTTTTTCCTTATTTGAAATATAGTCTTATGACTTATCTTATTTGAACTAAAAATGTAGATATTTTACTTATAAATTTGATTTATTAATTAAGTCTTGTAATTTCTTAAGTTATGTGATTATTTCTGATTTCATTAATTCAGATAGAATAATCAAAGCAAAATGAATATCGATAGATAAACCTAAAGGATAACATAGGAAATGAAATAAAGATGTTTATGTACTTTATAGTAATAATGGACTAATCATGATGAGTAAATGTATTTAAATGACTTGGTATAAAAATGAATAATTAACCTACACCTAACGACAATTACTAAGTTGTTAAAAGTATGACAAGAGGAACTAATATTAGTTAGTAACTTGTTGAGTTACTATGACCCTCTTATGGAAACCTATTAAGTATTATGAAATAATAATTTTAAAACAAATTTCTAAGGATGAATTAGTTATATTACTAAACTAAAGTAATGTTTTCATGCAAATGTGTTGCATAAAAATTTCAAACTTTTAAGCATGAAAACTAGAACCAAATTTGAAAATATTCTTCTAGACCTTGCCGAACCCCTCTCTAGATTAATTTACTTCGTAAAATGCTCATCCTAACCTTGTATGTTCCTCCCACGTGTTGATTTTTTATTTAATATTTCTATAATGTTTTAAATGAGGTAACAATCTCATCCATCTCATATGGTGAAGTGCTTCCAAAGGCTATTTCTCTGGTAGGCTTAGAAAGGCTAATTTTTCCCTTTTCAAGACTGGTGTATATCCTCTGAGATGTATATGAAATAAAACATTCATATAGAGGTGGTATTGAAGAGTATAAAAAAAATTGGAACTAATTTAGGAAGATTTGGAGGTTTAGGGACAATCTGTGTAACAACAATTTTTAAGGTGCAAGGAGTAGGTAGTCAAAACATGGACCTGATCTTCCGCAGATGATTCCGAGAGATTTGCAAGGATCTAGGAGTCAATAAAATAGGAATTTGAAAGCTAAAGGAATTATATATATTTTGGAATATACAAATTTCTTACAATATATGTTCACTTCTTAGAGAAGCTTGATCTATATAGACACACCCTTTCGTCTCAAAGAAAAAGAGCCATTTTAGGGAGTTTCAAGAAGAATTGAGGGTAGGTTCCAATTCCATTATTATTATAAGGATATTAGGAGTAAAAATCATATAATAATTCATTAAAATATACTTCCTTGAGCTCTGAAAACCTCTTATTCAATTTTTCTCTCTTGGGAGGTATGATTCTTATAATTAGCCAATTTTGGGTGAAGACACTTGTCACCTCTAAGTTGAGGAACATTTTTTGTTCCTCTTGTATTCATTCCCAAAGGGAAAAATGGGACAAAAAAATTCACCCCTCTGTATCCCTATTCATGGTTTTTCATATGACCAAGTTTGAGCCTCACAATGCTAAGACTAGCTTTTCTCATTACCTCCTCGTCGAATCTTGTGCCACCACTTGTCATCACCATGTGAGGGTGAATTTTCTTTCCCTCCCATCACAATTAAAAAGGGGATAGAGGGGAAAATAAAATTCACCCCACTTGACCCAAACTCAGCCCCTCGGTGGTAAATGCTCACTTTCTCCATCTCCTCATCATGCACGATTTGAAAGTGACACTTGTAAATCCTAGGTGAGGGAAAGTTTTCTTTCCCCTCTTATCCCCATTCCTAAAGGGAGAATAAGGATATAAAAATTCACCCCAAGAAATTAAGTTAATACTATCTTTCAAACCAAGTGATGCTACTACAACCATTAGTCAAAATAAACTGCCAAGAAGCTAGTAAACTTAAAACAACTCTGCTAACCTCATCTCTTCCTCTAGTCCAATACATACCTACATTGTTGATTATTAAAACCTCTAAAAACCTAAAAATTTCTAAGACTCAAACTTGCAAGTAGAATTTGGTGAAATTTTCTCAGCAGTTCCTCATTCTAGGTGCCTTCAAGAAGACAATTACTATAAAGTGGATGATGCTCGATTTTTAATAATGTAAAACCCTAATTTTTTTCACTAGAAGTTTCTTTTTCAATTTTCAAGCATTCCGGCCGGTGGATCACGGTGAACTTTGGAACATGGGATCCCGAGATGAATCAAATCTAATGAAGACATTTTCATTACAAATGGACATGGATAAGTGAAAATTCTAAAAATAGTAAGTATTAGTGTGTTAAAAACAAAATGAAGATGATAAACTAGGAAAAATAGGTAACTTGAGGAAAACCAAGTTCTCTAAAAAGTAAAAACAAGCGCTAAAAATAGAAACTTGATAAAAGGGGGAAAAATCATCAATGGGGTTGAATTGAGTTTATCATGGACTTTATAAGATCAAATTTGAGCAAAAATTCAAAACATCCCAAAATAGCAAGTCTTGGCCCCACCTACTAAAAATAGAAAGTCTCGATTTTAGATGTGTAATGCCTCCATTTTTAAAAAATAAAAAATAAATAAATAAATAATAAAATACTAATAAAAATAAAATAAATGAACTAAAATTTAAAAACCCGTGTTTGTGGGGGCAGATTAGGGCAAAACCCCCTTCCACGTTTTGAAAATGCAAGCCTGTAATGTGTTGGGCAGCTGGCTTGGGCACAGGTTCTGTGCACAAAAAAATGAGTTTGTTGAAACGGCCATGGAAACTTTCATGCAAATGCTTATTTCGCACAAAGCCAGACTCCACAAATGTCCAACACTCGCCCAGGCCGTGCCTCACACCCCCTGCGTGGGAAAAATGAGCTTTGGAGAGAGGAGGTTGGCCAGATGTTGTTGCAGGCACCTAAAGCTTATGGGATAGGGTATGGACGCGCCTCAAACAGGTCTCCAGCTTGTTCAGTCTTCTTTTGCTAGCAAATACCCAGCCTGTGTAAAAAAATGCGCGCTTTAGATGGTTGACCCCTTTCGGGGGCATGGAAGTTAAATTTATTTTGTCCGATGTGGTTTATTTGCAAGTGCACAGGTAGATGCATATGCCAAAATGTGGAAGTATGTGTATGGTTTGATTTAATGTAGGTAAGAAATGTAGTTCCAAGGACTACAATGATAGCAGGTTATGAAAAAAATGGGTCTGTTAAAAAGAAAAGGCGTTGAACTGTTTATTTGAATGCCTCTAAGAAATGTGGTCTCATGGAGTGTCGGGGTTGCAGGATCTACACAAAATGGATTGTTGAAAAGGCTTTAGAATCTTTCAACCAAGTGTAAACAGCAGCAGAAAAACTAAATTTAACAACCGTGCCAGCATTCTCACTGCCTGTGCCAAAATAGAGCTCTTGAAACAAAGTATGGACTTCCATCAAAGCATAAAATAATGGACTTTGTCAGATGTCATAGTTTCCAATGTTCTGTGCACGCTGTTACAACATTTGACCAAATGAAATAATGGGACAACGACTTTCCGTAAATGCATTTTTTTGGGTGCACGGAGAACACGTTTTCCTCGTGGGACAGTCACATTGTTTGGCATGTACAACAAATAGGTCTCCAACCTGATAGTTTTCTTTCCCAGCGTACTCTAGCCATGTTAAAATAAGATCTTTGATGCAGGGAAGGGACAAGATGTATGGTAGATTTTTGGAGTTGCAAGTGTTATAGTATATAGGTGGCTGGAGGGGCAACGTTGGTTGCTCTATATGCCCAAATGGGTTGTTTAAAAGGGCTTGGATCCTCCCTAGCCAATGCAACAAACAAGTGTCCAATCTAATCAGAGTTTATTTGTTGCACACGTTGGAGTATGGTATGTTTGGCGTGCACATCAACCTGTTTTATCAAGGCATAGAAAACAAGATGTTTTGGTTGCAATGCAACTCCCCTGGTAGACGTGTATGTCAAATGGTGGAGTTGTTGATGCTCGTGATCTGGTTGACGAAGTGCCCAAGCAAGAGACTGAACCCAAGCCTGCGGCTTCGACCGACTTCGTTTTCCAGGCATGGTTCTTCTTCCCTTACCTCTCATAATTCTCGTGTTTTAGTTCTCTTTTGCAATTAAATAGAATTTTAAATCATTAGGACTTTTAATATAGTTAAATGTCCCTTCAACTCATTGCAAAACAATAAAGTGTCGTGTCGCAACTCTCGAAGCCATTATAACTCGCCTACTTTAAAACATGAACTATCACCCTCACTTCGAGATGATCTAGAAAACTCTTACCCTTTTGATCGCTTCAATATCATTTTATCGTCCAGACAAACTTGACTCTCCATTGATTAAGTTGACCTTCTTCCTACTTAAAATAGTTAAATTTTGTAAATTTCGAGACTCACAAGTACCTGCGTAACTCGGAAATGAGATGTGAAGTTTCATTCATGTACCTTGGTATACAGGAGTCACCTTGATTTTTGGTTTGACCAAACGATCATATGACATCCTTTTGACACTCTTCTAGGCGCCTGTTACCTTTGGTTTACAACGAGAAAGTTGTTAAAACTAGAAAGTTGGCTTTCGTTTTGGATCGCCAATTGAAACTCGGAAGGATAAATCACGTTCCGTCTTCACAAACCTCTAGCATTTATACTAAAAAAATGCATGGAACATTCAGTATAGGAACGAGAAATTTTCGGATAGTTTGGCGAAGCCATTTTTGGCCTTGATTCTGATTTGGCGAGGACAAACTGGTCTAATTTTGTCTTATCGCTCTAGAAAACTTGTCGCCATTTGAACATGGTTGTCTAGTTCTCAGTCCCGTTGAATCTGATGAAATCTCCTTATATAGGGGAACTAGTAGGATATGTTTCATTGTGTGTTTCCTCCATCGAACGTCATTTTGGACGCAGATTTTAAGGCCCTCGAGCTAACTTTTGGCATTTTACAACTGGGTGAACTATGACCAGTGGCCTCGGAGAACTAACCGCCAAACGAAAACCGTGCACTCTTTTTCAATTGCATCGATTCTTTATGAATTCTTGGTATATCTGGGGACACGTGTAAAGTTAATTGTGACGTGCATGCTCATCGAAAGATAACCTTTGGAAGTAGTTTCTTAGCCTCTGAGCCCGTTTTGTATGTTTTGCAGCTAGTGAGAAAATGTAAAAGTAGAAAGTCGTGGACCCTCGTAGGGTTGCCAAATCACCCTGAAAATTTTAACACACATAAATAACTGTTTAAAACACTATAATGAAACTTGTTGTGTGTATTGGAAACTTTAGACAAAATGATATTTTCTCTCTCTTCCTTTCTCTCTCTCTCTCTCTCTCTCTGAGTTTATAAAATGAAGAAAAATGAAATGCAATGATTACATGTTTCTAGACCTTTTTTATTTCGATTGCATATTGTAATTATTGTCAGATGTAAATGGGAACTGAAAAATGATAATTATGATTGTTTTAGGGTGGATGCCATGCCAGCGATTTATCGCTGATATCATGCTCACGTGGGTTTTGCAGGATGGAAGTTCGACGACGAAAAAGGCGATGTGTAATTTAATTATTATTATTGTAATTTTTATAGGTCATTGTAAAATGAATAATTGTCTAATGCAGTCTCTTGTTACCAAAAAGTTATAAATGAAATTTGTTATTATGCATGATATGCCAGTTTTAGGGACACTTAGGGAATGTGCATCTAATCACCGGTTTAATTTGTTTCTTAGTTGTGTATGGAACAAAAATGTTTGATTTATACATAGTAAATTGAAATTGAAGTTAATATATTGTAGTACTTTTTCAGCATTCTATAAACGATTAAATTAATCATTGGGTTACCTTCTTACCTTGTAAACGTAATAAAGAGTTTTAATGGGAACACTGAACCCTAATAAAATATTCATGCTTAACTTTCCTGCATGTGTGATCCTTTTTACCTTATAAGAAATTTAAATCAGTAGAATGAACTTAACCTTTTCACCCGATGGAGCACCTTGGTTTAGGCAAATAAGATCCCAAGAAGAGGGGTTTATCGTCTTTTAGGTACGTTTTGTGACCTCGACATACACTAGACACATAGGAGCAACACAGTCAAATAAATCTTCTGCATCGAATGAATTTCTTGTGAGATCCAGATGACATCTTGGAGCTAGTGAAATAGTGGTTCTATCACTTAAAATTTTGCTTATGAATAGATCCTCCTAGCTATAGGTGCCATCTTTGGCTAGTGACAATAGAGTGCTTTGATCTCTTACGGAGGGTTTATAGGGTGAATATGTTTAAAACCTTAATCTAATCTATAAGAGAGCGTAAAGCCCTAAGTGAAAAATTGGAATGGGACTAAACCCTAATTGACTAGGATGTTCACTTGTGGTTAGAAAACCATAATCTAACTCCTTGCATACGAAATTGTGTTGAAAGATGTTGTTTTTAGAGAACCTTAGAAACTGCATTCTTGTCTCATAATCCCTTGTTATGTCATTCTATGGCATTAAGGAATAAAGAATATTCCTTATGCGGAAACATGCTATGCAAGGATATGAGATCTTCGTGAACATAGATCATTTGTGGTTATGTGTAGTTTTAATGCTCCTAGCCTTGTACTTCCTTATGATGTCAGACAAGTGCTGTCGTAACTCTTTTGTTTTAAGATGATGCTAAGAACGAGACCTTAGTGCGATATAAGAGCATATCATATGATGCTGCACACGAGATTTGAGATTAGGATTAAGGTCAATCTTAGAGTCCTTATCACTTAATTAAACTTTTTCATGCATTGCAAAGAATATAAATTATCTTGGTGCGACCAAACTTCGAGAAAACAAAAGATATATAAATATAAAAAGGAAGTCCATAAGTTATTGGAATTTATTAGCTATGGTAGTGAAATAACTATTCCATGATCAATGGAGATTCTTCGGGAGCTATCTTGACTCTATGTCTTCCTTAATCCCAATACCTCATCTGGATATCACGTTAGAATATCTTGTGTAGCAAGAGTAAATTTTATACACTAAATAAAAGTTTGAGAAGAAAAATCTTAACGTAAGAATGAGAAAATTAGAATCTTGTAGGCATTTTGAAATATGGTGAATACTTATGTAAGTTATGAAGATTTTTCATAAGGGTAAAGAGCAAAATTAACTGGTCGAACAATAAGTGAAATGTGAGATGAATTTTCAGAACATGTAGGATGTTTTCACATACTCTAGATGTAACCATGGTAATGTTGTGTTGTGGGTTGTCAATCCTTAAGTTTCTTTTTATTGTTTTCGTGTTATTGCTAGTATTCGTTCGTTGGGGAAATGTGTGGTATCGACATGCCGAAGTCGTCTGCATGTTTCTATGTGAGTCCGTGACTTATGTGATTGTCGCATGTGAGTCGAATTATGTACTTGGAGCCCTTACGGTGTTGTGTGAAGAGAGCAATGTAAGTAAATAAAAATAAAAAAATTGTCCTAGTATTTTACTGTTGTATTTGGGTGTGTAAATGACGGGATAGGATCGAATAATAAAATAATATTGATATTCGTTCCTCTATTACATACACACAATACATGGCTAATAAATAGCCAAGCAAATAGCAAAACAACCTCCTATAATTTAGGAGTGGTTGTAAACAACAAGCTAAATACGTGAAGTTGTTTACAACAACTTCACATATAATACCAGGTAATAATTTGTTGTTCCACAACAAATAACAATATAATGTTTACACTATAATATTCCCAACATACACCCCCTTAGTGTGAACATGGGGTGAAGTGTAGTTGAAACCAGAATCATATGCCTACGCATATTTTTAGGTCTGCATACTGCTCCTCTCCTCTGGACACCAGCTGCCCTCCTATACAACTGTTTCAGTGACTGACACCTTCTACACCACATCACAACACTTCAAGAGAACATATAGGAATACACGCATGTACCAAGCAAACATACACAAACTGTTGCTCTTTATTCTGCACACTAGATAAACACACAACTAGAAATAAATATGTCACCACCACAAAATACGACCTCGTCATTGGCGACTGACGAGAGGTGCTGAGTAGCCTCCATCCTCCATTTCCTCCTACCTCCAGTTTGGTTATTTTTAGAAGAGATAATCTTCATCGCTAGGGCAAGAAAGTTCTTCATCAGTTGCATAATCTTCCCAGTCAGTTTCTTCTTCAACAATATAAGCCTTTTGATCAATCTTATCATCCAGTAGATCTTGTGCCCGCTTTTTACAATTTAAAATCACATGCCCCACTTCTTTACAATAGTAACATTTGATTTGTCCCTTTGTAGGAATGTGCTTTGAATTGTACTTACCCTTCTTTGATGATGTACTCACTTTATTGTGTACATATAAGACCTCTTCTTAGTTCTGAAGGTTCATTATGATCAAGAAGAGTAGAAACTACTCCTTCTAAACCAATTTTAATCTTGCTCAAAGTAAAAACCATATGAGACATTTTTTTAGGAAAACTATTCAAAAGAATTGCTTTGGCATCATCATCTTTTACCTTCTCGTTAATACCTGCAAGCTGATTGAGAAGAGAGCGGAACTTGCTGATGTGTTCTACCATTTTTATACTTTCATCCATTTTTAACCCGTATAATTTTTGCTTCAGTGTTGTCTTTGCACTTTCTGCTTCAGATCCAAACAGTTTATTTAATGTCTCCCAGATTTCCTTTGCAGACTTTGTGAAGTCTACATGGTGTAGGTACGCTTTAGACAAACCGAGACCAATAGTTCCCAAGGCCTTTTGATCCTTGATATTCCACTTCGCGAGATCTGTTGGATTTGTTGGTGTTGTCACATTTGGTTTGACCACATCCCACAAATCTTTTTCAATCAAAGTCAGCTGCATTTGGATTCACCAAGTGTGAAAATCACGTCCTTCAAACTTCTCAACGAGACTCAATTTCTCCATTTTCACAACTATTGTATTTGTAAACAAAACGACTCCAATTGATGGATATAATACGTTTTACAAGAAGACTATATCAATAAATCACTATTTAAAAAGTAATAAAGAGAAATTACTTTTTAAATACTCTAAACAATTTAATCAATCTTAAAAAATTCAATTCGCTGTATACAACCGTTTGTTGTGTGAAGTATGCCTTCTTCACGCCCTTACTAGGATCTGGCTTCGGCCGATAGAGGAAAGACAGCCAGCTCAGAATCCAATGCTCTGTGGAGGATCAAACTTGTAGGAAATAAACATAGAAAATGTAGATAACTGTAACTAACCGTAGATATTCCTTAATTCGTATTGGCTACAGGCTTTCCAAACTGAGTCGACTGTTCCTTAATTCGCATTGGCTACAGGACTGTTCCTTAATTCGCATTGGCTACCGGACTGTTCCTTAATTCGCATTGGCTTTATAAACTGAGTTGACTGTTCCTTAGTGCACAATTATTTTATATTCTCCAACTGCGACTTGTTTAAATATAACTATGTTCTCAACTGCGTGGGCACAGCACTCCAAACTACATAGAGAAACATTCTCTCAAACATGCACTGCCGTGTGTTGCCTCCCTGCGGCCTGTCTCTGATAGATCAACCTGGCTCTGATAGCAAATGACAGGATAGGATCAGAATAATAAAATAATATTGATATTCGTTCCTCTATTACATACACACAATACATGGCTAATAAATAGCCAAGCAAATAGCAAAACAACCTCCTATAATTTAGGAGTGGTTGTAAACAACAAGCTAAATACGTGAAGTTGTTTACAACAACTTCACATATAATACCAGGTAATAATTTGTTGTTCCACAACAAATAACAATATAATGTTTACACTATAATATTCCCAACGGTAAAATGTGGGCACTACATATGGTATCAGAGCGGAGGTTCATGCCCTCGAACCTCTGGGATGGATTGGAGTTGTGATGATTTTTCATGATAGAGATGTTGTTACATGATGGGTTGCATGATGGTGATAAATATTGGAAGAGTAATGTGTTTTAGGAGTGATGTGATCTATGTCATATTTTTGATAGTGTGAATGCACATGAGGTGTATGTCACTTAGTGCACATTTGTTATCTTGTTGATGTGCTGGGGATGGGAGTTTTCTCTCTCCTTCGTGTGGATTCTATGAAGAGTTCACGTGTGGATTACTACTTGGAATGTGTGAAAAGAATTCTAATGTGGATGACGGGGTGTTGGAGCATTGTGGCATATTGTGTTATGTGGGTGTGTCGATATGTTGTATAACTAGATTGATGTAAAGTGAATTGAATTGTATCATGATGTTTTACCATGTTTTGAAGAAATGTGTGTATCACTTTGTATGTAGCAAATGAATGTTATGTTGTGATGTTACTATGTCCATTGTATGTATGATTTGTGTAATATGTGATGGTTCATGTTGTGATATAGGGGCATACAGTGATCCTATGAACCCTATTGTGTAGTGATTGCACCTTGGGTGCATAATGTGGTAAAGTGATGTAGTACACCCGGTGAATGTAAGATTGTGATCTACCCTATATATAAACCATGTGTAATATGTTATGGTTGTTGTGTGTGAATTACCATTGTGTTAGTGACATAGTTATGTGTATGTCGTGGACCCTACACTCGACGACCCTAAGGGGATAAACTGTCAAGAGTGTATGTGTGGAGAGAGGAGGCATGGACCAGGTTTTCATAATCTTGAGCTGAGTACGAGTGAGGAAGTGGAGTCTTACATAGACTGAAAATCCACTTCTATCTATTTAGTATACTTCGAGCTTGCTTAGTATATTGTGGGTGCGCACCACCTTAGGCTCAACTTATGCAACCTTGTGTCCACTACTCTTTCCTATTAGATTGTTCATTGAATAATCCTATGTGAATAATCCTATGTTGATCCTTGTGGGCGTATGGAGGGATGATTCAGGGAGAGATGATGACAGTTACATTATTTGACATACTCATTTCTGGTTACATGTATATTTTCATGAGCTGAGGCTTGATGTCCGAGTGCCAGCAACTCGATAAGTACCCCTTTGGTGGCGGTATGAGGTCACATAGTTATTGTGATGTGCTATTTTCTCATTATGTATTTTATTCGTAAATTATTATTTTTCTCTTTTAGCTAGAGCCAACCGTTTTTCTTGATTGACATGTTCTTATATTTTGGGAATTTACCTGATTATTGCATTAACATTTGGATTATGCACTAACCAAGGCTAATTAGCCATTTTTTTTCTTGGTTTTAAAACTTTCTTTTCATATTTGAAAGTTTTGTAGCCTAGCCCAAGGCTTTTGGTTTTGCCACTTGGCATTTGAATGGATTGTTATCTGGTTCTAATGTCGTAATGTGTTGGGTTAGGGTCATGGGATTAACCATGGAGTGGTTGAACCTATGGACCCACTTCGTTGTATGGGGGTATGCCCCAAGGAGTTACAGATAACTAGCGGGTTGTTGAACCACGAGTTATTATGTCACTTGGGTTTGGGGGTGACGGGGCTCTATGTGTCCAGGGCAATAGGGTGACCCGGCCTCATTAAAAGGAGAAAGGAGATTGGCCTCTATGATTGAGAGACCTGATATTATTTCTTATGGCACTCTATGGTTGAGTGACCTGTTATTCTGGATGGGGCTCTATGGTTGAGTGACCCGACTTGGTTTTGACACTATGTTTCTTTCTCTTTGGGAGGCATATGGAGATTATCTGGTGATGCTTTGGGAGTATATGGAGTTGCTTTATGATACTTCAGGAGATATATGGAGTTTTACCTGGTACTTTTGGAGATATCTGGGGTTTGTTTCGTGATGTCTTGTTATGTGTGGAGTTGGTATAGTGAGTTATGTGTCCTCTTGTGAGTCTGGTTAGACTTGGTTATGATTGATGGCGTGACTCTTCCCTTGGTTGGTATGGACTATTGGTTATTGGATTGGAACTATGTTGGTACAGTCATGGATTTCTTTGGGTCTTGTGATAATCGTTGTTTATTTATCCGTCAATGAGTGAGTTGTTTGTCAGTCATATGTGTGTACTAGATCTATGTTTAGGACGTAATTGGTTGAAATTATCTGTTATGTGGACTACTTGTTGTCATTCCATGGTTTGGTGAAACTCTTGTGATGTGATATGGTCGTGTAAGTACGTAAAAGTATGCTTGTGAAAATTAGGAGTTGTGTATGACCCTGGTAGGGTGTTGTGGCTATAGTTCATGATGGGAACCCACAGGAATGAAATAACTAAAGTTATGCAACAATGAAATGCTAAAGGACTTGAATTAAGAATAATGTTAATGGAAAGAGATTAATGAAATAACGAATAAGAGAGAACTACCAATCTTCACAGAACCTTGAAAGTTGAGATTTCTACCTATTGTTCCTAGGGCCACCCCGTGACCATGCCTTTGTGTCTGAAATCTTAACCCTAGCGCGTGCCTTCGCCTTATTCGTTCCTTGTTGCTTACCATTTCTCCTTCTTCATCGTATGTTGCATCGAGGACGATGCTTTCTTAAGGGGAGGAGAATGTAATGCCTCATTTTTAAAATAAAAATAAAAATAAATAAATAATAAAATACTAATAAAAATAAAATAAATGAACTAAAATTTAAAAACCCGTGTTTGTGGGGGCGGATTAGGGAAAAACCCCTTCCACGTTTTGAAAATGCAAGCCTGTAATGTGTTGGGTGGCTGGCTTGGGGCGCAGGTTCTGTGCACAAAAAAAAATGAGTTTGTTGAAACGGCCATGGAAAATTTCATGTAAATGCTTATTTCACGCAAAGCCAAACTCCATAAATGTCCAAAGACTCACCTAGGCCGCGCCTCACATCCCTGCGTGGGAAAAATGAGCTTTGGAGAGAGGAGGTCGGCCAGATGTTGTTGCAGGCACCTAAAGCTTATGGGACAGGGTATGGACGCGCCTTAAATAGGTCTCCAGCTTGTTCAGTCTTCTTTTGCTAGCAAATACCCAGCTTGTGTAAAAAAAAGCGCGCTTGAGACAGGTTGACCCCTTTCGGCGCATGAAAGTTAATTTTTTTGGCGGATGTGGCATTGCAGTGCAGGTAGATGCATATGCCAAAATGTGGAATTATGTGTACGGTTCGATTTAATGTAGGTAATAAATGTCATTCCAAGGACTACAATGATAGCAGGTTATGCAAAAAAAAATGGAGTCTGTTAAAAGAAAAGGTGTTGATCTATTTATTTGAATGCCTCTAAGAAATGCGGTCTCATGGAGTGTCGAGGTTACGAGGATCTAAAAAAATGGATTGTTGAAAAGGCTTTAGAATCTTTCAACCAAGTGTAAACAATGACAGCATGAAAAATAAATTTAACAACCGTGCCAGCATTCTCACTGCCTGTACCAAAATAGAGCTCTTGAAATAGAGTATGGACTTCCATCAAAACATAAAATAATGGAATTTTTCAGATGTCGTAGTTGCCAATGTTCTATGCACGTTGTTACAGTGTTTGACCAAATGAAATAATGGGACAACAGCTCTCTAGAAATGCATTTTTTTGGCAGTGTATAGGAGACACGGTTTTCCTCGCGGGACAGTCACATTGTTTGGCATGTGCAACAAACAGGTCTCCAACCTGATAGTTTTCTTTCCCAACGTACTCTAGCCATGTTAAAATAAGAGCTTTGATGCAGGGAAGGGACAAGACATATGGCATATTTTTGAGTTGCAAGTGTTATAGTATATAGGTGGCTGGAGGGGCAACGTTGGTTGCTCTATATGCCCAGATGGGTTGTTTAAAAGGGCTTGGATCCTCCCTAGCCAATGCAACAAACAAGTGTCCAATCTAATCAGATTTTATTTGTTACACACGTTGGAGTATGGTATGTTTGGCATGCACATCAACCTATTTTATCAAGGCATAGAAAAAAAGATGTTTTGGTTACAATGCAACTCCTTGGTAGACGTGTATGTCAAATGGTGGAGGTTTGATGCTCATGATCTGGTTGACAAAGTTCCCAAGCAAGAGATCAACCCAAGCTGCGGCTTCGATTTGTGAATTTGTTCTCCAGGCATGGTTCTTCTTCCCTTACCTCTCGTAATTCTCGTGTTTTAGTTCTCTTTTGCAATTAAATAGAATTTTAAATCATTAGGACTTTTAATACGATTACATGTCCCTTGACTCATTGCAAAACAATAAAGTGTCGTGTCGCAACTCTCGAAGCCATTATAACTCACCTACTTTAAAACATGAACTATCACCCTCGCTTCGAGATGATCTAGAAAAATCTTACCCTTTTGATCGCTTCAATATTGTTTTATCGTCTAGACAAACTTGACTCTCCATTTATTAAGTTGACCTTCTTCCTGCTTAAAATAATTAAATTTTGTAATTTTCGGAGACTCACTAAGTACCCTTCGCAACTCTGGAAATGAGATGTGAAGTTTCATTCGTGTACCTTGGTATACGAGGAGTCACCTTGATTTTTGGTTTGACCTGAAACGATCATATGACATCCTTTTGACACTCTTCTAGGAGCCTTGTTACACTGGTTTACAATAGTAGAAAGTTGTTAAAACTAGAAAGTTGGCTTTCGTTTTGGATCGCCAATTGAAACCCGGAAAGAGAAATCACGTTCGTCTTCACAAACCTCTAGCATTTATACTAGAAAATGCATGGAACATTCAATATAGGAAAGAGAACTTTTTGGGATAGTTTGGCGAAGCCATTTTGTAGGCCTCTGGTCGCAGTTTGGCGAGGTCAAACTGGTCTAATTTCATCTTGTCACTCCAGAAAACTTGTCGCCATTTGAACATGGTTGTTTAGTTCTCAATCCCGTTGACTTTGATGAAATCTCATTATATAGGGGGAACTAGTAGGAGATGTCTCGTTGCATGTTTCCTCCATCGAACGTCGTTTTGGATGCGGTTTTCTGGGCCCTCGAGCTAACTTTTGGCATTTTACAACTAGGTGAACTACGACCAGTGGCCCCGGAGAACTAACCGCCAAACGCAAACCATGCGCTCTTTTTCAATTCCGTCAGTTGCTATGAATTCTTGGTATATCTGGGGACACGTAGAAAGTTAATCGTGACATGCGTGCTCATCGAAAGATAACCTTTGGAAGCAGTTTCTTAGCCTCCGAGCCCGTTTTGTATGTTTTGTAGCTAGTGAGAAAATGTAAAAGTAGAAAGTTGCGGACCCTCGTAGGGTTGCCAAATCACCCTGGAAACTTTTAACACACATAAATAACTGTTTAAAACACTATAATGAAACTTGTTGTGTGTATTGGAAAATTTAGAGAAAATGATATTTTCTCTCTCTTCCTTTCTCTCTCTCTCTCTCTCTCTCTGAGTTTATAAAATGATGAAAAATGAAATGCAATGATTACATGTTTCTAAACCTTTTTTTTATTTCGATTGCATATTGTAATTATTGTTAGATGTAAATGGGAACTAAAAATGATAATTATGATTTCTTTAGGGTGGATGTCATGCCAGCGATTTATTGCTAATATCATGCTCACGTGGGTTTTGTAGGATGGAAGTTCGACGACAAAAAAGGCGATGTGTAATTTAATTATTATTATTGTAATTTTTTTATAGGTCATTGTAAAATGAATAACTGTCTAATGCAGTCTCTTGTTACCAAAAAGTTATAAATGAAATTTGTTATTATGCATGATATGCCAGTTTTAGGGATACTTAGGGAATGTGCATCTAATCACCAGTTTAATTTGTTTCTTAGTTGTGTATGGCAAAAAATAAATGTTTGATTTATACATAGTAAATTGAAATTGAAGTTAATATATTGTAGTACTTTTTCAGCATTCTATAAACGATTAAATTAATCATTAGGTTACCTTCTTACCTTGTAAACGTAATAAAGAATTTTAATGGGAACACCGAACCTAATAAAATATTCGTGCTTAACTTGCTGCATGTGTGATCCTTTTTACCGTATAAGAAATTTAAATCAATAGAACAAAGTTAACCCTTTTACCCGATGGAGCACCTTGGTTTAGGTAAATAAGATCCCAAGAAGAGGGGTTTATCATCTTTTAGGTACGTTTGTGACCTCGACATACACTAGACACATAGGAGCAAAGACAGTCAAATAAATCTTCTACATCAAATGAATTTCTTGTGAGATCCGGATGACATCTTGGAGTTAGTGAAATAAGTGATTCTATCACTTAAAATTTTACTTATGAATAGATCCTCCTAACTATAGGTGCCATCTTTGGCTAGTGAAAATAGAGTGCTTTGATCTCTTACAAAGGGTTTATAGGGTGAATATGTTTAAAACCTTAATCTAATCTATAAGAGAGTGTAAAGCCCTAAGTGAAAAATTGGAATGGGACTAAACCCTAATTGACTAGGATGTTCACTTGTGGTTAGAAAACCATAATCTAACTCCTTGCATATGAAATTGTGTTGAAAGATGTTGTTTTTAGAGAACCTTAGAAACTGAATTCTTGTCTCATAATCCCTTGTTATGTCATTCTATGGCATTAAGGAATAAAGAATATTCCTTATGCGGAAACATGCTATGTAAGGATATGGGATCTTCGTGAACATAGATCATTTGTGATTATGTGTAGTTTTAATGCTCCTAGCCTTGTACTTCCTTATGATGTCAGACAAGTGCTGTCATAACTCTTTTGTTTTAAGACGATGCTAAGAACGAGACCTTAGTGCGATATAAGAGCATATCATATGATGCTGCACACGAGATTTGAGATTAGGATTAAGGTCAATCTTAGAGTCCTTATCACTTAATTAAACTTTTTCATGCATTGCAAAGAATATAAATTATCTTGGTGCGACCAAACTTCGAGCAAACAAAAGATATATAAATATAAAAGGAAGTCCATAAGTTATTGAACTTTATTAACTATGGTAGCGAAATAACTATTCCGTGATCGATGGAGGTTCTTGGGGAGCTATCTTGACTCTATGTCTTCCTTAATCCCAATACCTCATCTGGACATCACGTTAGAATCTCTTGTGTAGCAAGAGTAAATTTTATACACTAAATAAAAGTTTGAGAAGCAAAATCTTAACATAAGAATGAGAAAATTAGAATCTTGTAGGCATTTTGAAATATGGTGAATACTTATGTAAGTTATGAAGATTTTTCATAAGGGTAAAGAGCAAAATTAACTGGTCGAACAATAAGTGAAATGTGAGATGAATTTTCAGAACATGTAGGATGTTTCACGTACTCTAGATGTAACCATGGTAATGTTGTGTTGTGGGTTGTCAATCCTTAAGTCTCTTTTTATTGTGGTCGTGTTATTGCTAGTATTCGTTCATTGGGGAAAAGTGTGGCATTGACATGCCGACGTCATCTGCATGTTTCTATGTGAGTTCGTGACTTATGTGATTGTCACATGTGAGGTGAATTATGTACTTGGAGCCCTTACGGTGTTGTGTGAAGGGAGCAATGTAAGTCAAAAAAAAAAAAAAATCGTCCCGGTATTTTTTGTTGTATTTGGGTGTGTAAAATGTGGGCACTACAAGATCTGAGAAAGTTGCGGTGGTATTTGATTTTTATCACCTTAATAATTTTTGATATCTTCATAGGGTGTTAAGGTGATTATTATGTAGATCTCCATACACATTTCCATTTCATTCATCATGTTAATAACATTTAAAATCCTTTATAAAAACTAATTCATTGTTTTAGTGGTCTTGTTATAGAGTATAAAATGGATAGAGTTGTAAGTTTAAGTCTTTCAAGAAAATTTTTCTCTAGAAATATCATACCATACCCTCACATCATGAATACATGCTAATTCAACTAGAAAACTAACTAAGTTTATGATAGAACCTCACTTGCTCTCTCTTTCTTCAATTTTTCCATTCTCTAGCTTGAAGTGTCGGTTCCAAATCAAGCCCAACCCTAACTTTTAATCCCATTTGTTCCTTCCAACCTTTTATATTGTTTTCCCATAATCATTCTAACATGAAATTCATTAACAAAAATGGTAATAATCAAGGAAATCATTAAATTTCTCTAGTTGATCAATCTGCCCTATTGTAGCTCTTAAGTCTATTCCCATGAATGCTATCTGATTTGGTACCCCTAGTCATACCCATAGATAAAAAAAAACCTCAGGACCCTTTAAATTTTTTTTATGTGTCTCAATTTTCATCACTCAATTAAAAAAATCAACCTCGGGTGCCCTTTATCCCCCTTTGCCCAAGAGGCTTAAAATATAAATATCTTTCTTTGCGACAACCTTAAACTCTAAGAATCAACCTACAAGTTTTTTTACACTCCTATATCAATCCTTTTTCATAAGTAGTGTAAATCAACAAGCTGGTGGAAAAATTTCATGTGATCTTTGGTTTCCCAAAACAAAGAACTCAGGGTTTATCAAAATTATATAGTGGTATGAAAGGAAACTTAATGAATGAAAAATGTTACTTGGTACTCTCACATATACCAAAAAAATTACTCTTGATGAAAATATCGTACATGGTATATATAATCCACAAACTCAATTCAATCCAAAATAAGATAATATAGTCATAAACAAATTGTGCATCCACATTTATGCAAGAAAAACAAAGTATCCTAAGCAACTTATATCCATTTTCTTGGAGTTACTCCTTAATTTATTCACACACATGATTCTAGATATATTTCAACACCAACACATGGATATATCAATCACAAAATATGCAAAAAAAAAAAAATACAAACTCATTCATTCATATGCTAAATAGAGGTAAAATAATAAACTATGTACAATATATAAACTTGCATGTTTTCGATATCTTTCTCCTCGATTCCTTGTCTATGAGGAATAATGTTATAACTGACTCATGTCATCCCATATAATTGAGCTCCTTTCTTGCATTTAAATCCCATTTGAATTTTAATTTTCCTTCTAGGAGTCATAATGACTCATTATACCTTCATAAGCCAAAATAGGCATTTGACAACACTTTTACACATTCAATGACTCTTTCTAGACTTTTTAACCACTCTAAAACTCTTATAACATGTCTAGAACCCTAACACACCTCTATAATATCAATTAATCTTTCCTCACAACTACACATGTCTTCAAAATTTGAATTACCATTTAGGAGAGAAACCTCCAGGTTTAAAAGTTTGAGTTACTCACTCACCCAAGCTTCCTTTTCATGACTCTATACATTTGAATCTCTCAACAAATACTCATATCCTTAATAATTTTCATTTTGAAATGTATTCTTAATTATTCTCCTACATCATACTCCTAATGGGGAGAAAAGTAATCTTGTCCCTTTATATTGAATACCTACAAATTTTTTCCTCCTATTTCTTGAGTCTTCTTGAATGTTCTTTCACCTTCTCCTGCTTCCCCACTATTCTTACTCATCCATTGACCACATGGATCCTATGTTTAGTTCTTTAGATTGAATTTTCATTGAAATGGCTTATTTATCTCTTGAGTTTCTTCTTCATATCCTCCATCTTCCATCCTTTATTAGTTTTACCTCTAAAAGCAAACAAAAAACAACAAATATACATAGTTATTCAGGATTCTTGATGTTTTCCAACCCTTCAAATGCCTTTCCCAACATAACTTCATCATTTCCTTTTCTTAAACAATCTAAAGGCTACCCATACTCTTTATTTTCTTTATTTTCACCATTGTCATTTTCTTCACCAATTGTTTCCTCCTCTACTATACCCTTTTATCGGTCCATAAGCTCTTCATCATGAGCTTATTCATTCTTACTTTCATCTTTCTTTCCTCTCACTTCATTATCTTCCTATTTCTTGACCTCTCTCTCTTCAAAAAACCTGCTTCTCAACCTCATTTTTGCTTCTTGCTCTCTTCTTCTCATCTCTTCCATCTCTTCATCTTATTTCCCAAGTGCTTTCTCATGTACTATACCTCTCTTGTTGTCTTTAAAACGTAAAAACATGTCAAAAACCTCTTATAAGACCTTATCCTTTTCTACTTCACCTTTCACACATCTGATTTGTCACCTTTTTCCCCTTTCCTCCTTTATTCTACATGTGTACCTACTTGTTTTGATTTTAATAAGGCATCACCATAATCAAATTCCCTAAACTCATCCCTTCCTTTTCAACATTTAATTCACACATTACTTCACCATTTACCAGACTATCTTCATCTTTTTGAGTATTCACAATCAATAAATTGTCATTTTGTACTTGAAATGGTTCACATACCTCATTCATGGATTGATATGATACTAATACACCTTTATTTTCCCCTCTCAACCTCTGAATGATCTCATACACTTCTTTGACTTGTTCTTTCTCTTCTTTACCTGCATACTTTATCATTTGATTTAGCTTTTTCTCTTCTTCTCTGATGATCTCTTTCAACTGTAGCCTCTGGTACCTCTTAAAAATCTGATATATTTTCCATTTGATCCTTTTTATCATTATAAATCTAACTTCTCTGTCTTCTATCATAAGAAAATCTTATATTTTCTTGACATCCTCTCTCAATGCTTTCAACTCTCTCTCCATCCTTGCCTCTTGTCTTCTTTTCTCCTCTCTCATTTTCTAGTATTCTCTCTCTTTTATTTCTCTCTCCTTATTTCTTATTAGTTCACCAGCTCCACTAATAGTTCTTCTCTATCCATACTTGTATTTTTCTTCATCTGCCACCTTCACATTCACAAAGAACTTCACAATTTATTGTTAGCAATCAACAATAAAATTTCACTCAAAACTCAATACAAGGCTTTGATACCAAATTATGTTGAGATCCATACCCATTTCCGTTCCATTCATCATGTTGATAAAATTCAAAAGCCTTTATATAAGCTAGTTCATTGTTTTAGTGGTCTTTTTCTAGAGTTTAGAATGGCTAGACTTAAAAATTTAATTCTTTCAAGAAACCTTGTTGCTCTAAAAATATCATACCCTACCCTCACATCATGTATACATACTAACTCAACTAGCAAATTGAATAAGTTTATGATAGAAACTCACTTACTCTCTCTTGCTTCAATGTTCCATTCTCTAGCTTTAAGTGTTCGGTTCCAAATCCAGCCCATTGACCCTTACTTTTACTCCCATTTGTTCCTTCCAAACTTTTATATTTTTTCCCATGCCCAATCTAACATGAAATCATTCAACAAAAGTGGAAATAACCAAGGAAATAATTAACTCTCTCTTGTTGATCAATCTTCCCTGTTGTAGCTCTCAAGTCTATTCCCATGTAAGATCCCTGGTTTGGTACCCATAATTATACCCAAAAATAAAAAAACTTAACCTCGGGAACCCTTTATCCTTGTTTTGATGTGTCTCAATTTTCACCACTTAATTCCTTTGTCTTCTCACACAAATCCACTTTGGTTTTCCTATTAAAAGTAACTTCTACTAGCCTTGTCCTTCCATATTATCGAATTATCTTTACTTTCATGAGGTTCTCTTGTCTAAATTCCAATTCTACCCTTTTTAGTCACCCATTTATCTATTCTCATTGTCTACAAAATTTCAAGATTGAATTCCTTTTAAAAATCCCACTTCCTTAACAACTGGGTCATCACAGTTAGGTATTAGGTAGGGTTATAGTTTGGGATCGGGACTAGTAAGGATTTATTCAAATGTGACTAGTGGAACCTAAAATTATTTCAAATTACTTAATACCTTTATCTCGAAGTTACCTTACGTTTCAAACCAATATTCGATGGTTCAAGATCATAAATGTTAAACCCTATCTAATTCTTCAGTCATAGGTTTCCTAAGGATCCAATTGTCATGTAAAAAAGGAAATCATCAATATATTTACCACTAAGAATTCACACACTCTTTCTATATGTCCATTAGATGTCTACTAAATATTTTTAAGGTGTACTCTTGTTTATAATGCCTTCAAAGTTTTAGTAAATTGAAAACCCTTGAAAACCCTCCTACAGGCTGAAAAGTCTTAAAATCTAAATATATTTCTTTGAAGGAAACCTTAAACTCTAAGAATCAACCTAAAATTCTATTTACACTCCTTTATAAATCATTCTTCATCAGTAGTGGACATCAATAAGCTGATGGAAAAATATACATGTGATCTTTGGTTTCCCCAAACAAAGAAATCAAGGTTTATCAATATTGTATAGTAGTATGAAATGAAACTAAATGCATGAACAATGTTACTTGGTATTCCCACATATACCAAAAAAATTAATCTTGATGAAACTCTTATACATGGGATACAGAATCCAAAAAACCAATTCACTCCAAACTAAGAGAATACAATCACAAAGAAACTTGGCATCCAACATTTTATATCCATTTTCCTAGAGTTACTCATTAAGTTATTCACACACATTATTATTTATATATATATTTCAACACCAACACATGAATCTCTCAATCCAAAAAAAAAAAAACTTGAAAAAAAAAAGCAATACAAACTCAGTCATTCATATGCTAAACAAAGGTAACATAATAAAGTATGTACAATATACAAACTTGCATGTTTTCTTAGATCTCTCTCCTTAGTTCCTCCTCCATGAGGAATAATGTTCTGACTGAATCATGTCATCCCATATACTTGAGCTCCTTGCTTGCATATAACTCACATTTGAATTATAATTGTCCTTCTATGAGTCATAATGAATCATTGTGCCTTCATAAGCCAAAATAGGCATTTAACAACACTTGTGTAAATTCATGGATCTTCTTATACTTATTCACCAATATATAACTATTATGACATTTATATACCCATAATACACCACTATACTATCAATTCCTCTTTCCTCACAACTACACATGTCTTCAAAATTAGAATTATCATTTAAAGGAAACCTCCAATTTGAAAATGTGAATTACTCACTCATCCAAGCTTCCTTTTCATAACTCCATACATTTTAAACTTTCAATTTTACCTCATATACATGAGAATTTTAATTTTTAAATGGCTTAGTAATGACTCTCTGCATCATATTATAGATCTCAAACAAGGAATTTCACACTCCATGAGCATGCTCTTTGAAGCACCATTTTGAGCACAATTATGTCTAGGATCAAGGCGAGAACATCTCAAGGGACAAATGGTGAAAGTTAAGGACATTGTGCATTCATAAAATATTCCATTAGATTGTATAGATTTGTTGAAACTCAATCTAATGGTTCATCATAACTCATCGATCAATTTTAATCCAACATCATCTCTCCAAAGTGAGCTGGTTAAGGTTAGTTGAGGTGAGTGGTTGAGGTAAAGCGATGAATTAGTTGAGGTGAACCAAGGTGAGTTGGTTGAGGTGAGTTAAGGTGAGATAATTGAAGTGATCTAGATAATCTAAACAATATAAGTGAGTTCAACCTTTAAGTTATTTGGGAAAGTTGAATGAGCTAGTGAAGTCAAGAGAGATTTTCAAGTCATTTAAGTGATCCATTGGAAACTTCATCTCTTCATATGCATCTAAGAATATATTCCCTAATGGTGGAGCTTCCCCAAAATTAACAAGAAGTTATCTTCCATCAAGTTCTTAAATGTATTCTGACAAACAACATCATGTTAACTCCTAAAGATCCATTCCCATGGATTCAAGAAATGCTAGAAAGTGAGCCAAGAACAATGCATCAAGATATCATTCTTGACCTTGAAGATATATTAAGAAACTTGAAATATAAGAAAAGGAGGAAGGCCCCAAAACTTCTTTCTTCTTTAACAACACCTCAGGTAACCAATATGTGGAATTTGTTAGGCCTAAGAATGAAAAATATAGATAAGATGACTCCATCAAATTACTATTTTATCTGCATCTCATTAGGTCAATATTCACATGAGGATGATTCTCATATATTCAAGGAGTCCTCTTCCAACCTCCTTACATAGAATGAAGAGTACACGTGAACAATTGAGAAATTGGAGGAATAGGTAAAAACTCTTAGTTCTCACATTCAATCCTTCTTGGATCCCAATTCAACATATTCTCTTCCTCTAGAATACATTCCTATGATTAGTGGTTTTGATCCTTAGGTTATAAAGATAGGAAATTATTACATGATGAATGATAAGGCTAACAAGAAGTGGATTGAGAATATCATTGAGAAAGGAAAGTCATTATTTCCATAGGTCATATCTCTCATCAAGTAAATTATTTTCACTTTTTCAAAAGTAAAGAAAGAAAAAGAGGATTCTTTAAAATATATAATCCACTTAGATGAGGTTTTTCCACTTGTGTCTAAGATAAGCTCCTTTGAATCTTAGACCCTTTTGACAAAAAGTTTTTACATCACTTACTGAGAACTTGTCTCTAGTTTGGATCTGCATCATGGATGTAAGATATGGAATGCTAAAATATTTCATTTCTAATATTGACTCTTCGGAAAACATATTTTCAAGATTATGAATGATTTTTGTAGCTATGTTTATAAAATTGAGTTCCCTCTACTCACTTTGAGAATTAATAATTGGAAGATATCATTATCTCCTTCTCGGAATTGGTCAAGAAAGAGATAGGTGAATCTCTTTCCTTTAATGAAGATAACTTATATTCCCTATCCAAAATTAGAAGTTCCATTTATCCAATTGTAAAATATCACAAAATATGCCTCATTCAATGCAAAAAGATCAACAAGTTTCTGTGGCATTGATTAAGGTGTTGAATTACATTTGCATTCTAGAGGCAAACAAGGTGGAACATGTGGTAGCTCAATTCAGTGGGAATTCAAGGAAGAAGAGATCATTTCAAAAATTCTCATCGAAATCATGAATTAGTAAGTTCTTCGTCAAAATGGTTTTCTTCATCAGATTAGGAAACTTCCTCCTCTCTTTTTCCCTCTTTCTTCTCTCCTCCTTTCTAATTCTTCATTGTACATAACCATGATAATTTATTTCAATCACTTAAGTGACTTTCTAAAGTTGAATTGTAAAATTCCCTTTGATTTATAAAAAGGAAACTTATTTACTCATTTCCTAGGAAGATGTAAAGTCACAAGTTGAATGATAACATGAAAATTCATGTGAGGGGTAGATGAAGAGGAAATTCACAATGCTATAAATTAGGATGGCTACTCAATTCTAAAGGATCCTGAAATCCTAAATCCTAAAATTTTTAGTTTTCTATAGTAATTGTGGATTGTGGTTTGGATGTTGAGATTTGTATCACTAACACAAGAAATAAAATCTACATTTATTCCATTTCCCTTTCTCATGTTTTCCTCTATTATTTCTCTTTTATGTACTTTGTAAGCATAATGATCAAGAAGGAACTTTGGTGTCCTTGATTGATGAATCAAAAGAACTATGTGTATGTGGTTTGTTAGTCTTGCTAAATGCTTACATTGTTTCTTTCCTCTAATTAAATGTTGATCTACTCTAGTTATTGGGTGTGAACTTTGTTAGTTCCTACTCACAACAATAACCTTCCCTTTCCTAATTGCTTTCCTTATTCCTCATCGTTATAATTTCCTTCATATAAGAAAATTTCCATGAAGGTTTAGTGAAGTTTTGATATTCTATCCTCAAACTATTTGGCCACCCCATAACATTTATATAGAATTAGGATAGTCTATAATCAATAATGGGAGCCTCCCATACACAATAAGGATGGTCGTAGCACCATGAGCATTGGTGGAAACACGTAATTTATAACAAAATAGATTATTTCACCAACTATTTTTGGTGAATATGCTAGGGAGAGATATTCCCTTATGAAACCATAAATATCTATGAAAAATACAAAATAGTATGTATTCAAAAATAAAAATTAGGTTTAAAATAAAAATAAAAATTTGAAGGTGATTTTGTTAAGGAGTGAATCTGTGTCATGTTTATTTCCCATCATAATGAAATTTTTCAAGATTGGTATTCGAACCAATGAGTGAAAGAAGAATAACTAGACCCCAATATATAAATTTTTGATCAACCATCATTATTGAACATTTATTGCAAGTAAAACATTTTTCCACATCGAGGAGATCTCTTGTTAAGGGAAAGAAGATCAATAAATTTTCTATAAAATCCATGAAAATATTGTTAAGAATGAATAAAATTATTTATTGTGAAGATCCTGTCATCAAAACATGGTGGCTCAAATTCAAGTGGATTATTTCTAAAGGAAAAAGAATGAGACTTGTAATGATTGATGATAGTGAATCCAGGAAATGGATAAGGAAGATTCATAAGATATAAAAAATGTTGAATGAAGGTTATGATGGTGAATATTATAAGGAAGGTAATATTTTAAACTTAGTGTAATTGACCAAAAACTCGGGACATTGTCTTTCATCTCCATTCCTCTAGATGATTTCCTTTCATATTGAGATGACAAAATGGAAGTCTTGAGAAGAGAGTTTGTGCAAAAATTATTAGTGAGAAGAAGGAGATTCTGATACCAAATCCTACCATGAAGTTTGGAATTATGAATTAGACTTGCAAATAAGGTATGAACATCTTGAATCACTTCGTAATTTTGAGGAAGAAGAAACTCAAGAAGATTTTGATGATTATCCACATTATGAGGTGTTCATTCCTAGAAGATTCTTGTGCACTTCTAATGAATGCCATATCCTCGAACATTCCAATGATTATTAAATCAACACCTTGGAGGAGGATGAAGAAGACATGATAGTTAAGCCTCCGTTAACTAATTCATTTTGTCTTGAGGCACAACCCATCGGAGAAACAATGGATTCAAGAGATGAATATTTTTGTTATGTGAAAGATAACACAATGCTTGCTAAAGACTCCACCAAAAATGAAGAAGTATGAGAAATAAATCCTTCATCTCAGACTCAAGATGATGAATTTGAGGTAATCATGGATAATATCCTTTCTAATTTTGATTCTTTAATTTATGTAAAAATGTTAAATGATGAAATAGAGATAAGTGAAGAATCAAATGCCCTTCTCAATACAATCATTGATAAATAAATGGAAGAGTTCATTCTCATTATCAAAACCAAGATGGATGAGAAAATTGATCATGACCTTCCTATGGATCTGATTCCACCATCCTCACCAAATGAGTGCAATGGTGATCATCATGGTGAGTATGGAGTTTTTCCATTTCCTTGAAAGATAAAAGATTATTTAAGTAATGATCAAGATGGAGTTGAATATTCTTCTCATATTTCTTCTCCAACATGGTTGTATCCTTTCTATCATGAGGATGATCTAATGGATCTTGAGATCAAAGGTGTTCTCTTCCCACGTAGAATGGATCTCGTCTCTCTATCCAAAATGGTGAAAACCAAGTATTCTCGGTTTTGCAAGAAGGTGAGCTCCAGATGAAAAGAAACATAGAGAATGAGAACAAGGATGTTTTAAATGAATTTTGGCCATGTTTGGATAATATTTTAAATCATCTACTTGAGGCCCAATGCAAAGAATCTTCTAATAAAGATGATAATGAATATATGGAAAATTTGGATGAGCAATCGCTGGAAGAAATCTTGAGGACTACACAAGAAGTTTAAAACCCTTAACTCAAGTATTGATATCCCGACTCGAGCCATGAAAATGTAAGATAAGTATGATTAATTCTGTGTTTCTCCTTTCGGTGCACCAATGTTCAATAAATAGACATAGAAAACAAATGATCTCAATGTTATTTTTGAAGCCTTGGCAGATGAGCATGAATGTGAGGATAAGATTTCACCTTTCTCATTTTGTAAAAACAATGCATCTATGATGAACAAAGGAAGGTGGAAATTATGGAATATCCTATGTATATTCTCAATCATGAAGACATCACCTCTTCCATAGAATTTGATGTCATGGTCAATATTGAGTTGTTTTGTATTGAAATTAGTTGTTTCGAACAACAAAAGGAGAATGTGCAAGAGTCTTTCCAATGGATTTAGAATCAAATTACTTTTAACATTTCTAAATCCCCTACTAGTTTTGAGCTTCATCCCATGCTATGAAAGTTGATAGAGGATGTTGAAGACCTTTATACCAATTATGTAGCCTCCATTTTGAAATAAATTGTTAAGAACAATGAAGTGAGAGGTTCGAAGAATTTTTTAATCCAGAATAGAATTAACTTGTTCTAACTTATTCTAATTGTAATGATAATACAAAGTATGATTTCACTTTGCAACCTCCATTGAAGGATGATTAATGTTTCCATGAAAAAATAAATGTTTCCATTTTTTAGAACATATAGGATTGGATTCTCATGTTCACAAAGCATCATGTTGGGGTTACAAGAAGAAAGGATTCCAAACAGGTAACAAAGTTTTCATTGAATACAAGATTTTTTTTTTTCAAGGCAATATAAGTATGAATATGTAATTTTTGTCTCTCGAATTCTTCTCTCAAACCGTACAAGGCCATCACAAGAGCATGACATGATCAGATAATGATCTTCGAGCTTCAAAGGTTTGAATTCAACCCATTGTTTTATGATGGTGTGTACATTTTTCCCCTGCATATGTGAATATACCTCCATTGTAATATAGTTTCCACTTTTTTTGTGTTGTTTTCTGATTTTTTTGTGTTTCCCTTTTGTTGGTGTGTTTGTTCATTTGTGTGTTTTTTTGGAAGAAATGACTCCAAAATCCCAATGGACAAGTCACTTGCCCACACGGTGTCTTAATATTTTGGGGTTCCTTCTTGTTCTATCCTCACTATGTATAATTAAGAACAATTCATCAACCTAGAGACAATTGTTTTCATGTAAATTTATTGCATAAACATTTCCAAATTTCAAACATGAAAAATAGACCCAAATTTGAAAATATGCTTCTAGACCTTCCAAACCCCTCTTTGGATCAATTTTCCTTTTGTATCATGCTCATCTTGACCTTGTAAGTTCCTCCCATATGTTGAAAAATATTTCCATAATGTTTGAAATTAGGTAACAATGTCACCCATCTCATATGGTGAAGTTCTTCCAAAGGTTAGTTTTCTAATAGGATTAGAAAGGCTTATTTTGTTCTTTTTAGGACTGGTGTACATCTTCTGATAAGCATCTAAAATCCCACACTCATCTAGAGGTGGTATTTAAGATTAATTTTTTCTGTAATTAAATTAGGAATATTTTGGGAAATTTTGAAGGTTTAGGGATTATCTATGTAACAACAGGTTTCTAAGGTGTAAGGAGTAAGCGGTTATAATAGGGACCTGATCTTTTGCGAGATGATTCTAGGAGCTACATAAAGATATAGGAGTCAATAAAATAGGCATTGTAAATCTAGATAAATTATATACATTTTATAAGCTTTATGTTTCTTACAAGATATGTTCACTTCTCAAGGAATATCAATTTGTGTAGACACACCCTCTTGTATGAGTAAACATATATATATAATTTATAGATGAATAATACTAATTGCAATGTAGCAATAAATGAATAAGAAATGAAGTACATAATTTGACCCAAGAAAATAAGTAATTAAGATTTTAAACCCTAAGTGAAAATGAGGAGATAAAATGACATAGCTCATTCATAGAGATCCCGAAGGTGTGCAAAAATGAATAGTTAGAAAACTTGAAGTGTAGATTGTCATAATGAAGTCCAAAAAAATTTAGACATGTTTGAATATCTTTGGATTGGGGCGCTTGTCCAGGGTCAAGGGCACCTGGGGTGCCAGAGACCTTCTTGGGCACTTGTGGACCGCTTAGGGACTCAAAACACCGGTTTCACTTATCCATGAGATGTTCGATGGCCTTTTATATTTTTCACTAGTAGGTCACACCAAGGTTACAGATGTTGTTTGTAGTATGCAATGAATAAATTATTCGTAAAAACCTCAAAAGCACATCAAATCCAAAAAAATACAAACTAGGGGCCAGACTATCCTCAGTTGTCGCGTAGTGAACTTACCACCAAGTGCATTACTACATCTCATACCCAATGCAGTTATATGTGTGTGTGTGTGTGTGTGTGTGTGTGTGTGTGTGTGTGTGTGTGTGTGTGTGTGTGTGTGTGTGTGTGTTCATGCACAATTGTGCCCTAGGTGGCTCTCTTACATGTTACACTTTATAGTGAGTAAGTAGCTAGATGAAAGAAATGTAAATTTATGTGTGTATGAAGGAATAAACTTCCCCTCCTATGTGTGTTTGGAGAAGTATAATTTCCTTTCCCATTTACATAGATGCTAGATGGATGCTTGTGTGCTCTTGTAATGGCATTTGAATACAACCTTAAGTGGTGATAGATAATGCTTAGTTTTTGGTCCTTTATTATGATCACATAACTTTATATTTGTATGATTCCCTTACTTGAATTTTGTAATTAACCCCAAAAAGTACGACTACCAAAAATATAAGATTCCTAAATGGATAGAAAGGACCTAAAATATGTGAGAAAAGTACAAAGAGGTCAGGGGTACCCAGAGAGGATGAGGGTGCTTGACACTAGCTTTCTAGCTGGGTGGTGGTGTAAAACTTAGAGAAAGTGAAGGATCGAAGGTTAGACTGGGAAAGGTGTGTAAAAAAAAATTTTAGTAGAAAGAAAGAAAAGATGGCCAAACACATGGGTTAGTTAGTACTTTTCTTACTTAGGAATCATATGAATAGTAGTATGTGATCAAGACTAGATAGATACCCAAACTACATGATTTAGTGTCTACATTTTCCCCACTTTATGTTGTTGAGTGAATTATTGATAAAATAAAATATATGTAAGATGTGTACTTGATAACCATGTAGATTGATGGCGAAAAGTGTGTTGAGAGACAAAGAAAATCATGGAGTGATAAAAATGTGAAACGTGGAAGCTAGAGAAGAGGAAGTGAAAAGTGATGATGATGATCCTAGGGCAAGATTATATGCGTAGATATCATATTGTATTTTTCGTTTATGTTTATCTTGATGTTTTGATTGTGATTGATGTGTGAATGTTGTTTTTGATGTGATGCGACTACCACTTCCTATAAGGATGGACCTGTAAAAGAGAAGAATGATCAAGTAGTTAAATATGCATGTATATGATCAAAACGAGTAAAAATATGTGAAAATGAAAAAAGGAACATGTGCACCTGATCTATGATGAGTGAATGATATGGAAATGATTAAGGAGATGATGTGGAAGAACACATTTTTGGGTGATCCCATGCCAATTGCATTGTGTGTGAGTTTTTTTGTGTGATATCATGTCAAGAATGTAATAATTACAGGGAGAAAAGTTTGGTGTCATCCTCCAACCTTTAACTAATTCTGAAATGTGAACACCATTGCTTTGATGGCATGTAAAAATATGAGCCATTTCAAACAGTTTCGATTCAACATGAAAGTAAAAATGTTGCGTAGTGCATGCATGCCGAGTGTTGAAGGACTCATTTCTTGTAAGCTACGCTATGTTAAGAGCCGAGAAATGTGTTGAAGTGAAAATGTTGTGTAATAGCCCCTAGTCACAAAGCGTCTAGGAAGGGTCGGGGGCACCCGAGGCATGTATGTCTAGTTCTAGGAGCTGGTGTTTGTGTTGTGCGAGAAGACCCAAGTCGGGATCTTGGACATTATTGAGACTAATGACTGTTATATGCGCATCTTGAACTATGTTGTGTGATGACTGTGAACTAATGTGTGGGGTGACTAATTCACCTAATAGATTCCCCCTCCCCTTTGGGATACATGTGACGTTGTTGAGGATTATGTGACCCATAGGAGGACCGATTGATGTCTTGAAACTATACCTTGTATGGAAAAGGGAGTGTGATTAGTAGATACCAAGGCATGTGTAACAAAATGGATAGGAGATAAGTGTTAGTACAATAAATATAAACACATATTTAAAATACAATGTGTAAACTAAGCACACAAAAATATAGTGTAAACATGTAAGAAGACAAAGTAGACCACAAAAGTGGGTTGCAAACATTGGAAATCATTCACGATGTCGTAAGACAATCAACACCGTAGTGTCTGCAAGCATACATAAATTCGAGAGAACAAGTAAGACATAGGGAAAATCCCACAAACAATGACAAGTAATGACAGATAAGAGTAAACAATGTAACAAACAACCATGGAAGAAAATATACCTACATGAAAAATGCTACACATGAAGCAACCATTAGCATGTTAGAGAGATAAAAATTATGTCAAAGCGTGTATAATCCAATAATTATTTGCTATGAAAAATTAAACAATAACACATGTAGTTTATGAAAGTGGATGCCCCGGGAGCTACTTGTGGGATTGGTAAGAGGTAATACACCAACCATCCATGTTGCATGTATTAATCTATAGAATTTTTATCACAACTATAAAGTAAGTGAATGTGGATGTGTGTATGGAAAAGATAATTACATACAACATATATGTCTAACATGTATAAAGAGTGTACATGCAAGCATAAGTAAACAATACTAAGTGGGGCCAAGATATGCAATATGTAGTGGATGTGTGAGATGGAATGGAATGTAGAGTGTGTGATAGGATTCGTGTGCTCCCCAAATGAATGTGAATGAGTAAGCAGGTGATGAGGTTCATTTATACATGCCCCCTAAACAATCAAGAATTAACCGTAGAACAAGAATGTGTCATCGGGAAATGATTTCAATTATGCACACTAGAAATAGGTGAGCGATAAAGAGTAGAGCATAACAAATGAATTAGTGAGTGCATGAGTTTTGTGAGGTCCATTTAAGATGTAGAACCTCGGTAGTTAAGTACAGATTATGAAACTAGAGTGTGTCATTCAGAAATGGTTTGGATTGTGAGTGCTAGAAAGATGTGAGTGATAAAGTGTAGAGCATAACAAATGAATGAGTTAGTGTGTGTGTGTGTGGTGAGGTCCATTTGAGATGTAGACCCTCATAAGTAGAGTATAGACCATGGAACTAGAGTGTGTCAAAGGGTAATGAGCACACCATGTAGAAGTAGATGTTAGAAAGATATTTTGTGAATGTGTAGAGTAGATGTTGAGTATAGAGAGATGACATGAGTGCTATATGTGCGAAGTGTGTAGTTTGTAGTGTATAATGTGTAGTGTGTAGCATGTGAGGTTCATGTGTATAGTATGCCCTCAAAACCAAGTGTGAAATGTATCACGAGAGTGCGTCACCAGTAATGACAATACATGAGTGTATCAAGATGTGTATAATGTATGTGCAATACTAGATGTGGTTGCGATAATTTGAGACTCTTACCAATGTTAGGGAGGAGGGAGAAATAAGTATGATTCCCCTTAAGAGATCTAGTCAATGAAACTAAGTGGATCAATGTAAGGGGTAGTTTCCTTTTAAAAAGTGATTAGATGTTGAAGTGGTGATGTTTTAGGAGCCTTGAGTGGTGGAAGTTGAAAGAGGTCAGCTAGATCTTGTTCATCTTGCATAGTGGGTTTTTACTTATTTGGAATTTGTGACACTATAGAATATTTGAGAGGTGTACGATTTGTACCAATATTTAGAGGAGGTTTCTTATTTTGACTCAAATGTTGTAGATGATTTAGTAAGAGAAGGTAATGGAATATGAACCTTGAGAGGTGATTGCTTAGTTGGAATGGGTTGAATAGGTGGCACTTGACTAACCAAAGAAGGCACATTAGAAGTGGTGGCATGATTCTCATTGGACATAGAAGGAGTAGATTTAGGAGCCCATTTGGATGTAGCATTTGTAGATGGGCATGCAACAAAATGTTGTGTAGAAAATGAGATAAAGCGGCTGACGGTCAAGATGTTTTATTCTTCACTTTGTAAAACATATAAATCATTGTCATTATATCCATTTAGTCGATGATAATTGCAATATGGATGACCTTGATATGTGGAAATATGATAAAGAGGATAGCCATGAGTAGATGGTAAAGTGATCAATTGATGACTAAGAAGATCAATAAGGATGTGATTTTTTCTCGCATTTCGATCAAAGGTGAGAGGATCCGGTAATGGGATGACTTGAGGCTCACTGATATGAGCACATGTAGAAGACATATAATGAGAATGAGATGTATATGGATAAAAAAATGAGCCTCGAGAAACACCTTTAAGTCATTGGATTTCAGATTTAAGAGATATTATCATATATTCTATAGCCTAAAACTTTCTTTGAAATAAATAATGGAATGCTTGAATCGACTCTAACATGGGTTTATTAGATGGAGGATCACGAAGGATAGAGTCATTGGATAGATGATTGAAAGTAGAACTCACTTCATGTGGCGACGTATCTTTAGGGAGATACATGGTGTCTATGGATTTTTGAGAACAACCCGAAAATTAGGATACATTTGAAGAAAATTATTCAAATAAATTTGAGGAATTTTACGACTTGCGATAGAAGAAAAATGAGGATCTAAGAGTATTAGAATGAGTTAGGTTCACCAAAATGATTAAGTAAATATAGAATTTATAGATGCTTAATACTGATTACAATGTAACAATAAATAAATAAGAAATGAATTATATAATTTGACCTAAGAAAATAAGCAATTAAGATTTTAAACCCTAAGTGAAAATGAGGGGATAAAATGATTTAGCTGATTTGCACAAATCTCAAAGGTGTTTAGAACTAGATAATTGGAAAACCCAAAGCGTAAACTATCGCAACAAAGCCCAAAAAAATGTAGAGATGTCGAAATATGTTGGATTGGGGCATGTGTGAAAGTTCGAGGGCACATGGGGTGTAAGAAACCTTATTAGGTGCCCATGACTTCTCAAGGACTTAGAAAAATAGTTTTGTTGGGTTGAAAGATAATTATTGGCCTTCACTTCTTGTCACTATTAGGTCACACCAAGTTTCCAGGATGTAGCGTGTAGCTTCTAATGAATAAATGACTTATAAAACCATTAAAAGCACATCAAATCCAGAAAATAAAATAATGAAAATGAGGGGTCATAATGTCCTTGGTTGTCACACAATGTACTTATGACCAAGCACTACACTACATATCAGACCCAATGTATTTCTATGTGTGTTTGTGTGGAATTGTTCCCTAAGTGGCTCTTGCAAGGGCGTTGCACTTGGCATCGATCAAGTATCTAGATGTAAGAAATGTAAATATATGTGTGCATGAAATAATGAACTTCCCCTCCTATGCATGTATGTAGAAGTATGAGTCTATTTCCCTTATATATGGATGATAGATGGATGTTTGAGTTCTCTTGTAAGGGCCTTTGAATGTAACATTAGTGATAACTAATGCTTAGTGCTAGGTTCTTTATTGTGACTACATAACTTTATATTTATATGATTCCCTTACTTGAATTTCGTAATTAACCCCAAAAAGGCCGACTACCAAAAATATAAGATTCCCAAACAGCTAGAAAGGACCCAAAATATGTGAGCAAAGTACAAAGAGGAGAGGGGCACCCGAGGGGGAAAGGGGTGCTGACGTTGGCGTCTAGGCTAGGCGTTGATGTCTAGACTTAGAGAAACTGAAGGGTCGAAGGTTAGACTAGGAAAGAAGGTGTGTAATACCAGAAGTGGAAATAAAAAGAAAACAAACATGGTCAAATACATGGGTTAATTAGTACATTTCTTACTTAGGAATCATATGAATAGTAGTATGCGACCAAGACTAGATAAATACCCAAAGTGCGTGATTTAGTATCTACCTATCCCAAAAAAAAAAGATCTATTTAAGGGATTATAGGAAGAATTGAAGGTTTATATCAATTCCATTTTTCTTGGAAGTCTTTTTGGATTAAAAATCATATAATAGTTCATTAAAAAATACTTTCTAGAGCTTTGACAAATCTTCGTCAAGTTCTCTCTCTTACGAGGCATGTTTCTTATACTTAGCCAATTTTGGGTGAGGAAACTTGTCATGTCCAGGTTAAGGTGAAATTTTGTCTCCTTCTTTTTCCCATTCCAAAGGGGACATAGGGGATAAAAAAATCTCCCATCTCTCACCCCTTCCATGGTTTTTCATACAACCAAGTTTGAGCCCTCAAGTGCTAAGACTAGCTTTTCCTCATTACCTTCTAACCGAATATCATGTCACCACTTGTCATCACCAAGTGAGGGTGAATTTTTATATCCCTCATTTTCCCATTCCTAAGGGGATAGATGGTAAAATACAATTCACCCCAATCTATCTCCCTCTCAAGGTTGGCCATACGGCCTAGACTTAGCTCCCCTAGTGTTAAGTTCTCACTTTCTCCATCTCCTCATCATGCAATCCGAAAGTGCCACTTGTCAAGCCCATGTGAGGGAAAATTTTAGTACCCCTATTTTCATCATTCCCAAGGGGACAATAGTAACATAAAAATTCACCCCAAGAAAATAAGTTAAAACCCTATCTTTTAAACAAAGTGTTGCTTTATTACATCCGTTAGTCAAAATACAATGTCGAAAAGCTAGTAAACTTAACACAATTATTGTTAACCTCATT
Source organism: Taxus wallichiana var. yunnanensis (assembly GCA_018340775.1). NCBI lineage: Eukaryota > Viridiplantae > Streptophyta > Pinopsida > Cupressales > Taxaceae > Taxus > Taxus wallichiana. The sequence goes on along the minus strand of CM031238.1, from coordinate 414,336,786 downwards.
TATTCCTATAGTCTAACCCAAACCTCAATTTTTAATTATTCAAACCTCTAAAAACCTGTAATTTCACTAGGCATGATTCTAGGAAGACATGGATGTAAAAACGAAGAAAAAATCGAACTCTCAAACTCCGTAAGTAGACTCTCGTAAAGTTTTCTCGGTAGTTCCTCATTCTAGGTGCATTCAAGACGAGAGTTATTTCAAGGTGGATTATTCAATAATATTTTAACAACATAAAAAAACCTTAATTTTGTTCCCTAGAAGATTATTTTTAAATTTTCAAGCATTCGACAAGTGGATCATGGAGAAATTGGAGCACGGATCCCTGAGATGACTTTGAATCCAATGAAGAAATTTTATTAAAAACATACATGGATAAGTGATGAATCTTAAAAATAGTAAGCATTTTGTTCCCTCACTTACTAAAAATAGTAACTTAATAAAAAATTAAGTCATCTTATATTAGTGCATTTGAAAAATAATGAAGATTACGAACTAGGAAAAATAAATGATTTGAGCTAAAAATAAAATTTCCCAAAAAGTAAAAAATAACTACTAAAAATAGAAACTTTATAAAAGGGGGAAAACATAATCAATGGGGTTTAATTGAGTGTACCAAATACTTTAGAAGATCAAATTTGAGGAAAAGGAAAAATATCCCAAAATAGTAGATCCTGGTCCTACTTGTTAAAAACAAAAAGTCTCAAATTTGGATGCGAAAGCTAAAGTTGGCTACGATTTTAGCTCATCTTTCTAATTTTTATATCTTCACGAGGTGGTGAGGTGATTTCATAGCTCAAAAAATTAATTTCAATCTCTATGAGGATCTTGAAGCACCATTTTTAGCAAAGTTGTGTCTAAGATCAAAGTAGAACATCTTGAGGTACAACGTGTGAAAGTCGTGGACATTGTGCGGTTAGAAAATATTCGAGAAGAGTGAAGAGATCCATTGAAATTAAATCTAATGGTTCATCATAAGTTATCAGTCAAATTGAATCCATCATCATATCTCTAAGGCGAGCTAGTTAAAGTGATATGAGGTGAGTTGAGTGATGTGAACTAAGGTGAGCTAGTTGAGGTGATACAAGGTGAGCTAGTTGAGATGAGTTGATTGAAGTGATCTAGATAAGCTAAAAATATAAATGAGCTTATTTAGCTAAGTGAGTTTGGAGAGGTGAATGAGATAACAAAGTCAAGAGATCTATTCAAGTCAAATAAGTGATACATTATAGACATGATCTCTTTAAATGCGTCTAAGTATGTCTTCCTCAATGGTGTAGCTTCCCCACAATGAATAATAAGTGATATTACATCAAGTTCTTGAAATTTCTTAGGAAAGCAACATCATGTTAACATCTAAAGATCCATTCCCATGGATTTAATAAATGCGTAAAAGTGAGCCAAGAATAACATAACAAGATATCATGCCCAACCTCAAATATATATCAAGAACCTTAAAATCCAAGTGAACGAGGAAAACCTCGACAAATTCCCGCTTCTTTAATGACACATAAGGTAACCAATATGTAGAAGTTGTTAGGCCTAAGAATAAAAATACTATTGAGGATATGAATCTATTAGATTATGATTTGATCCGCATCTCATTGGGTCAATATTCACATAAGGGTGATTCTCATCTATTCAAGGAATCCTCTTCTCACCTCCTTACTCAGAATGAAGAGTACAAATGATCAATTGAGAAATTAGAGGAACAGGTAAAAACTATTAGTGCTCATAATCCACCCTTCTTGGATCTTGATTCAAAATATTATCTTCTTTTAGAAGACATTCCTATGATTATAAGGTTTATCCCGAGGTTATCAAGACAATGAAATATTACATGATGTAGGGAAGGCTAACAAGAAGTGGATTGAGAAGATCATAGAGAAACATAAGTCATTGTTTCCAGAGGTAATATCTCTCAAGTACATTCTTGCCACTTTTTCAAAGTAATGAAAAAAAGAGGAGATTGTAAAAGAGATAATCCACTTAGAAGAGTTGTTTACACTTGTGTCTATGATAAACTCCTTCGAATCTCACACTCTTGTGAGTAAAAATGTGTTTGCGTCAAATCTTGAGAACTTGTATCCAATTTGGATCTGCATCATGGATGCAAGATATAGAATGCTCACGGATGCCATTTCCAAAATTGACTCTTGTGGATAAAATATTTTTGAGATTATAAATTAGGTCTGCAATTATGTTTAGAAACTTGAGTTCCCTCCACTCACCAAGAATTCATCATCAAAAGAGCTCATTGTCTCCTTCTAGGAACTAGTCAAGAAAGAGGCGATGACTCTCTTTCCTTCAATGAAGATAACTTAGAATCCCTAGGAAACATCAAAATTTCCATTTCTTCAATTCTAAAATATAACAAAAGATGTCTCATCAATGCAAGAAGATCAATGAGGTTCTTAGGGCATGGATCAAGGTGTTGAACCGTGTTTAATTCTAGAGGAAGACAAGGTGAAACCTATGGTAGCTCAATTTAGTAATGAATTCAAGGAACATGATCCCATTTTGGAAACTTCTCATCTAGGATCATGAATCAAAAAGTTCTTCATCGAAGGAGCTTCTTCATCATATCATGCAACTTAATTATAAGTAACCATGATAATTTTTCTCATTCACTTAAGTGACTTTCTAAGGTTGAAATGAAAAATTCCCTTTCATTTATAAAAAAGGAACTTATTTTCTCATTTCCTAAGAAGATGTAAAGTCACAAGTTTAATGATAACATGCAATTCCATGTGTGTGGGGGTAGATGAAGAGGCAATTCGCAATGCTATAAATTAGGATGGCTACTCCATTCTAAAGGATCTTGAAATCCTAAATCCTGAAAATTTTAGTTTTCTGTAGCAATTGTGGATTGTGGTTTGGATTTTGAGATTTATATCACCAACATAAGAAATAAAAGCTATATTTCTTCCATTTCCCTTTCTCATGTTTTTCTCTATTCTTTCTCTTTTCTACACTTTGCAATCAAAGTGATCAAGATGGAACTTTGGTGTCCTTGATTGATGAATCAAACAAATTATGTGTATGTGGTTTTTAGTCTTGTTAAATTATTACATTGTTTATTTCCTCTAATTGAATGTTAAAATAATCCTATTATTTGGTGTGAACTCTTCTAGTTCCTACTCATAATAATAACCTTCCCTTTCCTTAATTCCCTCTTTTATCCCTTATCATTAGAATTTCCTTCATACAAGAAATTTTCCACAAGTTCAATGAAGTGCTCTTGTGTGATCCCCGACATATTTGGCCACCCCATAAAATTTAGATATAATTAGGAAATTCTAAATTCAATAATGTGATCCTCCACATATACAAGAAGGATGGACGTAACCCCATGAGCATTCTTGGAAACACGTAATTTTCAACACGACAAATTATTTCACCGAAGGTGACCTAAGTATAAAGAGTGTAGGGTGTAATGTTCCTACTTTATATCGCTATAATATTATCTTAGTGCCAAATTAGGATCGCTACATGAAGGGTAGTGAGGATGTAATGATGGGTAAAATTTACATGGTCCCTACTTTTCCCTTAGGAATCCTTAGATGATATGGATGGGACTCTTTACATATATGGAAATGATCTAGTAATGGAATTTCCATCTTCTTAGCTAGTTCACCTTATTAAATAGAAACAAATACAGATAAATGTATTGAGATGTTTTTTGGTGATGGAAGAAACGTTTTATAGGCTAGTGTATGGTCTCAGAACTAAGCTTTCAAATAAATGCTTGAAAATTTGACTAAAGTAATGTATTATCTAAATAAATTGTTTGATTACTAATCCCCTAAATAAATAGTTGCAGATAGTGGATGGAAGTTGCATGAATTTTATCTAGGTAGGTACTTAAGAGATGCGCATAGTTCTCATAACATGTAATGGGTTAGACCAAGTATACAAAAGTGTACACACTTGGTTAGAGTGACTTAAGGGAGATCATGGAGATATGGATATACCCTTACAGCTTACATATGGTTATTATAGGTTATCAGATGGATTATGAATATTTTAACTATGCTGGATTATCTAGCAATTAGATAAAAAATAATGTTAAACATTGGTAGCATTGATTGTATATTAAGGGTATGCTTTACAAAATACCTTAAATGGGTTGATCAGAATAAAGGGTGTTACAAGCACATAAATATTATGAGGTTAGGTATAATTTTGTTGAGAAACAATTCTTTTTGTCATCCATGCACTTAAAACATTTAGACACATGTTATCAAATAATAAGAGTCAATTGATGGTGTCTCATCCAAGTGTGAAATACTTCCTTTTGAATAAGGATGTGAATGAGAAGAGAGCTAGGTGGATCACCAAGGTCATGGATTATGATGTTCATATCAAGGTCACCAAGCTTGTGAGAGGAAAAGGGTTATGTGAATAACTTGTAACTGATTTGGGAGCTGATAAGGAGGTTTGCATGTTACAAGATGACCAACCACCTCCTCCCCATGTTCTTGATAGCTGGTACCAAGATATGATGACCTTCTTACAAACATGTGGTTATCCTCATGTGTTGAAGAAAGAAAAACTAAGATACTTCATATTAAAATATATTCCCTATATTCATAAATGGAATCTTGTTTAAAAAGGACATAAATAATGTTCTTCTAAGGCGTGTTGATGATAATCGGATAGAAAAGGTTCTATAAGAGTTCCATGATGGACTCACGAGAGAAAACTTCTCCCAAGAGACACACCAATCAAGATCATAAAGGGTGATTACTGTTGGCCTAACATCTCCAAGGATTGCCATGCATGGATTGAAAAATACATGGAGTGTTACTTTTTTGGGAAAAGAAAAACATGTGGCCTTCCCCCTCCACCCTATTTTAGTTGAGAAACCAATTATGTAATGTGGGTTAGATTTTATAGGAGTGATTAACCAAAATCAAGCATAGGGCACAAATGAATGTTGATCGCAATCGATTATTTTATCAAAAAAATGAATTCGTTTCTTTGAAAGAAGGAAATGAAGTTAGTATCCTATAATTCTATGAGGGAATTGTAACTAGATTTCGAGTCCCTTTCATAATAATATTAAATAATTCCTTGGAATTCTTGGGAACTAAAATAATTAAATAGGATGTAAGAAATATAATTCATCTAAGCACGTCATCAAACTATTACCCCCAAGGTAATGGAATTGTTAAATAAATAAACAAGAATATTCTAAGGATTATTATAAGAACCATGGAGGATAATCAAAGAACATGGTATAACAAACAGAAATCATCCTTGTGGGCTAATAGGATCACCCCTAAGAGGTCAATGGGATGTTCATCATACAAAATGTTTTATGGAAAAGAGGAAAGATTGGAAATATGCCTTGATATTCAATCCTTGGAATTCATAAAATAGTTTGAGATGTTTAAGAAAGAGGTGATGGAGATGAGGTATGACATGTTTATGGATATATAAGATCTACGAGACAAGGCCATGGATATGATGGAAAGGTAGAAAACTGAGTGAAAATGATTTAATAAGAAAGAAAAGAAAGTAAAATTCAAGGAAGGAGACCTTGTACTCAAATGAGATAAAGATAGAGCTCAACCAAGAAGGAACACCAAATTTTATGCCATTTCGAGTTGCCCATATATAATATCCAACTAAAAACCAAACAATGCATTTTAGTTATCAAGGTTGAATGGAGATGAAATTCCTATCTTGGTCAATAGGATGTACCTCAATATTTGTTATTGAGGTATGGAATCACCTTATATAGTGATTTATTCTTAAAAACAAGTGTTTGAGCACACTCGCATGTTTCCACATGGAGCATGTATGATTTTCCTTTTGTACATAGTTTTTGTGGGCTCTTTCTTATGGGTATGTATAGTTCAGTTTAGAGAGGGTTTCATGGTGGAAATATGGTGTTTAGGGGAGTTTTAAAGTGTTTTATCTTGGCCTCGAAATCAGATTCAAATAATATTTCTTCATACTCGGAAAAATAAGTGTTTTAGGAACAATTTGCAAGTTTTATTAAAAATCCCAAAATCATCTTTCAAAGAGTAAGGATAAGTAGTTCCCGGTTAGTTGTAAGTTCATGCAGATCCAAGGGTTATATTTTTCAGGTTTCAAGATCAGTATTTAAAGTTTTTAGCTTAACTCCATACATAATGGATGCTCAAAAGGCCATTATTCATCATCATCTAACAAATATATATCCCGTAGAGGTTGTTAGAAATGTTGTCCAAAATAACCCCGCTATTTTGACAACTTATGAATTTGATTTTGGACAAGAAATATTTTTATGAGAAAATCCATGAAAAATCACATCTCAGTGTTGAATTGAGGAATACACTACTCTGCGGGTTTTCCTAACCCACCGAACAAAAGAAGTATCAATCTAGACTTACGAGGATTTTGGTGGAACTTCATATTGTAATGAACCGTCACACCAAAACTTCGAGGCATTAGTGAAATCTACACATGAGGATCATAAAATCCCACCATGCTTCCATAGCTTGGACCCTGGGATAGATTTGCACCCATATAGTGGGACCACACCATGCCCTATACGAGCCCCAGGTGAACACTGAAATGCCGACGTAGCTACCCATGCTGGGGACTCGAACACGGTGGTCGCTTCGATACCAAATGTAACGAATGTCACATCAAAACCTCAAGGAATTAGTGAAATCCGCACATGAGGATCATAACACATATTATGTGGGTTCTCCTTACCCATAGAAAAAATAATCTTGAACCTAGGAGTTAGGTGTAAATTTAAAGGGAAGGCTGCAATACATTGAATCTTAGGGTTACGTGAAAAGTGAAAAATAGTTTTTCATGGATTCTCAAATCTGGAACAAAGAAACTTACTTACGTGTTCTCCTAACCCACATGATAAGAAAGAGGAATATAGTGTTCTAACGGTTATCTTAGCCCGTAGAACAAACATGTAGAAAAAATAAACAAGTATAAACATGACTAATTTCAAAAGCCATGAAACACTTTTCTAGTGTTTTATGGGTTTCTAAAGAATTAGTGTTCTGTGGATTTCAAATTTTGTCGAGAAAATAAAAATGGTCACAAAGTTTAGTTCCACCAAATGAAGGAAATGAAACGTGGGTCTACTTTTCATAGAATGAAGGTTATACCTTCATAGGATTGTAAAGTATATAAGCCAAATAACAAAGGAAAATACCTCCATGGAAAGGAGATGAATTCTAACATGGCTAGGGGTGGAAATAAAAAATAGTGTTCCACAAACCCTAGAATACGTAGAATAAAATAACTTCATCTTGGGTATACAAAATCTACATAACAAAGAAATATACTTTTACAACATATGGGGAAGGTTTGACGATGCAAAATTCTTGGAAAGCCACATTATTAGGAAACTTCCCATAAAGTATTCAAAACACTCTAGAATTTGTGGAACAAAGGAATTATTCATGGGAAGTCGATTTGGTTTTTTGGGGATATATTTCATTTTAGAGATCCATTTAACATCATATTTATTCCATTAGTAATTTCTTTGAGAGGAATTTCAAAAGAAGGAAAATTTGTAAAGAATGATCGAGTATTTTGGAAAATCAAAGTTGTAAATTATAGCGATGTTTCACTTCATTTTTAGGAGTCGAATATTCCAGCTTCGGTTGTAATATGTTTGTTTGATCCTACTTTACAATGGGACCCTTCGATTCCTCAAAGGTAGCATACTCTTTCATGCCTTATTGAAATTATGAATAATGGTGATATGTGTTACAAGAATTGGAATTTGGAAATGTCACATTCCTCCATATCCTAGATTTTGTGGGTATCCATTAGTATGCAGATTGTTCTCATCCACAAGGAAATATATAGAGTTTTATTACATGAAAAGGTAGATCCAAAAATCATGAGTCATCATGAGGGGAGGATATTACTTGTTGGAGGTATTTTAAAGGTTGTAGCTACATTTAGCAGGTCCAAAATCTCTCCAACATATTTTGATCTCCTCTCCTCTCCTCCCTTATATAAATGTAATTTCTTCATTGAAAGCATCATCTCTTTCTTAGTAATGTTATTATGCCAAAATTTTGATAGAGAAGGATTTGTAGACCCATGCCACGTGTTTTGTGATACATTTTACTAACTAGATGGTTATAGCATTTGATGCATATGTACAATAATATTATAAAAAATGTGGCTTGAATCTATCCCTTTCTTTGCATTATTGTCTTCTTTCCTTCAATTATTTAATTTGTGATTTTCTATTAATGATGTTTTTTAGAGTTTCATGTCGTTTGTTTCAAATTCAAAAGGTTTTTTCTGTTGATTTAAGTCACGAGTTGGAATATGGAAATAATTTTCCCCTCTAACATTGCATTGGATTTTTTTCTTCTCTATAACTTCAAGAGAGAGTGATCAACCATTTTCTTGGTGTTATCACATCTATTCTTTATCTTAATCTATCTATGTTCCCCCATTCCTCTCTCTTTTCGTGGTTACTTGGATGTGTTAGAGTAGGCTTAAATTAAAGATAGTTTTAGTATAAGTGTGAGAAATAGGTATAGGTACTAGCCTTCTCTGGAGGTTGATCTCAATTTTCAAGTCCCACATTGTTGAGATCATCTAATGTTTTGCATAATTCTTGATCTACCATGATCAAATCCTAGGGTGTAATTCTAATATATGAAAAATGGGTTCATGATCCTCACCTTTGGATTTCATGTTTTCCTTTTCTTTTATGAGTTGATACTTAGAATCAAATATGGACTCCAAAGTCACAAGTACTTTAGTATTTTTTTATCATAGTTAGACAATCTGGTCTCCATATTGTTGTTCCAAAATTTCTTGATTCCTTGATGAAAATTAGTATTCTTCTTAGATGAAATTGAAAATATATGGGTCACTTTAAAATAATTTCTAATTTGTTTTTGTACAATATACCTCACCACTACTTTGACATGTGGCTACAATCCAAAATTATTTATATCTTCAACAATATCAAAATTTTCCCTACTTTGACCAATCTATCCATGCATTCATTCTGATTCCTTATGATGGTACAAATATTAAAGGTTTCAAAATGTTCTAGAATGTCCCATACTCTATTCCTATAAGCTCTAAGTAGGTAATTATTGGTTGCTTTCATATCTCTCACTTGGCTTACAACTAGTCCATTATCTCCAAAACTCAAAAATTGCTTGATATTTCTCTTTCTTTCTCATTGCATGCCATGGATGAGATATTCATAATTTTCTTAGTTGTTAGAACAATTGAACTAAAATATGAAAGTATGGAAGTACCTCATACTTGAGGGGGATACAAGTACTACGCTTCCCCTACACCTTATCTTCTCCTTGATCTATTAAAAAATATTTTCGAAATGCCATCATCTAGTAAATTTACCTTTAGAACATTAAGAACATGTGAATATTCCTCATGCAAGAAATAGATTCCAAGTCTATATTATTTAATTTATTTGTATGGATCGAAACTGTGACATTCAGTTCCCCATTCATAAAGTATAAAATATGGAATGCCTTCAATTTGAGTATCTCGATTCTTTGATTCTTGGGTGATATTATTAATCAAAAATAGTATAATTAAAATTGATGGGGATAGGTACATAAGGCTCTATATGGTATATGATAATAGGTTAAGACCTTATGGTGACTTTGGTGCTATATCTAGTTCTAAAAATTATGTGAGACCAATCCACAAATAGGTATCTATAAATATTAGTAGTGAAATCCTGCGAGAGGTAAAAATCAAAGATTGGGGGAGGTCGATAATGAAAACATCTTGTGGAATTGAGAAATTGGGGCATGTGTGTAATGTGAATCTTATGAATCTAGCCACCCCAATGGTTTCCATTAAATTCCCATCTAATTGTAATACCGCTTTAGAGAGTGACTCATATTCAAGACCAAGTTGGTCTATTATTTATTTGGGCATCACTGAACTACTTGCCCCTGAGTTAATCATGAAATTATGCACCAGATGATTTCCTATGATGAGAGGTACATATAATGGTGGTGGATTCATGTTTTTACCTATTTGATAATTATTTTTCTATATTGTGTTGGTGAGCACCACTTTTTTTTCTCCTTGGTTGGTTCATGCGGTCAAAAAGATCAACCATAGTGGCTTGTAGAAGATCTCTTTGTCCAAGAATAGCTAGGGATTCCCACATTGAGATACTCAAATTATTCTTCTTCATCTACTCTAGAATTTTGAAAGGAGTACCAATAGACTTTTGAAATAAAGGGGTGTAAACATCCTTTCTTATCTATTCAATGCACGATATTTCTTTGGATGGAAAAAAATCTACATTATGTGGATTTCCTTAAACCATGGATTTTTATTATCCTATAGCCTTTCCTTAGTACATGGATCCATCGTATCCTAAAAGTTTTTAACACACTTCTTGTTTACTACATTCCACATATTGCTTGTTGAGGCTTGAAATCCTCCCAAGTTCACGGGTTTTCTAAGTTGGGGATGCGGACTTCGTGAAGTAAGAGGTGGAGTGCTTACCTCTACTTGCCTTATTTTTTACGTGGTGTTTGTAGCTACAATTTATAAAGGTGTTTGATTACTCTCATTTGGTTCATTGATTCTGTAGAACTCATATATTTTCCAATTCATAACAAAAGTATCACTTGGTGGCTCTTGAGCAGGATCTTATTGTGGGTTTTCTTTTATGGGTAGATCTTAAGAGAAGGATGTGTTTTGGACCAAAAAATATTAGTTTAGTATGACATTGGGAAATATTTATTAGTTGTGTAGAAGATTGAAAAGGAAGAACCACTCATAATCTTGCATTAAATTATTTTAAACTTAAACCAAATCCTTGGAGGAACTTTCCGCATTAGGATTATATAAGTGAAACGGATTTGTAAGGGTAATTTGATTTTGAGGATATTCTTGGAATGGTGGTTTTTTTGTGGATAAGGAGGATTTTTGGGTTGGTATGGAGGATTATAAGGTCTAAAATTTTGATCTTTCTTCCTCTTCAATGATACCAACTCATTGCCAAAATTTTACAATTATGTCAGGAAATTTTGTAACTCAGTTGAAGGGCTTGTAGAAATAGATGCCTGACTTGAGATATGGTTTCTTAGGAATGGAATAAGAGATAATTCAGGGGTTTGATAAAGATCAAATATCCCTACCTATGGGATTATGTGCATTGGGGGTCTAGAAACAAGTTTCCGACTCGAATAAGATTTTTTTCTACTTTAATAGCAATTTCATAAGCATTTGGTAAATTTCTACCCCATGGACTAAATCGTGACATATATTTCACTATTTAAATCCTTAAATAATTTATAAAGACATACTAAGGTGTAGGTATTACCATTTGTGGGATTCTATCCCAAGTCCTTTAGAATATGATATTGAAATCGATCAATCTCATGTGGTTCCCTCTTTTTGTTGTCATGTCCTCCACCAAAGATAGATTTTCTGACATGTCTTCAAAATAGTTATAAATATATTCTCCTAACTCATACCAAGTAGAGATAGATTTAAATTTTAAGCTCTGTACCATTGGAGAGATTTTCCTTTGAAAGAAACTACCAACAATCTAATGGATACATTTCTTGAGTAACATGTTAAACAAAGAATATGTTTTCAACATATTTGACATGCTCTATGGGATTTTGGTTCTCTCTCGTGAAGAAAGGAACAATTTTCGTGGTTACAAATGGAATTTCATAATATTTGGAAAAAAGGATTACTTATTGAATGTTACAAAATCCTAATTTATTTTATGAGACATGAATGTAATGGGTCTTAGAACCCTAGAAAACAAAAAGAAAGGCCTACCAGGAGGAGGAGTAAAGAGAAATCTATCTGGAGGGGATGGTGATATTTGAATGGACATGTCTCTTATTCTTCTCCTTGGTGATAACTGTAAGTATTCAAAAGGCTCTCCACTTGCTATCCTTCGTCTTGTTTGAATTATTCTCATGAAATTTATGTGCTTGATTGTTGAAACCAGTATATAAGTTGATTCGAGCCACTAGATGTGTTTTTGTGAGCCTTTGAAGGATAAAAATATCTAGGATATACACCAATCCTAGTGATCAAATCCTTCAATGTTGTTTCACCAGGCATGCGTAACTATTATATACCAAAATTAGAAAACTTGGGTTGATCATGGAAAATAAAATACCTTGGCTAACATGTTATTTTCTTCAAAGTGTGGTACTTTTATTCTTGAGAAAAATCTCCAAATAATTTTGGTTCCTTCTCTCCTAACTCAACACACACTAACCTAAATTAATCAATCTATAACTAAATATACAATTAAAACTAAAGCATACATTTTTTAAGGTTGAGAGAAATGGAAAATCTACAAAATGAAAGGATGAAAATGTGCCAACACTAAGATATGGTTTAAATATAACTGGTAAGACATAGATAAATGCATATGTAGAGATTTAATAGAAACAAATAGTCATAAAAGACATGAATGCATAAAATTAATGAAAAAAAGAGCACAAAAATCCAAAACAAATAAAGAGCATTTTAAGGGAAAAAACAAAAAAATTATTGCATTTAGTAATTATACATCATGTTTACAAAGAAGAGGTTAGGAATCTCTTACATAATGAAAAGTTATGGAGGTCTTAAAGCAAGGAAAAGTATTACTCCAAGGTAGAGCATGAAAATTCAGTAGAAAAGGAAACCATAAAACATGATTAAGAACCTATATTTATACCATATGAGAATATGAGAGAGGGAGAGTTAGGGGGAATATGAGTTTATATTTTCCATGAATGAAGACAATTTTCCATCCAAAAATTTTTCACCATTAATCTCATTGAAATCTTGTCATTTTGATGCAAGAGCATCCTATACATAAGTCATAAGGACATTAATTATATTTTAAAGTTTGATAACAATGTGACATAGGTCATTAGGGGTATTTATTTATCTATGTTGGTGTCTAAACCTTTTAAAATTCAAATAGAGATTTTCCCTCCATTTTTGCAATATTTGAATATTTGGCCATTTTGGCTTAGTTTGAGGATCGTAATGCATTATTGAAACTTGAAAATAATGTAAATGGTGTGGAATTAGGTAACATGAGTCATTAGGATCTTCTAGGTCACATGAGAATAATTGGTCTTACCAAACTTAGGCATGTTAAACAAAAGTAACCCCTTTTTGAATAGAATCTCATTATGATATTGTTTGTAACTTACCTAATGAGAATAATATCGAGAAAGAGGGATGTAAATACTATAAGGAGCATAATGTAAATATTCTTACTCATTCTATCCAGATATGAATTAAAAATTGTAATTTTACAAGGATTATTGAAGGAAAATATGAGTTTCTGTTTGTTTCTCACATTGTATGTTTCTTGAATATACTAAGTGTGCATGTAATGGTTTTGATATTAAAGTTGGGTGAGAAGGTAATATAAAGTTATAAAAGGAATTTGAGTTCTGTCATATGGATTTTTGCAATTAATATATGTATTGTGTATGTCTACTTGAATTCCAAGGCTTGTATAGTTCGGGAAATTCATGAAAAATAAGTGTACATGTGTTATAGTTTTTAATATTAATGGAATTAGATAATATTGGAATTTTCAAGGTAGTTGATTCTCTTTTGGAATGGTTTTTAGTATTTCTAGTGATGATTTGATAGAAGATACCCTATTTCCAAGAACGGTTCTTGAGCATTCTAAGATCACAGTCAAGTTCACTGCATAACTACCATAAGAAGAAAGGAAAGCATGAGTTGGGAGGCACTCGAGAATGGTTTTTCAATCTTGGAACCTTCACATTTGAAGAGTATACATGGGTATGATCAAAACATTCCTTTTAAAGTTGATAATTTTTTTAAGGAGATAGGTTAAGTAATTAGAGGTTGATTTTCTCATTTGAGTGAGAAAAGACCTCCTAATTGTCAATACAAAAGGTGAAATACGTATATAGGAGCATGTTTCTAGCAAGAGTCTTGTCCCCAATGTACTAGAAGGGGCATTTTAGGAGATACATAGGATAAATGTGATATGTATGATCTTTAGAGGAAAATGATTACTAAAAACTCACTTGTGTGTAATTTTTAATAGGAGTATTGAAACCAAGAAGCCTCGGAGAAGGTCAAACTCCAAAACTTACATGTCGAGGGAGGAACTAAGATAGAAACTTGAAGCCGGGATGGACAACATAAGAATGAATGAGAAGTGAGTTCTTTATTTGATGGAATGATGTGAAATGATGTTTTGGAGAACATATGAAGTAGGGGAAAACATATCATTGAGTTGAACAAAACCCTTAGTTGAAAATAACTTAGTTTTGTAAGATTTTGACCTTCATATGCTAATTAAATGATCCTCATGTATAGAGTATGATGGAAGTTAGTTGTTTGCACCTTGATGATTAAATAAGTATATGATTGTTTATTATTTTTCTCTGCATCATTTGATATCGGAGGATGGATTTTATTGTGGTTTGGTTTTGAGATGTAATACATGCTTTTTTGGCTAATAGTGTGTGGAAGTGTGTGTAGTGGAAAGTGACAATGAATATGAGTGAAGGAAAATATTGAAACCAACCTTTGACCATGGGTACAAGATTCCATAGTGGATGAATACTTTGGTAGTTGAGAGAGGAAAAGGAAGAATAAAGAGATGGAAATAAATCATGTGTTGTGGTTTGAACAGGAGATCAAGGAGCTTAATAGAGATGTGGAGAAGTTAGGGGAATTGATAGAAACTACAAGCATAGAGAAAAGAGTAAGTAAAATTGTATTTGGGATGAATAAAGGATTGAAGTGGCCATTAGAGATGACTGTAAGGAAGAAAAAGAGAGAACAAATAAGAAGAGAGATAAGAAAAGAAGAGAAAAAGTTGAGATAAGAGGAAAATAAGATTAGAAGGTAAGAGAGAGAAGTGGAAAAAGAGATAGTGTATGCAGAAGATAGTCATGAAGTGAAGCAACAAAGTGATGAAGAGGAAGATATCATTGATGGAGATTCTCAAGGGGTTAAAGAGACTAAAAGTTTTAAATTTGACTATGTGTTTGAATGTGTGAATGCAACTATAAAACTAGAAGAAGAAGAGGAAATAAATGATGCCTTGAATGAAGAAACAATAAACAAGAGTGAAGACAATATAGAAGAAATTATTTGTGGGAAAGATTAAATTCATTGTGAATCAACTAAGGGTGACAATGAAATAGTTAGAGTGATGAGGAAGTCATGGAGAGCTCTCACAAGCATGTGGATATTTATTAGTGGAGAAGATGAGATGAAAGTTAAGAAAATTGCTAGAGAAGCTTTAGAAAATGAACAGAAAATGAAAATGAAAGTATAAACAAAGAAATGGAGGTGAAAAATGAAGAAAGGTGTGATCAAAAGAAATTGAATGATGAGAAAGAGGAAAATAGTCATGGAAAATCAGGTGTAATCAAGGAAGAGAAGGAACAATATGTTCAAGAGGAATTCATGATGATTGAAGAAGAAGAAGAATTCTATGAAGAAGCATACTTCCTTTATAAAGATTACATACGGGACGAAGACCCAAAAATGGACATGAATGAAGAGGATGAACCGGATGGAGTTGAAGATCAGGTCGAGTGAAGATGAAGAATAAAATAATATGGAAAAATAAGAAAAATACAAAGGCATGAGGGATAATCTTCCTACCCCTAGAGTGTGATGCAGGAGCATCCTATAAATAAGTCTTTGGTGGTGAAATTCAACTTGTAGAAATTAGTATGTTGTTCATTGAATCAAAGTAATTTAATTATCAAACTAGGGGACATAAACTTGAAACATTTCTAGTGTTGTATACATAGTTACAATAGATCTAGGAGGTTGGAAATAAATAATTGTCACAACAATACTTGAAAGGTAAACAAAACTTATAACTAAAAATGAATGGTTTCTAAATACTAGCACTAAGAAAAATCTATAAATTCAGAATGCAGATACAAAAATTAAATGGTTCCTAGGTAAGCATACATGTAATGAAACAAGACAATAATGGAGGGGTTTAACAATCTAGGAACAAAGCAATATCATCTATGAATTTCTCAAATAATGAATGTATGTCCCATTTACCAACAAGAACATTTTATTTTATACTTCCCATCTTACATCAAGAATTTAGAAGAAGAATATTTCAACATGGAGTTTCAATAAACTAAGTGAAAGATCTTCAATAAGATAAGTGAAATATATTTAACAGAATAGTGAGAGATTCAACACATGCAATGAAACTTAATAGGTGTTCATTTAACAAATGTTCAAGTAATCTACTAGTTCCTTCAACCACATGTTAACTCAATCAATCAGTTCTTCACTAATTTATAATGAATGAACAGATCAAGGTTTCGTTATCTCCTAATTCTAAATTTTATATTTTTAACCGCTTCTACAATAGCACGTTCAGATTTGAGTGCCATTCATCATGCCTTCCAAAAGATATTCATAATGTGGGCTCTTTCTGTAGATGGGTTGTTGCGGATAGGTTCTTTGGTTGCGAGACAAGTTTCTATAGGCAGTTCCTTCACTGCATATGAGTTGTTACATATGAAAAATTACTTACAACAAAGAGTGGAATAACACATATCATCATTCAAACAACTTATTGGAATAATAAGAATAAATACACACAAAATACCACTAAATAAAGATAACTAGATAGAACTATATTAATTAGTAATTATGCCACAAGTTCAAGGTTGTAATGATAATGTTCAACAATGTACTTAGAAAATACATGGACATAACTACAATAGCTTGATGAAAATATAGAGGATGAGTTATTTATAAAGGTAACTAACATGAATCATCATACCCTAAGATTAATATCTTGAATATCCTCATTCAAGGAATTCATATCTTTGCTATTGAAAATTGCATTTGTGCTTGAAATAAATTGGGGTATATGTTCCTTCTTCATTCGATAAGAAATAACCACCATTCCTCATGAATATGCTCTAAAATCTATCCTATATCAACTTACTAATTGGCATGTCACCTATCCATGGTGGTATCGGAAAATGAAAAATTGGTGGATGGTATCCTATAGGAAACCAATTGTCTTCACATTCCTTAGCTATCTCAATGTATGTGTTCACTCTTTTCAAAGTTGGCATTATGTTGGGATAAGAGTGCATATCTTTCCTCTATAGTTCAGGAGATAGCTCATTCCATCTCATTCTGCATGCTTGTATGACTTGAATCCCATGTTCCCTGATAATTTCTCTTACTTCTACATGGGTTGTTGTCCTCATTTACAACACTCTCTTCTTGATCACCTTCTTCTTTATATAATTTTCATATTTCTTCTCAACCTCTTCATATTTTGTGGCCTCAACCTGGCAAGCAATGGTTTGAAATTCTACAAATGTATATACTCTTCCATCTTCCTGGATCTATCCAATTCATTAGAAAAATAAGAGAGTAGGGCATTAGCTTTTACATCCCTAATGTATAGTATTGGGATCCAATCTCTGTCATACAGTAGGGAATAATTGTGGAAATAAAGATCACATAAAAATTTCTAGAGTTCATGTGCTCTTTTTCGGTATAATGTAAAGAATATCCTAGCTTAGACGATATAATATAGCATTTTAGAATTAATGCAGGTAATTTTATGTTGTAACATATTTTATTTCAAGTAGATTTCATAAACACTTAATGTGGGTCTACATTTAAATATTTCATGTGCTACTTGAATTTTTCCTTCTGTTTCTACTTCAGCCTCTTAATCTCTCTATCCTTTTCCTCCATTTCTTCCTTGTGCTTAGAGATGAGGGATTCTTTCTCTTTTTCCCATTTTCCTTTGAGCTTGTTAACATAGGTTTCCAATTGCAACATCAAATAGTCAATATCTAGTCCCATAGTTTGTGTTTCCATCTCCTTACTAGATGGTTTGACAGACTCTATGATAATTTTATGAATAAAATTTTAGGGGTATAATGGTGTTGTATTACCTTCTTGTACACTATCATGATATTATTTCTCAACAACTTGATCAATTACTTTGGAAACAACCATAGGAATTTGTTCTTGTTCAATTTATTATTCCTATTTCTCAATGAATTTCTCACCAACTATATGAATTTGTTCTTATTTACTTCCTCTTCTTCTCCATCTTCTTCTCTCTCTTCATGACCTTCAACTTCATGAATTACCTCCTCATCATTTACTGGATCTTCTTGATCCTCCATGATTTTTTCAGGTATTATCTCTCATGAATTTTGGCATCGTATCTCCCTTCTCTACCTCCAATTTTTGAGGCTCAAGGATTCCCTAGGTATCTTCCAAATCACTATCTAGTGAGATGTGCTATGACTGTATTGGGCTAGAGGTATTTGGTATTTTTGTTCTAAGTCTATGGAAGTGACTAGGTTATGTAGCAATAAAATGAGAGGATTTGCATTTGGCCTTTGAAGTGGAGGTTTCAAGAGAGGAGAATTCTAAAAGGGTTTCAGCTATGAAAATTATTTCTAGAGAGATAGATATAAGGTGTTCTTAAGTAAGAGGCATACATTAAAAAATTAAGGGTTCTTGAGGTTTGGATATAATATCCTCATTTACATGTACAGAGGATATTTTAGTGCTTCTTAACATGTTTCTCATATTCCCTATCAATGTCTCAAGAGTGTTTAACCTTAAAAATCCTTCCCATAATATTTGTGGATGATCCCTTTGCAGGGTGTGTTTAACAACTAGGGTTATAAGACAATGATGTGATAATTCTGCCCTACCCCTATGTACTTCATGACTCATTTTATTCAAAATTTCATGTAATAAGTTTGGTACATTCACTTGATGGTTGTTCTTTAGATGATTCAACAACTTAAAATGCATTGTATTCAATCTAGAATACCTCCCTTCACAAGTAAAGTATTGAATAACAAATGTGGCAACTTGTGCCCATAAGGGTTTAAGAGAGGTTCTAAATGTACCTTACATGTTTGAAACAATCTTGTCATCATCAATAAGGTACATTTAGAAACTCTCTCCTTGTTTCTTCTAGATTGTCCTTTTATGGAGATAATTCTCTTTGTGCTGGTATACCAATAAATTCAACAATAATTTCATCACTGAGCTTGACTACTAATCCCTTTCACCCTTTCCTCCCCACTATTGAGTGTGTTGGAAAATTATGTCACAATTGCTTCATCAAAACCCTGAAATTTATTGATATAATTCATCCATCCATGGTCCTAAAAATACTAAAAATATGTGGATGAATTAATAGTGACAAATTCATAGTGGGATATTTCATTATCCAGTCACCTCCCATATGGATAAAAGCTTCCTCTAGCTTCAATACGCAACAACACAATTCTTCTTTGAAGGAAATTTATAGAAATGAGTAGTATTGATTATTTTTTCATATTTTTGAAAATTTTGTTACCGAGAGGACAAGTGACATGGTTACAGACTAATCAATCATTAATATATGTGAAAATGTGGAGCATATGAAGCAAGGTTATGTGACAACATTGGTTTATGTGGAGGGGGTAAATTAGACACATCATTGTTTGAAATGTGGAGATATTTAAATGTTGCATGTGCATGATGACTTGGCATAACTGGTAATTAAACTAATTATACTTTATTGAAGTGAAAATGATTGCACTTATTTTTTTGTTTACATGTAATAATGGTTGTACATGTTTATTTGATCTTGAGTCTTGGCTATATACAAGTTTTCGCGATGTTGTGGATGTGTGTTCAATCGATGTTGGTTTCTCGCTACTGCAGCTTGATAATTCCTAGAGAGGGAACTCTAGTTGGTTGGGGTACCAATCATTACTTGTCTATCACCTACACATGCATGCATCCCCAATCTCTGTCATACCTAATGAGTTCGCCAAACACAAAAGAAAAATTAGGGGCTTGTTTCATGTGGCTGCAAGTGGAACTCATAGTCATTAAAATTTCTTCTTTTGATGGAGATCACGCCCTCTTGAATCCTCCTAACATCAAACCCTGCAAAAAAATATTTTAAAAATAAATGTTAGTAGAGTGTTGTTGATCACCCAGAAGGTAAATCATAACACTTTTATTTGACCTTGGAATATCCAACAAGTTGAATGCACCAAGGCCACCAAAATATCTTCAATCCTCTGAAATCTCAGAAGGTGAGCCAACAGCCCAACCTCAGGGGTTAGTTATGATGTTCTTACTTCCATTATTCATTTCCCTTCTTTGAATATCTTCATGAATGAATCTCTATCAAATGGATTTTTGTACAATCTCAGCCTGTGGCCATTCACCAATAGTTTGAACCTCACAAGATCTATGGTAGTGAGCTTTACATATCTATTAGAAAATATTTTCTCAATTTCATAGGGGCCTAGCCACCTTTTCATGAGATTTCCTATATGATCCTTGTATTTTGAATCAAACAAGAGTGCCCAGTCACCTTCCTAGAACTATCTTGTCTTGATGTACTTGGTCATGCCATTTAATTCTTTGCTTTTTCACCACCTCTATGTTATGTACTAATTATCTTCTTAATTTGTACAACTCATTGAGCTGGAGGATTCTTTTTTTATCTTCTAATAAATCTATGCCCAGATCAAGTGCGGTCCTCAATGTTTTGAGATCAAATTTAATTGACAAAACGAAAGTCTTGCCATATAGGAGTTCAAATGGTGTAAAGCCAATTGTGGTCTTCCATGTTGTGTTGAATGCTCACATTTCTTACGGAATCATGTATACCTAGTCTTTCCTGTGGAGTGTAATGGTCTTTTTCAATATGGCCTCTATCTCTTTGTTTGTAACCTCTACTTGGCCATTAAACTGGGGATGATACAATGTAGACTTCATATGCCTGATTTAAAATTCTTTAACTAGATCATAAACTACATCAGAAGTAAAATGTATACCTTGATCTATAACAATCAACTTTGGGACTCCATACTTAGTGAATATGTGATCATATATGAACTTTGCTACTTTCTCACTTTTTTTGGTTTAGCAATTCTTTCAACTCTTTCCACTTGGTTAAGTAATCTGTTTATACCAAAATGTATTATTTTTGCTGAGATGGAGGGTCTATTAGACCAATAAAATCTATTCCCACTTGTAAAAAGGTTGCAAGACCAATTGAGGCTACAATGACATCTTGTAGTGCCCACACTTTTATAGCTCAGTTACTTGTTGCTCATTACTCACAGACATGTTTTGACAGAGATTTGTTATATTTTGGACATTACATTAGGAGATTTGATCTGATTAGGCATGTATGGACATTTAGGCATAAAATACTGATTTAACTTGATTACTATGTTTTTGCATTATCTTATGATGTCATGGATACTAATTGATATGATGTTGTTTTGGAACGTAGTTATATTGATGGATACTTAGTTTGTTGCATGTTGGGATTCTATGGATACATGTCATTTTATCATTGTGACTAACTTATGGTGAATTATGTATAGTTGTGCACGTTGTCACACTTTCAATTCCAGAAAGATGAAATGTTAGTTTAGGATTCATTGATATCTTATTTAGTAGCTGAATTATATTTTATCAAACAGGTGCGTTTAATGTGTGCAATGAGTGTGCAGGTGATAGGTCATAGGAGAACGTGGGACTCAGGCCAGCTACGCAACTTTGCACAAGTAGCCCATGGGCTAAGCCCTAGCCATGTTTATTACTTGAGGCCTTAGCATTAGAATTATTATTTTGGGCACCATGGGTGACCCTCATTTGTAATGTAATATGTCTTGTAATTATTAATTTTGCTTAGGGTGTCTAGTTGTGTTGTAAACTTGTTTTGGGGAATTAATGACCCCACTTGCATTAAGTTTTGAATTAGATTAATGATGTACTTAATCTAGAGGGTTTAGGGTCACATGTGAACCCTTGGGTGGGCCCCACACCCTCTACCCTTGTGCCAAATTTTCTAAACCCGAAATTGGGTTATTTTGGGCATTTTTAGGGACCCCTTTTTAGTTTGGGAGTTCCCTTAACATAAAAATGAGCCCTTGGACCCTACCTATTAGGTAGGGGGGCTTATTTCCAAGGCTAGAGGGAGTTTTCCCTCCCTTTTTACCTCCTCTTTGGTCACATCCATGTAAGAGGTATGGATTAGTGTGCTTGTTAAAAGTTGCACAAAAATTGTTTTGTTATCATTTAGAGTAATTTGGGAGAAGAGGGCTAAAAGTCATTTTACCCTTTCTCTCATTTATCCTTGGCATCTTTGACCTTGAAGGAGGAGAGGGGTGACACATTCCACCCCCTCATTGGTGAGGATTTTTTCTTGCTCCTATTCAAATTCCCCTTCATGGGAAAAGAAGAGAAATTTTTCTTTGGAGCTTTTGCTTGTATGCTTGTGGATTTGGAGCTAGAGTTTGCTTGAGTCAAGAAGTGGAAAAGATTGAAGTTGGAAATCTTTTTGGAGAGATTTATTTCAGGTAGGTCTCTTAAGCCTTATTGTATGTGTTGTATTCATGCTAGTTAGATTTTTTTACTTGGAAATGTGGTTGTTGCATGTGGATTTTTATTTATTGTTACTTGTTTTTCTCCCTCCATCATATGGCATGATGGAGTTTTGGAGTTGTGGGGGAAGAGAGAGGGATTTTCCCCTCTCAATCCTTATAGGCTTGATGGGTAAGCCTTGTATGATTTTAGTGACTCCCTTCAAATGGTTTAAGGTGGGGAATTTGGTTCATTTGGCTTGAACCTCCTTCCCCATTCTTGGTAAGGAAACCCTTTGGGGTTTGAAAATCCTTCCAAGAAGGATTTGGTGAAAGGGAGGAGAAATAAGGATGGATTGAATGAATTAGGAGAAATAAGGAGGGTATGGAGATCTTGATTGATACAACTATTGTTGGTTACAATTTTTGGAGAACTTCTCTCCTCTCTTCCCCATTTATTTTAGAGGTAGAACTTGGGTTCTCCTTTTTTTCATCTTTGTAAAATTTGGAGTCTTGTTTATACTTGTTTTTGTTTCATGTGGATGTATCATTGTTTTTTCACCCTCACTCTTGTGAAAGTTGTAGATGGTAGTCTTATTTCTCATGGGCTTGGGGAAGCTAGCATGCATCCCAACCTTGGGAAGGCATGTAATGATGCCTATGGTTTGGTGGAAAAACAAGCTTTTCTCCTTGTGTTGGATTCTTGGGAACTTTTGAAGTTGGAAGTTGGAGATAATGAGAGTTTCATTGTCCTCTCAAATCTTTGTGAAACATTTCTTGTATTGTAACCTCTTGAGTATGGTTTGTGGAAAACTTGTACTCCTTGTAAAATCCTTATGTTGTAATTTGTAAACTTGAGCCATTATTGAGCTAGTAACCTACCCCAAAAACCTTGTAAAAATCTTGTGATAAATCTTCTTGGGTAGTTATGTATTTGTGTATGTTTGTATATGTGAACTTCAAATCTTAAAAATGAAATATTGTATTAGTTGGTTTTCTTTAATATGAAAATTTGATTGTATTCTCCCTTTTGAAAAGAAAATGTATAGATTGGGAATATGTCTTTCTTGTGAACATATATATACACTTCATGTTGAATATCCCTCTTGTTTATAAATCTGAAATGTTTATTTAGTTATTGCATTTGAAAAGAAATATTAATACCTTGTTGAAAGTCTCATTTGTATAAAAAAGTCTGAATTAATCATTTAGTATTTCCTTGGAAAAGAAAGTAACTACTCTTATTTCTTTTTGAAACATTATTAAATGGAATGTGAATAGTTTTTGAATTCTTTTCCATGTAGAAGTTAATGGTTTGTGCTTAGTATCTTCATTTGAAATACTTGTGCTTCCCTTACCACAAAATAGAAAATCTTTTAATGTGAATAGTAGATAATTTTAAGTTCATTTTGCATCAAATAATAAAATTTAAAATTTGTTATTTTTTAAGTTGCAATCAACACTATTTATCATTGTGTACAAAAGAAAATAACCATATTTAGAATTAAAAAAAAGGTATATACCCTTAGTTTAATTATTGTATTACTTTGAGTAATTTTTGTGGATTTATGTGTAAAATGAAATAGATACTTTTTAGAATATAAATTTTATATATAATATTATGTAAATATATTAATACAAAGATATATAATATAATATATACTATATATTATATTACATACGTTTAAAATAATATAAAAAAAAAGAATAACAAAAAAAGATCTTAAGGTTTGTGTTGGGGAGGGTCGGACCCCTCCCCTACCCGACTCCACCCGTCATGGCTCTTGTGTAGCCCACGTAGCACTCCCCCACACCCTGTCCTCCTCCACACTATCGCCCCACTTTGTCCCCTACACTGTTCCCCTTTCCTTTGCATCCTGCTGCCCCCACACACCCCCACGATCCCTCTACCATAACCCTAACCTCCCTCTCGCCTACCACTATCCCGCCACTCGCCGCCGAGTCTCTCGCCGATACTCTCCCATGTGCCCACACCTTTCTCTACCCGATCGCACCCCCTTCCGCCACAGCCTCCATGCTGCTCCTCCACACTCCCCTCTCCTCGAGATCCACTTCCCCTTCTCTACACAACCAACAATAAGAAAATACATATGTGCAAACACAAAAAAAAAAAAAAAAGCAAATCTGGTATTGAAGGAATTTCTAAAACAAATTCTGTTCGGGTTTAAATAAAAGAAAAAAAAAGAAAACTCCATAGTTCTTCCTTCAACCTGCAATAAGAGAGCCAAAAAAATGAGAAATAGAATGAAAAGAAAGAAAGGAAAATAACAAAGAGAGGATTAGGGCAACTTTAGGGTTCTTTTTTTTTTCAAAACCAAGGGTCAAGATCAGATCTGATCCAAGGGCTCGAAATAACTCATGCACTTTTAAACCATGGGTATTTTTAAATATAAATGGGAAATAAGGTTTTAGTGTGTGGGCAAATAAATTAAAAGGGGAGACAAATTAATTATTATATGGGGGTTGTAGACTATTATTTCATGACTCTAGTTAACTTAAGAAGAATAAATAATTAAGTCAATTATGGAATAGTTTCATTTAAATTTTGGGTAATCAAATTTATAATAAAATTAATTATTGGCGGGAAACAAATTAAACAAACATTAGTAGTAACCGTATACCTTAAAAAAAAAATTACCTAAAATTTTAGTTGCATTTTGGTATGGTTTTCCCATGTCCCGAGGCACAGTGTTACACATCTCATTAGATCTAGTGGGCTTACCCATTATTTGACATTTATCACACCTCTTGGTGTATAGTGTTGCATCCTTATGTAGTGTTGGCCAATAATAACTAGTATTCAACACCTTCTGTGTTGTTATTTTTACAATAAATTCCCTCCACAAGGTTCACTATGGTAGGCTCGAGGACATCAAATATCTCCTCATCATCTATACACCTTCTCATTATTTGATCTTATCCCTTATGAAACAGAAATCTAGCTATCCAAGAAAAAGATACTCTTTTCAACTATATATTTTTTCTCATAGTATAAGTAATGTGGAGGTGTTTTACCTGAGACCAAGTAGTTGGTTATGTCTACATACCAGGGTGTTTTTGTAGAAATAGAAAATAAGTGCTCATCTAGAAAGGAATCATCAACTACTTGTTCTTCACTATTGGTCTCCATCCTTGAAAGGAAATATGTTACCACATTATCCTTTCTAGGATTTTCCACTATGGTGACATCAAATTCTTGCAAGAGGAGCAACCACCTTATGATTCTATTGCTTGTTACTCATTTATTTATTAGGGATTTAATTGCAGCATGATCATTGTGAATAAATAATGGATAACCTATGATGTAGTGTATGAATTTTTGATAGCATATACAATTACTAAGAAATCCTTTTCCAAGATCTTGTATAATTAAATTTTACATGCTACAAGTTTTTCTAACATAGTATATTGCATAATTCAGAATTCCATCTTTTTATCCTAGGACAGCTCCAATAACATGATTTGATACATATGTGTGGGTGTGAATAGGAAGGTTCTAGTCAGTTCATCTCAACACAACAACAAGTAGTCAATGTATATTTCAAAGTTTAAAAATAACCTTCACAATGCTCAGTCCATACAAAATCAACATCCTTTCCTAGCAATGCAAAAAGTGGCATTGCTATTTTGCTAAAGTCTTGAATAAATCTTTTGTAATATCCAACATGGCCTAAAAATATTCTAACATCCTTTTGTTTCCTTGGTGTTAGTAAATTAAATATAAAAGATACCTTTTTTGGATCAACTTGAATTCCTTCTGATGAAAGGTAGTGCCCCAACACTATACCCTCTGACATCATCATGTAGCACTTTTCATTACTTAAGGATAAATTGTGATCCTTGCATATTTTCAAGACCTTATCAAGATTCTACATAACTTCTTCAAAATTGTTGTCATGTAAAGTGAATTCATACATATAAATTTACCTCCACTCATTGTCAAATTAGAAAATATACTCAAGACTACCGTTTAAAATGTAGTAGGTGTATTACACAAGCTAAATGGAAGAAATGAATAGGAAAATTTTCCCCATGACAGTATAAGGGTAGTTTTTTCTTGGACTTCTAGTGTAATCTAGATCTGTTTATAGAAACTATATCCATCAAGAAAAGATAAGTATTTCTTACTAGATAGGGTATCAAGCACTTGATCAATGAAGGTAAATGGAAAGTGATCTTTCTTTGTTGTTGAATTCAACTCCCTGTAATATACAAAGATCCTCCATTTCCTATTTTCTTTGGCACAATTAGAATAAGTGATAACCATTGACTGCATGATATGGGGTATATGAATCCATCATCCAACAAATTTTGTAGCTCACCTTTCACAATATCTCTTATTGTTGGGTTCATTCACCTCTAAGGTTGTCTGATTGGGTTACAATCTTATTTGATGTAAATATTGTGAGTTTAAAGCCTAGGATTAATCCCACAAATATCACCATAATCCCAAAAAAATGTTGTTTTATGTTTTTAAAGAAGAGAAATCAATAGTTTATCTTGTTGTTTATCCAACATCTTTCTTACGTTGAGTGGCCTCCCTGGTGTTATTTCTACTTTCTTAAAGAGGTCCATCATTGAAAACACATATTTTCTAACAAAATTTAGTATGCAATCATCGGGAAGAAGTTGGTGAACAATACAATTCTTACTTGGAATATCCATGGTGCTTTGATGTGGTAGAACTTGGTTCAAGGGGCAGCTTAAGCACCTTAATATGTCATTAAATTATTCATTTATTTCATAGTTGTTCTAAAAGACATTGGAAATAACACCATCTTCTTCTTGATATTTAATTGTACAAGAATTCTCTAGCATCGTGAGTTTTTTTGAGATCTCTGGTCATCTTATGGTTCTTCAACCCAAATTATTTGATCTTCATTATTTATTGGTTGGGAAAAAGGATAGATCATAAGATTCTTTGTACCATTTACATTTGAGATAATCATATTTCTAGACTTGCAACCTATAAATGCATCAGGTAATATCTAACCATAGTCTTCCCAAAGATAATAGGATAACCTTCTAAACTTTTTTTTTGGTTGAAGGACAATAAAATCATCAGGGTATTCCCAAGAGTCTACCACCACAAAAATTTCCTCAAGGACTCCTTTAGGCCTTACTTTTGATACATCTGCCATTTGCAAGACTATAGCTATTTGCCTTATTCCTTCTAACTTCGTGCCATCCACGATATATTTGGTCATGAAATTGATTTTTTTCCCTAAGTAAATTAGAGTGTTATTTATTATATCTTCATTGATAGTAACTTTTACCAAAGGACTTCCTGGATCTATATACTTGGGCAATGTCGAATTTCTAAGCATGATATCAGCCAACTGTCCAATAACTTGTGCGATTAATGGATCTTTCCTTTTTCTTCTTAGTTTTTGATGCATAAATCATTAACCATCTTGTTATATATGGGTACATCCTTAATAGATTGAATACATGGAATATTCATGAAAATATCCTTCAACCGATTGAAAAAATAAAAATCTGCATCGATTTAGGGTCAATTGTTCTTTCCAACAATATCTCTAGAAATGGGGGTCCATTGACTTGCATTTTACCCTTGCTATAACTCTTTTCATATTGTTGTAGATCATATTGCAACATTGTAGGGATTTTTATGGATCAGTCTACAACAATTGTGGTTCATCTACAATATTTGTGATGGTGGATTTATTTGGTGGAGAAGTTCTCTTCCTAAGTGGAGATGGATATCATTTACATCAAATGAATAGGAAGAGTATTGGGTTGATTCAATGGTGTAGGTTGGCTAAGTAGATTTATTATTGGGGTTAGGTGATGGTTGAGTTGGCAGTTGAGTGGTTTTTGTTGAGATCTAGGTTGGGGTTTGGCATAAAATCTTCTTGTTGTGGGTAAGGAGGTGGCTGATATGGTTGTTGATAGTTAGGAGGTTGATTATTATATTACTTCCCTCCTCTCCAAGGTTTTTTCCACGAAGAAGGGGGTTATTTATATTACCATCCTTAGAACTTAGGTTACCATGGTTGTTATTATTGGATAGAGTATAAATCCCATCATTTCTAAGTATTATCCCAAGGTGGGGGTTGTATATATGAATTACTATCCCAATTTTGAAAATATGGCATGGAATATTGTGACATATCTCCTTATCTTGGTGACCAAGGATTTCTTTAAGAAACATAGAAAACTTTCCCATAATCCATGTTAATTGTTTTACATTTTGGTGTAGTCTCCTTTTCTTCTGCAATGTTGGCCATTCCTCTGCATCTACACTCAACTTTCCTTCTTCTGCAAGAGTGGAAGAAAGTTGTAAGTGTTTCCTCTACATCCCTCTATTCTTCTTTGCATGAAGAACATCAAGCCGAGTAGCCATGTCATTAATTATTTGTTTTTTTATATTCTTGAACATGTTTACAATCTCTAATTTAGATATGTCCCCAATTCCTTTGGTAGTTGATCCACTCGTTGATCTAACACTCCTTATTCTCTTCATAGTTTCTATAGAATAATTCCCACAAGCTTCAAAATCTCATCAAAATTATATTTTGAGATATCTCTATCTTCTATCACATCCAAAATGTCAATATCCTCCTCACCAAGTTCTTTTAAGAAAAGTAACTTAAGAGACTTAGGAGGTAGCCTTGTGTGTCTTGACTTATGAACAAAAAATAGGAATCTTTCCAGTAATATTCTAGTGTCTCATATTCATTTTATGCCATATTGAAGGGTTCAAATCCTCCTTTACTACTTGGTCTCTGTAATAATCTTGGTACATAGTCGAAACTTTTCCTTCATCTCATTTGCCGGGTAGTTACAACATTTCTTCCTAAACCCATAGAACATATCAATGTTACATCCTTGAGTGTAGCAGGGAACAACTTTAGCTTGTGTGCATCAGTTGTGTAATCATAACTAGTGCATAAAACATCAAACTCAAACAATAAATCTTCTGGGTATTTGGTTATAGATCCATGAAAATTAGGAAGATTTGATGGAGATATGTTCTTCATTACAACATGTTGATTGTTATTGGAGATAGGGAACCCAAATATAGTTTCCCCTTCTTGAAAATTTTGATTCACCTCCTCTGCCATGATAGGATGTTCAAGATCAGCATTAAAAATATCACTTGGAGGGGTATTTTTTTCTAGCAAACCTTGTACATAGGAAGATGTGTTTTCTTTAGAATCAGACACAATCTCTACTATTTGGGGGTTGGGTAGGAATCTACCATGGGAATCTATTAGATAGTGCATACATAAATTGGCTCAAATCAATCAACATTTATTAGTGTGGGGGGTGGGTTGGAGGTGAAATTTATACAACATAAACTTATATAAGAAATTTAAAGATGCAAAAACCTCACAAAACTTCCTATAACTTGGAAATATCCCCTAAAAATGTTCTAAAAATGGTGGTGCAAATCAACTTGCAGAAATTAATATGATGTTCATTGAATTACAATAATTTAATTATCAAACCAAGGGATGTAAAATTGAAACATTTCCAGTGTTGTATACACAATTATAATAGATCTAGGAGGTTGGAAATAAATAATTGTCACAACAATGCTTAAAAGGTAAACAAAACTTATAACTGAAAATGAATGGTTTCTAAATGCTAGCACTAAGACAAAGCTATAAATTCGAATGTAGATACAAAAATTAAATGGTTCCTAGGTAAGAATACATACAAGGAAAAAAAGACAATAATGGAGGGGTTTAGTAGATCACAAGTAGGCACCGACACTGGTGCTAATACCTCCTAAATTCTATAAATAGATACTAATAAACAAAACTCATATCTTTATTTAATTTGCACGAATATTACATTAAGGAACAAAGCAATATCCTCTATGAATTTCTCGGATAATGAATGTATGTCCCATTTACCAAAACTAACCTTTTATTTTATACTTCCCATCTTACAACAAGATGTTAGAAGAAGAAGAGTTCAACATGGAGTTTCAAAAACTAAGTGAAAGATATTCAATAGGATAAGTGAAATATATTTAACATAACAAGTGAGAGATTCAACACATGCAAAAAAACTTAACATGTGTTCACATAACAAATGTTGAAGTAATCTAACAGGTCCTTCAACCATGTGTTAACTCGATTAATCAGTTCTTCACCAATTTACAATAAATGAATAAATCAAAGGTTGAGTTATCTCCCAGTTCTACATGTTATAGTTGTAACTGCTTCTTCAATGGTATGTACAAACTTGCATGTCATTTATCACGCCTTCCAAAATATCTTCATAGGGCGAGATATTTTTGTATATGATTTCCTTTGGCTATGGATCGGTTGTTGGAGATAGATTTTTGGGTGTGGATCCCTCTACTTGCATTGCCAATGATTTACGGTTTTTTTCTCCTATTACTTTTACCAAAATTTGTGGAGGCATTAGTCCTTCTTCATCCTTTAGATTTATAAATCCACACAATACCACACTTGGGAATTTGGAAACCCAGGGAACACTCAAATAATGCTTCACGCTTTCTAGACTTATCCTCTTCTTAAATCCTTTAGTCTCTCTTTGTTGCATGGTGCTTCAAACCTATCGTATGTGTGTCACGACTTTGGATTTTTGGACTTCATCCTCTTTTACACAGAATTCGACCAACTTCACAAAACACCAAATATATATAAATCTACATAGCACCCCTCTCCACACCGAAAAGTTCAAAAACTTCATCGGGATTTTTCCTAAGTCTTGAGCTAAAATTATTCATTCCACTTGGTTAAGAGAACCCACAAAACACTTAGATACTTGCATCCACATAACACTGATTTCTAGTGTTTAGTGGCTCTTCAAACAATATTTTCCCTAAGTCCAAAATGAGTTTTGAGTTATCAATCTAGTAGATAGATGGAAGTGGCCTTACGTAAATTCATTGGGCATGGAGTCAAACCTGAAAAACTTGAAATTATCCTCTAAAATTGACATGCCCAATATTGATAAATCATAGATTGCCGAAAAATCTTAAAAAGACTCATAAATGCAAATTTTATCTCAAACAAGAGGGACATGTAAATTAATTCGGGAATGAAACTACACTACCAACAAAACAATGTGTTAAACAAAACTTGGAGGAAGGAAACTAATATAATATGTACAAGGTGTAACATTTGCTTTAAAATTAAAATTTGAGATAGATCCCATTGACTGGGATCATGAGCTCTTCTCCATCTAATTTTGACAGCTAGAAAGTGTTGTGTGGCTTACAACTTGAGATAACATAGGGGCCACTCCATATATCATAAAAATTGAATGCCTTCTTGGTTTGGCTCTGTCTTGGTCCCATTTGAGGACAAGATATCCTTCTTGAAAGTTTCTAGCCATTTATCTCCTATAAAAGTAATTTTTAATTTGATCTTGATCTATTTCCATTTCTACATTGCTTTATCTATTGACTCTTCTAGCTCCATGAGCTCTGTGTATTTGAATTCCATGGCTTCAACTTTAAACATTTATATCTTTTTGATGAGATCTAAATCTTGAAATTTAACATATACTTGGTAACTTAGATTCCTTCCCATAAATAATAGTGAAAGGAAAACTACCATTTGATCTCTTGGGAGTGATTCTATCAGAACATAAGACTGAATTTAGCTTTGTATGTCAAGCCGTTTGATTTTGATCTAAGGTTCTTATAATTATTCTTAGAATATTCTTGTTCATTGATTCAACTTGTATATTACCTTGGGGGTAGTAATTTTAATACGTGCTCAAATATATTCCATTCTTGATATCCCAATAAGTGATTTTTGTGCTAAGGAATGCCAAAGAATTATTAGATATGATTTTGGAAGGAACACTAAATCTGATCACAATACCTTCATAAAAATCTAATATGCTAGCTTATTTTTCTTATTTTAAAGCAACTAGTTTTGTCCATTTGGTGAAGTAATATGTGGCTGTGAGGATCCACTTGTGACCTAATATTGAATGTGGATTGATTACTCTAATAAATTCCAACCCCCATTGCATGAATAGTTTGTTTACAGAGATGGGGTGGAGTGGAAGAGCTACTAGCCTTTCCTTTCCTGTGAAAAAGACACACTTTTTGCATTTTTTCACCCATGCATAACATTCCTTAAAATACTCAGCCAATAATATCTACCCTTCATTATCTTGACTTTTGTTGGTATTAGAGAAAATTTCTTCTAGATGCAACATTATGCAACTCAAAAAAGACCTTTTCAATATGATCCACCTTGGTGCACCTCAAAAGGATTCTATTCAAATATTTTTGAACAAGACAACATCAATAAACAAAAGGGGATAAATTGAATTTGGAAATGCATCCTCTTGACATTGGTCAATCCTTGGGGGCATCAATTTATTTTTATAAATTTCATTATGTCGTGGGTCCAACAATGGGTATGTAGAGAACCTACAAGTTCTTCTTGATCATGTTGGAGCATAAAAACCTCCTCTTCATTTCATTTTTCTAAAGCCATCTACTCACATAGACCTTTCCTTTGACTAGCTTAGTCACTTTGATATTTATGTCATATTCCATCACTCTGGTTATCCAACTATCTCTTTTATCATTCAAATCCTTATTCAAAAGAAACTATTTCACACCATTATGTGAAATCATAAGATGCATCTTATTTTTGGACACTAAATGTCAAAATTTCTTCAAGATTCTTATAACAACAAAGGCATGTCTCTCAATAAATGAGTACCTTACTTCATAATAATCATCAAGACTTTGGGTAAATAATGTAATTGTTTTCTCTTAACCTTCTTGATTTAGATGCATCGGCATGACAAAAATTGTGTCTGCACCTCCAAAGGCATACAATGTGAAATACTTAGTGAAATCAGTTAGCGCCTATGCAATACTTTGTTTTATTGCCTCAAATGTTTTCTTCCATTCTATAGTCCATTTTAAAGGCATATTTTTCTTCATCATTGATGTCAATGGCATGAAAACGTTGGAAAAATTTGGGAAAAAAGCTTGAAGAAGTTTATTCTTCCCAAGAATATTTTCAAAGATTTCTTGCGATTGGTTAATGGCAATGGAATAATGGAAAACATCCTTTTAGGATCAATTTCTAATCCTTCCTTGGAGATAATGTGGCCAAGGAACTTACCTTTAAGCACTAGAAAATACATTTCTCAAGATTGAGAGAAACCCCAAACCATCTACATCATTCAAATACATGTTTGAGTTTGATTAGATGATCATTTTCATCCTTTGAGAACATTTTAATATCATACAGGTACACAAGAACAATGTTGTTGATTAATCCTTTGAATTCCGTATCCATAGCTCTTTGAAATGTTTTTCCTACATTGGATAAACCAAACAAAATTTTCCCGTAGGCATAGGTTACCCAATTGTTTGTAAAAGTTGTCTTGAATTGGTCTTCATACTTCACCATAATATGATTCTAGTGAGAGTAACCATCTAAAATATAAAACCTCTCTGACCCGACTAATATTTGTAAAATTTACTCCATCTAAGGCAACAAATAATGACCCTTCAACAATGCTTTGTTCATGTACCGAAATCAATACACAGTATGATTCCCCTATTTCATTCCAACATTGAGACTAGATTTTCAACCCATGATGAATGCTTGATGGGATAAAATGATGATTTCCTCAATCATCTTGTTTAACACTTTCTTCATTAAAGGCTCAATCTGCAGTTTGAAGGGCCTCTATTTTTACCTAATGGGCTTAGTTTTTAGATCTATCTCAATAGTATGTTGTGTCAAATTAGGATAAAAAACCCTAAGGTATTTTTAACTCCATGCAAACATCAAAAATTCTTGAAAAGGCTTACAAATGTATGTTTCTCTTATGGAGTACATATCTTGTCAATCTTAAGAAACTTGTCTCTTCCAACTAAGATGGTTTCATAATCCTTACCTTTGGTTGTCATATTTGCATTTTATTTTCTAAGATGATCATCGAATCAAATATGGACTCCAAAGTCACCAATCCTTTGGGAAATTTGATTGATCTGAGCTAAACAATTTGGTTTTCATATTATTGTTCCAATTTATATTGATTCCTTGATGAAAATTCAGCTTCTTCCTGGATGAAATTGACAATATGATGGTAACTTTAAAATACTTGCCAATTTGTGTTGTTTTCTATATAGCAAACCTCACCACTAATTTGACATGTATTTTCAATCCATACTTATTGATATCTTTAGCAATATCAAAATTTTCCCCTACCATGCCCAATCTATCTCGTGGGTTCATTCTCTTTCCTTGGGATGACAAGAATATTGAAGGATTCAAAATATTCAAGAAAGTCCCATAATTTATTATTATAATCTCTAAGTAGGTCATTCTTGGCCACATTCATCCCTCTCACTTGGTTTACAACTAGTTAGTTATCCCCAAAAGTTTGCAATTATTTGATATTGCTCTTCCTTTCCATTATGTGTCATGGATGAGAGATTCGTTTTCTACTCGGTTGTTAGAATGCTAAAATAAAATCTAAAAGTAGTTTAATACTTCATACTTGAGGGGATACAAGTACTACACTTCCCCTTGCACCTTATCTTCTCCTCGATCCATTACAAAACATTTTCCAAATTTCATCATCCTACATATTTACTTTTAGGACATTAGGAACAAGTGAATCTTCCTCATAAAAGAAATAGATGTCGAGACCATCTTCTTCAATTTTTTTATATGGATAAAAATGTGAAATTCAGTTCCCCACTCATCAAGTAAGTATAAAATATAGAATTCCTTCAATGTGACTATCTCGATTCTTTGATGCTTGGGTGATCTTCTCAAAATAGTGCAATTAACATTGAAGGGGCTATGAAAATAAGGACATACATGGTATGTGGCACTAGGTTCAGACCTTATGGTGAATTTTTTTGCAATATCTAGTTGTAAAAATCATGTGATACCAATCCATGGATATGTATCTACCAATATTAGTAGTGAAATCCTATTAGAGGCACAATGTGAATAATGGGGGAGGTCAATAATGAAAACATCCTACGGAATTGAGAAGTTGGGGCATACATTTATAACCTCTCCAATGGTTCCCACCGTAATCCCATCTAATTGTACTACTCATTTAGAGAGTGACTCATATTCAAGACTAAGTTGGTTTGCTATTTGTTTGACCATCACTAGAATTCTTTCCCATGAGTTAATCAAAAAATTGTGCACCAGATGATTGCCTATGATGTGAGATACATAGAAGGGTGGTGGATTCACGTTTTTACCTAGTTGATCATCTTTTTCGTGAAGTAATTTTGTGAGAACCACTTTTTTTCTCCTTGTTTTTTTCATGCGGTATCATCTGTGGTGGATTCTAGAAGATATTTTTATCTCGAGAATATATAGGAATTCCCACATTGAGATAATCACATTATTATTCTTCATCTACTATATAATTTTGAAAGGAATACCCTCAGAATTATGCAATAGAGGTGAGAAACCTTCCTTTCTTATCTGTTTAATACGCGTTATTTCTTTAGATGCCAAAAATTCTACATTCTGTGGATTTCCCTTGAGTTGTGGATTCTATGTCTTGTGAACTTTCCTTACTACACATATCCATGATGTCCCATGGGTATTTAATATATTATGGGTTTACTACATTCCACATATTTCTTATTAAGGCTTAAAATCCTCCTACGTATGCAAGTTTTCTAAGTTTGGATGTAACTTGGTGAAGTAAGAGGTGGATTTCTTACCTCTACTTTCCTTATTTTGAACGGATGTTTGTTTTTGGGCTTGATGAAGGAACTTGATTACTCTCATGCAGTTGATAGATTCACAAAACTTATCTATTTGTTAATTCACATGTGAAGAATCAATTCATGTCTCTTGATAAATATCTTATTGTGGGTTTTCTTCCATGGGTTCATCTTTAGAGAAGGATGCATTTTGGACCATGAAAGCTTAGTTTAATATGAAATTGGAAAAGGTTGATTGGTTATATAGAAGATTACAAGGAGTCAACACTCATAATCTTGTACTAATTTTTTTCGAATTGGAACCAAAGCCTTAGATGAACTAGCCACATTAGGATTATAATACTAAAATGTATTTTCATGGGTAATTTGATATTAAGGAGCTTCTTGGAATGGAGGTTTTTTCAAAGCTGATTTTGAGGCCACCCATTATCTATTTAAATAACTGAACTAGTATTGATCTATAAAAACATTATGATCCTAACACCGGAACAATCATGGTAGATGATAACTCGGTCTTTTCTTGGTGCATGCAAATTCCCACCAATAGCAACATAGTCATTATAACCAGGAGTTTACTTTATAGGAGTGGAAAATGACTAAATATTATTTACAATGCCTACATTTTGGTTCATGGCTCAAATAAGGAATAAATCCCTCTCATATACCCAAGAATATGTTATAGAGTGAATTTCAAAAGAATATTCTGATTTCATTATCCTACTAAGAAGATTAATGTGGATAGGAAACAAAGGAATTATAAGATAGGATGGATCAATTCATTATGGTGGTTATGGAAGGAGATCAAATGGTGGGCTATGGAAAATCATTAGTTAAAACATCCATCAGTAGTTGTTGTAGTTATCATCTACTAAGAAGTTCACAATGACTTCTTATCGGTGCATTCCCTTTCTTTCACAAGACCCTTCCAAGGTCTATCCACTATCCCTAATGTACCTCAAAATTCACCTTCTTACGAGAAGTATCTACAAATCACTCACATGGAGATAAAATATCATTATGATAGGATGAATGATGCATTCACCGTGTTCATCATAAGGCTGCTTGAAGGCAATCTAGAATGGAGGATCTCATCCCAAGAAGTTATATTGATTGAGAAGTATAGTATACACTTCATCTAATTCCCCACCTTCACTTACATTAGGGTTAGAGTCTTTGATATTTCCCCTCGTAATCTAGCTACATACTCGAGTGATAAGATCATCATGTTTGAATTATGTAGAATGATGTCCAATTTCCATACTAGGTGTAATAATGCTAAGAAGAAAGGTATGTCCTTTCCTACATCTCTAGGAATATACTCGTGTAATAATGTCATGGATGCAACATATATTGAAACATCCTTTGTAGATCTCATTTTTATTCCTACATATCTCGGTTTGACTTTGATATTAGGAAGAATCTAGAAACTTTCATCTTTCCAGGATTGCATCATGTCCCACAAATTGAGGATTATTGGATCAACTGCACAGATGAATTTGAGGTTAGAAAACGGGATTACATGTGGATGAAAGTGGACCAAATGAGAGAATTCAAGTTTGATTGGTTTTTGGATGGGATAAAAGATGATGGGTTAGACCTATTTGATCCTAAATACCAAGTGGTGCAATATTCCCCTCTTCCTCCCACTCCATGGAACATCAAGGAATCAGGTGATATCAAAGAGAGGACCATGACAATGATCCAAAGGTCAAAATAATAGTTGAATCATATTAAATCTTCCTTCATCGAGTCTAGTGGTATTTTATCTCCATGTAGGCAAGTTTCTCACACTTCCTCCCTCAAGGCATCTGAGAAAGCAACGAGCTCTACTCATTCAGAGGAATCCTCCAAGAGGAAAATTATGGAAGAAAAATCCACATAATCTTCTCCCCAAGGAGGTTTCATAAGAGAGTGAAGATCATTGAAAATACCATTAGACCCCTTGAGGTATGTGATATTCATCCAGCACAGTATCTAATTCATCATCAACATCCAAGCATGCCATTCTTGATGGTAGAGTCATATGACCATGATTAGGTTATGATCCTTTATTAATCACCCAAAAGTGCCCCTATTCCTGATTTTATGTCTAATCTAGATAAAACATTATCATGAGTCCATAAATTTCTCACAAGTGATTCAAGAATAGTGCAATAAGCCATAACAATGGGTTTTACCCCATATTTGAAGAAAGAGAATATGCTCAAAATAAATTCAATTAACACATAACTATTACAAATGATACAAATATATAGAGTTAGCTATTATAACTCATGTATAACCACTAACACTAATCTAGGATCGTTTCTCTAACCACCTAGATTCTCTCCTAACCACTAACCATCTCTAAAATCTCTCACACCCTACATTCTCTCAACCTTCCCTAAAATCACTCTCCTAAATCCTACACGAGTTATTTTCTTAACTCACTTACATTATTTCTATATGATTTATATATTATTATCCTACACAAAAATATACACTCACCAATGTATCCATGCTAGGAATAATTCCTAACATACCCCCTTAGTGCTAACATGGGGTGAGGAATTGAAATATGAAACTGCAACACACATTGACATTGTCATTCAAAGTTTTGCTTCTTCTGCTAGAAGTTCTCCTTGTTTGTATTCCCCCTCGCCCCCTCCTCCTTAATATGAAAATCTTTTGGATGTCAGTTAAACCAATAATACATCCAATTACACATGATCGTAAACCACTTTTTATTTTTTTGAAGTTCTCCTTGTTTGTATTCCCCCACCCCCACCCTCCTTAATATGAAAACCTTTTGGATGTCGGTTAAACCGATAATACATCCAATTACACATGATCGTAAACCACTTTTTATTTTTTTGAAAATATATTCCTTCCCCCCCTTTTTCGAAAAAATATAATTATATCCCTTACAAATAATTCCCTAATAGGAAAATAAACCAAAAAAACTCTTGGTCATACGGATTCCAACTACCACCTTAGATCCTTAAAAGACTTCATCTTCATTTGGGCCATTGAGTTTACGAAACATTTACATTGAAATTTTTACCAAACACATGTCATCACGTGGGAAGAGTTGAGATACCTCTGTAACAAGAGAGTTATTTACAGGAAGCAATGAGATGACACCATGAATAATTGATTGTATCTTGGTCTGGGTTGCCATGGAGATCCATTAGGAGATAATAAAAATGCACCATATTTGAATGCATTTAAGTGTGTGAACTCCGAGGTAGTGGATTTGAGTTATGGAAAGGGTTTTTTTCTTAGCTGTGTGGAGAGGAAAAAAACCGTGTGAGTAGGGTCTATGGGGTGTTCCATTGAGAAGATACATGAATTTTCTTTTTTCTTTCTCCTTTCTTCGACATGTTGTTCTAGGGAATGAGATATCCTTGTATCTCCATTCGATTTCATATTCTCCAGACTAGCAATAGAACTTGCCTCCTTATTTTACGTCTTTCATTGATGAATGATCGAAGTCACATATATCATCACTAAAGGAACACGTGGCTCGATCTATTGCCAATGCTTGATCTATGTTGAGGAGAGGTGAATCAAGTAATGTTGGGAGGACTGAGCTATTGAGACTACATTCAACTCGCCATATTCATGCCTAAAGCAAAACCAAATCACAATTGGCATAGAGACATTTTGACAGATTTGGGGAGATCAAAACAAACTTACTGTGTTTGAAGGAAAATATCTAATTAAATTAATGCACATGAGATAATTGTCTACAGGATCTAAGAGCCAACATTTCAGGTTGGGTCAACTTGTATCAATGCAAATTGTAATGACTTGCTAAGAGATAGATTTCATATCTCAAACAATCACTAACCAGAAATCAAACCCTTCAATGTAGGAACTCACATGATTTGCTGATATGGATGCCAATCTAGGATATTTTTAATATATAAATATACATAAAAACTTGAAATCCTCTCTAATGCTCATTCGGTAATAAAAAATTCTATGAAAAAACTAAAAATAGATTTATCTATTTTATTTTTATTTTGAGGTATGCAAACAATGAACACAATGGATGAAGTATTGTGAATAGAGTGAACAAGATGGAAGGAGAAAGATGATGCAAATGAATAATGAATTTCACCGGGTTCACTGCGAGGTCCATGGTATCTGCTAGTACCATTGACAAATATACAAGAAGGGTGGTCGATTCAAACACTAGATTTTGCGTGAGGTTCGTTGTATCGCATTAGTCCTTTGTTTGCACCACTTGAATTTACAAAAATGGATGGAACATAGATAATGGAAAATGGGTTTGAATGAGGTCCACTATGCTTTCCCATTTCCATTACCTAACTTGACAAATGAACCATGAGTGAAGTGAAAGAACTAGAGAGGCCCCTTTCAAAACCAACTCTGATACCAGATGCGGGTTTTACCCCATATCTGAAGAAAGAGAATACACTCAAAATAAATTCAATCAACACATAACTATTATACATGATACAAATATATAGATTTATCTATTCTAACTCATGTATAACCACTAACACCATTACCTAAACCTTACACAATTATTTATTAATTACCTTGTAATTGATAAATCCCCATCACCTCACCTGCCACCTCATTTTGCCACCTCATCATGACCTAGCCCTAATCCTAAACTAACCTAATTAAAACCTAAAACTTGGTCTACACCTACACCCATGACTAAGGACCCCTTTCTCGCACCTAAAACCGACCTTCTAGTCACTTGACCAAGCCCACAACTAATCTCTCGGGAGAAAAGCAGGGAAGGTGGGCTGTTTTACTAAAAATAGCCTACTTTTTCCTTACTGGATGCGGTTCTACTCGGCTCGCCGCCGTCGGTTACGTAACCGCCATCGGTTCCCTGTAAATGGCCTCCCCAAACCAAAAACAAAGGATCGGAATTTCATTTTTGGATCAGAGAAAAGGATTCTTTGAATCAAGAAAGAGCATCAGGAGCGATCGAGAAAACCCGATCTTTACTTGACTGAGCAGAGACAAGTGAAGAGACAAGGAGAGTTAGCAGCAAGGGAGAGCAAGCCCAGGACTGCAACTGGATACCAGAGCCCTGTGATACTCAGCTGATTTGATCTGCTGTGTGCCAGACCATCCTACCTCAGTTCTGCCTTTGCCATCAGAGCTCTTGGACTTGCATCTCCGTGAATAATCAGTAAGCTACTTCTTGCATGTACTCTTTAATAACATTTCTTCGACTTTTTGAATCATAAGTCCTCACAAATCCATTCTTGGATCCACTACCCAACGTGTCATTGCATCTAACTATCATTCATCTACCTCTCATCACCCTATTTCCTAATATTACCTATATACAGCCCTACAAATAACACAACTACCAAATAACACCACCACCCCACAAAACAACTAACCTTGGATCTAGACTCTCGATATCGGTCATCGATAACCGCCCATCGGTTATCGATGCTATCGCCATCGGTTATACTGACTATAACCAATAACCAGCCTTTCCCCTACCCAGTTCAACAAAGCAATTTAATTGATATCTTATAGTCTTTTGTGTTAATTCATATTAGCGAGGAATGACCACCTTGAAAGGAAGTTTTATATTTCTGGGGCCCCCCAGCGATTTCCTCATTTATTGTCTAATTAAAATCTTGTGGTCTTGTGTTCTTATTTGCGGGTAGTCCTTCCAAGACAAAAGGAGTTCTTCGCGATCGGCTGATCTTTCTCTACGATGCGCGCACATCATCTCGACATTCTACGGGTATTCCTCCTAGCCCCAACCCTTATCTGTTTCTAAAAGGAACGAAACATTAAGTGAAACATTTTGGCACGCCCGGTGGGACCCATCTTGGGTTTCTGTTTCTCTTGCTTATTTTCATTTTTGGAAGCATACTTGTTGTTTTTTTTTTGTTATATATTTAAGTAAAGAATTTGTCTTGCTTTCCTAGTTTCGCATTAGTGAAAGTCATCTCTCTTGCTTCATCGAACATAATTTTTGATTTGGGTTTAAAACACGTGCATTGCATTCCTGCTTGTTGTTTTTCAATTCTAGTGAACGTAGATTAAGTAACAGGTCGTACACGTGGGGGTGATATCCACGGTATTGACAGGAAATTAATCTTACATTCAACTACACACACATACATAGAATCACTTCACAATTAACACAACAGCTCAAACATCCCCCTTTTTCCGCGGTATTCCTCCGCCTGATTGAGGTAACCTTATAAGCCAAAACAACTTGACATTTCCCCTAAGTCTCTTGTTTAGGATTCTGACATCATTCTACGTCTAAAGGCATAAGCCCACGATAATTAAAATTAACCCTAGGGTTAATCTCTGGATTTGTGTGTGCATCTTGCTTGTTTTTAGTTCTGTTTTCTTTCTCATACTCTGTCTTCTGTGATCAATAATTGGACAAGTATACTAAACGTTGTTAAAAATCAAATTAGCAGCCTTTTTATATCTTGTTAGCCCAGACTTCTTACACCGACATCGGTTACCTGACCGACGTCGGCTATAGTATAACCGACATCGGTTACTAGACCGATATCGGTTACTGTCTTTTCGATTCTGACAAACCAGACTGACTACCAATTTTACGATCGAGTTTGTTTTTCTATTCTGACAGATTGAAACCCTACTGTGAACTCCTGTCCATGGTTGTTATCACTCGAAAGCAAGCCACCGCCATGGTTTCACATGCTTGCTCTGTTTCTTTTCCTGAATCACCCCCTTCACATTCTGTGGGGAATCCTACGGATACCAGCGAGGTTCCTAAAATTCCTGTGGGAGATAAGGACTTTGCCAAGTTTCTGGATGCTAATTCTAGCGCTGTACAATACTATTTGTCTCATACCCACGACCGTCGCACGATGGTCAGCTCCTTGTGGTATGCCTATTAGTATAGCTGCTCATTTAGCTCCCACTCCACTTTGATAATACCGCCTTGCTTCTGCATCTCTAGCCCCGTCTCCCGATCCG
Organism: Taxus wallichiana var. yunnanensis; assembly: GCA_018340775.1. Taxonomy (NCBI): domain Eukaryota; kingdom Viridiplantae; phylum Streptophyta; class Pinopsida; order Cupressales; family Taxaceae; genus Taxus; species Taxus wallichiana. Next base: position 414,293,736 of record CM031238.1, on the reverse strand, counting down.
GCGGCTTGAGGTTCATCATACGACTCAGATTGGCTTTCCTTGGTTAACCTCGGACCCCATATCATTACCACCGACTGCCCCTACCTCATCTCTCTTGCAGACTACTCCATTCATGACTTGCTCTCTGCCACCTATCCACACGAGCTTTCCTTCTCAAGCTCCGCCTACCTTTTCATTCCCATACACGTATCCAGTGACCTCAACATCCTATATGGGACATCCCTATTCGGTTGCCTCAACATATTCATCCTCCACACCTTATCAACAATTAACCCCACCGGGTCTAGCGGTGGTCCTTGGCCCAATTTGCCTCCGTTTACCACAACCACACCATCATCTCATCCAACTACTGATCTAATTAAACAAATGATGGACAAAATGCAAAACCTGGAGGCTTCTGTTTCAGGAAGTCGTAGCGCCTTGACATACGAGCAAGTTTGTCGGGAGCCCATTCACCCTTCTGTCCCCCTTCATTCATATCCTCCTCAATGGGAGTTACCAAAATTTACTCGTTTTAATAGTAAAGAGGATCCTCAACAACACTTGCGATCATTTAGACATGCTTGTTATTTGATTGCCCATGATGATGCCTTGTTACTCCACACCTTTCCCATGTCCTTATCAGGACACCTTGGAGTGGTACAGTGCTTTAACCCAGCACTCAATCTTCTCTTTTAACCAACTAGCCCAATCTTTCTTGGATCACTTCTCCATTAACATTGCTAAGAAAGTATCCATCACCGACCTTTATGCCATTCGACAATTCGAAGACGAATCTATCGCAGATTTCGTTGGACGATGGCGCGGCCTTATCAACCAACTTACATATGCCTTGCCTCAGGCTGAACTTATCGAACTTTTCACGCGGGCATGTGCTAAGCACATTTCTCCCCCTACTCTCAAATTCAAACTTTCCGTACATTCGATGAAGCCTTTACTGTGGCTCGAAAACTAGAAATTCGAGCCTTAGAAAGAAAATTGCGGTTGCGTAACAAAAACCCCAATTTCGAACTCTGATTCTACCAATAAACCAAATACCACCACTCCTCACGCGTCCACTTCTTCTAAATCAAAGGAGCTGTCCACGCGGTGATGGTCAAATCTCAAACACCGTTCAATACTCCACCAAAAACCACCTATAAGTACAAAGCCGAGCCCATCAACTACACTCCCTTGGGAGAAACATATGGTGTGATATTGGAAAAATTGCTCAAAGCAGGAGCCATTACATTACCTCCTGTTAAACCTCATTCCGGGTTTGATTCCACTCGCGCCATACCTTCCTGGTACAAAGAAAATGACTTCTGTAACTTCCACCGTGTGAAGGGACACAGTCATGAGAACTGCAAGATGTTGAAAAACATAGTGCAGGAAATGGTTGATGCAGGGGATATAACCCTCGATAATCCTAATGCCCCTGCCAACCGAAATTTGAAAATCTTTAACAAACCATTCCCGAATCACTCTTCCAACAGCAACGTAAACCAGGATATCTTAGCCGAGGAGAGTGTTCATGAGATCCATGCAGTCTTTGATACCCAGCCCAAAGCCTCTATCGAGAAAATTTTGAATCAAGCCTCTTCACTAACACAGGAGCCCGAACCTCCTTTACCACCATCGAACCAAAGCGAAATCATTCCTTTACCCATAAAGGAGTTAACTGCCCAGACTTCTCTTCCCATCGATGAGTCTTCTTATACCACATCCCTACAAGATTGCGAACGGATGTTATCTAACCTATCTATTTCCCAGATTTCCCCTTCTACCCCTCTTGCTGCACAAGAGGAAGGTACGCCACTCCTTTTGACATCCTTAGACGAGGAATCTCTTGCACCGACATCACCAAATTCTTTAACCATGACGGATCCTCTCGAACATGCCCTCTTACCTATTAGTTCTTCATCGCCTAAATCTTTTCAACGACCGGTTGACCTCTTGACATCTATTGATACAGTGCCTCGTTTACCCCCTGTATCACACCCACAGTGGACCGGAATCACAACCCACCTTTCTTCCGTACAAAATTTACAATTCAAACCTGAAGACTGTCATTCTTCAGAAGATAGACGAATCCTATGGGAACGTTTGAGTACTCCCTATTCTACTCAAATGCAGATGACCGATCCCGATACCTCTACCATATACCCGAAGTGTTTACAGAAACTCAAAATGCCTATGTCCTCACTCTCACCCCCCGTATCTATACTCAATATCCCATCCACCTCTATCAACCTAACCAAATCTTCCCCTACACTTGGGACCTCGCCAATACCCAGTCTAACACACCCGCCTAAGCGACTAGATTTGTCCAAGAATAAAGCCGCCCCGCCACTTAGGAGATACACTCAACCCGTGCCTCTATCACAATCAAAACCATCATCGTCATACCTACCTTCCATATTGGGACCTCATCCTTCCACCTTGCACCAATATATCATACCTCCTGCGTTTTCTTCAAAACGACCTACGCCTTCTGCACCCATACAGGGATCAAAGGGTATATCAACATTATCACTCCGCGTATCCTGTCCACCTATCAACCCTAAACAAATTCCATCATCAAAGATTTGTTTTCTCCTCCTATTTCCCGTGGTTGTTTTACCATACCACACCATCATGTAGCCTCATCATCGATATAATGTAACTTACTGCGCCCAAAGAAACCACGTTTAGTGAAAAACACGTGTCACACCCCTCGGCTAAACCACCACCCATACGAACCAACCATACCCAAACATTACCCAAAACCCATGCATGAATCAATACCCTCATCCTCTTCTGATTTTGACCCACTCAAAGGATCTTACGCCAAAATCCTTGCTATGTTAGTAGAGAATGCGACCATTTCCCTACCCCCACTTAGACCTTATGACCCGTCTAAACCTCGACCTATAGGTTATGATGAGTCTAAGATCTGCGCTTATCACCGCACACCAGGACATGATGTGGAGGGATGCAAAGCTTTAAAAACCATCCTTCGTCAGTCACCTCTCCCAGATAGAAAGGTTAAGAAAGACAACTTACGAAGGGAGAGACCTTTAGTTTCCATTCCCTCTCTATACCATCTGTCCCCCCTCACCAAGATCTGTCATTATTCTGACCCCACCTCTCTTGAAGACCATGATTTATCCCAATCATCTTCCTCATCTCGGTCTATGAGATTAATATGATTAGTGTTGCTACTCGAGCGCAGAAAAACAATGAGAAAGCGAAAGAAAGCACACCTGCGTCCTCTCCTTCTCCGTCCAGCATCCCGATTGCACCACCACCCAAAGTGGTTATTCGTGGACCCACTTACCCCGTCTCTAATGGAGCTGCCCATCGAGCCATGATCAAACAGCTTCACCAATCACCCGTAAAAATGACACTATATGATCTCATTCAGACTTCTGAATCTCATCGACAAGCTCTCGTTGAAATTCTTCAGGGGATCGAGGTCTTACCTAATGAAACCCTTCCCGTTGCCTCCATTCTGACACCCAATCACGTTGCCTCTCTCACCCAAACAACCCACCGCCCACTTCGTCTCTGCTACCCTGAGCTGCTGCTGATCGGTTTCTCTGAAGATGAAATTGTCGATTTTGGTACGAGAAGATCTGACCCCTGCCTTTCATCTCATCTAACTTACGTCCGGGACATTCGTGTGCGTCGTGTTATGATTGGCGGGGGTCTAGCCTAAACATCATCTCTTGAAAAGCTTTTCAACAAATGAATATCCCTTCAGCTACATGTGTGCCAACCCCATCATGTTGCGGTCATTGATAATATTATTACCTCTACCTTAGGCACCGTGATCCTCAACATTCGGGTAGGACCACGTACTTTACCCGAACTCTTCTATGTCCTTGAGGAGAGTTCGATATAATATATTCTTTGGGTCGTCCTTGGATCCGGGCCATGGGATGCGTTCCCTCAACATTACATAGATGCATAAAATTTGAGTACGAGGGAAGTCCTACACCGTAAAAGCTGATCCTCCCCCTTTAAAACCTGCATATGTTATACCGCCCTAACGATGTGCTTATACCAATCAAGACACCCATACATTCAACCCACCATCCTCTTGAATGTACCTCAACCATCCACCTCAACCACGCCTACGCCTTGGTGATGAAACCACCATCGCAAAAACCACTTCCCTTCCCATGACTAACATCCCACCTCAGGCCCCTTAGTAGATGTTTTTCAACGCCTTACTGTTTGGGGAGTACCGCTATATAACGTTAGTTCTTTCCCTACCCGCGGAGTACGGACAATTACATGCACATCCCACCTACGGCCGTCGCGTGGGGGTAATCTCTTACGGACCACCCCATTGCCGCACCAACCTAACGTATGGGGGTGTTGGCGCATCCTCCATTACCCCACAACCTCCTCTTGGTGTGGTTCCCTTCGATCCGATTTTCAATACTTGACAAATCGTCGTTTCCCTCCCTCACCTTCTTGACTCATTTGTCTTGGAAAGGCTTTGGTTTTGGTCTTTATGAACAAGGCCGACATACACTCATTCCCGTGACTACCCACAAACACAATGATCGCAGTGGTCTCGGTTTTCCTGAAACACCTACACAGGAGACACCTCGTGTCAGCTGTATTCTGGAAGAAGACGACGTCACCCCTACCAAACCATCATCACCCACTTTGCCATCATCACCCACAGAATCTATAGACCCTGAATCTATCCCTCCTAACTTTTTTTTTCATAAATGCTATCTTCATAGGTCCTCTCACTTATCAACGCGATAATGAGGACCCATCTTCTCTTCCCCTTCTGTATCCAGACATGATCGAAGAGGATTCGCCTTTGATTAATGTTGTTGAGTGTCAGGATGATGACTCCATCCTCACTTACCTTGGCGCGGATGATTCTTATATTCAACGAGCCTTACCATCTGAAACCCAAACCATGTTGAACGAATCTACTATAGAAATCAACATCCACACGGAGGAGGATCCTCACATTGTGAAGATCGGACAATCCCTTAACACATCAGAACAAGTCGCCTTTACTACTTTCCTCCGTGCTCGCAACCAAGCTTTCGCTTGGTCTTACGCTGACATGCCAGGAATTGATCCTACCATTGCCGTCCATAACATCACTCTAAACCCCGATTCCAAACCAGTCAAACAAAAACTGAGAAAAATGCATCCACGCATTGCCCTCTTGGTCAAGAAAGAGCTTGACGACTTCTTTTGTTTTCCTTCATCTTGCCTATTGACTATCCTCAATGGATTTCTAACATCGTACCTATCACTAAAGCGACGGGGGGACTTCGGATATGCACGGATTTCCGGGATCTTAACCTCGCTTGCCCTAAGGATGACTTCCCCCTCCCAGTATTGATCAACTTGTTGATCTCACTGCGGGTCATGAAATGCTTTCTCTCATGGATGGCTTTTCAGGATACAACCAAATTTTGGTTGCCCCTGCCGATCAACACAAAACTACCTTCATAACTCCTTGGGGAACCTTCTGTTACCGTGTAATGCCATTTGGCCTTAAGAATGCTGGTGCGACCTATCAGCGGGCTATGACCTACATTTTTCATGACATTATGCACACTATCCTTGAAGATTACGTCGACGATCTTCTTGGCAAGTCTAAACATCGCAGTGAACATCTCGATGTTTTAACCATTATTTTTGATCACTTTGTTACATATTATGTCCGTCTTGACCAAAGAAATGTGTCTTTGGTGTCCTTTGGAAAACTTCTTGGTTTATCGTCTCTTTGCGTGGCATTGAGGTCGATCCATCTAAAGTCAAAGCTATCATAGAAATGCCCCCACCTACTAATCTCGAACAATTGCGTAGTTTACAGGTAAGCTCTGATCTATCCGACGTTTCATCTCCCAACTCTCGGATCGATGTCACCTTTCCATCACCTCCTTAAAAAGGACATTGAATTTCAATGGAGTGAAGAGTGCCACCAAGCCTTTGAAGCTCTCAAAACTTATCTCTTGCAGCCACCCGTGCTTATCCCACCTCAAGACGACCGCCCTTTCTACCTTTACCTTTCCGCCACTGACCACGCTGTAGGGGCCATGCTTGCACATCGTGACTCTGAAAATCGAGAACAAGCCGTTTATTATATAAGTCGTACTTTGGTGGATTATGAGACTAGGTATACACATGTAGAAAAGTTGTGCCTAGCCCTATCATTCGTGGCTACCAAGCTCCGACACTACCTTCTGAATCACAAAACTTTCGTCATCACCAACACGGACCCCATCCATTACATGTATGCCAAACCTCATCTAAACCAACGCATCGCCCGATGGCTCATGCTCCTCGCCGACCTCGACCTTGAGTTCGTCCACCAGAAATCAATCAAAGGACAAACCATCGCAGACCAACTTGACTTGGAAGCCCCTTTACAGGGAACAATTTACCAATTTTACATTCCCAGCGAACTCATCGCCACTCTTTCACTCGGGGAAGAGTCGTATCAAATGACCCTCTTCTTGATGGATCTAAATGCCGGCGTGGTGGAGGAGCGGCGTTGTTCTCATCCTCTCGGCCTTGAGAACCTATGCCTCTTTCATTCCGGCTTGATTTCCCCTGCACTAATAATACAGCGGAATACGAGGCCCTTGTTCTGGGTCTCCAAGTTGCGATACACTTAGGTATCAAATCTATCAATATTTTTGGCGACTCTCAATTGGTAGTCAATCAAGTTATGGGCATCTACCAATGCAAAAATGAGGAACTTCAAAAATACAAATACTACGTGGACTCACTTCTAGCCTTATTTACTCACTATTCTATCCAAACCATTCCCCGCTCCACTAACAAATTTGCGGATACTATGGCTTGCTTAGCCTCGCAAATTCCAGCTTCATCAACTGACTCTGAATTATTCGTCATGGTCCAACAACTTTTTGCCCCATCCTACTCAACCCCGGTAGTTTGTATGATAAATAATGTGTCTGCTAATTCACAGGATACTTGGTATCACCAATTTCACGACTACCTTACAACCTCTGTTCTCCCATCTGACCTTACTAGTAATGGTAAACATGCTTTTCTTAAACGTGTTTCTCGTTATGTAGTTATGGGGGGACTCCTCTATAAACGTGGCTTTGATGGTATCCTCCTTGATGTCTAACCGGCGCGGAGGTCACCTATACCATCCAACAAGTCCATGATGGGATTTGTGGTGGACATTTTAGTGGCCTTGCCGTGGCTAAACGAATCCTTCGCCTAGGTTATTATTGGCCTACTCTCGATAATATGCATTGCTACTCTGAATATGTTAAGCGTTGTGTTATGTGTCGACAACATGCTAACCTTGACATACTCCTAGCCATCCCTCGCAGTCGCTCGAGATCTTTGGCCTTTCTCACAATGGGGTTTAGACCTTATTGGTGAGATTCACCCGTCCTCTTCACAACGTCACCGATGGATAATCACAGCCACCGAATATTACACAAAATGGGTGGAGGCCATTCCACTCGTTTCGATCAAAAAGGAAAAAATTGTCGAATTCATTAACCATCACATTATCTGTCGTTTTGGTATTCCTCATCGCCTAATAACAGATAATGGTAAATCTTTTAAAAACAAGTTGTTCTGAAGACCTTTGTGACAACTTTGGTATCAAACTTAGTTTCTCATCCCTTACTTATCCATGAGGCCAATGGTGTGGTGAATTTGAATCTTCTAATAAAACCCTAACCAAAATCCTCATGAAAGTTGTCAATGAATCCGGAAGAAATTGGCACGATCACATTCCCTTTGCCCTTTGGGCTTATCGTACTAGCATTCGTACCTCTACTAATGCCACACCTTTTTCTTTGGTATACGGTACCGAGGCTGTTTTGCCTCTCGAAATACAAATACCCTCCCTTAGAATATCTCTTCAGGATATTCTCACCAACGATGATTTCCGCCAAGAGCGGTTAGCCCAATTGGAGCTTCTTGACGAACGTCGTCTTACAGCTCTTGATCACCTTCAAATCTATCAAAAACGCATCAAACGTGCTTATGATAAGCGACTTCATGAGCGTACCTTTAAGGTTGGTGATCTTGTCCTCAAAGAGAATCAACATGTCACCAAACTAGAAAAGAGCAAACGTGGAAAATTTGCTCCCAATTGGATTGGGCCTTATATAATCACTCACACCTATGGATCAGGCACTTATCGTTTAGCTTCGCAATGGTAAACTGAGCACAGAACCCCTAATGCCTTGCATCTTCGACCATTCTCTTGTTGAATTTAGTGTTATATCACTTCTTATCTACTGCTTTTTCGTCCCTTGAGCTCACATACCACCACATGCACTTCGTTTCCTCCACCTCATAATAAAAATCAAGCTCACATAGTTTGATTCTCACCTCACCTAAACGATGCCTTCCCCTTTTTAGTCTAGTCCATGACTTCAAAGTATTAAAATAAGCCGTATTCTTATGGGATTTTCTTGAGTCAAACTTCCTACCAAACTAGATGCTTCACGCGAAAAAAACATCTAGCTATCTAAATTATATATATTGTTCCCTCGAAGGACAGACTATATGCCAAATTATTCTTTGCTTATTCTATATATATTGCTCCCCCAGAAGGACAGCTATGCACTAAAATCATATCTGCTACTATAAATAGACTGCTCCCTCGAAGGACAGCTATACACAGTCAGCCTTTATCAGAAGCTTCTCGCATTGATCAGCTTCGTGAAGACCTCAAGAATAGCACAATCAATATCCCTTGTAGACTTCCCGCATCGATCAGTCTATATTCAGTAAAATAAAAGCCTCATTCAAAAAGAACTTTTTGGGTCATGGACTTGTCTATTTAGGGTAGGTTCTCTTTCGTCAGAACACTCACTTTGTAATAAGTTCTCTGTACCTCAGCTATATCATCCACCTCACCTCACCATTTGTTTCAACTCAAGGGACGTAACGTACACCCGATATATTGTGATCATACAACTCTTTTCACCTATGGACTTCTCGTCTATGCACGGTACCTAGGGCTTCAAGCTCGTTCTACGTTGTGTGGTTTGTTTAGCTCTTTTCACCTACGGAGCACTCTTTCCACTTTGCCTCGCATCTAGGATTGTGTGTTGATCTTAATCAGGACATGGTTCCCTTCTACTTGGGTAGGCTAACTTTCGCTTCCCTTATACCTTTTACAACATCACCAATTCATTACCGACACCAACAACCTTACCTTACCAATATTAATATCAATATTCTTACCAACCAACCAATTGCCTAAACCGTACCAAATTGCACTGATTCGCTCTCCACGATCCTAAGGAGAACTACATCGATCTGAGAGGCCCTCCTTGCTTTGTGCGAAAGGGCTATGTAGGCAGCACTTCGGAGACATGGGGTCTCCCAAGGTTAGCTCGACCATCCCCTACCATAACCTATCATGTGTGGTAAATATAAATATTTTTGTGTATTTCTATTTAATCACATTCCTCTTTATCCTTTTTCAAAACACCGAAAGTCAAAACGAAAACATTCTTATTATTATAACTCAAATCAACATACATATCTCGTTTTATTTAGATGTTAAACAAATACATCTTCTCTATCATCGACACGCAGGTCGGTACTCTTATTTATTCTTATACCTTGCTAACATTTATTTAGACCCTCACGCCTCATCCCGAACTAGGTGATGATCGTGATCGTCGACCCCTCTCGCCAGGCCTCTCTGTCCTCAAAGGTACCACGGCTATTGGTACCACCCACTGATCTGCCAATCTCTCCTGTAACATATGAATACGCCCTCTCGCATGGAGGACTCCAGCCTCTAGTCTCTCTGCCCGTGACTCCGCAACCACTAACAATCCTCTTGTCTCATTCACCTGCGTTTGGAGCTGCTGAACCAAACTGCTGCAGATGATCCCTCTCTGCTGTAATCACCGCTATGTCAGGACGATCACGTACACCTCGCAGTTCTGCTACCCACCATAATCTATAGGCCTCTGTCGTTCCTGCATCCATTACCCTGCGATCGGCTGCTACCTCTTCAGGCCCTTCTGGAGGTGTTGGCTGGGGAGGTGAGAATACTGCCTCTGCATCGATCCTCATATAGGTCTATAAGCTGGGGTATATCTGCACAAATCCAAATTGTCGCCGCCGCGATCTATAGGAATCTCTCATATTCACTGGCTTTGTGCCTGCGATCCACCTCAATCGCTCTACACCCCTCGACTCCTCGGCTATATTCTCTGTTACCATATAGTTCCCGTAAGGCCTCCAGCGAGATATCCGTGATCGTCACCCTCTCCCATACACTGCCTATAATACTCAATGTCACCGTCACGGCACGAGGATCTTGCCTCTTGTTACATGCTTGGACCCATCGTCGAATCCCACCTCGTACTCCGGTTTCTCTGATTTGGATGGATCGGCCTCTTTGGTCGCACACAAACAATGTGCTCATAGGCCCAACGATGTAATAAGTATGAACAATCCGGTGTCGTCTGTGATTTCACCTACAAGCCCATAAACCCCTGTATAACTCCGCCAAATATGCAGGTGCCCATGCAAAAGTCACGTTCCTTTCTATCATCTCCCAAATAACACACATCAATGCCTTTGGAAATCTTCCCCCATCCGCCCTCGGTAACGCGTAATACCCTACCGCTATCATTAATATCACTGCTAACCTTGTCTCCTCAGGGTGTGCTGCATACATTATCCCATATGTAAATGACAAACCTCGTTGTGTTAAATCTCGTGCGTATGGACCAAATACTGCTGTTATCGCTCCCCGTGCCATGCTAGGTAATGCCTGATATACTGGTTTTCCTGTAATTGGGAGTCTCAAAATACGGAACACATCTTCCAATGTTACTGTCATTTCCCCTGTTGGCAGATAGAAGGTATTTTCTCGGGGATTCCATCTCTCGATCAACGCTTTGTAACATAGCATGGTTACGTGCGATTCGTGAATAATAGCGGATTCCACTTAACCCCAAACGATTTATCAATGTCCATTCAGCTGGCGTTACATCCGCTCGGATTCGTGACAACAACGCTGGTACACTATCATTCATCCTCAACCCTGCCTCTGCCTGCATACATCCAAATAACAAAAAACCATTCAATTCCTCAAATCCCCCTGGGTTTTCTCAAATTCTGGAAAATTCCTACGGCCAGGGTATCGTTTACTAACTTAGGTGCCGGTTGAATGTAACCGATACCGGTTATCCCTAACCGATATCGGTCCCTGTTACTTTCATACACCTTGCCTAAACAACCACCTACGACAATAAATTGCTCGTTTATTCCTCTCTGTATACACAGACATACCCAAAACCCTTGATTACCTACCACGTAACACTCACCCCATTTATAACCCTTGTTATCATCTTTTCTTTCTCATATCTACCCACATACTCTCCCCCATCTTATTCACAAAACATGCAGTAGTCAAATCACAAACAAAACGTTACCTCTTGGGTTGCAGTAGCTTGAGGTGGCCCTTGTCTTCCCTCTTGTCCCTGCCTGCTGGATGTTTCTCCTCGTCCTGCCATTATCACCACCTTTTTCAAACCTGCCTTTCTGTCTTCTGAATCTCAGATCACATTCACTTTCCCTGTCTCTTTTCTCCTTATCACTCAAATTTCTCATGCAATTACATCTCGATCGTCGAAAGCGTCGCGTTCGCGTATTTAACTTCTTGCATGGCTCTCAAAATTAGAACTTAAGTTGCCACCCTAGCTTTTTTATTTTTAGAAAAGCTCATACCTAAATAACCGGTATCGGTTATGTAACCGATATCGGTCTACTAACTACTGCCGTCGGTTATCTAACCGATATCGGTTATACACCTGCCTTTTTGAAACATGGTTCTTTTCTTCATTTTTTACCTAATTTTTGTCGCGCCCGCCTCTTTTCCTGCATCTCATCACCATTATCCATATTTGTCCATCCACCACACATATCATTACAATTTCATTAACATCATCTATTTTACAAAAACAAACAAGTCATCAACTAAGGATACCAAAACAAAACAAAAAACTATCTATCTATACATCATTTGGATCCAACTCATCAGATACATATATAACAATGTCATAAAACCAGCCCAAAACATGCAACATTTCATCATATAACACATCATCCATATATCAACATGTCAATTAAACTCATCATATATTCTATACCACAAACCATTGACGAAATACTTAAAAACATTTTCAACACTGCATATGGATCAAAACATCATCTATATATATATATATATATACAGTTTTCAAATATACACTGTGCCCTACATCGGGGCCTCTGTGATCTCATAATCCAACAAAGCCGGCACGCAGGCCGCAATAACTATCAATAATCTCGACTCGGCTCGCAGGCCGGTCCCTCATATCAAAAATATACTCGGCTCGCAGGCCGGTACCAACTATACAACCCGTACTCGGCTCGCAGGCCGGTATACAATAAATGAATGAATGAATAAATGAGTAATATGTAGGCACGCAGGCCTCTATAAACATAACCGGTTCGCAGACCGGTGCCCATATCCAATATACAAATACAAAAACAATGCAGGGATCCCTCAGCTCTCCCCACCGCCCTCGGCACCTCTCCCTGCTGGTCCCTGTGGTGCCTCTCGCCTCCTGCCTGTAACAGACACGCCGGCTGTGGCTGCACCTCCCTGCGATCTCTGGCTGTGAGAGGTCTCTGCTCTCGGTGTGCTGCATATGGCGATACTCGGCTCCGGTACCATCAGAATATCCACGATAGTATCGGGCCTCCGCTCTCTAACCTCCATATATCATCTCTCGAGCCACTTTGAAGGTCTTGGGGGGCTGGTCCCAGCACCTAATACTAGTACCCCACATGTACTGTCTTTGGTGGTGCTTTGGTTGTGCATTCTTGCGCAGTGGTGGTATCTGTGCACTGCACAGGGGCTGTGGGTGCTGCTTCTTGGTGGTTTGTGCTGGTGTGCTTGTTTCTTTCTGTGCTTGAATGCTGTGCTTTGCACTGCTGTGCACTGTGTGTGGCTGTGGTCTTTTGGTGGTGGTCTTTGCTGTGCACTGTCACTGAGCACAGGGCTAGCTTTGCCTGTAAGACCCCTATACGTGCTGCTGTGCTGCACAACAAGCTGCCCCCTGTAAGAGCTGCACCTGACCCCTGAGCTGATCTCTCTCTGCCGTCACAGCTGCCAAGTCTGGCTGTGCGGGCTGTGCTACCCTCGCCGCTCTCTGACCAGCCCACCACACCATGTATGCTCCTGTACAACCAGCATCATCTACTGTGTCATCTGCTGGCCTCTCAGCAACCCAATCTGGATCCAAGGGCTGTGGTGCAGGCAGTGGGGCCTCTACATCATCCCTCCTGTACTGAGGGAAGGGAGGTGGCTCGTCCTGTCGCAGCCCCATCTGCCTGCGTACCCTCTCTAGGGGTATCCTCTCGTACTCTCCCGGCCTCCCGTCTGCTTTATCCGAGAATGTCTTTGGATCGGGCGTAAGCTGTAAGCGGGGCTCCTCCGTGAGGGTGATGACCTCTGTAAGGTCTCCATACAATATCTACCGCTGTCAGGCCCTCTAATAAATGCCTGTAGTAGGCAACGTCTCTCCCCGCAAGCACTGCTCGTGGCTGCCCCACGACTCCCAACCACCTCTGAAAGCCGTATCTGTATATAACCTGTGGCCCTGGCTGCTGGGGCAGCCCTACTGGTCTGATGCATATGATGTGCTCATATGCCCAACAGTGAAGTAAAAAAGTCGAACAAATACCAAATCGCCGCATCCGTGATAACCCCAGAGCTCTCTGTATAGCTGCACCAGATACACTGGTGCCCACGCATAGCAAGTATGCTCCTCCACCATCTCAAGCAGCACCCCCATCAATGCCCGTGGAAAACGGCCTCCCTCTGAGTCCGGGAGGCGAAGCAGGTGATCCCAATCATCATCAGCACGGCCAGTCGTGTCTCGTGTCGGTGCGCACGGTACATGTCACCATACCCGATACTCGCGCTGTGATAGGTAAGTAGCGCGGCTGCATCTCCAAAAACCTGCAGGATGTTGTCCATCGCCGTCTCCGAATCTACCTGGAACACTGCCTCTCCCTCGATCGGCAGTCGAAGGATGCGATACACATCCTCCAATGTGATGGTCATCTCTCCGGTCGGGAGATGGAACACATTGGTCGCCGGATCCCATCTCTCGATGAGGGCGACCATCAGGCTGTGATCTCTATCAATAGCTCTGTATCGCTGGACTCCGCTGAGTCCCACCTCGCGCATGATCACCCATGAGCCGCGAGATACGTGTGGCGCATCCGCACCAACGGCGGGGGCATCTATCCCATCGTCAGCTGGCGCGTGCTGCAAAACCAACCCACATCCTTAGACCTACTCTTTATCACAACATCTACTTTACCCTCTAAACCCCCTTTTATCCCCCCAACCACACCCCACTCTATACCACCCCCTCTGTGACCTACCTTGACCACCCCACCCAACCCAAAACCCACCCACCCCCAACCCAAACCCCACCCCCCCAAAACCCAACCCACCCCAAACCCCCCAAAACACCCAAAACCAAAAAACCCAAACCCCCAAAACCCACCCAAACCAAAAAACCAACCCCACCCCACCCCAAAACCCACCCCACCAACACCAAAACCACCCAAACCCAAAAAAACCCAACCCACCAACCCCCAAAACCCAAACAAAAAAAAACCAAAACCCAAACCCACCCCCAAAAAACCCAAAAAAAAACCCACCCAAACCCCCCCAAAACCCAACAACCCAAACAAAAACAAAACAAAACCCCACGGCCCATCTTCCCAAACTGCGGTCCCAAACCGACCACACCCATCCCCGGCCCGACCGACCAGGCCGACCCGCCGGTCACCCACACAGAACCCAGCCCCTAAAATTTTGCGGCCGATGCGATGTCGACTTAGCGGCCGACATCGGTCCTTTGTCATTTCCGGGCCGAACCCCGCGCGGCCCCCACCCACATTTTGCATTTTTCTACTTATCTACCCACCCAAACACCCTAAAAACCTACCCACCCAGCCGCCTTGCCCTATTTTACCCATCTATCCTCTTCGTTTTTCAAATTACGTCCATTTACTCATTATTTCCTAAAACATGTAAATTCCTACCCAAACCCCCAATTTAGCTTAATACCATTCAAATGCACAAAATAAAGAGTTCGAACATACCGAGCGATGACGACACGTCGTCGTGGTGGGATGGGTGGTGGTGGTCAGTGGTCCGACCCTCCTGCTCCTCCTGCCTGTGCCATAGCTCCATTACTGATCTGCTGGGTCCCGGCCAATCAACTGCTGCCTCCTCCTCACTCGGGCCCATGAAACAACTCACTCCTCCAGCAAAATAGCTCCACCTCACTCAATAAAACCTCCAATCTCAACTCTCCACGTCAGACAAATCAATTTGGTTTTGAAATAACAAAAGTGACAATAATGAGCGTATTTTTTTCTTTTTTTATAGGTTTTTCGCCCATAAATATCGGTTTCATTTTGCCCTAATGAACCGGTATCGGTCCCTTAACGATATCGGTCATGTAGAATCGACATCGGTTTTTCTGCACTTTCCCCCAATTTTTTTGCCCTTATTTACCATTTGCCCCTTTTTAACCACATATCGCCTATATCCACCTTTCTTTGAACACCATTTGTTTACCTATTCGGCCCGAGCCAACCTACACCTACCTCGCCTACCTTTCCCAGGCCCAGACCCAAGGCCTCAACCTACCTATTCGGCCTCGACCCCTGTTGGCCCGAGGCCTCAACCTACCTATTCGGCCCGACCCAGAGGCCTCGCCTACCTGTTTGGCCCGACCCAGGCCTCGGCCTACCTGTTTGGCCCGACCCAGGCCTCGCCCTACCCATTTGGCCCGACCCAGGCCTCGCCTACCCATTTGGCCCGACCCAGAGGCCTCGCCTACCCATTTGGCCCGACCCAGGCCTCGGCCTACCCATTTGGCCCGACCCAGAGGCCTCGGCCTACCCATTTGGCCCGACCCAGGCCTCGGCCTACCCCCATTTGGCCCGACCCAGGCCTCGGCCTACCCATTTGGCCCGACCCAGGCCTCGACCTACCCATTTGGCCCGACCCAGGCCTCGCCTACCCATTTGGCCCGACCCAGGCCTCGCCCCTCACCCATTTGGCCCCCAGGCCTCGGCCTACCCATTTTGGCCCGACCCAGGCCTCGCCCCCATTTGGCCCGACCCAGCCTCACCCTACCCATTTGGCCCGACCCAAGGCCTCGCCTACCCATTGGCCCAGACCCAGGCCTCACCCTGGCCCACCACCAACCTCGCCCTTGGCCCGACCCAGGCCAGTACCTATACTACCCGACCCACGGCCCGACCCGGCCCGTATATCCTTGATACCATACCCACGATCAATTTTTATTTTATCCATCCATCCTGTACCTTTTGTTGATCGAGCTCACTGTTCGTGTTTTAGCATGATTAGGGTCCTTGACTTGATCTGTCGACCAACTTTGCCTAGACCTGACCGTGACGTTTATCTCAACCAAACCAACCATTTGATCTTGCCGAACACGCCTAAACGTTCTGTACCTTACATTATATACCACGGAGCTACTTCCTATGCCTTGGATACCGGGATTATATCACCCTTGTTTGGATAAACTATCGACCTTTGCCTATACATTCTTTGGTTTGCTCGTCGAATCATGTACCCTAGTCGCACTATTGCATTTCACATGCGTCTGCTTCCTTGGACCTCCCCACCACCTTACCATCCTCTCTCACATTTACCCTTTATCAACCCTATCCACGATTTCCCGTTCACTCAATCATGATAGATTTGAGGGGATTACCTATATCCTTAACGGGAGAAACCACTTCATATTATTGTCATGCGACTTTTCAACACAAGCTACACGACAATAAGGGGCTAATGTAGACACCAAATTCATGTCTTACGACCCCTTGTGACCCGCATCCCATTTCGCAACCTAACCTCATTACCTAAACCTTACACAATTATTTATTAATTACCTTGTAATTGATAAATCCCCATCACCTCACCTGCCTCATTTTGCCACCTCATCATGACCTAGCCCTAATCCTAAACTAACCTAATTAAAACCTAAAACTTGGTCTACACCTACACCCATGACTAAGGACCCCTTTCTCGCACCTAAAACCGACCTTCTAGTCACTTGACCAAGCCCACAACTAATCTCTCGGGAGAAAAGCAGGGAAGGTGGGCTGTTTTACTAAAAATAGCCTACTTTTTCCTTCTGGACCGATGCGGTTCTACTCGACCATAGCCGTCGGTTACGTAACCGCCATCGGTTCCTGTAAATGGGCTCCCCAAACCAAAAACAAAGGATCGGAATTTCATTTTTGGATCAGAGGAAAGGATTCTTTGAATCAAAGAGAGCATCGGGAGCGATCGAGAAAACCGGATCTTTACTTGGTGAGCGAGAGACAAGTGAAGAGACAAGGAGAGTTAGCGACAGGAGAGCAAGCCCGGGACTGCAGGCTGGATACGAGCCTGTGATACTCAGCTGATTTGATCTGCTGTGTGCCAGACCATCCTACCTCAGTTCTGCCTTTGCCATCAGAGCTCTTGGACTTGCATCTCCGCGAATAATCAGTAAGCTACTTCTTGCATGTACTCTTTAATAACATTTCTTCGACTTTTTGAATCATAAGTCCTCACAAATCCATTCTTGGATCCACTACCCAACGTGTCATTGCATCTAACTGTCATTCATCTAGATCTCATCACCCTATTTCCTAATATTACCTATATACAGCCCTACAAATAACACAACTACCAAATAACACCACCACCCCACAAAACAACTAACCTTCAGATCCTAGACTCTACCGATATCATCGATAACGCCATCGGTTATCGATAACCGCCATCGGTTATCGTCGACCACCATCGGTTATCGATATCTTATAGTCTTTTGTGTTAATTCATATTAGCGCATCGGTTATCTGGCCCAAGATATAACCAATAACTTGTGGTCCTTTCCCTACCCGGTTCAAAACGCAATTTAATTGATATCTTATAGTCTTTTGTTAATTCATATTAGATCCTCAAGTGATCAAGAGATCAAGGGTATACCATACCTTGAATAATGGGTAGAAAATATTCTAGAAAAGGAAGTTTTATATTTCCAATGAGTTCTAGATATGATATTGTAAATGATGCTATCTCAAAACTTGAGTCTTGTGGAGAGCATGCATCTAAGATCTTGGAAAGTGTCAACAATAGTGTGCTAAAACTTGGATCACCTCTTCTTTGAAAATATTCATCCTTGGAAGATATCCTTAAGTATTTTCAATATTTTCTTAAGAAAGAGGTAGGGGATCCCTTCTCTTTTAAAGAAGATACTTTAGAATCCCTCGGGAAAATAGAGGATTAATCTCTAATATTGTAAGATATAATCAAGTTTGGTTCAATCAATGAAATACCCTTGGTAGTGTTCCTACGACTTGGATAAGTTATTTTGGTTGTTTTTGTATTCCATAGGAAGAGAAGGTGGCACTCGCAACATCTCATTTTAGTAAAGAAGTGAAGGGCAAGGGGCTCATTTCAAGAGCATTCCCTCAAAGTTCTCCAAGAACTATATCTTCATCATTAGAAACCTCTTAATCCTTAGATTGATCAATCTCTTAATCAACACATGACCTTCTTCGCACCCGACCTTCCAAGGTCGTGCTTTGAGACACAATCGGTGTGGAAATGAAATGGAAGTGAAAGTGATGGCGGAAATCAAGCAAATTAGGAAACCTTATGTCTTCACATGCAATACTTGGAATTTGTGAATCTAAGGCAAAGAATGCTCTCCTAACCTGAAGGGGTGTGATGGTATGGTCTGATATGATAGCTACTTAGAGAATCCAATCGATGTCTAGTTCTATCAAGATTCTATTGATTGGTTGCATGAATACGTGGAAAGTAACCTATAGGTGCCTCATATGGGTTTCCAGAAAAGGTCATGGAAGTGAAGACAAGAGGTGTAGTGGAGCTGCAGGGACTATGGGTGATTTTCTGGTCTTGTCCAGAAAGTCTTATCTTGATCGGCTGCTATATTCAACAATGAAAGTTGTGTAATAATATCGGGTGGAAGCGGTGAAGATATGAATACCAATGTGTGTAAACTAGTGTCAATATCTAGCTGACTAGCAGGCCCGTTGGGTTGCGGGACCTGTGGATCACAACCAAAGACTCGTGGGGAGGTGGCCCTTGGATGGTCATGCATGCAATCAAACCCTATTTCCAGGAGAGCATTCCAAAAGTTGTAGGCTTGATTAGCAACTATGTTTAATGTATCTAATTGTCTTATTTTCTTAGTGTATGTTGCAGGTGTGCGTAAGACTATTAAACACAAACTTGTGTCAATGTCAATTATTAGCTCTGGCCGTTGGGTTGTGGGACCAGGGGATCACAACTATAAGTCTTTTCTTGTTGTGGACCATTGATGGTCATGCAAGATGAATTGATTTGTTTTCAGTAAATAAACTATCTATCAAAGGAAATCTAACCTATATTTTTGGTGTTTTCTCAATATATCGAAACAAAGTAGTAAAAACAAGCTAATCTATGGAAAGTAAATGTTTTTGTTCTTTTCTAACTTTTCAGACAATGCATCTAATCTAATAAACAAGTTAAATACAAACAATTAGCCGATGTAGCTAACTATTTGTGCAGATGTGTGAATCTAAATCTAAAAATCTATTCTAACTCAATCAAAAATCCTTCCAACCCTACCTCAGAAGTGAAGAACAAATCATAACCCTAATAGAGCTATTGTTCCCCATAGCTTCCCTGGTAATGTTGAAGAGAAAACTTCCTATTGATTTGATCTACTTGAAATTATCTAGTTAATTGAAATGAATTGTTTCTCTACTCTATTTGATATGCAATTGAAATTAACAATTCATAATTAAAATTTGATAAACAAAGCAAACAAATACACAACTCCAACCTAGAAGAGCAAGAACCTTGGAAAATCCAGTAGTATCAGTGTTTATCCCCTCAGTTCTTTCCTTTCTTTCTTTGAGTGTTCATGTGAGTCCAAGGGATTGGGAATGCAAAGAACAACAACAAGAGGATGGCACTTGAGCAATGGCATCTTGGAAGCAATCTGGACGCAATGCAAGTAGAAGAGAGATAGCACAAGAGATATGAACTTGGCTATGCAATTCCTAGCAAGATTATGGTAGAAAAACAATACAAGATACACAAAATTCTCAGGCCCTTTTTCTTGAATACAAGCATGGAATATATAGGAATGGAGGATAGGAGGTTACTTCATGCAAAGGCAAGAAGAGAGAGTTCTAACCAATTAAATCTATTTTAAAATAGAGAGGAAGGAGAACCAAGCAATCAAAGCTAATTTTAGACAATTCGGCTCACGGATGCATGCAAAAAGAAAACTTAAGTGAACCATCACATGTTTAAAACACGTGTGAAGAATCTGGAAAAAGTGGGCAGACCGCCGCCTTGCGTAGGGCGGCGGTTTTAGGACCGCCGCCCTGACTGGGTGGCGGTTTGTAAAACCACCGCCCGAGGCAGGAGGTGATCCTAGCACTGAAGGCCAAAACAAGCACAAAAAGAGGTGGGGAGATGGAAAAATGCATGGAAAAGTTAAGTAAGGCTATCTAGGCTACAAATATATACTGCGAATGGGTTTTGGAACTCGAACACCTTCTTGAAAGGATTTTGAATCATCATTGGGGACTTTTGTAACCATTTTCCCGATAATGTAGCACATGTAATTTTGGGTGCATACATATTGCCCCCTCGGAGAAGTGTCTTAGCCATGAAAAGGCATAAAACATGGAGTCTAAGTATGGCATTCCCAAAATGGGAGTTAGAAGCTATACCTAACACACCCGTGTGTCGAAACATCGCCATCCAAGCTCCCACTTCCTGCAAGAAGAAGAAGAGAATCAAGTGCAGATAGATAAAATATTGGAAAATAAACACTAAACCAAAATGACAAGAGGACTTACCATCTACGTAGGGATGTAGAAATATACTTGCACCAACGCTCCAACCCTGTAAACACATACACTCAAAATGAGTTTAAAATAACATATATATATATATATATATATATATATATAAAAACAAACTCATTTTTTACAATTCATTTGTGCATTGTTGATTTGGTGAATTTGGAGCTCTAGACATACGTTGATCATTTTGACATGAATATACAACCAAAACGACCATTGCGAGATAGCGATCATGCCTCCACGAGTGAGAAATCAACCGGTGTGTTCCTAGGTTAGTTATTTCCTCTTTTGTCTTTTTGTGCCCTAGATGTTAAAATGTTGAAAAGTTCACCTAGGGGGGACATTTTCAAATTTTCTTGTTTCAAATGAGTCCTTAGGGGGCACCCATAGGGCATTCTTTTATTTTGCTAGAAATGGTCAATTTTTTTATTTTTGGGCATTTTTGGGGTTAAGGGCACATTTTGAGAAATCGGGTCAGGACCACCACCCAAGATAGGGCGGTGGTCACGGAACCGCCACCCTGTGAAGGCGGCGGTCTTGGAACCGCCGCCCGCACTGGGCGGTGGTTCTGAACAAAATGTCTAAAATGCACCTTAACTTGATTTTTTTGTGTTTTCAATGTTTTGCTATGTTTTTGATGAGCTTATCATGTGATGTACATTACTAACTTGCTCTTTTCTCATGTTTTGGTGAATGCAGAAGAAGGTGGAGTACATACGTTGGAGTAGAGAGAGAGTGTGATTGGCTCCTGGGATTCTAGATCAGCTAACCCAAGATGAGATGGATCTTCTACAATGAGTAGCATCTCGAAGATAGCACAAGTGCCCCATGTTACTCCTGTTAGTCATTTTGTGTGATTTATTCTCTTACTGGGATGCGACTGAACACCTTCCGGTTTCTAGGCATTAGGGGTGAGTGGACTATCACTCTGGAGGATGTATACCGCATCCTTGGACTCCCGATACTTGGTAGGAGACTGACATTGGAGACAAGTGGGGTCCAGGGCCGTGATGACACAGTGGGCCACATATATGGGAGATGCCATTGTCTCATCTAGCTCGAAGAAGGGAATGAAGGTTTGGTCCATTGCTACTGCTCCCATTCCTATCCTTCGGAGAGCCATCATGGGTATCTTGTCCTCGAGACTAGTCGGGGACAAGGGAGGAGATACACTTTTATACTATTGGGCCCCCATCATTACATAGATTGAGGCTCATGGCGTAAGTATGCTTGGGGAGAGCAGATATTCTAGGGACTACATACCACCATGATTTGTTATAGAGTTGTCAGATTATAGGGACAATCTTTGAGCCACCCTACTCTGGTTATGAGTTGGGTTTATGAGTGTTTCATCCCTATGGCGGGGGGTACTAGTATCAGACCCGGGGTTGTTCGGGTAGCTAGATGGATAGGTATGTCAATGCTCCAGACACCACATCAGTCAGTGGCCTCCTTGACTATATCGACAGACATGACTGCCACACCCTACCAGGATATGGAAAGGTATGGGGTGAGGAGGCTACGATGATGGTAGCTTGATCTTCCATGAGCCAGCTAGTTGACAGAGCTAGGTGATTAGAGATTCACCCATTTGACCGGGTACCTCAATAGTTCGGTTTTCCATACCTGTCATGCTTCCTCCAAGTGGAGCCTATTTATAGGACTATTCAAGAGGCTCGAGGGGTCCTAGAGGGGATCCTAGTTGGATAGTGGTTACTCCTGGTGTGCCTATTGCAGTTAGGCGTGTAGTCTAGGCTTGGTGGGAAGCTGGTGCCCCTCGAGCACCCTTACTTCAGATTGGGGCGGCTCCTACTCACAGTGGGGAGGAGGATGAGCCGATTGATTTGGACTCCAAATCTGAGGAGGATACGGGAGATGATATGGAGGGGGAGGATGAGAGGGGGAGGGGGACCTTTAGAGGAGGAGTTGAGAGTGACCTTGAGTGGCATGATACTCAAGAGATCCTCGAGTAGCGAGGAGGTGAGCAGAGAGAGAGACACTTTGGTCTCGGAGGAGACACTTAGGAGGGATGATGAGTCTATGATCGGATAGTGTCATGCCTTTGGATTCGGTGAGGATCTCGTAGCCACCAATATCACATGTGTAATGCAGACACCGATCCCACATGGATGCTTGGAGACCCGAGTATGTTCAATACTCCTTTCTCAATTTTGTCTATTGATTTTCGTATGTTTAGCTTAACATTCTCCTTTTGACTTGCATTTTGTGATTTTCTAGCTCACTATCTCTCTTTTTTTTTCTTTTCAATGTAGCGTCAACATATGAATGGTGAGAACTCATTCATCGGGTATGCATGGACACCCTATTTATCCCCTCGGGAAGACCCAGGCCGAGTTGATTGTTGATTCGGGGGCATCCCTTAGCCGTTGGCCATGACATACTGATGTCTTCGCTCCCTGTCTGAAGGTGGCGAGAGATAGTGACTTCCCTTCCCATCCATGTAGTTGGATACGAGATTTCTCGCGCCTGATGATGCAGAGCCATTCTCACATTGAGGCTATGGGTATTGGGTGCCACCATGAGAACTCACACCATTCAGTCCATTATCAGTGCCATCACAGCTGCAGCAGGAGCCCTAGATGTGGTCGCGCACCATCGAGGGATCCCACAGGGATTGATAGGCCATTGAGCCTTTATTGCTTTGATACCATTTTTGATATTATATGATTTTTGTGTATATTTCGGGCTCATTGCAAGCATTTTGACCATGCCTAGTGCATGATGACATTGTATACAAACTTGATCTACTATGATATATATAGACTCTATTTTTGGTTCGGTATTCCATTGTATCTAAGTTGACTCTCTTTTGGATTATCTCTCATGTGTACTCTAGATATTTAGAATTTCCACTTTTCAATGCTTTTCAGAATGTATGCAATGGATGTGAATGATAAAAAAATGATTTCTTTTTGTATTTTATGTTGTTGATATATGATGATGCAAACACAATGTGATCTTAAACTTAGCTTCTTTTGCAATCTTTGGTACTTCATATTGTCTTGATAAATTGTGATGATACAATGATATGATAAATATATGTACTTGCCCCACTCCTAACCCCACACAACTAGTAAGATGCCAAGGATTAACACCAAGAGTTAGAAAGGAGCACAAGTTATGAAATTTGTTGAATGGAAGTGATGAGAGAAAGACAGATGTTTGACAGAACCAAATTAGGATGCTACAACCTTTCCCTACTCAAGCTACTTCATAGTTTAGAATGTTAATTGCTTTGTTTTTATCTAGAATTGGATCCGTAGATGGCCACTTGGTTGAAAAAATCTGGTTTTGGGTTTTAAGATCTCTTGGAATTTTGGACATCTAACTCACTTTGTTTTTGATTTATGATTTCACAATGTTTGACTAATTTGTAACTTTCAAGTTTATCAAAGAGACCCCCTACACCTTGCCCCATGCTACCAGTAGGAAGCATGGGCTCATCACCATGGAAAAGGCACAAATGAGTAAGGGCATTTCCCTCCTTTCCCAACCCTACGTCACTAGTAAGAGATGCAAGCTCAACACCAAAGGTTGGTAGGGAAGAGAAATGTGTAAAAATAAAATTTTCTATGGATTTGCATTTGACTTACTTATTTGGGAAAAATGTTTAGAATGCTCTTATTTCCAAGGAGATGTATGTGGGATAGATGTGACACCATGAAGCTTCTATAACAGACCATTAACAAAAGACACCTAACCTAAGAAGAGACCAAAAGTAGAACCAAGTATGCAGGCCTTGGTATGGTTACCGTCAAAACTTTGTCTTATCTTGTTTGGATTGATAAATGATTCAGAAACAGTTGATGATATTATGAAGGTTTGAAGAGACATGATTTGAATGTTTTTCCAATGTTTTCAGAAGTTTTTAGGAATTGCTATAAGAATAAGCTCCTTGATCACACTTTTTACAAAATGAATGGACAGATGAAAATGTAATGCAGATGCAATAATGTACATATGAAAATGTTGATGGATCATGTGTAGTATCTCTTTAGGTGAAGAGAGTTTATGGATTTGCTAAAATCCTCACCTTCTAGTGTACACAAGTGAAATGTGCCATTTTTGTAGTCTTCCACTACTCGATATGGACCTAACCACCTAGGTTTGAACTTCCTTCCCTCGCCAGTCTTCTTGTCTATTTGGCTATCGAGTCTTAATACCAAATATCCTTCGTAGATATCATGTTCGTACACCTTCTTATTGTATTTCTGAGCCATACAATCAGCATAGACGTTGCGTCGTTGTTCAACATTTAGTCTAGCCTCGTCGAGACTTTATAACTAGGAGAGTCATGCTTCTCGATAACCCTCCTCTCCTAGGATCCCATGTAGTGAAATGTGGAGACTAGGTATTTTGACTTCAAGTGGTAGAACCACCTCAGCACCAAATACTAAGGAAAAGGGGTTGCCCCCATTGGTGTTCTAACCGATGTTCGGTAGGCCCATAAAGGCCGGAAAAAGCTTTAGGTGCTAATCTCGTTTATTCTCCTTAACGGTCTTTAGGAGAATGGAATTTAACATCTTATTTGTAGCCTCAACTTGTCCATTAGCCTAAGGATAGTAGAGAGAAGCCATGTGATGACTTATTTTGAAATTCGCACACAACTCACACACTTTTTCATTTTTTAAAGACGTGTCATTATCATAAATAATGACCCTTGGCACCCCATACCTACAAATGATCTGGTTCAGGATGAACTTAGTGATTACAGATCTAGATATGGTGGCAAGGGGCATGGATTCTACCCACTTGGTAAAGTATTATGTGGGTGTGATTATGAAATTATGGCCATATGTTGATGAGGGAGAGAAATTCCCTATCAAATCAAGCCCCATGTGGAGAAGGGCCATGGGGTTGTGATTGGTTGCAAAGCTTGTGCCGGTATGTAAATCTCATGGGAAAACTCTTGACATTTGTGGCATCTGTGCATAAAATCTACTACATAATGTTCTAGGGTGGGCCAAAAATAGCCCATCTGATGTATCTTCCTGGTAGTGGTATGGCTGCCAAAGTGACCTCCACATACCCTACTATGTGACTCATAAAGAATCTTTTCAGATTCTTCGATGTTGACACATCTCAACAACATTATGTCAAAGGCTATGCGATAGAGCACCTACTCCAAAATAACGTATTTAGAAACGATGACATGTAATCGCCTTATTTTTTACGATGTTGCCCCTTCTGGGTATGTATGGTCCATGATGAAGTTGAAAATATTGGTATACCAGGGATATACAAAAATAGGGGGCCTGGTTTCGACGAAGTATATGCACTATCGAGAAAGTCCAGATCTACCAAATCACCTCTATCCAATGGATTGTCAGCCAACTATTCTGCAATGATTTGACCCTTAATGAATTTTTGATTTAAAAACGTTAACTCGAAATCACCCATTAACGTTATGAAACACCCGACCTTTTTAGACAAGGATCCATGTATGATGAATGTTCATAAGTGGTTTGTCTTGAAAATTACCCTTGTTTGTTGATTGAGCATATAATGCCTTAAACCCTTTGTTACAAAAACTATGACAAGGAATTCTTTTTTTCCGTGTGTAGCACATCTCATAATCAAGTAGCGTCTGATTAATAAAGTAAACTGCCCATTCCCACTTATTGTCATCCTCTTGAGCCAACATGTAGGCTAGTGAAACATCCATAGCTCGTGAATACAAGATCAACGAGTGATCCGATCTAGGTGGAATTAGTGTGGGAGGGGATAACAAAAATTGTTTAACCACCTCAAAGGCCTCATTGCATTCTTCCATGTCAATCAATGCTATAATCCTTTTTCAACAAATTGTTGATGGGATGAATAGCATAGGTCAAGTCAGGGATGAACCTTCAGATTGCACTCGAGTTTCCCAAGAAAATATCTAATACCAGAATCGTCTGATGGTGGAACCATTTCTAACACAACCCAGATTTTGTCCGGTCAACATCAATCCTCATGAAGATATAATGTAACCCATAAGCTTACCTCCTATTACATCAAATACACATTTCTCTATATTTAACATGATACCGTACTCAATCAAGCACAAGAGGATGATGTGAAGCACCTCTGGGTGATCGCACAATTCCTGGCCTTGGCCAGTAAGTCATCTACGTAGGATTCCACAATCTTATGGATAAGATCATGGAATATGTGGGTCATTTCTTTTTTATGTAACTGACCCCAACATTCTTAAGACCAAATGGCATGATGGCATAACAATAAGTTCCCCAAGGAGTTATAAACGTAGTTTTAGCTTGATCCTCTATGGAGATTTTGATTTGATTATATCCCAAAAACCCATCCATGAGAGATAAAAACTCAAATCCATTTTTGCATCAATAATATCATCAATGGATGGTAGCAGGAAATCATCCTTGGAACAAGCCTTGTTAATGTTTCTGAAGTCTATGCAAATATAGATATTTCCATTCTTTTTGAGAATAGGGACAATATTAGATACCCATTGTGAATAATCGATTGGCTTGATGAATCCTACCTAGAGAAGCTTCATTACTTCTTCTTTTACCATAAGGGCCACCTTTGGCTTCATAGGTCTTGAATTCTACTTAATTGGTTTGGCATCCATCTTGGTGACAAGATTGTGAACTGTGATGTGTGGTGCAATTCCCATCATTTCCTTGTAACTAAATGTGAAGGCTTTTTGATGTTCCTTGAGGATTTGGGTATGAATTTCTACTTCCTCTGGAGTTAAAGAGGACCCTAATTTTAAGATTTTTGGCTCCTCCTCCATTCGATATTTATATCAATAGTTCCCTTAATTAACGAGGCATTTCCCACCTCAAACTCAGGTCGGGGTTGGAGGCAACTCCAAGTCCCCTTATTCTTCTACTTAATAAATCTCAAGATATTTCCCTGGAGAGGAATCAATCATGGGATTCACAAAATAAGAACAGGAACAGGAAATTAGGGAAAGGTCTACCTTGTGAAAGATAAGATGCGGTTTTACCAAAGGGTTTAAATAACTTAAATTTGAATCATCACCATCAATAGGGCCCAAAATTTGAGCTGATCCTCAGCTTCGACGTATGTCAACATTGATGCTACTTTGGCACTTTGTGAATCAAGGTTTCTGTGTGGATTGAAACCGTGAAGTTGGTGTCCTCTAGATCACTACTTGGGGTAAAGCATGAGGCGGAAGTTGATAAAGAGTCTGTCAGAAGGTTTTTTCATGTGGAACTACCTTGATTGATATAAATTCAAAACCCTTTATTAGGCCCAACACGGCTGTTTTGTAGAGTTGTAGGTGTTCAATTCTAGTCTCGTATACCTCAGATATCCTATTTGTGACTAGTTGTGAGCCACCCAACACCCTAATATTGAGGATTCCCATTCTCTTATCTATAATGATACCTAATAGGAGAGCCTCATACTCAGCCCCATTGTTTTTGCATTCAAAATTCAATTTGAAAGGAAAAGGTAAAATCCTTCCTTCGGGTGAAGTAAGGATCACACCTACCTTGATGCCAAAGTGACACTTGGGTCCATCAAAATGGAGAGTCCGACAACTACTCAGAAAGATGGATGTTGATTCATCCTTTGTAAGTTATTCTTTTACCTTAGTTACCTCCACCATGCAAACCTAGTTTGCTGGAAGGGAACCAAATCCCAAGGTATGTCCCATACCCATGGAATTAAAGGGGAGAAGGATACGCAAATCCTTTTCTAATAGCTTGAAAATATTTGTTGTAGTTCATAATGATACTGTCTCTACAACAACATTTTCATCCTTTACCACCGAAACATTTAATTATCAGACCTAGGGACATAAAATTTCAATATTTCTAGTGTTGTATGCACAGTTACAAATGTTGGGAGGTATAAGGGAAAATTGTTGTCACTACAATTAGGAAATACAATGTTGGAAATGAACTAGTTTATGATTGAAAATGAATACTATGGCTATCATCAAAGCATGTAAAATAAAATCATAAATAAAGAATAAGTTGTTGCAAATCTAATCTAATCATGCAAGAAACTATAATAACAAACAAAAGGAGAGGGTTAGCAGACCAAAAGTGGGCCCTGCCTTGGGTGTTAATCCCTCCTAAGGCTTGTGTCTAAAAAATTTAATAGAACTCAGATTTTATTCAATAACATGAAGATTACAAATGGAATATACAAAAATCTCTACCTATGGATCAATCCCTTTCCTATAGCCTTAACATTATTTTTATATTCTTCCCTTTAGAAGAGACGTGAAGAGATTACCTCATTACTAACAATTACAATTTGATTAAGTACAAGATCATAACCAATAAATCTAGAGATTCTCATGCATGTAACAAAACTATTAAAAGGTGTCTTCATACAATGACATAACTTAACAAACTAATCATTTAAAAAACCAGTTATCAAATTAAATCAACTAGTTCCTTGTTGGAGTTACATAGCATAATCAGTGTGATGGCGTTGAATCTTCTTCGTGTTCTCATAACTACTCCTTTAGTAACACATGCAAACTTAGGTGAAGTGTCCACATTGCTCAAGCTTTCCAGAATTATGGTCTTGTATATGTGTGACCTCCTCTTGGCCTTGGATGCTTTGTTATGGATGAGTCCCAGTTTGCATGTGGATGTTATTGTTGTGGATGAGTCCCTTTACATTGTGAATGAGTTTCTTTGGTTGCATGTTAGTGGATACACATAAAAAATATTTGGAAATCAAGGCTGACATTTATTCAAAGCACTATTTAATCATCACATTGCATTCAAAAGAATAAATGCATCCATAATCCACAAAATAAAGTAAACTTAGTAATAATTATATTAACTAATATAAGTGCCATAAGTTCAAGATATAGTAGATATGTTCAATAGTATATGGGAAACAAAGTTCAGGGGTACACATGGATAAACAAAATACAACAAATGAGGCATTTTAAACAGTAAATAAAAGGGCTCATCACACCCTAGACTAAGCTTCTTGAATGTCCTCATTCAAGAATTCTTGCATTCTCCTCTCTCTTTCTTGGGGTCAGCCTAAATAATGTTGCACAATCTCCTGAAGTCCATTGGTGTTGAGATACCTTCTAGTTCTATGAAGAAATAACCTACATTCCTTATGTACCTTTCCATTATTCTTGTCCTATAAGTCCTCATTCAACTCTGTGTTTCCAGACTAGTGGGGGATAGGATAGTGGAAAATTGGTGGATAATAACCAATAGGAAACCAAGTTTTCCACATCCCTTAGAGACTTCAATATATGCATTTATCCTCCTAAAATTGGGATGATATTAGGATAAGAATGCATTTCCTTTCTCTCATCTCTTTTGACATTTCTTCCCATCTTTCCCTACATGCATGTACTATTTCCATATGCATTAAACTTAATGTAGTTTCTTGCTTCATCATGGGCTTCTATCTCATCTCGATAAACCCTTTGTTTAATATTGTTTTGAATTTCCATAAACTTCCCATATTCCTCAATCATTTTTAGTGTTTCCTTCCTCTTCCCTTATCATCAAAGGTTGTACCTTACACAAGTGTCTATAATCCACCATTTTCTTTTCTCTATACAACTCATTGTTAAAGTAGGAACACAGTGCCCTAATTTTCACATCCCCAATGTAGAGTGTAGGTATCCAATCTATTTCATACTCTAGAGCATAGTTATACATATATAATTCACATAACAACAATTGAATTTCATGTGGCATTTTTAAATACAATCTGAAGAAGTTGTGAGCTACACTAATGTCAAACTGAAAATCTGAGTTGATGCAAGTAAGTTTTAGTTGCAACATTTGTTCCTTCAAGAAGACAACATATACATTTGAAGGTGGCTTACATAAGAGTATTTCATTGGTTACCTTAATAGTGTCTTCTTTCTTCTTCTTCAGTCTAGAAATCTCATTATCCTTAGCCCTGAGCTACCTATCCTTCTCTTCAATATCTAGCTGATGTTGGAAGAGAAATTCTTCCTTCTCTCTATCCCACTTTCTCTGTAACTTGTTAACATAATTCTCAAATTTTTACCCAATAATCCAGCAAGGTGGTTTGAGTTTCATATCCCTACAAGCTGGTTTGGGAGGTTCTCTAAAAATTTCCTTGATCACAACCTGTGGCTACAGGTTGAGTGGTGGAAATGGTGGATGCACAGCTCAAAGACTTCATGAACTTCATCTTGGGAAGCTGTAGGACTATCCACTTGTGTTATCTCAATAGGTTCATGAACAAGTTCTGGCTCAAGGTCTTGGACAATATTCTCAATTTTCCTCAATATCTTGTGGAAAATCATCCACAATGTCCATTACATCAGTTATGGTTCAGGTATTGAGTGTTCTAGTGCTTCCTTGGTCTATTCTTCATTATCTATGGTCACATTGGCTACATTTTCAATTTCCTCTATTAATACTTCTCCTTCATGTTGTATGTGGGTTTCCCCAACATGAACGACCTTTGTTTGAACTCCAATTGGTTCATTAGGGATCTCATGAGTAGGTTTCTCATCTAACTCCTCCTCCTTTTTCTCTTCCACTTCCTTAGTTGTATCTTCCATGCCTATGTCTTCATATGTGTCTACATGATCTCCCTGACTCAACATCCATGGGAATAGGTTCCTCAATATTTTCTAGCTCTCTCTTCATCACTTGTCCAGAAATATTTGAATGTTTCTCCTAGGCTTTGAGGTTTTGGTATTTTTATTATGGAGCCTATGGGATCTCCTTGATGTTTCAGGGGTTTTTCTTGAGGATTTCCATTTTCCTTTTGATGAGGAGGACTCAGGGGTGGATATCTCTAACAGAGTTTCAAAATAAGAATTCTATCAGGGGAGATTGGCCTAGGGTCCTTCTCAGAGATGGAGGTTTTTTAGGAACAAAATTTTTATAGGTATGAAGTTTTTGTAGGAGAGAGGTTTTGTAGGGGGAGGTTTAGTGAAATAGAGTAGAGCTATAGGTTTTAGGTGCAAGGAGGTAGAAGAACTAGATGAGCTTCTCCTCTTTTTCTTCCCCTTCCCCAAAAAATCATTTAGGTGTTTTTCCTAGAAAAATCTCCCCATTTTACTATAGGATGTTCCATTTCCAATGCATGTTTCACAACTAAGGTGACAAGACAATGGTGAGATAATGCAGACCTACCCCTTTGAGATTCCTTACTCATTTTCTTTAGGATTTCATGTAGGAAGTTAGGGACATTGACATGTTTTCCATTTTTCAAATGATTGAGAAATTTAAAATGCACAATGTTTAACCTTGAGTACCTACCCTCACAAGTGAAGTAATTTATAACATAGTTTGCAACATCATCCCAAAAGGATTTTAAAGAAGTGTGTAAGGTACCTTGTTTGTCACTAATGAAGTTTCATCTAGGTCTCCAAATTCTTGCGAGCTTCATCTGGATTTTCCTTTGTAGGATACAACTCTCCTTCTACCGGGAGTCCGGTTACTTCAGCTAGAATTCTGTCATCATCCACCTTAATTTCAAACCCTTAACTATGGCCTTTCCATCCTTGAAGGTGGTGGAAAAATCTATTACCATTGACTCATTAAATCCTTGAAATTTATTATATACTCCATCTAACCACTGTCATGGAAATATTGTAGAATTTGTGGTTGATTACGGAGTTATGAATGATCTATAGGCTCATTCCTAATTAGGTCACCACCCATTTTTGAATTCTACAACTTCTTTTAGCTTGAGAGAGGAAAGAAATATTTTTTATTTGAATTGATTTTGTAAAAATTGAATGAGTGTAAAGATCTCAAGTACTTAGTGTTTTCAAAGTTTGTAGCCGACTTACACGCAACTTGAAAGGGCATGTATTAATTGGATTTGAAGGATGCACCCATGTGAGGTGACAAGTGGGGTGACATGGGAGACAACTCACATTATGGAAGGTGGCAAAAAAATTATGGAAAATAAAGTTATTGATGACATGGCACAAATATTAATCACTTATAATTATTCTATCGCTACTTTAATAAAGTGGATTAAGTGCACTTATCTCAAGAAGTATGTTTGATGATTGTGACATGTGCCTTGTCAAAATTTGTGCCTTTGGTTACATGCAGAGTCATCATGATGCTACAAGTTGAGGTGCTACATTGTTGCAAGTGTTGTATAGAGTGTTGTAAATGTATGTTAGAGGTCCCTTAGTAAAATCAATTAATTCCTAGAGAGGAAGACTAAATCTTTCTAGTTCCAATCTTCTTCATAAGTGCTTGCAGTGCAATTTGATCCTTATTTCTTCATGCAATCAATTTCTATAACATAGAAATAAAAACAAATGTTTGTGCATGTTGTTACAAGTGGACATTTTAGTCTTTGCATCATCTCCTTCTATCGTTAGAGATTATGCACTCCTTGGAATAGATACACCAAAACCTGCAAAAAACAAAAATTCTAAAAAAAAAACATGTTAGTTGAGTGGTGATGATCACCAAGAGGGCTGATCACACACTTTTATTCATCCTTGGAGTATCCAACAAGATGAATATACCAAGGCCACTAAACATCTCATTCCTCGGAAACTTCAAAAGATGAACCAACAGGTTCAACTTTTGATCTTAACTTTGTTGTTCTCATCTCCATCTATTTTTACCTCCTCTAAATTGTTGCATGAAAGTGCTCCTATCAGTTGGATTTTTATACAACTTCAATCTATGACCATTCACTAGTAGTTTGAATCTCATAGATCTATGGTGGTGAGTTTCACAACCCCATTGGGAAATATTTTCTCAATCTCATATGGCCCTAACCACCTTGTTTTGAGTTTTCCCATGTGGTCCTTGTACTTGGAGTCAAATAAGAGAGCCCAATCACCTTCTTGAATTGTCTTGTTTTGATGAACTGTCATGTCATTTGATCCTTTGATTTTGTACCTCTATATTATGAATAACTTTCCTCCTCATTTCATCCAACTCATTGAGTTGGAGAATCCTTTTTGTCTCTGAGCTTTAGAAAAATCTATGCCTAATTCAAGTGCATTCCTTAGTGTCTTATGCTCAAATTCAATAGGTAGAACAATAGTCTTACCATACAAAAATCTCAATGGTGTAAATCCTGTTGTTGTCTTCCAAGTTGTATTGAATGCCCAAACTACTTTTGAAGTCTTTCTTGACTAGTCCCTTCTGTGGAGTGCAATGGTTTTAGTCAAGATGGCTTCTATTTCCTTGTTTGTTACCTCAACTTGGCCATTGGATTGGGGGTGATAAGGTGTAGATTTCCTGTGCCTAATTTCATATTCCTTAGCTAAATCAAAGATGACTTCAGTAGTGAAGTGTGTACCTTGATCTATAACAATTTCTCTTGGCACACCATATCTTGTGAAGATGTGGTCATATAGGAATTTAGAAACTTTCTCACTCTTCTGATTTGGTAATGCTTTCACTTTTGTCCATTTAGTGAGGTAATATGTACACACCAAAATATATTCTTTCTACTGAGACTTAGGATCTATGGGACCAATGAATTCCAATCCCCATTTTTCAAATGGTTGCAATACCAACTAAGGCTGTAGTGGCATCTCATCTGTCTTGGTAGGCCAACCCATTCTTTGGCATTTATCACACCTTCTAGCATACAATGTTGCATCCTTATGTAGTGTAGGCTAGTAATATCCTATTTTCAACACTTTTGTGTTGTTATTTTTGTAAAAAAATGTCCTCCACATGGCTCACTATGGTAGGATTTGAGGACATCATATATTTCCTCATCATCTATGCATCTCCTCATAACATTATCCTTCCTGTGTGAAATAGGAAACCAATATCCAAGAAAAATTCACACTTTTCTCAACAATATATTTCTTTTCAGAGTATAGATAGTGTGGAGGTGTCTTACCTGAGACCAAATAATTAGCTATATCAACATACTAGGGTGTTTTAGTGGAAATGGAAAACAAGTGTTCATCTAGGAAAGAGTCATCCACTACTTTCTTCTTAGTATTATTCTCCATTCTTGAGAGAAAATCAACAACAACATTGTCTTTACTAGGATTATCCACAATTGTAACATCAAATTCTTGTAGGAGCAAGCAACCATCTGATTATTCTTTACAACTAGTTTTTTGATCAGATATTTAATGAAAACATGGTCAGTGTGGATAAATACTGGATAACCTGTGATATAGTGTCTAAACTTGTTAATGGCATATACAACTACCAAAAAAAATCCTTTCGTGATTGTATAGTTGAGCTCAACATGTTGTAGGTTCTTACTTGACATAATAGATTACATAATTAAGAATCCCATCCTTTTTCCTAAAACAACTCCAATGGCATGGTCTGGCATCAATGTGTATGTGAAATGGAAAACTCCAATCTGGTCCTCTTAACATAGGTGTAGAAAGTTAACATTTGTTTAAAGTTCTGGAATGCAACTTCACATTTCTCAGTCCACACAAAGGAACATCTTTTCCCAATAAGAAAAATAATGGTGTTGTAATTTTATTGAAATATTGAATGAATCTTTGGTAATACCCAACATGACCTAAGAAGATCCTCACATCCTTTTTCTTCTTAGGTGTTGGAAGATTTATAATCACATATATTTTTGATGGATCTACCTAAATTCTAGCAGATGATAGATAGTGTCCCAACACTATTCCTTCAAACATCATCATGTAGCATTTTTCATTTCTTAAGGATAGGTTATGCTCCTTGCATCTCTTGAGAAATTTTTCTAGGTTCTTCATTTCTTCATCAAAAGTAC
Organism: Taxus wallichiana var. yunnanensis; assembly: GCA_018340775.1. NCBI lineage: Eukaryota > Viridiplantae > Streptophyta > Pinopsida > Cupressales > Taxaceae > Taxus > Taxus wallichiana. The sequence goes on along the minus strand of CM031238.1, from coordinate 414,258,069 downwards.
TTCCATGGACTATAAAATCATCCATATATACCTCCATGTAATCATTGGTTAGATATGAGAAGATGCTAAGAACTACTCTCTAAAATGTGGCAGGTGCATTGCACAAACCAAAGGGAAGAACAAAGTATGAAAATGTTCCCCATGGACATGTGAATGTGGTCTTGTCCTAGTCCTCTGGTGTAATTTGAATTTGGTTGTAGCCACTATATCATCCAAAAAATAAAAATACTTCTTTCCCAGCAAGAGTGTCGAGTACCTAATCAATAAGGAAGTGGAAAATGATCCTTCTTTGTTGCTACATTCAGCTCTCTATAGTCCATATAGATTCTCCATTTTCCATTATTTTTAGGTACAATAATAAGGGGTGACACCCATTAACTATTTGAAATTGGATATATGAATCCAACATCCAATAATTTCTTTAATTCTTCTTTCACTATATCCCTCATTGTTGGGTTCATTCTTCTTTGTGGTTGTCTTATTGGCTTTCAATTTTTCTTTGATATATATCTTATGAGTATATAGTTTAGGATGGATCCCATGCATGTCTCCATAGTCCCATGAAAATGTTGTCATGTTTTTTAAGAAGAGAAATTAACAACTTCTCTTATTGCATGCTCAATTTTTTTCACATTGAGTGGATTTCTTCAATGCAATCTCCACTTGCTTAGAAAGATCAATCATAGAGCATATGCTGCTATTTACAGAATTCAATATACAATCATGTGGAAGAAGCTGGTGTAGGATGTAGTTCTTACCTAGAACATTCATAGTACTCTGTTGCGGTAAGATTTGATTCTCAGAGACAACTTATGCATTGTAATTTTCCATCTTCTTCTTCATTCTTACCATAATTATTCTATAGGACGTTAGAAAGAACAACATCCTCTTCTTTCCCTCATTATGCATGACTTCTCCAACATCATGAGCTTTGAACTGAACTTTCTTGATCTTCTTCTGGTTCTTCCACCCAAATGGTTTGGTCTTCTTCATTGAATGGTTATGTAGGGGGGTAAAGCATAAGATTTTTAGTGCCACTTCCATTAGAGATGATCATATTACCAGATCTACATCCTATGAATGCATCAGTAGTTGCTAACCATGGTCTTCCTAGGATGATAGGATATCCTCCCAAACTTGCTTTTGGTTGAAGAACAATAAAATCAGCAGGGTATTCCCAAGAGTCTACCACTACTAATACATCCTCCAAGACTCCTTCAGGATTAACTGTTGATCTATCTGCAAGTTGCAAGATTGTGGTTTTTGGTCTTAGTCCTCTAATTTCAAATCATCCATAATTTTTTTTCATTACATTTATTATTGCACCCCAAGTCAATCAATTGTTTTTTGATCATTGTGTCATTGATTGTGACATTTACTAAAGGGCTGCCTGATCTATGTATTTGGGTAGAATTGAGTTCCCAAGAATAATATCAGCTAATTGTCCAATGACCTGCATAATAGATGGATCTCTCCTTTTTCTTCCTGGTTTCTTTATGCATAGATCTTTAACCAATTTGTTATAGATGGGCACATCCTTGATAGCTTGAATCAATGGAATTTTGACACAAATGTCTTTTAACTAGTTGAAAAAATCAGAATCAGATTCTGATATGAGGTTTATTCTTATTTTCTTATAACCTTTCAGAAATGGTGGCTCATTACCCTACATTTTACCTTTGTGAAAATTTGCACATGTTGTTGTGGATCAGCCTGTGTCATCTTCTAGCCTTGTTGTGGGTCATCATGCAACAATTTGTGGTTCCTCTGTAATTTCAGTAATGGTGGGTCCAACTAGTGGAGGAAGTTCTCTTCCTAAGAAAAGATGGATATTGTTGATATCAACAGAATAGGTAGGGTATTGAGCTTGGTTTAGTGGAATAGGTGGTTGAGAAGCTTTATTGTTAGGATTAGGCGTTGGTTGAGCAGGTAGTTGTGTAGCTTTTGGTTGGGAGCCTACTTGGGGTTTGGCATCAGAAGCTTGTTGCTACTGCTGATAAGGAGGTTATGGATAAGCTTGTTGGTAATTAGGAGGTGGGTTATTCCACTGTTGTACTCCTCTCTAGGTTTTGTTTCCATGATTGAGGAGGTTGTTTCCATTGTTGTTGTGGTTGGCCTTAGAATTGAGGTTTCCACTATTTTTATATTGGTTAGGATATGGGGCCCATCCTTGAGGGTTAGCCTAAGGTGGGGGATGCACATATATGAATTATTAGACCAATTTTGAAATGAATGCATAGGGTCTTGTGTCATACCTCCTTGCCTCAATGGCCATGGTTTTCTTTGAGAAACATAGAAAACTTTCCCATCCTCTATCTCCAACATCTTGAAATCAGGTGAAGCCTCCCTTTCTTGAGTAATGTTGGCCAATTCTCTCATCATCTACAATCTAATTTATTTTTCTACATGCATGAAATACTACTTTGTGATTGTCTTCTACATCTTCTTTTTTCTTTTTGGCATGTAGAGCATCTAATTGATTAGCCATATCATTGAAAATATCCTACTTCATGTTTTTGAACATGCTAACAATATCTAACTTGGATATGTCCCCCATTGTTTTGGTAGCTAATCCACCTCTTGATCTTACATTTCTTACCCTCTTCATAGTATCTCTTGAGTAATTTTTACATGCTTCACATATTTTTTCAAAAGTATCTTTTGAAATGTCCCCTGCTCCTATCAGATCTAGAGCATCCATGTCCTCCTCACTGAGTCCCTTAAAAAAGAGTAATTTGAGGGAGTCAGGTGGTATTTCGGTGGTGTGTCTTGACTTCTAAAAATGAATAACAAAACCTTTCCAAATAGTCTTCCAATGGTTCATCCTCTTTTGTGTCATTATATAGATTTCATCACCTCCTCTATTGTTTGGTCTGTAATAATCTTAGTACTTCTCGAGGAATTTCCTTCATTTTTTCCCACGTGGTTACAACATTTCTTCCCAATCCCATGAACCATCTCAAGGCTGAATCCTTGAGTGTAGTAGGGAATAGATTCAATTTATGTGCATCAATAGTATAATCATAGCTTCTACACAAAACATCAAACTCAAATAAAAAGGTGTGTCTAGGTCTTCTGCCATGGATCCATGAAAGTTGGGAAGGCTAAGGGAGAAATATTATTCATACCAAAAACTACATTGTTTTTAGTGATGGGGAACTCAAAGGTGGTTTCCCCATTTTGAGAATTCTGATTTACTTCTTCTGTCATCCCAAGTTGTTTAGGAGCAACTTCAGAGCCTTCACTTGGAGGATTGTCTTCAAAAGAAAACCTAGTATAGAGGTTTCTTCTTCAAAATCTTTAGAATATTTAGAGGTAAATGAAGAGATTTGTGCTACTTGTGGATTAGGTAAAAATATACCATGGGCATCCCTTGGATGGTGCATGCATCAACTACTCAACTCATTCAACAAAATTAGTAGGGGGTTTAGTTTGAGGTGAATTCCTAAAACCTAGACTGCTTCTAAGAAATGAAAAACCCTCTTCAAAAAATCATAACTTGGTAGTATCCCCAAAAATGGCACAAAAATGGTGGTGCAAATTAACTTGTAGAAATTAGTATGTTGTTTATTAATCCACAATCATTTAATTATCATAACCTAGGGATGTAAACTTTCAATATTGCCAGTGTTGTATGCACAATTATAGATGTTGGGAGGTATAAGGGAAAATTGTTGTCACTACAATTAGAAAATACAATGTTGAAATGAACTAGTTTATGATTAGAAATGAATACTATGGCTATCATCAAAGCATGTAAAAGACATCATAAATAAAGAATAAGTTGCTATAAATCTAATCTAATCATGCAATAAACTATAACAACAAACAAAAGGAGAGGGTTAGTAGACCACAAGTGGGCCCTACCTTGGGTGCTAATCCCTCCTAAGGCCCGTGTCTAAAAACAATTTAATAGAACTCAGATTTTATTCAATAACATGAAGATTACAAATGGAATGTATAAAAAAATCTCTACCTATGGATCGATCCCTTTCTACAACCTTAGCATTATTTTTATATTCTTCCCTTCAAAAGAGATGTGAAGAGACTACCTCATTACTAATAGTTACAATTTGATTAAGTACAAGATCATAACCAAGCAATCTAAAGATTCTCATGCATGCAATAAAACTATTAAAAGGTGTCCTCATATAATGACATAACTTAACAAATTGATTGATTTAAACAACCAATTATCAAATTAAATCAACTAGTTCCTTGTTGGAGTTGCAGAGCATAATCAGGTGATGGTGTTGAATCTTCTTTGTGTTCTCATAATTGCTCCTTTAGCAACACGTGTGCAAACTCAGGTGAAGTGTCCATGTTGTTCAATTTCTATAATTACTACTTGTATATGCATGTGACCTCCCTTGGTTAGTGTGCTTTGTTGTGGATGAGTCCTAGTTGTTTTTCAATTTTGTGATGAGTTCCTTTACATTGTGAATGAGTTTCTTTGGCTACATGTTAGTGGATACACAAAAAATCTTTGGAAATCAAGGCTAACATTTATTCAAAGACTATTTAATCATCACATTGCATTTAAAGAATAAATGCATCCATAATCCACAAAATAAAGTAAAATTAGTAATAATTATATTAACTAATATACAAAACCACATAATTAAGTTAGGACTAGAGAGAAACTCATGACCAAATTGTACAATTTTTCCTAGTGATGAGAAACATGAACTAGAGTTTTCATCATGTCATTTTGAGTTTGTCTATGGATTTTATGCATTATAATATTAGAATATATTGACATATCAATTTGCATGACTAATAAATCTAGAAAATATACCTTAGGATGTACTAATTTGTGATAGAAAGAGTGTTTATTTTAGCAAGAACTGTGCAATGTCAAAACTAGTTATGTCAAAGAGTAAATTACCAAAGTTGAGTGTCTACATCTGATTTAGATTCGTGAATTATTATAGATCATTAATATATGGAATGTAAGATTTAGGATGATAATATCTATATTATTTATAATAACTAAGGATATATGAGAGTATTTAGAATATGAGAGGATACCTTGGCTTAAGGTCATCAACTTATATGAAAAATCTCAACCATACAAACAAGAATAGCCCCATATTCAATCCCATTAGCCATGTTATACGGACCCAATGCCATCGATGATGATGTGATTTACTTTGCTCTATTATGCTTAATCCTATTTGTCTTAGGGGTTTATGAAATTTTTAGTAATTAATTTAGATAATCACCTTAATGACTCTAAAAATCAAAATACTCCCAAACCCACCTAAATCTTAGCCCAATCTACATTTTAAATATATTTTTGGGAAATGTTTCTATATATATTTACTTTGGCACACATTTTTCAAATTTTCTCTTATTTAACCTTTCTTAATTTGAAATCAACACCAACCATGGGATTTAATTTACCATGTGCCCCTCTTCAAACACCTCATCCATCACCTCACACTATCTACATCATCACTAAAATAGATATAATTGTATATTTTTACATCTCAATTCATATCAATATTAATTAGCAAAGTGAAAAATGAATTCCTCCCTTTACTATTTATAGCAATTATTATAATTGGTTTTAACATGATCTCTCCTTATCTTCAAACCTTCATATCTTTTAAATGAAAAACCCTAAAAACATTATGGAAATTATACCATGAGCATGGTGGAGAAACAATCATTTTTACATATTGAACGTACGTATACCAAATTATGAAAAAAATCCTCATTTTTCATCATTATAATACTTATTTACATCCTTCCCATAACTTTTGAGCTAGGTGATTTATGTCTTATTTTACTTATTATCTTCTAGTGTTACTTTTTAATCTTTTCTCTTTATGGTTGTACAAAGTTTTCACACACGCCACATGTAACTTGAGAAACACCATCATGTAAGTATGAGGTAGGTATATTTCATTTCATGGAGTTCATTATTTATGTATAACACTTTCATTACCACTCCACTTTCAGAATTTACTTTCAATTTCAGCCATTACATAGATATTTTTCATAAGACCATCACATGTTTCACTTTGTAATTACATACATTGATCATCATTTGGCAAATATGTATATAGCTCATTTTTATTCTTATTAACATTTTCTTTAAACAGGGGTTATTGATGCATTTTCATTTTGAGTGGGTTCCTCAAGGGATAATTATTGTTGGGATGTGATTGTACTTAGTCACATGGGATAGATCATAACATCTAAGAGATGTCACTATTATTTCATTGTTCCCTTACCCTTTCCTTGTTTTTCCTTTTTTCACATAGTACACCCATTACATCTACTTGTCTCATTATGTTCACTTGTTTATGCTTATTACATGTTATTATCTTTTATTTTCATCTCCTTGTACCTTCGTTATTACCCCCATTTATCTCATTAGCTTCCATCCCTCATTGTTTTACACCCCATCTCCTTAGGGTTCCCCCAAGGATGATACCATCACCCATGGGTGAAGGTGTTGGTTTTTTTTTTTTTCATAGTCTATGTTATCTCTTCACTTTACACACTTCACGTTATTACACATTAGACACTTGTGCATATTTTCACACCTATATTTAGAATTGAGGTTTTAGATCTTGTTATTTTGTATTTAGATCACCATTTTGAGCTAGTACTAGAGGTATTCTACTTGATATTTCCCATTATCCTCTCATACTGATTATCTCTTGGTGTTTTTGTCTATGGGGATAAGCATGCATCAATATCAACAATACACATAATTATTTATAACTCTTTGTAGTCCTTTTTTTGTTTGTAAATTACTTTTGTAAGGATGGTTAGTCATTCATTTCTATAGACTAGAGTAGATGCATGTTTTTGTATTATTATATTTTTCCCCTTGGCATTATCCATCTCTTGACTCATTTATATTCTAAATCCTAGTAGGAAACCTAAATTTATCTTATATATAGGCCTTATAAACATATATCTATCCTAGGGTAAGGATCGATTTCCTATAGAATTACAACACTAGCTCTCCTCGGGCATATCTAGTATCAACATTATGTTTTCAAACTTAGATTTGACCCCTACATTTGAGAAAATAGTGAGGGATTCATATTTTTCCATCATATAGTATTTCCTAATTTATTAAGTTAGATGTGTAACAAAAAAATTTATGCAAAAAAAACTAGTCTTAGAGATCCATCCATCAAGCCACAAATGAAAATAATTCCAATAGAATAAATTAGGAAATACAAATTTTGAATCAAACAATAGGACCAATGAATAATAAAGTAATGATCACCATAATATGATTGCTACTATCATATCAAGGTATCAAAAGGAAATGAAAATGTTAACAATGATTTCAATAAATATTATGATGGATACATCTTGGATGATATCGATAATTATTTGGCTAAGCTTAATTACAATCCAATCACCCTAGGATAATACCATGATGACTTGATAAAATTTTTACTTGGTCAATTATTAATTATTTCCCCAAAAAAACTCTCATACCCCACACTTCCTAATATAAATCCTAAATATTAAAATAATAATTATAATGATATCTCTCTATTTAATAAATATAGTATCAATATAAAAAGAACACAAATTCTACTCTCACAATGTCTTCACCATATGGATATTATATAATGACCATTATATGATATAACATGTTCTTTTAAAAATATATTAGGATACAAATCATCATATGATATTGAATAACACCTTAAATAATTATTTTTTCAAGGTTATTATAGATCATGCACATGTGAGTATGGCTATTACACAATATTTAAATTGTAGAAAAATAAAAAAGAAATGTATTCCAAAATGACATCATGTGCATGCATCCAAAAACTATCGTCAAAGATGATGCAACATGACTCACACATAAGTAAAAATTTATATTTTGAATATTATATTATTGAAAATCACTCCATAAAACATTGTTTGGATTTGAAGTGTAAGTACCTATATAGTACAATAAAAGGTCTTACAAAGTGGAAATCAAGGAGTAAAAATGATGTGTACTTTAATTCATCCCGCATCACTTAGCTATATAAGTCTTGTAATTTCCTCTTAGCAACCAACTTTAGGAATGTAAAACATAATGAATGCTTGATCTAATGTTCTACAACAACTGTAATTTATTCCACATGAACCTCCTACACATAATCAAGAAATATCTCCCACACCTAACAACTTTTAGTTTAGCATATGACTCATGATTATATTTATATTATGATAGTTAATCCCCTACATATTTTCACCCATTATCTTTAGAGTTAAATTATGATGATATATACCCATCATGTGATGGAATTGGTTGATTCTTAGGTTATCACCCCTAAACTTCCTAGAATTTATAACATATTCCTTTAAATTAAGTCTAAATTTCATCTTCTACCTCCTAAATGATCATATTATTTGATTTTATTATTACTTCCCCCATTATTTCATTTTGAAACTACATAGTTACTTATTCATATAACGTATTCTCTTATTTGTCTAGGTTTACCCTATTATTTTTCTTTTATTGACCCTATAAAATCTTATTTTTTAATCTCATTATGGACCTTTACAATAAATTATCAATGATAATACACATTTATATGATTCGAGACATTTTGAAGCATGAACACATTTATATTTGATGGAATTTGTAGATGATTTTGAGCCTTCCCATTAATTTTATTTCACATCCATCACCCCTTGAATAATTTTCAGTTGGTAATGCTTTATTATATAATAGTTCAATAAAATAGAAAAATCATTCAAATATTCCATAAATCTAAACCCATTATCTACTAACAAATCACCTTTTGCATATACTCAAGCATATTAACTTATCACACTCATAGTATTCAATGTAACTATTTCACTATACACGTGATTCTCAAAATATGTATAAGTATATATTTAGGACATACATGCTATATATTATCATGTATACAAATATGTGTTATGGATTTACTAGCCCATATGTGTAGGGAAAAATTTCCACATTTGTTGCATGCTTACATCGGGATCATCCTATATGATTTTTATGTTATATCTTTCCATGGTTGTCCATCTATGATATAGAGATAATTATAACATTTTTAGATGCATTTTATTTATTATACATTGTATATGTGCTTGATTAAGAAAATTGTCTTGTGTTTACTTGATGACCGTTGTAATGCCCGTTTCCACAACCACTTGAGACCAAAGAGACGACCTAGGGTTAGCTAGAAAATAAAGGGATAATTTTTTTAATTTGAAGTGTCTATAACTAAGTTGCAAGACATCAGTTTTCACTAATAGGTTCTGGAACAAACCTATTTACTAATACACAAGTTTCCTTTATTAACTTATAACAAGTTTACAAGGTTAAAATTTTAGGGTTAGATGTTCTAGTTAGATTCAGGGAGTAATCTTACCCCCATGCCTTCTCTCTAACAAGATCAAAAATTCAACTGGATTTTTCTCATATTTAATGCTTTCAAAATTTTCCTAAACCATTCCCAATGGATAGGAAATTTTCTCACCTTTCCAGTGATATAAAGAAGTCCTCCTAACTCCTTGTAGAACTCAAGATATAAGCGGGTGGAGTCTTGGGGTCAAATTTTCCTAGAGGGACACGTGGCAAAGGAGGAGTGCACCTTGGGTGGGTTGGCGGGTCGTGGGGCGGCATTGGGAAATTTTCCCAATGTATGGCTCAAAGTCACATTTTCTTCCATGCCCCCGGGTCCGCTAGGGACACGTGGTGACCATAGAGACAATGTTGGAGTGGCGGGAGGAATTAGCGGTCTGTGCCCGAGGAGGAAAAAGGGAACAAAAGGGCGTGCGGGTTCACACACTGTGGGAAGACAAAGGAAAAAGGGGAAGTGGAGTTACGGGTGGCGGAAGGAAAATTAGAAATTTTCCAAAGCCAAAACACAAAACATAAGGGAGAAGGAAGGTCCGCCCTCCCGCTTCCACCCCTAAGGTGCCACGTGGCACGTTTCATTGTTACGGGCTGGCGGGGTCAACATGGGAATTTTTCCCCAAAATTTATAAAAGCTAAGGGTTTTAAAAGAACCCGCGCCTCTGTCATAGCCACAAGGGGACATGTGGCACCCTCTGATTGGGTGTAGGCCGGCGGAGGGAAAAGTGAAAATTTTCCCAAGCCCAAAATTTTGAAAATTTTCCCAAGCCCAAAATTTTGAAAATTTTCTAAGGGCAATTTTGATGGGAAATTTTTTGGTTGTGGGCCAGGGAAAATTTTCCCACCAAGGCACAAAAACTTCAAAGTGTCATAACTTGAGCTAGAAAGCTTGGTTTTGGGAAAATAAGGACTTTTTGGAAATCTCTCGATGCCCTCATTGCATAGGGAACATCAAATTTGCTTTTAGATGAAGTTTTAAGGGTCAATTTTGTAAAAATGATCTACATGCCTTTATTTGGAAAACTGGCAATTTCTAACTTATAATTTTGATAAAATTAGAACTCCTCCTTCACTCAACATGTCAAACAGACATGGAGGATCATTCTAGGGAGGGTTTAGAGTGTTTTAGGGAATTCAATTTATCCAATCTATTCAAGGTTGTATTTTTCAGGCAATAGATGGAAAAATGACTGTGCAAGCTCCGAATTGAAATTCATTAAGTTTTGGAGATTCATTCTTGACTGTTATAGTGAATTTGAGTTCCTTAGGTAGTACTAAGTCTAATTTTAAATGTTTCACAACTTATTGTTTAGTGCAAGTATGAACTGTTCATTTTTATTAAAATGTGAGTTGTTAGGATGAAGTATACTACAGTGAACTGTTTCTTCAAATTGGAACCTCCATTTTGTCATTTAAATGTGCATATGATTCCTAACTTAGTCAAATACATTGCTTATTAAATCATCCATCCAATTCTAAATGAAACTACATTTCTGATTTCAGTTTTAATATACATTTTACAAGGAAAATAACATTGACTTTCATTCCATATGCATTCTTCTTTCAACATTCCAAACAGAGGTTTCTCATTGCAAGTAAAACTCAGATTTCCAATGGAGAAGATAGCATATGAACAAGGTAAAACACTTTTGAGAAAGGAATGCAATCCTTCATTGATCATCAATACAATTTTACAACTTATCACTTTTCCCATTTGATTTGGTTTCCAAAATATAGTTTACAAAATACATCACACAATGCATGTAATATCATTTACATTTCTCAATCCTAATTAAATATTCCATCTACATTGCAACAAATTCACATCACAATTACTATACATCTCATCCACTCAAGGTGGGAAAGGTTACATTGAATTTTCTCAAAAGAAATAGGACTGTCAAAACTGTAATTTCTCCTTGCTCCAAACAACAACATGCAAGTTTCTTCTTCTTTCATCTTGATCACAACAAGGAAGGGGGAAAGGCAACGCTCTCCACCCAACCAAGACATCCAATGAGAAAGGAGAATCCATCCTTTCCTCATTGGCCCCCGAGCCCCAACCATATTGAAATAAAGTATGAACATCAACACATGGCAATAAGGCTTCTTCCACAACAAAAGAATTCTTCACATTGTATACAAACAATAAAATACATAGTCCATAAGACAGTAGTTCCCAAATGCATTTGAAATCATACACACAACACATAGGCTTGATCAAGCAAGCCAACAAGAGCAAGAACTATGGGGAACTCCTTATGCCTCCCAATTTGGAATTGGGCATCCACCAAAATGCATACCACCAATAAACATATCAACCCCATAAACCTTATATCTCCTAAACCATCCTTATGCCCCCAAGTTTATCCCTTATGCCCCCAAGAGTAAGAAATGCAAGAAGTTTCTTTTGCAAGGTGGAACCCAAACCAAAATCCCTCCTCAATAGAACTAGTGCCATTAGAAATCCCTTATGCCCCCCATATGAAATCCTTATAGCCTTCTCCTACACCATGCCCTAAGCATTCTACCCAACCATCCAAGAATGCAAACACAAACACCCTTCAAACATGCATGCAAGAGAAATGAAAATAATTACAACATATCTCAATATCCTACCTCTCCATCTGAAGTTTGTTCCAAGCTCACCACTTTCCAATATGCCAAATACAATCCAAATCGAGAAGGTTCAAGGAAAGAAAAATAATCCAAGCTCTTCCTCAAACAAGCTCCAAAAGAAATAGTACCAAAAATTCTCCCCCAAGAGGAAATGGAAAAAGTTTCAACAACCATAAACAAGCAAGGAGTTTCACTTTTATAGGAGAGGGAAGAGAAGAGGATGATGTGGATCCATGTGGGATGCCACATCATTATTTCCCAACCCCAAGAGGAAAGTGAACATCCTTCACCAAATCACAATAAATAAAAAGACAAAAATGACTTACACACTCCAAAAATGCCCATACTCCAAAAGGACCAAATTTAAAACATGTAAGGGAAGTGCAATTAAAAATTACATATTGTCACTTCAAAATGCATTATAAATGCCTACATTTAACCTCCAAACTATAGGCATGGTTTGTGGATCATTTTAAGAGGTGTGGGACAAGTTTAACTTGTCCCACAAGCCTCCAAATTTGGCCTCCAAGGTCAAATTCGAATTTCATAAAAGATGGAGTGCTTGACCTTCCAAAATCTGCCTTACAAGACTCTTACATATTTCTTACACATTCTTACATGTTAACTTACACACTCTTCCAACATTATTATTTAAACTCAACAAATTTATTAATTACATTCCATGTCCCAATTAAATTTAAATAAAATTTAACTATATGATCTCTCACATTAATCTACCACATTTAAATTAATTAAAAGAAGGAACACATTACAAATAAAATACATACAACAATAATTCAAAAAGGAACACATAAATAAAACACTTATCCCATGGTCACATATAATGGAAATCCCCCCCATGGGAAATCCTAACATAACTCAACACACAAACAAACAACATAGTTGCCATGGTGACCTTGTTGATTTCACCCAGAATTTCAATATGGTTAGTCTCCAGTCCCTCGACATTGTTGTGATTTTTAACCTGCAAAATGCAAATACCTCCTTCAGCCTAGTGGCCATATCAGATCATCCAAAATGATATAAAAACATTTCAAAATCATCTAAACACATGAATAACAACAATATCAAGAATTAAACATTATCATTTTCAATTAATTAATCAACTATATCATCATCTATAATATGTCCACGTTAAAACAATATATCATCAACCAAATATAGAAAATATCTCTAGTAACCATCATGCATAATAACTGAATCTAGATCAATAATAAATCCATGATCTACCTCTAACCATCATATTAAAATAAAACATAATAGTGTCCATAATATGATCAATAGTATCAAAATCAGTATCTAAAAGTGTCAAAGGGAAGTGGGCACTACATCCCCCTCCCCTTAGACTCGACTTCCTCCTGGAAGTCACTGGAACAAATGTGGAAACTACACTCGTAATATTGTGGCATCCTCCCAAGTGGCTACAGTCTCATCATATCTATCCCACTACACCCGTACCTAATCAATCTCTCTACCTCGAAGGCCCAGGGTCCTATGATCTATGATACGAGATGGGCTCCACCATCACCTACCCCTGATCCTGCACCTACAATGATGTCTAGTCCAACACATGAGAAGGATCTGCAATGTACCTCCTAAGGACAGAAACATGAAACACATCATGTACATGAGACAAGTTGGGTGGCAATGCTAGACGGTAAGCCAAAGGGCTAATACGCTCCAAGATCTCAAAGGGACCAACGAATCTAGGAGCTAACTTAGAACCTTTTCCGTAACGGATAGGGCTCTTATGTGGTCTAACATGAAGGAACACCTTCATGCCCACATCAAAGCTACAATCAATCTTATGCTGATCCGCATACTTCTTCTACCTATCCTGTGCCTCCTGCAATCTCTGCCTGATCAACACTACCTACTACTCCATGTCCTGTAAAAGAGTTGGTCCAAGAGATACTCTATCCTCTAACCTATCCCAGCTAAGGGGTGTCCTGCACTCTCTACCATATAATGCCTGAAAAGGAGCCATGCCTATAGAACTCTGAAAACTATTATTAGTAGGCAAACTCCACTAAGTATAGTACTCCTCCCACTTAGACTATTGATCCATCACATACATCTTGAGCATATCCTCTAAAATATAATTTACTCACTCGGTCTTTCCATCTGTCTTAGGGTGATATGTTGTGCTGAAGTTAATCCTCATCTCGAGGACATACTGCATGGTAGTCTAGAAATGTGAAGTGTACAAAGGATCGCAGTCACAAATGATCTTCCATGGAATCTGTGCAACCTGAAAATCTCATCCAAATAAACTCATGCCACTTCTCTAGTTGTATAAGTGGTCTTCACCAAAGAAAAGTGAGCCACTTTTTTCAATTTATCAACCGTGACCATAATGGCGTCGTGGTGATATCTTGACATAGGTAGCCCAACAATGAAATCCATGGAAATGGTGTCCCACTTCCATTCTAGTATGGCATGAGGATAAAGAAGACCTACTGGATGTTGATGTTTGGCCTTAACCCTCTGGCACTCTAAACACCATGACACAAATTGAGCCACATCTCGACGAAGTCCTCTCTAGTGGCACAATTGTCTCAAGGTAGTGTACATCTTCTTCACCCCAAGATGGGCTGAATAGGGTGCACGATGTGCCTCTACCAAGGTGTCCTACCTCAAGCCTCCATTTTTGGGAACATATATCCTTCCTCTATGCCTGAGAATACCATCTTCCTCTAAGGAAAAGCCAAGGGGTCTCTCGTGACTCGATCTTTGCTTATACTGCCATGTAGAAGCTGTCAAGAGGAATCCACTGAAGAATCATGTTCCACAAATTTGTGCTCACTAAGGTGGCCATAGCCACATGTCTCCATCTACTAAGAGAATCTACTACCACATTCTCCTTCCCTTTCACATGCTCTATCTCTATGTCATACTCACAAAGAAACTCCATCCAATGCCATTGATGAGTGTTTAGATTGGGTTGTGTGAAGAGGTGGCGAAGACTCAAATGATTTGTCCTGAGTGTGAATCTCCATCCAAGAAGAAAATTCCTCCATCTAACCAAAGCATGTACAACTGCTGCAAGCTCAAGATCATGGGTAGGATAATTAAGCTCGTGATCCTTGAGTTTGCGAGACTCAAAAGCTACAACCCTGCCATCCTACATCAACACACCTCCAAGCCCTGCTAAAGAAGCATCTGTGTAAAAAAAGAACTCACCCTGTGGATCTAGCACTGCAAGAATGGGTGTTATAGTGAGGCACTCCTTCAGTGTCCTAAATGCTTGCTCACATATGTCCATCCAAACAAACTTCTTCCCTTTCCTTTGAAGGGAAGTGATAGGGTGCATAATCTAAGAGAAGTCCTAAACAAATCTCTAATAATAACCTACTAAACCCATGAAGTTGCACACCTTGGTCACTATAGTGGGTGTTGGCCAATCCATAATGGCTCTAATCTTGGAAGGATTGACTATGATACCTTCCTCGAAATGATATGACCCAAATAATGCACCTCTGTCTAGAAGAAAGCACACTTCTCCAAGTTCTCGTAAAGTTGCTGCTCATGAAGGCACTGGAGAACCTATCGAAGGTGCCCCTCATGCTCCTCACATGTACGTGAGTATATAAAAATGTCATCTAGGAAGATGAGCATGAAGCGATCTAAGAAGGTCCTAAATACCCATTCATCAAACTCGTTAACACTGCAGGGGCATTAGTCAAACCAAAAGGCACCACTGTGAACTCATAGTGCCCATATCTCGTATGGAAGGTGGTCTTATGAATGTCCACCTCCAAAATCCTCAACTGATGGTAGCCCAACTTGAGATCAATCTTAGAGAACATTGTGGCTCCCTTCATCTGATCAAACAAGTCATCAATACGAGGAAGAGGATAATGATTCTTGATCGTCACTTTGTTCAACTAGTGGTAATCAATACACAACCGCAATGATCCATCCTTCTTCTTCACAAAAATCACCAGTGCACCCTAAGGGGATACACTAGGATGGATAAGGCCCTTCTCCAAAAGGCCCTCAAGTTGCAACTTGAGCTCACAAAGCTCCGGGGTGGTCATCCGATAAGGTGCCCATGAGATAGGATCTGCTCCTAGAACTAGATCTATATGAAAATCAATCTCACGTGGGGGTGGTAACCTGGTAGCTCCCCTAGAAATACATTGGAAAAATATCTCAAGATGGGATGATCATCTAGTGATGGTCCACTAGAGCCATCCTCTAATCACACTTGAATGTAACAACATACATCTAACAACCCCGTCGTACGCACTGCTTAAGCTACATAGCAGAAATGGTGCGGATAGAAATGGGTCTCCTGACCCCCGAGATCACTGACTCAACTCCCAAATCATTTGCACAAGCTATAGTCTTGTGGTAAAAATCCATCCTGGCCCTATGTGTAGATAGCCAATCCATACCTAAGATAACTCCATACGAGCCCAAAGGAAGAATACAAAGATCTGAGGTGGTGGTGAAAGGTCCCAAATCCACAACACACTCCTTAACTAAGGATTCTACAAAGATCTTGGCTCTAGAAGCCATCTCGACATCCCAACTGAGACCCTTCCTAACTACCACCAACCTACATTTCTCTACTAAAGATGGTGCAATGAAAGAATCAGAAGAACTAGAATCAAACAATACAGAGGTAGGAATACCACCAATGTTACCTGTGGTCTCAATGAATGTGCTCTGGTGCTCTGCTTGGTAGTTCTCAACTGTAGTAAAAATCCTATGGCTATGTCCCATGTCACCAACTATCGGCTTAGAAATCGGTGCCTTACCCTTGTTAGGGTTTTGAGGGCAATCTCTCCAAAAGTTTCCAACTACTCCACATCCAAAGCAACCACCTGATCCTCTCCAAGGAACAACACCTCCAGTAGGTGCCCTAGAATCCTATGGTGTGGATCTTGATGATCTGGTTATGGTCTGTTATGGCCTCTACTAGCGAGCTCTAGCTGACTAAGCTCTAGGTCCACCCTATGTCCTGATGGGACCCTAGGAGGAGGCCCCATGCTCTGACCTCTTTGTGCATCAGCTCTCTATGGAGGTCTATATGGTGGGTGGGACTGCTGCTACTGCTGCTATGGCCTAAAGGATGACTATGTTGAATGTTGACCACCATGAGGAAGAGGTATTGAACCTCTCGATCTACCATCCTACATCTACTGAATGCAGCTCCTGACTTGGTCTCTAGCTTGCTTTGGGTTTTACCCCGAGTCTCCTCTGTAATATAGGCCTTCTCAATGGCCTCTGCTAAATTCTATGGATAGTGAATCCACACTGCACCTCCAATATCTAAATTCAGCCCCGGATAAATCTATGAATCCACACCTGCTCATCCTACATATACTCTACATACTGAAGTAGATCTAGAAATCTACTCTCATACTTTGTTACTGAAAGGGTAGCCTGTTGGAGGTCATGGAACTCGTCAATCCTCTACTGGATGAACCTCTGTGATAGATATTTTCTCTTGAATCTCTCCTTAAATATCTCCCAAGTCACTATCTCTGAATCTACATGGAGCTTCTACTCCTTTTTCCTCCACCATACTCTTGCTCCATCCCTCAGTAGATGGATCGCAACACAAGATTTTATGTTGCTAGAATAAGGACAAAGCTTAAAGCAACCACTCAAGCTCACTAGCCAGGCCTCTACCTGAAATCCACCTAGTATCACTTGAGTAATGTGAGGGCCTAAGCTTTAGGATCTCCCTGATGTGATCCGCTGCTGTGGTCTGTCGGCCTCTAGGTCTCTCTGCATGCTCATCCCTAAGCCTAGGGCTCCAAGACCTCTCTCTATGCTCCAAAACTCTATCACCCTGTCTCCTAGGTGGTGAATCTACTTTGGCTAACTCCGCATGGGATTTCTCTCCTCTATGCTCCTCACTAAGTTGAGGGGGTACCTGACCCTTGATAGAAGGAGCTCTATCATGACTAGCTATCTGTCCTCCACCTAATCCTCTGCATAAAGCGACATTAACATCTTGAAGGGTCTGTAGAATTTGAGGTAGAATGGCTACTACACCTGATCTCGGTGGTGGTGGTGAATCTGAGTCTCTGTGAAGGTTCCTCTCGCTCCATCTGAGCCTCCTGCATAGACCAAAGTGAGATTCAGTTCATTTTCTAAGTTATACAACTTCCATGTTTACTAAAAACATACAAATTCTTGCTAAGTTGTTTTCTAGGTTTCAGTGTGCTAGGTTTAAGTTTTCATGTCTCAAGTTTTCTAGTGTGCCCAATGGTCCAAGATTTTGAACCACTACTCTAATACCAAGTTGTAGTGCCCATTTCCACAACCACTTGAGACCAAAGAAACAACCTAGGGTTAGCTAGAAAATTAAGGGATAATTTTTTTTTGATTTGAAGTGTCTACAACTAAATTGCAAGACATCAGTTTTCACTAATAGGTTTTGAAACAAACCTATTTACTAATACACAAGTTTCCTTTATTAACTTATAACAAGTTTACAAGGTTCAAATTTTAGGGTTAGATGTTCTAGTTAGATTCAGGGAGTAATATTACCCCCATGCCTTCTCTCTAACAAGCTCAAAACTTCAACTAGATTTTTCTCATATTTAACACTTTCAAAATTTCCCTAAACCATTCCCAATGGATATGAAATTTTCTCACCTTTCCGGTGATATAAAGAAGTCCTCCTAACTCCTTGTAGAACTCAAGATATAAGCGGGTGGAGTTTTGGGGTCAAATTTTCCCAAAGGGACACGTGGCAAGAGGAGGAGGAGTGCACCTTGGGTGGGTTGGCGGGTCGCGGGCGACATTGGAAAATTTTCCCAATGCATGGATCAAAGTCACATTTTCTTCCACACCCCCACCGGTCTCCGCCAAGGACACATGGTGACC
Organism: Taxus wallichiana var. yunnanensis; assembly: GCA_018340775.1. Taxonomy (NCBI): domain Eukaryota; kingdom Viridiplantae; phylum Streptophyta; class Pinopsida; order Cupressales; family Taxaceae; genus Taxus; species Taxus wallichiana. The sequence continues at coordinate 414,239,210 of CM031238.1, read as the reverse complement.
GGCAGAGACAACATCGAGTAGTGGGAGGAATTAGCGGTCTGCACCCGAGGAGGAAAAAGGGAACAAATGGGCACGCGGGTCTGCACACCTGCGGGAAGACAAAGGAAAAAGGGGAAGCGGAGTTGCAAGTGGCGTAAGGAAAATTAAAAAAATTTCAAAGCCAAAACACAAAATAGAAGGGAGAAGGAAGGTCCACCCTCCTGCTTCCCACCCCCAAGGTGCCACGTGGCATGCTTTCATTGGCCGCGGCCCAGGGGTCAACATGGGAATTTTTCCCCAAAAATTTATAAAATCTAAGGGTTTTAAAAGAACCCATGCCTCCATCGTAGCCACAATGTGACATGTGGCACCCTATGACTAGCTATGGGCCAGTGGAGGGAAAAGTGAAAATTTTCCCAAGCCCAAAACTTTGATGGGAAATTTTTGGGTTGCGGGCCCACTAGGGAAAATTTTCCCAAATTTTCCCGCCAAGGCACAAAAACTTCAAAGTGTCATAACTTGAGCTAGAAAGCTTGGTTTTGGGCAAATGAGGAATTTTTAGAAATCTCTCGATGCCCTCATTGCATAGGGAACATCAAATTTGCTTTTAGATGAAGTTTTAAGGGTCAATTTTGTAAAATGATCTACAGGCCTTTATTTGGAAAAATGAAAATTTATAACTTATAATTTTGATAAAATTAGAACTCCTCCTTCGCTTAACATGTCAAACAGACATGGAGGATCAGTCTAGGGAGGGTTTAGAGTGTTTTAGGGAAGTCAATTTATCTAATCGGTTTAAGGTTACATTTTTCTAGTAGTAGACAGAAAAATGACTGTGCAAGCTCAATTGAAATTCATTAAGTTTTGGAGATTCATTCTTGATTGTTATAGTGAATTTGAGTTCCTTAGGTAGTACTAATTCTAATTTTCAATGTTTCACAACTTATTATTTAGTGCAAGTATGAACTGTTCATTTTTATTAAAATGTGAGTTGCTAGGATGAAGTATACTACAGTGAACTGTTTCTTCAAATTAGAACCTCCATTTTGTCATTTAAATGTGCATATGATTCCTAACTTAGTAAAATACATTGATTATTAAATCATCCATCCAATTCTAAATGAAAGTACATTTCTGATTTCAGTTTTAATATACATTTTGTAAGGAAAATAACATTGACTTTCATTCCATATACATTCTTATTTTAACATTCCAAACAGAGGTTTCTCATTACAAGTAAAACTTAGATTTCCAATGGAGAAGATAGCATATGAACAAGGTAAAACACTTTTGAGAAAGGAATGCAATCCTTCATTGATCATCAATACAATTTTACAACTTATCACTTTTCTCATTTGATTTGGTTTACAAAATACATCACACAATGCATGTAATATCATTTACATTTCTCAATCGTAATTAAATCTTCCATCTAAATTGCAACAACTTCACATCACAATTACTATACATCTCATCCACTCAAGGTGGGAAAGGTTACATTGAATTTGCTCAAAAGAAATAGGACTGTCAAAACTGTAATTTCTCCTTGCTCCAAACAACAACATGCAAGTTTCTTCTTCCTTCATCCTGATCACAACAAGGAAGGTGGAAAGGTAACACTCTCCACCAAACTAAGACATCCAATGAGAAAGGAGAAGCCATCCTTTCCTCATTAGCACCTGATTCCCAACCATATTGAAATAAAGTATGAACATCAACACATGGCAACAAGGCTTCTTCCACAACAAACAAGCATTCTTCACATTACATACAAACAATAAAATACACATTCCAACAAGACAGTAGTTCCCAACTGCATTTGAAATCATACACACAACACATAGGCTTGATCAAGCAAGCCAACAAGAGAAATAACTATGGGGAACTCCTTATGCCTCCCAATTTGGAATTAGGCATCCACCAAAATGCATACCACCAATAAACATATCAACCCCATAAACCTTATATCTCCCAACCCCTCCTTATGCCCCCTAAGAGTAAGAAATGCAAGCAGTTTCTTTTCCAAGGTGGATCCCAAACCAAAACTCCCTCCTCAATAGAACTAGTGCCATTGGTAATCCCTTATGCCCACCCATATGAAATTCCCATAGCCTTCAACTACACCATTCCCTAAGCATTCTACCCAACTAGCCAAGAATGCAAACACAAACACCCTTCAAACATGCATGTAAAAAGAAGTAAAAAAATTACAACACAGCTCAAGATCCTACCTCTCCATACTTGAATTTTGTTCCAAGCTCACCATTTCCAAGATTCCAAATACAATTCAAATCAACAAGGTTCAAGCAAGCAAAGACTCCAAGCTCTTCCTCAAACGAGCTCCAAAAGAAACAACACCAAAAATGTGCCCCCAAGAGGACATGGACAAAGTTTCAACAACCATAAAAAAGCAAGGAGTTTCACTTTTATAGGAGAGGGAAGAGAAGAGGATGATGTGGATCCATGTGGGATGCCACATCATTATTTCCCAACCCCAAGAGGAAAGTGAACATCCTTCACTAAATCACAATATTTTAAAATACAAAAATGACTTACACACTCCAAAAATTCCCATACTCCAAAAGTACCAAATTTAAAACATGTAAGGGAAGTGCAAGTAAAACTTACATATTGTCACTTCAAAATGCATTATAAATGCCTACATTGAACCTCCAAACCATAGGCATGGTTGGTGGATCATTTTAAGAAGTGTGGGACAAGTTTAACTTGTCCCACAAGCCTCCAAATTTGGCCTCCAAGGTCAAATTCGAATTTCATAAAAGATGGAGTGCTTGACCTTCCAAAATCTGCCTTACAAGACTCTTACATATTTCTTACACATTCTTACATGTTAACTTACACACTCTTCCAACATTATTATTTAAACTCAACAACTTTATTAATTACATTCCATGTCCCAATTAAATTTAAATAAAATTTAACTATATGATCTCTCACATTAATCTACCACATTTAAATTAATTAAAAGAAAGAACACATTACAAATAAAATACATACAACAATAATTCAAAAGGAACACATAAATAAAAGACTTATCATATGGTCACATATAATGGAGATCCCCCCATGGGAAATCCTAACATAACTCAACACACAAACGAACAACACAGTTGCCATGGTGACCTTGTTGATTTCACCTGGAATTTCAATATGGTTAGTCTCCAGTCCCCCAACATTGTTGTGATTTTTAACCTGCAAAATGCAAATACCTCCTTCGGCCTCATGGCCATATCAGAACATCCAAAATGATATAAAAATATTTCAAAATCATCTAAACACATGAATCACAACAATATCAAGAATTCAACATTATCATTTTCAATTAATTAATCAACTATATCATCATCTATAATATGTCCACGTCAAAACAGTATATCATCAACCACATATAGAAAATGTCTCTAGTAACCATCATGCATAATAACTGAAACCAGATCAATAATAAATCCATGATCTACCTCTTACCATCATATTAAAACAAAACATAATAGTGTCCATAATATGATCAATAATATCAAAATCGGATTTCGAAAAGTGTGATGGAATTGGTTGATTCTTAGGTTATTACCCCTAAAATACCTAGAATTTATAACATATTCCTTTACATTAAGTCTAAATTTCATCTTCTACCTCCTACATGATCATATTATTTGATTTTATTATTACTTCCCCATTATTTCATTTTGAAACTACATATTTACTTCTTCATATAACATATTCTCTCATTCGTTTAGGTTTACCCTATTATTTTTCTTTTATTTATCCTATAAAATCTTATTTTTTAATCTCATTATGGACCTTTACAAGAAATTATCAATGATAATACACATTTATATGATTCAAACACTTTGAAGCATGAACACATTGATATTTGATAGAATTTGTAGATAATTTTGAGCCCTCCCATTAATTTTATTTCACATCTGTCACCCCTTGAATAATTTTCAGTTGGTAATGCTTTATTATATAATAGTTCAATAAAATATAAAAATCATTCAAATATTCCATAAATATAAATCCATTATCTACTAACAACTCACCTTTTGCATATACTCAAGCATATTAACTTATCACACTCATAGTATTCAATGTAACTATTTCACTATACACATGATTCTCAAAATATGTATAAGTATATATTTAGGACATACATGCTATATATTATCATGTGTACAAATGTGTTATGGATTTACTAGCCCATATGTGTGGGAAAAATTTCCGCATTTGCTGCATGTTTACATCGGGATCATCTTACATGATTTTTTTATGTTATATCTTTCTATGGTAGTCCATCTATGATATAGAGATAATTATAACATTTATACATGCATTTTATTTATTATACATTGTATATGTGCTTGATTAAGAAAATTTTCTTGTGATTTACTTGATGACGACAATGTTTTCCTATATGTACTTACATTTTTCCAAAAATTTACTTAAGGAACCCCTAGGCCAATGGGAGAGACTCCATAGATAGGTAGATAGATTATTTATTATTCCATACTTACTGATTATTGATTATTTTATGATTTTTATCATTTACTCATTAATCACATGTTTACTGCATGCTTAGTGCTTCCCGATTCATTGTTTGTATATCATATGTTGTATAATTTTTCAAGACTAGGTAAGTCATCAATCTTTCACCTTTCAAAGTTTTCCCATGTCCCATGTCAGGATAGGTCATGTCATGTGGCATCATGTCATCTATCCATGTGTTGGAGGATCCTCTTGTCATGTCAATTCATGTTTTTCAAAATTATTCTTGATGATGATACTAATTATACTTGTATCCTTGCAATTCTTATGTTACTATAATGTTACCATGATATTTATCATGTATTTACAAATATATATTTTTTGTTCTTAATTTTTTTAAATGATTATTTTTATTGAATTCTAACTATTTTCACTTTCATTTATCCCTTAGTTGACATATTTCATACTTAGTTGTTGATGAAAGCATATTTATTATAATTACATATCCAACCATGACTATATACATTATTTATATGATTTATTTTCATAATATTTAAATGTGATGTGGTTAACTCATCCTTTTGAGATGAGTGACATGTAAACACTAATATTTTCCCTCATCTCAAAAATGGTCATGCGGTGAGATTACTTCATAAATTCAAAATATCAAACAAAGAAGTTACATATTGTCAAATTTAGTGAAAACATATATAAATTCCATTATTTATTATGCCAAATACTTTTAGTAATTTTTACTAATATTACCAAGTTTCTACCAATTTTTCCAAAACATTCACCTAGTGCACTAAGAAGCATGTATATTAATTTTTTTACTAATTTAATAATTTATATTTTAATTATCTATAATAAAATATCCTAAATAGAAATGTCCTTCCTTGAATCCCCTATGTAGTTATTTATCCACATTAGGCTTTCCTCTAATGTATTTATCACACCCTACATAGTAATTTTTCCATAGTATCATTTTCACCCTCGACAAAATTATTTCCATAACTTGCACAAGTTAAAATTTCAAATTTATAAATATATCCATACCAATTATAGTTTTGTGTGAAATACTTCATAAATGTGACCCCTACCTACAATTTTAATGTTAAATTGATTTCCTCCTTGATAAATTTCACTTCGCCATACCAAGTACAAATTTGAAGATTTCTATATTATCCAACATGATCCCCTCCCTTAAATTTAGCATTTGTCTCTTTTAATAAATGTAAACCCCATAGAAATCTTCAAGTAATTATTATTATGGAAACATATATAGATATTTAAATCATGTGTAGTCATTCCTTCACTCACTTATTTTAATTTTCAAAGTTCAATCATTTCAAAATTTCAATTTTCAATGTGTCTATCTTTATTGAGCATTAATCTACTTTAACTTTCCACATGTTTATATATTTACACATTGAACTATTATGAATTCTAGTTGCATCATCTTATGATTTATATTTAAAAGTTTATATTTTCTAATATCCTTTTAATCCATTATTTTTAACATTATATCAAAAGTGGGGAATCTATAGTACCTATATTGATCTCGACGCACTTGGAAACAACCACAAATTGCACCTTGTATGAAATTTTGTCCATTAATATATATTTGGAATTATTAACACATATTTTTCCATTCTAAAATACCCTATAATTCATTAGGATTTCATCATTCTTTGATTTATCAAAATTAGAACTACTTTAATTCTACGCATGAGTCAATTTACACCCGAACACACATTTCCATCTTCAATTTTGAGTTATAGGTCATGTAAGACAACTCTATAGTCTTTGGAAAATATTTACCATGATTTTTCACACCTAATATGAAATCATCCTCACCTCCTCCAGTGATCATAAATTTTAATGAGTAACTTATTTTAGTGGGCCTAGGTGATATTTTAGGAAATAAAATTAACTAAATGTTTAGTATTTTTTTTATTAGAGGTAAAAAAGGTTGAGGGGACCCTACCCCGAACATAGTCACCTCTCCATGAGAGAAGATAAATACATTACCACACCATCAAAAAACCAATAATATAACAATTCATAATAATATGAGCTCCCCCAGAGCTAAAGTAGTGAAACAACAACAACAAAAACATAGTGGAACTAACAACAATGAAGAAACTAACAACCAAAAAGCTACAGAGATAGTAAATAAAACAAAACACCCCTCCCTAGATCATTTATAGGATTTTTCAAGCCCCTCCAACACCTTATCCCATTCCTTAGCCAAAGCATCTATGTTACTAACCAAAGACGCCAAGTCAAAACCATCGGAGTCACCTTTCTTTTCCTTCCCTGACTATCCACAACACTATAGGCATTAGCGAGCTGACCCAGAGTCTAGAGATGTTGCAGAGTAGATTTCACCATGACTACACTCCACTCCATGTAGTTGTGGAGAATGGAACGAACATGGTCCAACTCATTGGTTATGAAACCATAGTTGGCTTTTAAAACCTCAATCTCTCTGTCATGCCCATTGTTGACTGCTTCCTCAACCTGCACTTTCATCTTATGCCAGTCATTGAACAAAAACTACACCAAGCTCTTAGTGAGCTGCATATCTCCCTTAAGTTCCTCAATATCCACCACCATCTTAGCCAAATGGTTCTCCCCTTTCACAGGTCCAATGTGTCCCATAGCCTCGAATTTTTGTTCCAATTACACATTGATAGGAGTCGGAAGATCCTATTTACTAGACTCCCCCTTGGTGTTCAAAGGGACACTAGGACCCTACTTAGATTTCATTTCCCTAAGATTTTGGGCCACCAAAATCTCAACCTCGTCTTTATCCTCTTCCGAGTCACCTTCCTGAGAGTCAGAATCTTCACTCGAGTCTTCTTCCTCCGAGTCTGAGTCGACTCCATCCGCATAAGCTTTAGAGCTTTAGTTAGGGAGCTAGTCTTTTCAATATCCAGGAAATTATTTTAACAAGGGAAATAATAAATCCTTGATGGAGCAGGATAGAGACCCTTTTGGTTTTGAACTAAGAGATAGAGGCACACAAGGAATGATAAAGAAAGTAGGGGAAGCTAAAAGCCTAGCCACGTCTAGAAATGATTAAGCATAGGTAGGTGGTAGGCATAAATACATTTGTGGCAGCCCTCAAGAGTGAGAAATTAGATAAGGGTGAGAGCCACCTCATCATATGGATTAGGTAAAGACAGACGAAGATAACCAAAAAAATGGGAAGTGATATTTTCATTACCTTTGAGAAACATATTCATCTCTTCGGAGGTTTGAAATGTTTAGTATTTAAACAATAAACCTTAAAGCTATTTCACCATCAGAAATCACTTCACTCCTTGAAGATCACTACTTAAAAAGATAAAATCCTTATTAAAAATTCTAATAGTTAACCAAGATCAACCAAAAATAATTTTAAAACATTCAAGGTCTCAAAGTACATGTTTCAAAGTCTCAAATCCAAACAAGGGATTTCATTTTGATTTACATATTTTATTTTCTAGTTACATCTTATCTAGAATACTTAAGATAACTATGTGTGGTTTGATCCCTCTTTAGAATAGTGGTACATAAGAAACACTCATCCATCATGGGGGTTGTTGAGTTCATTCCATCCCAAAGAGCTAACCCCTTTTTAAGGTGATTTGTAATCAACCGTGCATTACTAAGAATAAGCAAAGGAAAAAACAATTAAAAATATCATAAGATTTTGTGGTAATCTAAACATATAATAATAACAATAAGACACATATGATCATGTATTGAATAATAAATCATCATCATGTATGTCTAAGAAATATCTTTAGCTCATTGAAAATTTCTACCTAGAAATAATCTAATGCATGGAAACCAATTTGCAACATATTTTTCAAATCATAATATTTTATGTATTTATTTATGAACACTTACTAAAATTTCATTTGGAATTTAAGCACATTATTTTACTATTTGCAAGCCAAATGGGGTCATTTTTTTCCATTTCACATATCTTTACATCTACTAATTTTAAATGAGTGAAATATTCTAATTAATCAATTTTATATAACTAAAAATGTTTAAGAGTTCCATTTATTTATTTATAAATTATAATAACTCCTACTTCATTATTTTTACTTTGGTGTAATTTGTAGTATCATAATATTAATTTTCCCATACTTTACATTAGGAGATGTTTTATTGAGGGACCCAAAGTCTCCTATTCTATTGTAAATGTTAGGAGATGATCCTCTCCATTACTTGGCCATGTTATATCATTTTAGAGCTTGATAGTAAATTCACAACTAATATTAAAAATTATTATTATTATTTGGTTGGTTGAAGGCTTGAAAATTGTATTTATTTAATTTATAAAGTGTTTAGAAAAATAATTGTAGTTAAGATTAATTTCAAGTGTTTATATACCCTTACCATTACTAACTTATTGACAAATTGAAAAATATTGATTTAAGTGAATTTATTTTACAATTTCTATTCTTGGAAATAATGGGAGATGAACATTTAGATATCAATATGTTGTTTTATTTAATTTTGAATTTAAAGAGAATGATTTTTCTGTTTTGAATCATTAATTAGTATGCAATGTTAAGGGACTAAGGGTATCACTTACCATTTTAAAAAAATGATTAAATCAACATAAATAAACTTTTTAAAACATTTTTAGCATAATTTAGGATTCTCCGTGAACTCATAGGAAATTATGGTTTATTTTTATGAGTTACATAAATAAAGTCAAAAGAATTTTAAATTATGGACCTAATTTCCATTAAAATAAACCAAAATTCATTTGTTTGATTCTCAATCCTCATGAATTAAAACCATTTTGAGTGTTTTTTCTTACATAATTTGGAAAATTATAATTTTTATAAACTCGTTTTAAAACAATTAGACCTATTTGGTGCCATTGTGATTTTTTTGCAAAAATGAATGTAAAACACTAAACAAGCACAAAATGGCCTTGATAAAAATAAAAATAAGAAACATACTTTCAATAATAATGTATATTATTTTTCAAGGAAATAATTTAATCCAATTTCAAAATTAAAAGGATTTTTTTGAGGTTATAGTAAATTTGTCCATATTTTTTATGCCCTTTGCTCTATCATAAATAATTTTTCAAAAATACATTTATGTAGTACAACAAAAAGGCAATCCTTACATGAATATTAGAGTGGAATTTTATGTGGATAGGCCCTAAATATCTTACCTCTTGATCATGCTACAATGTCATAAGGACCGAAGACTAATTAGGTGCAAAAATATACTTCACAAAATTTAAACAAAATAAAATAATAATGATGATAATATCAAATTAAAAAAAACATTAAAGGGAAAATCCTTGTTCAATGGTCATTCATATGGCATAATAATATTGTTTTACTATTGATTGGTGAATGTGGTGGATCAGCGTGGAATAGTAGAGGATTAAATTGTTTGAAATTTAGAAGCAATTATATTTTTAGGGTCATGTCTATAACATAAATGGTCATTATTGAGGTGGTAGTGAAAAAATAGGAAAAAAAGAAATCTTATAAGGGATACATTATTAAGTGGCATGAATGGGAAATTAAATAGTAGTCATTATCCACAAAGAGGTAATCTACAGAGGGTTTTATAGGTTTATGGTGGTAGATTTTGTATTTTTCCCTCTAGTAAGTGTACTTTGTGGGGGTGTTGTTTCTTTCCCAATCATTTTTATTTAAGCTATGGACCCGGATGAAGCCAAAAATTTGGTAGGCATCAAGGGATACAATTTTTGTACCTAAATATTTAGGAGAAGTGATTAGACAGTACCCACGGACATCGATGGTGGCTTAAACCTAATCAGTGATAGGTTGGTGGCTACCTTTTCTCTTAATGGTATCTACCTTTGAATGGTATTTATGGTCCCATACTTGGATTTCACCTTTTGAGTGATAGGATCCATAATAAACCAAAAAAATTTTCCTTTAAAGTTTGGTTCTATAAATATTTAAACCCTTTTATATTTTATGGAATGTAAAATTTTATATATAATATAAAGCATATAATTTTAATTTTTACCTAGTAGTTATATTTTTATCCTCCTCAAAGAACCGAGAATTCACATAAAAATATGAATATCCATGCTTCCTTGTCTAATCCTCCCCCTACCAAAATAATTCTTCATAGTTCAAAAGGAAAGGATGTTGTTGGAGCTAATATTCTTCTTGAAATTAGTGAATCCATTCCACCTCTAGCTCTAGTCCTGTCCCACTCAGTTAAACAATAGGCTAAGGCCCTTATGGAAATTGAAGAGAATGTAGATATCCTCATCAAATAAGGCCTCAAAACCAACATTGTCCCCTCTTCTATCACTAACCTAGAAGAGAAGATGAATAGCCTTTCCACTTAGCTTAATGATTTGGAGGAAATAATTCTACAGGTGGAAGACATGCGTCCAATCGGTTAGTTATTCATAGGTCGATTTTGGATTATATTCAAACTTATGTAAAGTAGGTTTGTGAGGCTTGTGGTATCCTTGAGTCAGCCTGGAAGAATGGAAAAATAAAAATAAAACTATCACCAAGAGCAACCAAGACCTAAAAATGCAAATGGATATCAACCTCTATAGAGCATTGAAGATTACACTCAAAGTTTTCAACAAATATTTGTCCTAGCTCTATTTTGTTGTTGTTTTGTTGTTGTTGTGCTATTAGTCAGAATCCTTGTTGGTAGTTGTCTCTTGACTTAGTTTTTTCTTGTTTATCTAGCTTCTAGGATTTTGGTTGGGGTGTGGCCCCCACGTATCAAAAAACCACTTTGTTGATGTATTTTTTTGTTGTTGATCTTTTTTTATACTATAGGGTATGGTCCCTTCAAAACCATTTACCAATAGTAAAAATATATTTTTATATGGAATTTTTACCTCTTAATCCTATATCTTGCACATTCATTTTAGTCCCATGTTTCCCAGGGGTAAGATTCCCCTTAACATCTATATTAATGTTTTTCCTCTTCAAGATGGAAGAGATACACAATGTAATTAAAATTAAAAAAATGAATTTATTCTAAACCCGGATAAATGTGGTAGCCATTAGTTTCCCTTGAGATCTCTAAGCCCCTTATTTTGTTTACTTTTCATAATCATTCAAGACATCCTAGATATGTTTCATGATATCTAATGTCATTTTAATTAACACAATATCATATAGACTTGTAAAATAATAAAACATAACATATCAAAAAAATCAATTTTTGGAGGATCTAGTATTGGATATTATCTAATGGTAGAGGTATTGCAGTAGATTCCATGGATAAACTTACCCATCAAGAATTCTTATCTATTTATCAAATAGCATATTTTTAGATTGTAAATGAATATTTGTGTCTTATAAAGCCCATTATAATTTTATAGGTTCTTCTAACCTTCTCTTGATCTAGCAATGAAGTTGGATCTAATCTGCATAGAATATTGGATTCTCCATCTTGTTCCTAGCCCCAAATGTAGATATTTTTATCCTATTTTGAGGTCATATGAGAACTTTACTAAATATATTTAATTCCTTTTTGAAAATTTCAAGTTAATGAGTAATAAGAACATTTTTTGACTTAAAGTTCGTTCTAGGCCCTATGACTGGTCAGAATAAAAATATATTCCTACTTGAACCTTTATAATCATTAGACCACTTGGTCTATTCCTCAGAAACTATTGTAATATCCATATTTAAGCTATTTATTTAGATTGTAACTTTTATTCCTATGACCCTTTAGGTCTATCAGGATGGTTATGGGTTATTATACCACATATGGGGTCAATTAGTCCAAGTAATTGCTAGTAACCTTAAGCTTAAAAATTAAGTTCATACATAAATACCCACATTCCTATTCTTTAAACATGAGATCATAAGAAACATTCAAAAAGTGCAAGAATATGCTAACTCAATCTATTATCTTATCCTATGTTATTGTGAATTATTTTAAAATGTTTTCCTTGATAAGTTCTTCAAATGAAAATTTGTCTTTAATTACCTTTGGTTTATGTTTCCAACTAATTCCCACTCCTATAGATCCTACAATCACTATTTATGCACCTAATTCTTCTAACTTTGTTTTACATAATCATCATCTAAAAACCTATGCATAGTTATCATTAAGATGAAATAATATATAATTATAATTCTTATATTGTTCTACTTAGTCTTGATATATTCACCATAGCATGAAATTCTCAAGAATGGTTCTTTAATTAACCTTATCCATTTTCTCTAACCTGCACAATTCCATTCAACATTCATGAGAAATTGTCATGAATTATAAGCCTTGTAGATGTAATTTCTTATATCTCTCTCGAAACATAGCTTATTATTTGGTTATTGTACAATTTCACTTATCAATTACTATGTGGTTTCCACTCTTAAGGTATCCCATGTATTTTACATTAATTACAATCATAAACAAGTTCAAAATATCTATCTCAAGCATCCATTGTCCAAATTATAGATTTTTAAACTAACTCCTTTCTATTACTATTCTAGATGGTTTGATATGATGTTAAGACCACAATTTCAACTTTATACCTGGGAAATTAAGCCATAAATGGACACTCCTATTTACATCCATTATTTAAATGTTTCTCTACACACCAATACATGCATTTATGATCAAGACTATACCAATATCTTCTTATAAAATATTTGTTCCTTCTCATAAGTCCAATTCCACTCCTTGATCATCATTATATTACTAAATTATTGTCAAACAAGACACCTTAGTTGTCTGAAGAATATAAAAACCATATTTAAGTCCTTATAATCAAATCATATATGTAGAGATCAATTTAGATTTATTTTAGTTAAGAATGTGAGATGTTAGCATGAATCATACTTGAATTAAATATTATTATTATGATCTCTAATTGGATAATCCATTAATCTTTTCTTTCACTAAGATCCACCTCTTTGTACGTGTATTGTCTTTCACTATCTAAGTAGCCTTGTTTTAGGACATATCTAAGTATAATTTCTTTCATACATACTCCAAAAAATATTGTCAAGATTTTAGAATAACCTTTTTACATTTTAAGGTTTTAATAAAGTTTTAGAATCCAATTCCTAGTATTATTTACCTAGTTCATGATTTGGATGTGACCATTAGGTCTCCACTTTGGACACAATGCATTCCTCTCCAAACTGCCAAGAAAATATTATTCCTACGATTAAGAAACATAATGAAATATATTTCAATATGGGATATAATCCATTATGATGATTTCTTCCCATTTTTATCCCTTAACTCTTAAGAATAATAAATATATTGAATGTTTAAACTCAAAACCCTAGTTGAGGATTTATAAAGCCCGATAGGAGATTTTTAAAATTTCTTGCTTTATAAATGATTTCAAGACAATAAATTGAAATGTTAATCTCTATTAAGACCTTTTTCAAAAATTTCACTTTGGTAATTAATCTTGACAATTCTCTCTATGCTCTCAGTAATTAGCTTTAGACATCGAATACAAGTTTTCCACTTAGAAAATGGCATATTATGGTGTTATTTCAAGATATTATACACATTCATGAGGATTTACATTTGAAACCTCTAAAATACATCATTACAAATAATTTAATTTAATAAATTTTCTTAACCAGTTCATAGAACATACCTTAAATAGTAGATGGTTTCTTATTTATGCAATTACATATTTCTTCCTTTACAAATATAGGCCTAGAGGCCTCCTTCACTCACTCTTACTAAAAATTTCTCTCTTGAATCAAACCAACCTTAGTTAGCTTATTCAAAACCATCTCAACATGATAATAGGCTTTAGTTTGATCTTCAACCTAAAAATAGACTACAAATTTCTCATATATCTTATCTCTAGCTAGAATATTTCTCCGTATGTAGAACTGGTCTTCTAGATAAGACTTGTAATAATATTCACTTTTACAATCAGTGTAAATATCCATTACTATAATTATTAAGGTAATTAATCATGATTTAAACTCCTACAAACATTCAAAATAATTCAAAATTTCAAACTTTCCTTTTGGAGGGAAAATCCAAACTAATCATATTCAACCTATTTAAGAACAAAAGAAACTTTCCAAAGTGGCTTCTTATTGACTCGAAAACCTCCTAAAACATGCTCAAACCATAAATACATAAAAAAATTATATTTACACCATGTACATAGTCATATCTTGATACTCATGCATCAATAATTATAGCATGGAAAGTTGGCATCCATGCACCCACTTGCACATTTTTAACCACACCCATTTATAATTGTTGTTAGGTCATAATGCATTATGCATTACTCATAATAAAGGTGACTAGATTAAATCATATATTTTTTAATTTTCAAAACAATATTTTATTTTTTAGTCTTGAAATAAAGTGGAAATTGTTATCATCAAATTCAGTATGATAGTAAAAATTCAACACTATCATATATCAATTAGTGGCCGGTACCACTTATACATCAAATTGATTATATTTTCGATTGTGGAGCATATTAGGTTGAGTAGGTAAATACAATAAAGAAGGTAATTTTCTTAAAATCATATTAACATGAGATCAACAATACTCCATCCCAAGTAATAGATGATTGGTACTCACATGGAGACATTGCTTGTATTTGGAGAGTTATCCTTAGGAATATTTCACATCATTTACCATGTTGATATACATTGCATAATTTATTATGAAAGGTTCCTCTATGTAGAGTAATCTACACAAAAATTCCAATGAGTTTGAGACAAGGATCTAACTTGATCCCTCAAATGACTTTATTCTACGACATTATATTTATATTTGATTTGGTATACATGATTAACACTTGATAGTAGCACACTTTTTGGTCTCTGTGTCTAGTGGATTGATGCCAATACTTTTCACCTGCCCTAGAGTAGCTAAAACTATGGGAATTTTTATATAAATGCTTCACTAGTTCTTGGGATGTCAATTCATCCACACAGATAAGATTTCGTCATCTCATGAGAGAGTAATTTAAATTTAGACCTACATATTTTGTCACTACCTTATACTTATGCATCATGCACTTAGGGGATTCAAATATGGTTCCAAGTAGAGTTAACCTTGAACCTTATAAGTAAGTTAGTTTTTATAGGTATACCTTATAGTTTTGGGTTTTCTTAGTGTCAAGATTTACCGCTTGAGTTAATAGACCTCCATATTTTCATTTGTTGTAGTTTTATATCTCCACTAGAGTATGTGAGAAGGAAGCTTGATATTTCCATCACCACTAGGGATACATCTATAGGTGGTGCATGGAATCCTTCTTAAATGGATACCTCATTCTTATTATATTTACAACTCTTCCTTATGAGTTATTCCCATGAATATTTTAGGATCAGTTCCTTTTTGGACTTAAAGGTTTGTCTCCATTTTACCCTACAGATTAAAAATACTTCAGGAGCATCTTATTCCTTCTAAATGACTATATAGTCTTATTTATTTCATGTTTGGATTCCTTCACAACCTAATGGAGTACATTAAATACAAGATTGAGTTTTTAATCATGTTATTTGTTAAACCAAGTGTTATTTGAAAATACCTTGTTGATGGGAACCACTAATGGATAATATTGAGCTTCTCCTTCCTTATAGAGATGATTCTAAAATACTAGTTGATGATCATCATACCTAGGGTAATGTGTCCAATACTTATGGAGTTCCATTTGATGTAGTGATAATGGGTCTTGTCTCCTAGTATTGGAGCTTTACTACATGTTACCAACCCTAATATAAAGAGAGTTCCCTATTAAATTAAATAGTAGTAATTTTAGAGAAGATCACACAAGAATTATATGTCATTTGAAACTTGAGAGGGTATCATCATAATTTTCATTAAGATGTGAAGTTAGAGATGTGTCTTTTTCCTTTTTATCCTGATTAAATTGCTACCCCAAGGAACTTGGATCGAGTATGGTTTTGATACTCGAACGTATGTGATCATAAAATCATTGAAATTATGGATCATTTTTGAGATATTTCTTACTTCATATAATTTGTAACTCCTTTTTATCTAATATTTTTACATATTATGGAATTTTATGTATTTTTAAATGCATTGATGACTTCTTATGGCTTGATTTTCCTTTTCACTAACATATGTGACATGTTAAATTCTTGTTGATATGAAAATGCCATCCTTGTTATGAATTATTAATGAATTTGTATGCTATATAAAGGTTCAATATGATTATCCCTTTTTCTCAATAATATATATTAGGACATGAGTAGAAGACCATACTATCAAAACACTTCATCCAATGATAGTGCTAAGGGACATACTAGTCATGGATCAAGAATACATTATTATACACTCATAAAAATTGCATGGGTTATATATCATATTGTAAATAATTTTATTGGTTTTTATTAGAATCCTAAGATTTCAATAATAAATGTACGAATAAAATGTTGTAACATATTTAAGCCAGATGATTAGAGTTCTATTTGGTAGATAATAAGTAAAGGTCGAAAGAGATAATGAAATATATGATACTATATCATAGTTTATTAGATGATACATAAAACATAATCAATCACACCCACATAAAGGAAAAATGAGGCTTAGGTATGATTTCCTTTCTCGAAGCAATTTTGGAACATTAACCCCTAGGAATAGTAGCACCTCGTGAGAGATTTTTTTGGTTGGATCATTATAGGTATAATTAAATAAAAATTTTATAATTATAATAATTGGTATACATCACATGTGAAACTCCCATTATTTTTCTCCAACTAACCAAATTTTCCAAAGTAGACCTCTAACTATAAGCTCTACTAAACTCTAAATCTATTGTAGATTTTAAGGGAAGATTCATAAGTGAAATAAGATAAAATTATCTGATGATATTATATAATTTTTATAGCCAAAAACAACATCCTCTAATTTGTCATGAAGGAATGGATGAGCAATCAGCGTTTTTAGGAAACATGGGATTGAATCTCAAGCTATGGGACTTGCTACTTTGAGACAGACCTCTAAAGAAGGTTGGTTCCTCTACCTATTCCTAATTCTAAACTACTCCTACTACTGGGAATGTAACTATATAATCCTAATCTAATAATCTAAGGGACCATGGGAAGAGAGAGAGGCATAAAAATAGAAAATCATAAGATAAATAAGTGATAACACAAAGAAGGGGGAAGGACACTCTCAAATGAGTGAAAATGAGAGAAAATGAAGGGGAAGAGGACAGATAGAGGTGCCATAGTCCAAAATATATTCAAACTCTCATTTTAATGGAACAAAACAAAAATTAAACCCAACAAGAGGAGAAAAAACATGCACAATATACCTACAAACGTAATAGAGAGGAAATATAATGCAATAAACACATGTTAGGGAAGATAATAGCCACAAAAACATGATTTTTATTGCTTCAAATAGATGCACAAGTCCATTACAATGAAGGAAGAAGGCAAGAATCATTCTTTGGAGGTCCAAATATGAGGCCTGTAACTTAAAATACACATGCAACACTTGTATAAGGATGCACTAGAATTCCAAGAGTATCCAAACTTTATGAATGAGCATCATTTTATAATATATAAAATATGGGAAAGAGGGAGGAGGGAAAAAGAGGGAAACTAGGATTTCTACCTTCACCCACCAACAACATGAATTAAATGTATAAAAAGGAATGGGAACCCTTACATGACCATTCACCTATGATACTTTTCTTTTAGGAGAAGGGATGGGTACCATACTTCATCAAATTGGGTGGTTTAGCTTTGCTAAAACTGTATATTTTAATGTTGGCATAGA
Source organism: Taxus wallichiana var. yunnanensis (assembly GCA_018340775.1). Lineage (NCBI taxonomy): Eukaryota > Viridiplantae > Streptophyta > Pinopsida > Cupressales > Taxaceae > Taxus > Taxus wallichiana. Next base: position 414,220,982 of record CM031238.1, on the reverse strand, counting down.
ATTTCCTATTTTTCACCCACCTAACTTCACCAAATATAAGAAGTATAGTTTCTTTGGCATATTACATGATGAAAAATTTACAACGGTACCAATTTTGTGGAATTTGGAGTGTTACAAAGTGAAATTTGTGTCCGTTTGAAGTTACAGGCCTCGGGATGGGCATGACAAGGTTCCATGCAGCCTCCACATTCCAAATTAATGTGGTTCATTCTAAGTGTGGATGAATAAGCTGGTAAGAGAATAGGAGGAAGGGTGAAATTGTTCCATCTATTCCCACATGGCCTATCATAACTACATTTAGTGCACTTGTTTTTGTTTCCCTTTGATAAGTCCAATTGGTCACATGGAGAACCGGTGGAACATGGAAATTGTTTTGCTAGTTCCCCTAGTACCCACTTTATATTATTCATTTGCATTCCCTTCCATCCTCTTCCTCCATTACTTGACTGACCGAATAATTTGGAGAACTATCGACTGATGGAACATTTTGTCTTCCACTATTCCCTCGCTTCATCCTCTTCACTGTAAGTCTATCACAATTGGCTCAATTTCTCATTCAGTGAAAATGGGGCCCCAATGAATTATTCCACCGATTCCAAAAAGACACAAACTTTCTGTAACACTATTCCAACTCCTCCTTTGTGGCTAGATCGGTACACCAGGGAACACGAGGAACAAAGGAATTGTTCCTCATGTTCCTTTTAGGCCTTATTTTTCCAATTTTTCCCAAATCACCCATTTTTTCTGATTTTTTCAAGTATTCAAATAAGCGGCTTGGAAAGGAGGAAAGGAACATCCCCAAAATTTATTTTCTCCATTTTTTAGTTCATATTGTTTAATTCCAAATGAAAAGTGTAAGTTATAAAAATAACCTGTGGGTATTTCGGATAACAATAAGTTATAAAAGTTATACCTACTTATAGGATAATGTAACCTAAAGTCAAAATCTCTCTTATCTATTTGTGTTAAAAGGTTCTACTAGATGGCATTGACCTATCACCCAAAAATAGTCTAATATTAAATAAGGTGAGGAAAGAGGATGTATTTATAAATAACACTTAGAAATATGTATGAAGGTGGTATGAAGGGGATCTAAAGGTCATAAAGAGATGGTAAGGTGGTATTTGAATGAAAATAAGGAAGGTAGTACACAATTAGTAATGAATTTAGTATATGGTTAGTAGGAAAGTGGTAAGGAGGCATTTTAGGGAAAGATAGTGTAATAAAATGCATAAAAACTCTCACTAGAAATTTCTAACTACCCCAACCCCACTATTGGAAATTCCATTTCACACCTACAATTAAATACATTAACACACCAAAAATATGTAAAGATAAATGATTAGTAAGAGTGTAAAATAAGGTGTACATGTATGTCTCCAACCAAATATCATGGCATGTCAAAAATTTTAATGTGAAATGGTCTTTAGGAAATAAACATGTAGTACACAAAAATAAAATGGAAATGAATGTAAATTAAGTAATAATAATATGAGAAAAATATGAACTCAACCAAATGAAATATACTTACTTTATACTTACCTTCATGATAATTGGGACACATAATGAGTCTTTTGTCTCAACCGTGGAGGATGCACATCTACTAAGTGATCCCATATGATACAATATTGAAGAAATAACACTATGAAATAAACCGGTAAAATAATAAATATTATATCCAATGTAGAGAGACCTCTTGAGGGTTCAATAATATGTGCTAGAAATATGACCATGTAAAGTTTGGATATCCCATGGGAGGTAATATGTGGGTCATATAATAGCACTAGGAAGCCTATAATGGGTATAAGGTTTGTTGATAGTAGGTAACTATGTTATTAGGGATGTAAAAGGAAAAATAAGTAAAATAATGCTATAATGTGTGAAGACATGCAATAGAGTTAGTCTCATAGGATTGGAATAAGATATTTTTGATGTTATATTGCATGTTAGTCTATGATTTCATTTCGATAATTGCATAAATTTAATTACTCTTATGGCTAAAAATAAAAATGTAAATGGTAAAGTAAGAAGGTAAAGATAAAATAATTAATGGAAAATAGATAGGAAAATCTATTATGTCAAAATATGTGTTAGAAATATGTCTATAAAAATGAATTCTAATGTAAAAGATAACAAACCTAAGAAATTGAGATGTGTTAGAATAAGTAGGTGATTATAACATCTAATCATATATAAGAGAGATTAAATAAGATATAATATGCGTCAAATAATAAGTAGGTAAAATGACATGTGATAAAATATGAGAGAAATAAAAAAGTTAAAATATATGGAAAAATAATTCATAAATAAATAAGATACATCTAATGAAAAAAGGTAGGGATGTTGATAAAAATAATGATTCCAAGTTAGAAATGAAATCCAAAAAATATCACGAGAAAGGGATACGATGAAAAATGATAACAAGGAATCACCAAAATGAGTGAAACCAAAACCAATAGTTACATTATTTTTTAAATTAAATTAAATCACTACCATCTGATTCCATGGCTAGGGATAGTGAAGATAATATGGATAAAGTTATTCTTTCTAAGGAATCCCTACATATCTTATTATATAAATTCACAAATATTTTCTATGGTATCGGGCTAACTATTAATAATATCCATTGAGGGGATAAAATTAACTATCATATAAAATTATGTAATTTTCCAAAATGGTGATACAATATCCTTATTGGAGAATGAGACACAAGATTGAATAGGAAATGACTAAAAATTTTCATCCCGAAGGTTTCAAGGAACCTAAGTATCTAAGTTTAACTTAGGAAAATAATTGAGTTATAATTATATCCTAATTAATTCCTATTGTATGCAATAAAAATAAATGTTATTATCTTCCCACAATGTGTACCATGCTCCTTGAGAATTCAATTTAGAATCCGTGGTCCTATTACAAAATTTAAATACTAATGTGAAAAGGAAAGGGAACTAATGATAGTTATGTATATTTTTATCCCAATCAATAACACCTACTACATCCCAAGGACCTTAGGGTCTGTTTTAAAGCTAATTTTTTGAGTTTGAGATTTCAACTAGGATATGTGACATGTCATATATATATAATGACTTTTGATTGTAATAATTACCCTTTTCTAGTCTTTTACTTGATTTTTCTAATGTTCTTATGGATTTTAATTTATTTTAATTTTTCTATTCTTCCTCCATATTTATCTAGACAGCCGATAAAATGGATATGAGATATAAAAATTCTAGATCTATTACACTTAATTTCTATAGAGGATAACCTACACTCAATATTATTAGGTACCTCTAGACCTACCCTAACTAAAGAGTTGGATTTCATCTCCAACCTTATTTTTCCTCAAGAGAGAGAGGATGAGGGACAAGTGAAACTTTAAATAGGAGTGTAATATAGTGATGTATAAATTTCATATATGAACATAAATATTTTTTCTACATATGGTATGAAGGATAAAAATGATGAGATTTGTAGTGTATATAATTTTAGATCACTAGAAATTTAATAAGGTATGGGTGTAAACCTACAATATTTCTAGAATTAATATAGAGAGTGTTAAAACCGACATGGGAAATAATTTCATAAATGTGATAAATTCACATCGAGATATCTTAATATAATGAAAATGTAATTATAAACATAAGAGGGAAAGGCTATAAAAATGGTTTGTAAAAATAGTTTGTAGAACAAATGAATCAAAAAATTCAATTGTAAAGAGGAAAATGGTGATATAAGTCAAAGGGGAGGCTGATTGTAAAAAAACTCCCAAAGTTACAACAAAGATGTCAATGGACGTATGTACATAAGGGGTAAGGTTTCAAAGGAATGATGTAAAATAAAGTAAGGAAATATGTACAAGTAGTGTAATATTTATATGGTGTAGAGTAAGATATAAAAATAAAATATAGCCATAATAATCATAGTGAGGTAATAATGTAAATTATATAATAAACTCATAAATGACATGTATTTAAACTACAAAAATCCCCTATCACATTAAAATATTGTCACTAGATGTCATATCTTATATGGATAAAGTGAAGTAGCTATGACATATGAGATGACACACGTATACAAATGAACAAGGAGAACATACCATTGGTCTGTCATGTTATAAAATATTTATTATTATTCTTTGAATATTTCTTGAAGTTGTATTTTCTTGGATTTAATGGCTATAAGGTTTTGGATGGAATATGAGGTATTAGGAGATGTAAGGCATAATAGGATATGCCAAAGCTAGATGATGGGTGAGAATAGACATCATAAGATGCCCCAAAGGTTAAAATGAAGGAATGATGGGAATTGAAAGATGCCAAACATGGTATAAAATAGAATCATGGGCATCAAAACATGTTTCTAATTGTGAGAAAAAATGAGTTAATGGTCCGTTGATGCTAGTGTTGATTTTTAGGTTCATATTTTTTTTTCAACATAGTGATTTAATCAATGATCTAATAGAAATTAGGTATTTAAAAATTAAGAGTCATGTCACAAGATGTGGATTCATAAACAAAAAAATTTCCAATGGAATTGACCACGACACAAAAATTAGGGTATCTGATGTAATTATCTATTACTAGGTTATTAAAACTACATAGGTTTTCTTGGAACAAATTGGTCAATGTAATTGTAGAATCATGGTTTCACTAAATGGAAATGTGATTTTCAATATGACGGATCATGCCATCAATTTTTTTGATGTTTTGATTTGAGAGAAAAAATTAAAAATTTGAATTATCCAATCGGTGGTTTCTAATAAATAATAGGTAAGAGGGTTTAAAGATGAAATATCATCACTAATATCAAGGTAAAATTTGGTATATTCATACTTTTCTAGATCATAGATGGGAATATATTCTTATGTATATTTGAAAGTGATAAATGGAATATTATCCTTTGGATATTCATCCATGTTAGTGTGAAAAAGAAGGATAAATGTGGGAAGATACTATTTTAGATCTTAGTACATGAGAGATATAGGATGAAACATGACTAGATGAGAAAGGTTATAAGAAAATTGCATTTATAAGTTATTAGAGAAAAATTAAAAGAAAGGTTAGGATAGAAAAATGGATAATTCTAATGATCTAATCTAGAAATGAATATTTAAGAAGTTGATATAAAGTTGATATAAAAGTAGATAAAAGTGAACACGAGTATGAATCAATAAAGGGTAGAGTAAATTTTGTTTTTTACTCACTAGAATATATGTTATTTAATATGTTCAATATGATTATCATATTTCTTTACTCAATAATATAGATTGGGATATATAAGTGTAATACCATTCTAGGGCCAACACATAAGCCAAGGATGAAACCATTCCAAATCATATATTAATAAATGGTTTAGGGTCCTACTATAATATTTATGTTAAGATAAAAAAGGTAATAATAAAGTGTTGTAAGATATATAAACTAAAGGTTATATGTCATGTTGTCAATAATGATCAACAATTTTAAGAGATAATGCGATATAAAAAGACATGTTACCATATCCTATTCTAATACATGATACGTCGAACATAATCAATCACACCATGATAAAGTAAATAGGATGGTTAGGGATGTTTAATCTTGTGAATATGTGTTGGTAAAATAACCCCCAAGGTTAATAGAACCTCATAAGAGAGTTGTTATGGGTATATTACAAGGATATGTAGAAGACTTAGGTAGATCAAACTTTTAGACTCCAAAGACTTGGTATAAATTGTTGGTATAACTCAAAGTATTATTTATCCTAGTAACCTAATTTTCTAATGTATACCTTCAAATATAATCTTCATTAAACCTTAAACCCATTCATACATCAATGGAACAATTGTGAGTAGAAGAAAAGAAGCCTATGTGTTGATGATATTATAAATAATGAAAACATTGTCACTTATTTATAGAGAACATAACTTGAAGTCAAAATATCTATTATTTGTCAACATTGACTATGGTTGATTTCATCAATTGGAAAATTTTTCTACTATATGGAATTTACCACATTTGATGTTATTATCGATAAATAATCTTGAATGATGGTGAGGTGATAAAAGAGGATTGAGGTATAAATAATACTTAGAAGAAGGTATGAAGGTGATCTAAAGGATAACTAAAGGTATTACAGATATAATATGGAGGCAAAAAGAGGGTAGTAAGGAAGATACTATGAATTTAATAAGGGCATGTGCTAGGGAAAGCTAGGGAGATGTCACACATGACTCTATCACTAGTTATTACTAACAATTCCAACCTCATTCCTAATAACATACCTTAAGGAGTGCACTTAATAATATTAATGCACCAACATCATGCAAAGATAAATAATTATTAAGAGTGAGTGAAAAATATTGTGTATACAGAGTTCCTATGTTACACTTCCTTGATTTATGACACTTCCTCAAGTAGTTTCCTTATATATATTTTATTTTCAAACTTGTCTAGGAGTGTTAATTTGACTTTAGAATTTTAAGATTCAATTTCTTCTCCTTATAATGTTTTCATTGATTTCCATGTGTTCCTAAAATTCCTTAGATATGTTTATTGTATATTTGGCGTGGTCCTTTGGCAAGATCAAAATTCCATGAAACCATATTTTGTACAAAACCATAGCCTTGTGAGCATTTGAAAATAGTTGTAAGGACATTTATAAGGTACTTTATTATCCATATGTTCTCCTTGTGGGTTACATGTGTTTATGAATTATTTTAAGGTAAAATACCTTTGAGATGATAGTTCAATCTCACAAGCACTATTATCAATGAATAAAGGAAATAAATTATTTCCTTAAGAAATATATCCCACACTTATAAGATTGTGAGAATTTCCAAATTGTTTTTCCCTATAAAACCCCACATTGTTTCAGCTAGTAATTACAATCTTAAGTTTAGTTTCATTGGAATTATCTAGGTGAAGATCCCCTAAATTCCATTGGTTCTAAGCTCAAAATGGATAGAGATATGTGCAGGGGTTGAGCTAGTTAGTAATGAGGAATGGAAGTGAGATGAAGTGGTTTGGGGGATCCTTAGAAATGGAAGATTTAACTATTTCATTGACATATTTTGTGGCCATGATCTCCACCTCTTGCAGGAATTCACTAATAACTGGAAGGACATAAAGGTATCCTATAAAGATAGAGAATTTGAGATCACTAAGGATCTCATTTCCATTATTACAGGGTTTCACATAAAAGGTATGAAATTTTACAAAAATAATTTTAACAGAGTTACCTAGGAGAAGAAATTTCTTGACAACGGTGAGGTGCTTTCCCATACTAAAGGATTTTTCTTTAGAGATTCACTGTCACATCCTGTAAAAAGTGGGCCTTTTTCTGATGAAGTTCATTAATTTAGATGGTAGGTTCAAGGTAACTCATTAGTTTCAATTTGTTTTCCTGAATCACTTTCATAGATGACCCTGTTATCTTCCCTTTATTCATTCTCGTAATCCAAGGAACATTTTTAACTGGTAAAAGGGGAAAATGAATTTATCCCATAAATCATGTTGTTATTTTGATGTTACATAAATACTTTTACCATTCCATTCTCCACCCACAGTCCACCCCTCACCCTCCAACCATAAACCCCTCTTTCATTCTCCCCTCCTCCTCTATCCTAGTTCCCACCCCCTCCCCTCATCCCCTATTATCATCAAAAGGTCTCATGATCAATAATTTTGTTGTATCCTCCAAAGTAAGGAATTGAAGGGTAGCCCTAGGATTTATGTTACCTCTTCTCCCCCAAATCACGGTGAAGGTGAGGTTTTTATGAGGCTTCTTTCCATTAGAAATAAAAATGTTGACGCTCCAAAATATTCATCTCTCAACATTAGAACTGAGGTTGAGATCCATAATGACATGATTAACTAGCTCTTCAATGAAGTTCAGAAGTCAAAGAAAAGATAAGGGGATTTAGACTAGTTATTGTTGGGGTAAAGTGTAAGATAATATCCTTGAGGAAATCAACAATAAGGTATCTAAGATCGAGAAGGAGCAAGAAATTATCAAGTCCAACCATTCATATATATTGTTTATATTCAAGAGCACCCTTAACTTTCTCTCCGTCATTACTCACCATCTAGATGAAGGAAAAGGTAAATACAAAATCAAGAAATATTTCATCCTTAAGGATAATAAAAATAGTTTAGAGAGTATCAATAAGTCCTTTCTTAAAATCATGAAGTAATGTTTGTATGGGTTTCTCCTTTGTTGAGCACTTTTTTGGGTTTTTTCTATTTATTTGTTGTGTTTTAGTTTTTATTTCATTGTGATTTGGCTGAGATTTTACCATAGTCTTGTTTTTTATCTTACTATGTATCTTTTGGGATTAATTTTATATCCAATGGCGTTTTGTAACTAGGTAGGGTCACAACTGAAAAACCTTTATCCTTAATATAAGTTCACAATGTCAAATATGTATGGAAAACTAGTACTAAACATAATTCATGAGCCTCATGAGCATAGATCCAAAACCCTTTTTATTATCCTAAATCAAAACCCTTAGTGATGTCTAACCCATTTTCATTTAACAAAAAATAAAAAGGCTAACTTGTATTATATCTGAAAATATTTGTGTGGGTGTGAGTTTTTTCTAACCTTGGCCAATGTGTGCATTTCGATAGAATTTTCTAGTGTTATTTATGGTGAAGGGTTCTCAATGGATCCATTAAGGCTTTGTACCAACTTAGTGTAGTTATCACACTCCTTTTTTCATAGGATTTCATTCTTGTGATCATAGTAATTCCTACCACATCTTGTTGGTTTGATTGTTTCATTTTTATCATTTTTTTCCTTGGCATAAGAAAGGAGTTTTGGTAAAAGTGAGCACATAGAAGACCTCAAAAATATTATATATTTTCTACTTTTTAAGTGACATAAACATAAATCATATGCATGATTTAATATTTCTATGATTATAAATGGATCACTCTTTGTTTTTAATTGGTGTTCTTCCATGTTTAGATTTTCCTACCTCCCTTATCCTTAGTAGAATAGAATATTTTATTTGTTTTGACTAATAGGTATTTTTAATCTAGATAAAAATGATTCATTTGAGTTTTAAGCTCCTACCTTTTTTGGAAAATGATGATGAGGTATGGGATTCATGTATTTGTGATTTTGGAAGGATTATATTTGTTATGTATACCCACCCTCATTGTAGTATTACATCAACTATTATTTTTCCACTTAAACTATTTTACATAGATATTATCCCTAATTTCATTTCATATGAATACATAAAGTTTCAATATCATATTATTAGTTTTCAAGGAGATGGTTTATATGTGTATGTACGGTTGGTTGATCTAGTAGACTTATGTCAAAAAATGGATAAATGGTTATCATGGCACTTATGAGTGGATTTTATTGTTTTGATTCTTGGTCATGGGAAGATACATCTAAATCAATGTTTTCGTGTCTTTTTCAAGGTAAAAATTCAATGTTGAGCAGGACAACTTAACCCAAATGTCAATTTTTTTCTTGGAAACTCTCCTGAACCCTCCTAAACACCTCGTTGGATCAGTTTTTCCTTTTTCATGTCCATCCTAACCATGAAAATTCCTTAGATTTGTTGTATATGCATTCCCTAATGTTTCAAATTTCAAGTAAGGTTGACTCACTTCTTTCAAAGGTGCAATGTTTTCAGAGGTGAATTCTTCAAGATGCCTAGAAAGTCTATTTTTGCCTTTTCAGACACAAGTATGCATCCTCATAGGAATATGTGAAGGCCAAAATTCATTAATAAGTGTTATTGAGGAGATAAGAACATACTTCATCTACTTTAGGAATAGTTAGGAAGGTTTCGAATGTTTAGGAACAAGTTGTGAAACTACGGGTCTCTAGGGTGCAAGGGGTAAGTAGTATAAAAAGTTTCTTGAGATTTAGAAGATGATTCCAGAAGCTCCATAAGGAGTTAGGGGTAAAACAATATATAATTTTAAATATGATTCAACTCTCTCCATGATTAAATATTCACAAGACCTAACTACTTCTCAAGGAATCTTATTTTCAGAGACTCACCTTGTGGTCCTGAATTAAAAACTAGAATTTTCTAGAGAAAGAGGTAGAATCAGGTCTTTAAAACCATCCCATTTATCTTGAAATGATCTTGGGATTCAAAATTATATAAAAAATTTCCTAAAAATAGTTCCTAAGCTCTGGGAAAAGTGATTTCAAGTTTTTGGGAGTTAGTCATTTTCACAATTGGATGGGTGGCACATTTTGGTGCCCCGACTATCTTGATTGTCTAGGAAAATGAGGAAAGTGGGGAAAGTAGGAACAAAAAAATGTTCCCTACCCCGCTTTTACTCTTGGTTCATCATATGACTCTCTCTCTCCCCGACAGGTGCTAAGTGGATTTGTACTTTAATTTTCCAAGTTTTTCATGAAAACCCTTGGGTGTATTTTTTGTCGCAACTATCCTAGGGATAGTGGGGATAGTGGGGACAAAAATGTGCCCCACCTTTAGCCCCTTCCTAGGTTCACTATGAAATTGGATCTTTTTCCTCTCCTCACCATCTCCTGAATCCCTTTACGCCATTTATCGGGCTCAAATTAGGGGGTAAATTTTTCTCTCCAAACTATCCCTAGGATAGTGGTGACATTAGGGAAAAAAATCCCCACCCCCATGATTTGCAAACCAAAAATTAACTAATTGTTTATACCTTCTTCTCATTTCTTCTTCACACATGAATGAAAAGTGCTCCAGGGAAGTTCTAAAACATGAAATAAATTATTTTCACCTCATTTTTATCGATGAATCCATGATTTATAAGTAATACTTCCATAAACCTAATTTTTGTAGAAACCATGTCAAAATTTCTCTAGGAATCCATATGCATGCAAACTTGAAAATTTCATATCTTGCAAACTAGTGAGTGAAACTGGGTGAAATTTTCTCACTATTATTCAATACAAGCACCTTGAAGAAGATGATAACATTATAGAAGAAAATTCCATATATTTTTAATGGTAAAAATCTTGGTTGATTCCCTATCATTTTCTTTTCCAGCTTTCAAGCATTCTCGATTGGATTGGGCTAAAATTGAGCATGAGATTGTAACGAGGAGCCTAATCCAATGATAACATTTCATTGCAATCCGAGATGGAAAATGGATTTTATAAAAATATTAAGTATCTAACATCCTTGATTTCTACAAATATTAACTTAATAAAAATTAATTCCCCTCATATCAAATCACTCGAAATATATTGAAAATGATAAACTAGGTAATCTTTCCAAAAATAGTAAAAAAGCATAAAAAAGTAAAAATTAAAAAGAAACTACTTTAAAATAGAAAGTGTTTAAAAATGGAAAAAATCTTCTCTATATTTGAATTCTAGATGATTGAGAAGCTCAAATTCGAGAAAAATAAGAAAAACATCCCAAAATAACAAGTCTTGATTCAACCTGCTAAAAATAGAATGTCTTTGTTTTGGGTGAAGCAAGTTTTATTTGGCTCCATTTTCAGTCATCTCACTAATTTTTACATATTCACATGGTTTTATGATGGTTTTATAGCTCAAATGGGAAAATTCATCCTTCATAGAGGTCTTGAGGCATCATTTTGATCATAATAGTTGTGTACGGGAGCAAAAGAAGAACATCACAAGCCACAATAGTTGAGAACCTAGGGATATTATGAAATCAAAATAAATTTAAAAAAATTCAAATATCCATCATAATTTAAGGTAAAAACTCATGAATCAATTTTGATCCATCCACACCTCCTCGGTGAGTTGGCTGAGTTAAGCTCGATGAGTTATGAGAGTTGACCAAAGAGAGTTGGGTTGTTTGAGTGATCTTGGTGAGCTGTTCAAGGTGAGTTAATTGAAGTAAAGAATTGAATGAAGAAGATAAAAAAATAAATTTAGGGTAATGAACAAAGGAATAATTTGATCCCATATTCTAGGACAACTCGTAAACAGAAAATTTCATTGAAGATCCGATGAACCTCAAAATTCAAGATAGATTGATTCTTTCCAACATCCTTCTTCTCAAGGGAATCCAAGAATGTATTCCTCAATGTAAAATATCCCCCATGATGAATAAGAGGTAATATTGCATTAAGATCCTAAAAGTTCTCCTGATCGACATAGTGTCAACTCCTAAAGATCCATTTCCATGGATTAAAAAAATTCTTAAAATCGGGCCAAGGATAACACAACTTACTATCATGCCTAGTCTCAAAGAAATATTAGGAACATTAAAGTCCAAGCAAAGAAAGAAGGCCCATACAACATCCCGCTTCTTCAGTGGCACTTCATGTAATCAGTATGTTGAAATTGCTAGACGTGAGAATGAAAAGTTCATTGAGGACATGACTCTCTGTTATACTATGAGTTGGTGTGCATCTCATTGGTTCAAGATTCCCATGAGGGTGATTCTAATCTATTATAGAAATCCACTTCCCACCTCCTCTCTTGGAACAAATAATACAAGAAAACAAATGTACAATTATAGGAATAAGTAAAATATCTCAGTTCCTACATCTAACCCTTCTTGAATCGACTCAATATCTTATCTTTGAATAGAATATATCCCTCTTATTAGCAATGATGATCCTAAGGAAATCAATAAAGCACAATGTTACATAATATAGGGGAAGGCTAATGAGAAATGGATTGAAAAAATCATTTAGCAAGGAAACATATTGTTTTTGAATGCCATTTCTCTCATTAAGTACATTCTTCAAATTTTTCTCGATGTAAAGAAAATAAAGGAGGAGTTCACAAAATAGGTAATTCATTTGGATGAGGTGTTCCCAATAGTGTCAAATATGAACTCCTTTAACCCTCATACTCCCATGAGTAATAACATGTTTACATCATCTGCAAATAAGTTGTCTCAAGTTTGGATCCGCATCATTGACACAATATTTGGAATGCTCAATAATGCAATCTCTAAATTGGACTCTTATGGACAATATTATTTCAATATCTTGGATGATGTCTACAGTTGTGTTCAAAATATTGAGTTCCATCCACTCACTAAATATTCATCATCACAAGAACTCATTGTTTCTTTCCAAGATTTGGTCAAGAAAGAGGAAGGTGACTCCCTTCCCTTTAATGAAGATAACTTAGAGTCCCTGACCAGCATAAAAATTTGCATTTCTGAAATTTTAAAGGATCATGGAGTATGGCTCAGTTGGTCTAAGTAGATTAGTGAATTTATCGGTGTATGGGTCAAGGTTTTGGGATGCATTTGCATTTGAGAGACGAGATAAGTTAGCACTTGCAGTAGAACTATATTAAACAAGGAATTCAAGGAACAAGATCCTCGTTCTAGAAACTTCTCATTAGGAAGCATGAATTAACAAATTTCTTCATCGTAAGGAGATTCTTCATTAAATATGAAAAATTCTTCCATTTTATCTCTTTCCCCTCTTCTGTCTCTCCCCTTTCTAATTCTTCATTGAGCGTAATCATTATATTTTGTCTCATTCACTTAAGTGACTTTCTAAAGTTATATTGTAAAAGTCCCTTTGATTTATAAAAAGGGAACTTAGTTTTCACTTCCTAGGAAGATGTAAAGTCACAAGTTGAATGAGATCATGAAGAATCATGTGGGGTTAGGTGAAGTTTCAATTCACATTGTTATAAATTGGGATGACTTTTGTATTCCAAAGGATTCTGAAATGTTGAATTTTAACTCTTTGGTAGTAATTGTGGATTGTTGTTGTTGAACTTTGTATCATCAATGCACAAGAAATAAAAGCTACATTTATTTAATTTATCTTTTCATGTGTTCCTCTATTTTCTCTCTTTTATGCAATCAGTAAGCATGGTGATCAACAAAGATATTTTTATCTTTGATAAATAAATCTAAGAACTATGTGTCTGGGTTTGTTAGTCTCACTAATGGATTCGTTATTTATTTCTTCTAATTAAATATTGAACTACTCCAGTTATTGGGTGTGAAATATTTGATTTCCTACTTACAACAATAACCTTTGCATTCCTAGATTCTCTCCTTTACCCCTCATTGTTACAATTTACTCCTTGTACCCCATATAAGAACTTTTCCATGAGTTCACTAAATTGCACATATATGATTCTTGGCCTATTTGGGCACCTCAAAACATTAAAATAGGAGTATATTAGTTTACACTCAATAATGGGATCCTACCCATACACAAAAAGGAGGGGTGTAGCCCCATGAGTGTTTATGGAAACACCTAATTTGTCATAAGATAAATTATTTTCACCAACATTTTTGGCGACAACATTTGGGAGATATTTTCTTCGTGCACCCATAAATATCTCTCAGTAAATATATATATATATATATATATATATATATATATTCCAAAACCAAAAATTAGATTTCAAACAAAAATAAATTTTTGAAGGTGACTTCATCAAGGAACGAATCCATGTCATGTTCATTTCTCATAATACAATGAATTTTTTTCAATATTGGAGTTCAGTACCAATGAGTAATAGTGAAGAAGAAGATGGCTGCCAAGAAATGCAATTTTTGATCCACCATAATTCTAGAACATATCTTGCAGAAACACGAACTCATAATCTGTTGAGGGAAAGAAGTTCCATACCATCTCTGCAATATCTATGAAAAGAATTTCTAGAATGAAGGAGAATTTTGTTTTTGAAGGCCCTATTATCAAGTCATGGTGGCTACAATTCAAGAAGATCGCTACAAGAGGAAAGAAAATGGGGATTGCTACTGCTGATGATCGAGAATCCAAGAAATAGATGAAGAGAATTCATAATAAATGAAATGTTGTATGAATTTCATGAGGAAGGAGAGTCTACTTTTGAGGGTAACATTTTCATCTTCACATATTTGAATAAGAATATCATAACATTTTGTTTCATTTCCCTTCCTCTAGATGATTTTATTACATATGAAGATGAAGAAATGGATGTCTTGAGAAGAGAGTATGTGCAAAGGATTTTGAGTATGGAAGAAGGAAATTATGATCTTAAATCCTATCATGAAGTTTGGAATTATGCATTGGCCTTACAAAGAAGGTATGAACATCTTGAAGAACTTCATAATTTTGAGGAATAAGAAACTCAAGAATATCCTGATGATTTTCCACACTATGAGGTATTCATCCTGGAATATTCTTGTGTAATTTTGATGAATTTCATATCCTTGAACCTTCTAATGAGAATAAAATCAGCACCTTGAAGAATGAAAAATAAACCACCACAATCAAATCTTTGTTCATCAACTCATTCTAAATTTAGGCACAACCCATTGGAGAAACAATGAATTCAAGAGAGGAAGATGATTCTTGTTATATGATAGATGGATCAACGCATTCGAGGACCCTATAAATCATGAAGATGCACGAGAAATCAAATGTACATCTCAGATTCAATATGATGAATTCGAGGTAATCATGGATAATTTCTTCCCAATTTTGACTCTTCAAGTGATGTAGAAATGTTGAATGATGAAATATAGATAGGTGAAGAACCAAATTATTGTCTTGGATCAATCACGATGAAAAAATGTAAGATTCTAATTTATTCTTTAAATCTAAGGAGAATCGACAATTGTAGCATAATCTCTCTAATGATTTAACTCCTCCACCCTCACCGAAGGAGAAAATGCTGATCATCACGATGATTATGAAGTTTATCAGTAATCAATATAGTAAATATTAGTAAAAATATACTAAACTTAAACTATAAGGAGGTTTTAATATGATGTTTATCAATTTATATTTTATTTATACTTTGATATCGTCATGGTAATTCATTATTCCCTTTAATTATATTCCTCTTTCAAAATTATTTAATTCTATTCTAAATTCAAGCATCATAAGGAGGTTTAATATGATGCTTAGAAATTTCAATTTTATTTATAGTCCGGTATTGTCACGGGAATTTTTTTCCATGTGAGCAATAATATTCAATAATTAATGATCAAGAGAGATTTGAAAATTATTCCCATAGTGTTGTCCTAACATGATTCTCTACTTCTAGTCATGAGAATGATCTAATGGAGTTTGAGTTCAAAGGAGTGCCCTTCCCACGTAACATGTATCTCTTCTCTTTTCGAGAGAATGTTGAAAGTTAGATATTCCCATTCTTGCAAGAAAGTGAGCTCTAGATGATAAGAAACATTGAGAAGGAGAATGAGGATGCTTCAAATGAATTATGCTCATGTGTAGATCATATTTTCAATCAACTCCTTGAGGCCCAATAGAATGAATCTTCTGATGAAGATGATAATGAGTATAGGGAATATTTGAAAGAACAATCTATGTAAGACATCTTGAGGACTGTGGAAGCAACTGAAGACCCTCAACTCAATTTTGAGATCCTAAATGGGGCCATATAAATGCAAGATAGGTGTGAGGAAATATTTTTTTCTCCTTTCCATGCACCAACACTCGATGATGAGATGGATAAAGTAGATGACCTCAATGTGCCTTTTGAATACTACGTAGGTGAACATGAAGGTGAAGGTAAGTCTTCCTCTCTTTTATTTTGTGAAGAAGATCATGAAAAGAAAAGAGATTCTTGAATCTCTTGTGAGTTTTATCAATCTTGAAGAGAAAATATCCACCCTGGAGGATGGTAGTAAATGAAATGTTGAGCTAATTTGTATTAAATATAATCTTTCAAAGAAAATTGAAAAGGTGAATAAATTTTATGATTGGAGTCAAGGTCAACTTGTTTATCCTAAAAATTTGGAGCAAGACTCCTAACTAAAATATTCACTCAAGGGTGATGAATGTTTCCATGATCAAATCAAGAACTGTAATTTTAGAGATGATGAAAAGGTTAGTTTTGAGCTGGTAGGTATTAACAACAATTGTTTTGGGAAATAATGTGAAACTTTGTAAGACTCTTGTGAATGGTTTTTGAATCAAATTACACTCACTGTTTCCAAAGACTCTACTAGTCTTGAACATGTTTCCATGTTGTAACATTCTCTCTCGATGATGAAGATCTTCATATCATTGAGGTGGCCTCTATTTTTGAAAGCAATTTCTCAGAGCAACAAAGTGAGATGTTCAGAGAAGTTGTTGAATGGGAAGAAAATCAATTTGTTCTCACTCCTTTTAAGTTCCTCACTGATTCAAGGGATGTTTCCATGTTGTAATTCAAGGATGAAGTATGTTTCCATGACAAGATCAGTGTTTCCACTTTTGATAACATGGAGGAATGGTGTCTCATGATCATAGAACATCAAGTGGAAGTCACAAGATGCAATAACTTCAAGATGATAAAAAGTTTTCATTGGATGCAAGAATTTTTTCATTACAATCTAAATATGAATATGGAATATTAGTATGTCTCCTTCTTCTCAAACCTTAAAAATCCATCGAGTATCTTGGCATGATCAGATATTGACCTTTGATATTCCTAGGTTTGATTGCATCTTGTTGTTCCATGATGGGGTATACTTCTCTCAACCCGTCTTTGGGTATGTGTACATTTTTTCCCCACATTTGTAATTTTACCGCTATATATATTTTTCCTTTTTTATATGTTTTTTTCCCACTTTTTTATGGTTCTCTTGCATCAAGGTGTTTGTTTTTGTGTGTTTTAGGAATAAATGACTCCATAAGCCCAATGAATAAGGCACTATTCCATGCCATGTGTTGATATTCTGTGGTTCATGTTTTCTCTATCCTCAATACAATCAATCTAGAACATTTCCCTAAGATACAACCACCTGTTTTCATGTGTTTTGTAAGGGAAAAATTCAATGTTAAAACATGACAACTTAACCCAAGTGTCGAATTTTTTCTTGGAAAATCTCTTGAACCCTCTTAAGAACCTCTCATGATCAGTTTGTCCTTTGTTTCATTTCCATCCTAATCCTATAAATTCCTTACATAAGTTATATATACATTACCTAATTTTATAAATGTCAAGACATGATGACTCACTTCTTTCAGTGTAGTGCTTTCAGAGGTGAATTCTTCAGTAGGCCTAGAAAGGCTATTTTTAGCCTTTCTAGGACAAGTGTGCATCCTCCTGGGTAGATGTGAATGAAAAATTAATTGAGAAGTGGTATTGAAGAGATAAGAACATGTTTGAACTATATTTGGAATATTTGGGAATTTTTTGAAGGTATATGAACAAGTCAAGTACAACTACAAGTTTCTAAGGTGTAAGGAGTAAGTAGTCTAAAAAGGTGTCTGAGCTTCGAAGATGATTTTGGGAGCTTTGTAAGGAGTTATGGTAAAAACATATCATTGGCAATATGGTTGAATTAAATACATGATGGAATCTTCCCATTCTTCACAAGACCCAAGTGATTCTCAAGGTATCTCAGTTTTAGCAGACTCACCATGTGGTCTCGAATGAAAAATGGAATTTTTGGAAAAGGATGTAAAATAATGTCTTGAAAACCATCCCATTGATCTTGAAATGATATTGGGATTCAAAATGATACAAATTTTTTCTTACAAGAGTTCCTAAAGCTTTGAGAAAAGTGATTTCAATTTTTTGGGAGTCAGTCATTTTCACAATTAGATGGGTGATGCATTTTGGTGTCCCAACTATCCCAACTTCCTGACTATCCTAACTTTCCTAACTTCCCAAGATAGTGAGGATCATGGGGACAGTAGGGATAATAAAATGCACCCTACCCCTAGTCATTTCTCTTGGTTCATCATTTTACTCTCTCTTCCCAATAGGTGTTAAGTGGATTACACTTGAATTTTCCAAGTTTTTCATGAAAACCCTATTGAAAAACCAATGTACTAAGAGGGTGGGGGTGAATCATTCCTACAATAATTTTCACTTAATTTACCAAAACATGCATTCATCATTTAATCTCTTTATTTACCATTCATTATCATTCATTTAACCATTAAATCATACATTATCCATACATGTGTTTACTTAAAAATTCAATCAATTATAACCAAGATAAAGAGTAAGAGAGTACATAAGAACAACAGATTTAAGTTAGAAACCATCAAGGGAATAAAACCCACTGAAACACAAACTTTAATTAACCATGTTTCAAATTTATTGAGGCACCAACACCACAAGGAGAACCAATACCTGATTTAGTGAGGCACTAACCCCACAAGGAGCACCAACCCTAGTTTAGTAGAGTAACAACCCTACAAAGAGCACAAACCCCTAGTTTAGTAGAGCACCAACCTTAAAAGGAGCACCAAACCCTAATTTAGTGAAACAAAAACTCCACAAGGAGGATATAACCCCATAATATTATCAATAACCAACTCAACCACCTTTGGATGAATATATTTGATGTATTTTTGCTTCCACAATTTATGGAGATCACAAATTCATGTAACACTCCTTCAAACCCTCTTCAAAGCCTCATTCACCTAGATTGCTAAAATTTGATCTTTCATGACCTGATTTTAATCAATAAACTTGAAAAATATCTTCTCATCATTATTCATATTTTAAAACACATCTTCATCTCTGATTACATGCTCTTGATCAACTTTTAACCTTTCACCTAGGTCACATTTTATCTCCTAGCTCAACTCGTTGAAAATTGAACTAAAAAAACACTTAAATATGCTTCTCTTATTTAAAAAAACATCATAGGTACATCCTCATGAATAATAATCCACCAAAACCTCAAAATATAACAACACGTTCATTAAAACACTTTGAATGGACCCATGTAGGTCAGTCATGCTCAAATTCACAAAACAAGCTCAAACCCCTTCACCTAGATGACCAAAAGACACAAACCTCATCATCATGATTATTAAATATAAAAATTCATAACATATGCAAAATTTGACATAAAAACAATGTCCATGGTCTTATATTATCTTACACAATCAAAATCCTCGAACTCACTCAAGAAGGCTCATATCCTTCACTAAACAATTGTTTTTAGGAACCTGTCTTCACCTATGGGTCTCAAGCACACACCAAAACACCTCAAATATGACATGTAACCACTCATTATAAATCCCCTTACTTTTATATCATAACCATACTTGATATAGCTCATTAAACATACATACAT
The DNA here is from genome assembly GCA_018340775.1 of Taxus wallichiana var. yunnanensis. Lineage (NCBI taxonomy): Eukaryota > Viridiplantae > Streptophyta > Pinopsida > Cupressales > Taxaceae > Taxus > Taxus wallichiana. The sequence goes on along the minus strand of CM031238.1, from coordinate 414,201,031 downwards.
GAAAACCACACCTACTTTCCTCTTTACCAAACTAATTTGACCAAAAAGTAATTTTAGGAACTCAATTGGTTTGTACCATTGCTGCTACTTTAAAGAAATAAAAATTCCTTCAATAGGTAAAAATAATATATCTCGTCACTCTTCATTTAACATACATCATCATGCAATCCAAAATATGAATAATCTACCTCAATCTTTTAACATGAGCAATCCCCAGTATTGAAAACAAGAAACCTTCTTCTTTACAAAATGAGTTGGATAACCTATAAAATATCCTCATCATGAGACAAACAATAAAAAATTGAAAATATATCAGAATCCTATTTCCATAACATCTTATATTTCCTTCCAAATCTAAGTGGAAGGCCTTTAAATAGGTCTATCTTTGAAACTGCTCCTTTAAGCTTTTAGGACTCAAGAACTAGTCTTGAGCTCAACTTCCTCCATCACCTCCAAACATACTTCTAAGCATAGAAAAATAATGGAACATTCTTATACATGTTTTATAAGAATTTATAAACCTCAAAAAATATTAAAGAATCTCAAAACAATCACCTACCTCATGAAGCTACTCAACACCATGCTTAACTAAATATCCTCCATATATGACCCTAGAACATTAGGTCATAATGTCTTAATCCTTTACCCAAAAATAAATTTTGATATATCATTGGAACAATATCTGAACTAGGATCACCACACAGCTTGAATCAATTCCTAGCTTCACTTGTAGCTTCTACAATTCCACTTTTACCACAAGATGCTTCAAATTGCCCAAAAATAGTCTTTATAAATAGGGCACACTTTTCCCTTTAGGACATCAACCATGATCTTAAACCATCATGGAAATCTATAAAAAATCCATGGAAAAAAATGCCAATTTATTCATCACCTTATTTGAATAATTTTTCCACAAACTAAAGATATTTAGAAACAAACATTTTTAGGTAGGGCCCACACACTTTGTCACAAGCACTATCTTACCTTTCTAGAAATCTAGATGATTCCTCTTTAAACTCAAATCATAAATTTAAAAAAATTAATCAAAATCAGTTCATTAGACACATTTTTCTCCAAGTCACTTTTAGTTAGGGTTTAACTAGGGTTTCAAAGTAACTTATCTTCTTAACAATCGTTCATAAAAATATAAAAATAAAATAAAATAATTATTTTTTATAAACCTTCTTAGTTCTATGGAAAAACATCCCCAAAACCTATGGGTCCTATTCAAACCATACAATTCACAAAGAGCATAAGAAGCTCAACTTTTACCTCAAAATCACATTCCGTAATACCCGCTTTTTCTAAAACTTATGTATCTTTCAAAATATTCTTTAGAATGACCTGAAACTTGTCATGAAGAATCATGTAAACATAATATAACTCATTATACTCATAATTTATCCCAAATATGTCTAAAACTCTCCATCCAATCTTACTTACCCATGTTATCTTTCCTTTTCTCCATCTTCTTGCTTCCCAAGGACCTCATACAGGAACTAAACCTATGAGAACTGACATACAAATTATCACACACCTCATGTAAATTTTCACCATGTTTTTACCATGATCCACCATGACTAATTAACACCAAAAATATCCATACCATTCTCGTATGCTTAAGAACTAGGAATAGGCCAGAATGACTACTTCACACCATGACACACCATGAAATGACCAGGATGACCCATAAAGACACATATATAATTGTGACATGCCTCTAGGACTATGAATGACCTCATGATAACCTTATTTCAACTTTGGATAGCAAAAATATGACTATGCCTACTCAACCATGTTTCAGGACTTCACTAAACTTGGTCAATACCAATCAACCTTTAGGTTTGACACTAAAATACACATCATGAAAAATCACATATCACCATGACACCCTTTTCCATAAATTTAATTAACATAAATGACAACAATAACACACAATGGCTAAAAATCTCCCCCTTTTCATTGATGAAAACCACCTTCAGAAACATTGATGGCAACCATAAGACCAAAAACACCTAGTAGACTTCTTTTCCATATTTCGATGCTTCTTTCCCCCTTTGAAATATATGAAAAAGTACACAATGAATATTAGACATGGAAAATGACAACACCTAAAGTCAAAAATGCATAAAATAACTTACTTACTTGACTAGGTCTCCCCGCATTGTACTTTCTCTTTTTGTCTTCTACAAGATAGCAACTAATGATCCATTGAACCGTGATGAGTCTTAACAAAACTCTCCTTTAATGTATACTCTCCATGTTTTCCTTATTTCACACTTCAACATCACCTACTAGACTTTTTCATGCTCAAAGCTCAATATTTGTCTCCAAACTTAACATGACTAACTTTAGGGATATTATCCTCAAACAAAACCTTAATCCCTTTTGGATAGACTTCTACCATCAATAAGAGAAACCATATTGCATGAAAATCCTTCTCATCAACCCCTAGGATTATTCTACTCATCTCTTACTGAAAACAAAAGTATTATATACCTTACCTTATACACCAAACATGGAGATGGTCCAAGCATATCATCACTATCCTAAAACATTTCTTCATTGTTTTATATTCCCTTATCATAACATTATAAATTCCTTGAAACAAACACTAACTTCCCCTTGAAGTATACATGTAATTCATCATCCAATATTATACACAGTCCTTCTAGACTCTTTAGAGAACCTAGATTAATTACTTCATGACCAAAATGACTCCCATTGCCTCAAGATCCTCCTACAGCCTGTAATATGCAATGTAGGCATCTTGATGTCATAACAACTTCACTCATGTAAGAAAACATCCATTCACACCTTAAAATCTTCATTCATTTTCCAATCACACCTTCATATATCCTTACATCCTTAATTTATGTCAAAGGAATTTTCCCACTACTTGAGAAGAGTTTCTCAACATTTAGCTCATTGATACAAAGCACAAACCATGCCATAGTAGTTCATTCTTCAACATTTTCTAGATATAGTGTAGATTATTTCTCATAGAGCATACAATAATATCTTTCTAAAGCCTACTCTTATTATTTAAAATACATAGATCTCATTAGCTCCCCTTCAAAACATATTTATACTATGAACTCTTGAAATTTTAAATGCATCTTGCAACTCTTCATGCATAATTTTAGAGAAAAATATTACATGATTTCAAGTAATGAGACTTAGATAATCATACCTTAAAATTTGCAGGCCTTGATCAATTTATATGGATCTACCTCAAGATGTACTATTTTTCTAGGATCGATAACATTGAGAAATAGTCGAGACACCATTAAAAACTTAAAAAGACCACATACAAGTCCGTAACATGTCATTTAATCTCAACCACCGTACCTTGTTACTTCATGTTCCTCTTCATTGAATGAGCTCTGTGATCCAATATTTGGATATTAAGGATCACATAATCCTTACTATCTTCCTATGATAATTTATCAAGAAACTATCTTAGACCTTGAATAATCATGCAAAAGATCAAAAAATCACTTTTGACATTCTTGATCACTATTTACACCTATACTATCCCTTTTCTCATTGATGGTACTAAAACCATCACCTAAATCATGTTTAAGAACTTCAAGAACATCAAAATAATTCCTTGATTTTGTATTTCCACCGCTATAATTTATTTCATCTACATGTGTGTCAAAAATGTAGACTATAAGCTCGGTTAGAAGACTTGACTTACATCCACATAGGATTTCCTCTAGTTTCTAAACACAAATATCAGTCAATACTTAGTTGACTATCGGCATCAATCTTCTCTAATTCATAGAATCACCTTTTGAAGTATGGATAAATCATGAGACACTTCATACTTGAGTCAAGAATTTGAGATACATCATATGGAATAAGTTAGCCCAAAACATACCCAAAGTATCCACCTAGTCTACCTTTGAAGCTATGATGTATGATGATTAAATTTATTCATTCATTATGACACATTTTCATGTAAGAAACCTACATACACTTCTTCAGGAGCATGATGACCAAATATCCATAACATAAAATCTTAGAATCATAATCAAATCTAATCTCTGTTTCGAGAACCGATAAGAACCATGTGCATTGAACCTCATGATTCTTACCCTTTTGAATAACTTCAATAAACTTCTTAAAAATCATACTATATCTCAGTTATCATGACATCTTTGTATTACTCATTATATCCTTAAACCTTCTCGAGTCCGACAATACATTTTATCATCATGGATCCCTATGAACTTGTAGTAGCAACATGCTTTTCCTATAAATCTATCCCTTATGCCTAAATTTAGTTTTATCATATGATATTTCATCACCGTGCATGTCATAATCATGCCTTTACCTCATTGGATAAAATTTAGATAAATCTTACATTAAACTTGTACTTTCATCCTTGATTCCATCTAAGAGACAACACTTAATTTTCTTCCATAGGCTAACCTTACCCTAAGATATATCTTTCTTCAAGGGTATTGAAACCATTAATGCTCCTCCTATCTTCACATGAATCATTCATTTTGATTCCATTAGGGAATAAAACCATTTAACACTAATCCACATCTTATTGAATTCTAAAGAGATAGGATACAATTCATTACATGTCTAGGAAGCATCATTTTACTAGTTACATACCTTGTAGATCGTTATATGAAACTTGAAAACACTCATAAGACCATGGACATATTTTTTCACAACCTTTATGACTTGTTGGAATTATACAAAATTATTTAAATTATAGAACGTTTTATCACTACTATTTTAGTCCACAAAACCTTGACATACTAGAGAAAATACTTTCTTCTTATCTTCAAACTCATTCTCAAACTTTATTTTAATATCACCTTAAACCCTAGAGACCATGGTAACCTATAACCACTTCATGAACCATAGGTTGAAAATTTTTACCATATAACATTTACCTTCTTAATGACTTCCTTGATGTCTAAGAATCATAGACCTTGAATTTTAAAAATGCACCTTTAAGTACCTTCTCAAACCTTCAAAATTCTTCAAAGAAACTAAGGAACCTCTTAAGACATAAATATTCTAAATAGATATCAAGATCATGTCATCATATATATTCATTAATAACACATAATAGTTTATGACTGACTCAGGAAGAGAACATTTCTTTTGTCATGAACAAAGACCAGCTTAACTCACTTTTAACTTCCTCAAAACACTAAGACAAAATATTTTAAATGTTTTATGATCATCACACTCGACTACAAGTATTATATAGTACTATCACCATGACACTAATTCATACTTAGATTAATCCTCATAACCTCTTGTTCAATTCTCCAAACTTAGACTTGGAATATTGAATTTAAATAGAAATACAAACTCGCAATCATGGGAACAACTCTTACTTGAACATCAATACTCAAGTATGACCATGAGATTTTCAAGAAGAGACCTTCAACCAAGAATAAAATAGAACCCTTTGTACTCATAAAATTATGATACAAAAATGACCTCTAATGATCTTAAATCACCCCTCATACATAGACTAAGTATAGTTGTGTTACAAAAAAAATGATGACAAGGAGAAAGAATGAAAACTATTGACCTTCTTTTGATAAAACAAAAACTTAGTGACATTAATACTCTTTTGTGGAGATGAAAATATTCTAGACCTCATTTCTCTTCATGATGGACTAATATCAAAATCTCTATCATTCTGATCACGAGATGAAATCTGTTAAGAATCCCATCCAATGGAAATGCTCAAAATGTTGTAGATTTGTTTGTGTTTGCAAATCTCAAGGGGATGATGATCAGTATGTATGATTGCTTCCTTGCCCATTAAGTAATGCTTCCATTTTTTTACACTATGCACCAAAGCATTCAACTCTTTATCATAATTTGGATAACTTCTTACTACACTTGTGAAGGTTTCTCGAATGGTAACAAACTGGTCATTTGTTTTACATCAAAACTACCCCGTTTCATAGTCACTAGCATTTGTCTCTATTTCAAATGAATGCTTCAATTTTGAATGTGCCAAGATCGGAGCGGTACTTATTTTCTCTTTTAGGATATCAAAGGCTTTATGCTATTTTCCTACCCACTGAAATACCTATTTGAAACTTGTCAAATCATGCAAAGGAGATGTAATATGAGAAGTTAGCAATAAATTTTCTCTAGTACTTGAACGCACCTAGAAAATTTCTAACTTCACACATTAGTGGGTCTAGGACATTTTACAATAACCTCTATTTTTGTAGGATCAAGTCTCAATTCTCCATTTCCTACAACATAACCCAAGTAAATTAAATATGTTTTCCTAAATTCACATTTTGACATCTTCAAATAATTTTTTTCTCTCCTTAATGCATCTAATTTTTTTGATGTGTTTATCATGTTCATCTCATGAATTACTTCAATACAAGAATATCATCTAAGTAGAAAATAAAGAAATCATCAACGAATGGTCTAAATATATCATTCACGACTCTTATGAATGTTTTCAATGCATTGCACAAAAAAAAGACATCACTAACCATTCAAATAATCCTTGTTTTATTTTAAAAGTAGTTTTCCAAACATCACCTTCTACTTGGTGATAACCACTTCTTAAATCTAACTTAGTGAAATAAATTGCATTCTTTAATTTATCCAATAAATCATCTATTATAGGAAGAGGGTAATGATTCTTTACTCTAATCTTGTTTAGAGCATAGAAATCAACACACATTATCCAAGTTCCATCCTTCTTATGAACCAAAATAATTGGTGAAACACATGGGGATGTACTTGGATGAATTATAACTTGAGCCAAGCGTTCCATTACCTGTCTCTTGATTTCCTCATTCTCTACTACTGACAACCTATACATTTCGATATTGGGAAGAGGTTCATCCTAAAGAAATTGTATCTCATGTTAAACCCCTCTTTTGGGAGGTATGTTTTAGATCACAATTCTCAAAATCCATCTCACGTTCTTTCTCTTTGGCTTTGACCGCCATAAGTACAAAACTTTTCTTGAGTTTACAAGCCTTTTCATTTGACCTACAAGAACTAAGGATAGATTATTCTTTTCACAAAGTGAGCTCTAGCAATAAACTCAATTCCATCCTTTACAAGCAAATATTTATTTTCTTCCCTATAGAAGTTTGTTTTATGATCATACAAGTAAGGACTTCCCAAAACCACCCCACAAATATTCAAAGGAACTACATCCAATTCAACCTCATCTATAAAATTGTCTCGTAATGGAAAATCAAAGTACAAGTTTTAGTTACTGCAATTTCGCATCATCACAAACCTAGCCCAAAGGATAAGGCTTAGGATGTGGTTTAGTTTTGAGTCCTAATTTTTAACAACCTCCTCATAAATTAGGTTATCTTGAGATTCACTATAAAAAGAGTATTAATTTTGGTATGCTTTGAAATTAATCTAATGTGGAAAAGCTCATTACTTTTCTTATCATCATGTATAGTTTGTTTACTAGAAGAAAATGCAACATTTGAAGTTACTATTATTAGAAATTGAAAGAAAGGATTTACCTTGAAAACTCATCAACTATGATCTTGGTTTCATCACCCGAATTTGGCCCAAGATCATGAACTGTAGTGTTTGTTTTCTTTTACTTTCCTTTCTTAACCATCCATTTAGGTTTCATTTCAGGATGTAATTTCCAACATTTAGACTCATCATGTTTCTTTTTACAATGATTACAAAATGTTTTCTCATCTTCCTTCTTAACAGAGTTTTTATTATGCTTAACCTTTCCCTTTAGATTACTTGTTCTTTTTTTGAAAAGAAGAGGAAGAGGAATCCTTTTTCATTTTCCCTCGTGCTTCCAAATGGGTTGCTTGAACACACACTGCATCAAGATTAGTAGGACCTAAAACAAGAATCGTATGCCTTAGGTAACTACGCAATCCACCAATATATTTAAGCAAAGTTTCTTCCGTGTTTAGGGAAAGATCCCTTTTCCTAAATTCCTATGTGTAGTCTTGAAAAATTTTCCTTTAGCTTGTCTTAATGTTTTCCAATCCATCATAGTTTTTTTCTATAACCAAGAGGATAATTTTTTTGCCTAAGACTTGAAAAAAATTCATACCAAGAAGTTATTACTTTACCTTTGGTTTCTTCCACTTCCTGAAGCTTACTCTCCTACCAAATTATTGATGTGCCTCCCATTCGAAGAGTTCATAAATGAATCTTTTTCATCATCCCCAATTCTATGAACCCTAGTTATCCAACTTCTCTGCATTTATCTCTCCAGTATACATTGGCAATTCAAACTTGATATCTAACTTTAATGAAGGAAAATCAAATTTTAGAGGTTCACTTTTAGGAATATCAGAACTAGAGATTTCTTATTTCTTACCTTCTCTAGTTCCCTTTTCCCTTTGTCTATCTTGGTACATTTCTTCCACCATTTCCTTCATTTGTTGGAATGATCATCAAAATTATTCTACCTTTCGATCCTCCATTTTAGGACTTTGAGACCATCTAGTACTAATTTTGGGATCTCCTTTAACTAACTCTCCATCACCATTCCTAGATAGAGACCTCAAATACACAAATTATAATCCAAAACAAGTTAATATGAACCAAAAATCAGTCAAAACCAACTCTAATACCAGTGATCTAAAAATCAACTTTAACAAGCAATTGTATAAAACACATATTTTGCTTTGTATTGATTTTTTTACTCAAAATTGAGTATTATCTCCTTTTGTATTTTTTTAATAAAATAATAAAACTTGCAATTACTTTGTAAATATAGATAAATAAAACAAATTCACCAATAATTTGACAAAATGCGTGATAACAGAGTTCGGCACTCATGACCTACATCTTTGGGTCCGATTGAATGGGACCGATCTATTAAAATATTAAAAATAATTCTACAAAATTTTGACCTTCTCACAGTCTTCCCCTATCAAAAATAGCTTAGGTTACTTTTTACTTCATCCTCTAATTCTCTCTCTAGCTCAAGATATGAGCATTTGAATCTTTAACACACTCTCCTCTCCCTATAAAAATAAAACATGCCTCCTTTTATAGTGTTCTAATACCACTAGCTAACCAGTTAGGCACTTATCCTTTTACATGGCCCACCCGAGTTCCATCCTCCTCTAACACATTGGTTTTTAGCCTTAAGGGAACAAAATCCCACATTTGGCGCATAGTAGGTAGGGAGGTAGTTTTAAAGATGGGGCGGTGCATGTTTTGATTGGCTTTTGAGCCACCTTAACCACCGTATAATGTGAGTTCTTGGTTGGCTAAGCATATATTTGGTGCATGGGTAATATATGGTGGTAGTTAGGATATGTTTTAAGCTTGTGAGGAATATATTTCCGCATGGATGAATAAGGAGTTAGGATATTTGGGGATTAAAAATGTGTGGCAAATATTAATACCATGTAGTAGTTAGCATATGCATGGGAGTTGGAATATCTTGGCGGCCAATGTGGAGAAATAAGGGGGTTGGCACCAAGCCATTTACAAAGTTTGATAACAATATCCCACATGCATCAAATAATTACACTATGAAGCATATAAATACAAAGGCTTTGGTAATATGAAATGAAAAGGAGGCCAAGACACCCCTCCATAATTGAGTGTGTCAAACTTGGTGAGGGCCCCCTTCTAGAAAATAGTGAGGCCCACCTATCCATCACTAAGTGTCAAAGACTGGCATTCCAAAAACCTTTTGCTTCATTATCTATACTGTCCATGTGTCACATTTTGATTTTTCCACTTGGCGAGTGTTCACGCATCCAACTCCGTGCTTAGTTCCCAAAATTCACTAGTTTCCCGAAATTTCAAAGGGGGCCATAACTTTTGCATACGAGCTCCATTTCTTACAAATGAGATATTGGAAGAATCATATTTTTTCCTCCACATCATGGAACTAACTACAACTGATTCGAGAAGATCATAGATTGGTGTTTCTTGGTGAGGATCCTCTAGATCAATTGGAAATTTATTATAATCCTCTTTCTATAACATCTTACATTTCCTTCTAACTCTAAGTGGAAGGCCTTCAACCCACCCATCTATGAAAATATTATAGGACTCAAGAACTAGTCTTGAGATCAACTTATCCATCACTTCAAAACATACTTCTAGGCTTAACCAAAGCATTTAACATCCTTAAACATGTTTTCTAAGAATTCATTAAAATTAAACCATCATCTAGAATCTCAAAAAATCATGTACTGATGAAGCGTATGGACACCATACTTAACTAAGCATCATCTTGATTTGACCCTTAAATATCAAGTCATAAATTCTTCATCCCTTAGTAAAAACTAAGGTTTTATATATCATTGGAAATATATCCGAACTAGGCTCACAACACAACTTGAATCAATTCCTAACTCCACCGTAGCTTTTGCAGAATTCCACTTTTACCACAAGTTGTTTCAAACTTCCCTAAAACCCAGTCTTCATAAATAAGGAACACTTTTCCCTTTAGGAGCTCAACCATGATCTGAAACCATCATGGTCATCTAGAAAAACTCCTGGTTAAAAACAAAGTCAATTTACTTATCACCTTCTTTGGAGAATTTTTCTACAAAATAAATATCTTCATAAATAAAACTTTTTAGGTAGGGCCCATACACTCAAGTCACAAGAACTATCTTACCTTTATGGAAAGATGGAGGAGTCATATACTACATAATATTATCACTTTAGAAAAATGAATCAAAATAGGTTTAGTGCACACATTTATCTCCAACTCACTTTTAGCTAGGGTTTAGCTAAGGTTTTAAAGCAACAGACCTTCTTTAACGATCGTTCACAAAAATGTGACAATAAAACCACCTCATTATTTTTGATAAACCTTATTATTTCCATAGTAAAACATCCCCAAAACATTTGGGTCCCATGCAGACCATATGTACAATTCAAAACGAGCATCGAATGTCAAATTTAACCTCAAAATCACATTCCGTAATACCCGGTTTAGCTAAAAATGGTGTATCTTTCAAAATCCTCTTCGAATGACTTGAAACTTATCATGAAGCATCATGAAAACATCATATAACTTTCCATACTCATCATATATCCTAAATAGGTCTGAAACTCTCCATCCAAGTGCACTTACCCATGTTATCTTTCCTATTCTCGACCCGCATGTTTCCCAAGGACCTCATACATGAACTAAACCTTTGAGAACTGACCTAAAACTTATCATAAACCTCATGTACACTATCACTATGCTCCACCATGAGTGATTAACACCAAAAATTGTACCTCCATTTCATTTTACATGCCATAGGACTAGTATTAGGCCTAAAATGATTTCTTCACACCATGAAACACCATGAACTAAACAAGATGAACTCATAGAAACACATGGAAACTTGTGACACACCTCTAGGACCAAGAATGACCTCATGAAAACCTTAATTCAACTTGGGAGACCTCAAACTATGATTATGCCTAATCAAGCATGTTTCAAAATGTCATAAGACTTCACTAAACTTGGTCACTACCAATCAAATTTCATGTTTAACACTAAAAGACACCTCATGGAGACTCAATAAGCACCGTGAAGCCCTTTTCCATTAAAGTACTTGACATCAATGATAACACTAACACATAATAGCCTACAAACCCTTGGTTGCATTTTAGTGTACTAATTTTCCTAATTGTCCTAGTGATAGTGGGGACATTAAAATGTGCCACACCCTTATCCCCTTCCAAGGTTCACCATGCAACCAAATATTTTTCCATTGGGTGTCTTAAAGTGTCTTCTCTCTCCTCACCATCTCCCCAAATCCCTTTTCACCACTAGTCATGCTCAAATTAGGGTCACATTTTTCTATCCCGACTATCCTAAATATCCCTAGGATAGTGGGATAAAAATGTGCCCCACCCCCATGCTTTGAAAATAAAATTTTTAACTAACTCATTCTTCTCATTTCATTTTTGCATGTGAATGGAAAGTGATGTCAAAAGTTATAAGACATGAAATAACTTATTTTCACCTCATTGTTTCTTCAAGACTCCATGATTGTTGAGTATGACCTCCATAAACCTAAATTTTTCCAGAAACCATGTCAAAATCTCTCCAGAATCCATATGCATCAAAACTTGAAAATTGCATATCTTATGAAAACCAAATGAGCGAAATCGGGTCAAATTTTCTCAGTTGTTCTTCAATCTAGGCATCTTCAATAATATGGTAACAATAGAGCAGATGATGCCCTATGTTTTTAATGGTATAAAACCATATTTTTATGCCCTAGAATTTTATTTTTTAGTTTCTAATCATTTTGACAAATGGATTGAGCTAAAATGTAGAGCACGAGATCGTAACAAAGAGCCTAATTTAGTGATGTCATTTTCATTAAAATCCTAGATATAATAAGGAAGTTTATAAAAATAGTATGTATATGGAATCCTTTGTTTTTAAAAATAGTAACTTAATAAAATTTTTAATTCCCCTCAAATCGTGTACTCAAAAAGCATTTAAAATGATAAACTAGGAAATCTTTCCAAAAATAGAAAAAGTAGAAAAATAAAAAATAAGAAAGCAACTACCTATTATCCTAAAAATAAAAAAGTGTCTAAAAATATAAAAACATCATCAATGGAGTTTAATTAAGTATATATGATTGAGAATATTAAATTTGAGAAAAATATGCAAAACATCCCAAAATTACACGTCATGATTCAACTTCTAACAATAGAAAGTCTTTGTTTTAGGAATAGAAAGTTATAGTTGGCTTCGTTTTCAGTCATCTCACTGATTTTTGACATATTCACATAGTTGTATGATGGCTGCATATCTTAAAAATGGAAATTCATCCTTCATAAAGGTCTTGATGCATCATTTTGATCACATTTGTGTCTGGGTGAAAATGTAGAACATGACATGGTGCAACAATTGAGAACACATGGATATTGTACATTCATAGTAAAGTAAAAAGGATTCAAATATCCATCATAATTCAAGGTAAAAAATTATCAATAAGGTTTGAGCCATCCACACCTCCTTGGCAAGTTAGTTGAGTTGAGCTCGGTGAGTTGGGAGAGTTGACCAAAGTGAGTTGGGTTGTTTGAGTGAGCTTGGTGAGATGTTCAAGGTGAGTTGATTGAAGTAAAGAATTGCATGAAGAAGCTAACAAGCATGAAGTGAGGGTAATGAAAAAATATTAAAAGGTGATCCCATATTCCAGGAGAGCTCGTAAATAAGAAAATATCATTGAATATCTCACGAACCCCACAATATAAGAAAGAGTGACTCATTACAACATCCTTCTCTTCAAGGGAATACAAGTATGTCTTCCTCAATAGTAAATATCCCCTATGATGAACAAGAGGTAATATTTCATCAGGCTTTTGAAATTTCTCCAATAGTTAACATGGTGTCAACTCCTGTAGATCCATTTCCATGGATTCAAGAAATGCTTGAAAGTATGCCAAGGACAACGCAACTTACTATCATGCCCAATATTAAAGAAATATTAAAAAGACTAAAGTCCAAGAGAGAAAATAAGGTGCATACAACATCCCGCTCAATTAATGGAACTTTGGGTAATCAGTATGTTGAGATTGTTAGACCTAAGAATGACAAGGCTATTGAGGACATGACTCTGCCAGAATATGATTTGACACGCATCTCATTGGGTAAAGCTTCAAATGAGGGTGACACTCATCTATTCAAATAATCTTCTTCCCGCCTCCTCGCTAAAAAAATAATACAAGAAAATAATTATAAAATTGGAGGAACATGTAAAAGCTCTCAATGCCTACATTCAAGCCTTCTTGGAATCTGACTTCGCATATTATATTCCAATAGAATATATTCCTTCAATTAATAGTGTTGATCCTAAGGAAATCAAGAAATCACAAGGTTACAAAATTTAGGGAAGGATAATGAGAAGTGGATTGAGAAAATCATCGAGCAAGGAAAGGTATTATTTTTGGATGTCATTTCTCTCATCAAGTATGTTCTTGCATTTTTTCTAAAGTAAATAAATTAAAGGAGGATTTTGAAAAATAGGTAATTCATTTGGATGAGGTGTTCCCACTAGTGTCAATATGATCTCCTTCAACCCTCACACTCTCGTGAGTAAGAACATGTTTGTATCAACTGCAGAGAACTTGTCTCAAGTTTGGATCCACATCATGGATGTGAGATATGGAATGCTCAAGAATGCAATATCTGAATTGGAATATTGTGGACAACATGATTTTGAGATCTTAAATGATGTCTATAATTGTGTTCAAAATCTTGATTTCCCTCCGCTCACTGAAGATTTATCAAATTATAATAATTCATTATTTATTTCTAAGAGCTAGTCAAGAAAGAGGCATGTGACTCTCTTTCCTTCAATGAAGATAACTTAGAGTCCTGAACAACATCAAAAATTACATTTATGAAATTATAAAGGATCATAGAGTATGGTTCAAGTAATTGTAAGAAGATCAAAGAAGTTCCCGAGCATGGGTCATGGTGTTGGGCTGCATTTGCATTCCGAGACAGATAAGTTGGAACTTACATTAACTCAATTAAGAAAGGAATTCAAGGAACATGATAATGATCCAAAAATTATCATTGGGAAGCATGAATCAAAAAATTTCTTCATCACAAGGAGCTTATTCATCGGATATGACAACTTCTTCTATTTTCTCTCTTGCTCCCTCTTCTTTCTCTCCCTTTCTAATTCTTAGTTGAGTGTAATCATTGTACTTTGTCTCATTCACTTAAGCAACTTTATAAAGTTATATTGTAAAATTCCCTTTGATTTATAAAAAGGGAACTCAGTTTTCACTTCCTAGGAATATGTAAAGTCATAATTTTAATGAGATCATGAAGACTCATGTAGGGGGTAGGTGAAGGGTCAATTCACATTGCTATAAATTAGAATGGTTTCTTCATTCAAAAGGAGGTTGAAATGTTAAATTTTAACTCTTTCATAGAAATTGTGGATTTTTTGGTAAACTTTGTATCATCAATGGACAAGAAATAAAAGCTACATTTCTTCCATTTCTCTTTTCATGTCTTCCTCTATTTTATATCTTTTATGAACTATTTAAGCATGGTGATCAAGAAAGAGTTATGTATCTTTGATGAATGAATCTAATAATTGTTTTTCTAGGTTTTTAGTCACACTAATGGGACCATTATTTGTTTCCTCTAATTGAATGTTGAACTACTCTAGTTATTGTGACAAAAGGAAGGAATCCCATGCATGCCAGCTTATCACCCAAAGTGAAAGCTGAGAACTCACCCGAGGCACGCGTGGGTACCGAGTCTCTCTTTTATGTGAGTTTAATGGGAAGCATCATCTATGATTAGTGTAAGAGTTTTCATGAGGGAGGTTGAAACATACAAGAACCATAGGGCTCAGAACGACCTCTAGATTCTTGTAGTCACTTCAGACCGAGTGTTTTAACAGGATCCAAAACATGCATTATGACAGAAAGAATTATATAAGCATTCATTCATAGCATGAAAGGAAAGAGAACTTATAAGAGAGAAATATGCATTAGAACCATTGATATTCCCATATATATTATATCGGTAACCTCATTACATTCATTGATTCATTACAGAGTGTCACAGAGAGCAGACCATGCAGTCATGCATATCACTGGACTTGTGTAACTAAGCTATCAAAATAAAAATTACAACTCCATGCCCAAGACATTATCTCTTGAATCAATTATCCACTAATAGAGTCTTTGCAGTAATTTTGTAGAGCTCCCCATACTATATCTCAAACTCGACATGTATATCAAACTCCTAGTGTCTCTCTTTTACTCCGCAGGTGCTTATATTTATAATTCTCCTACACTACCAACTTGCCTTCCAGCACCCTCAGATCTGGTGCCAAGTGTCGAATGTGGTCCTTCATGTAAGCATGCTTCTCCAGGCCTGAGCTTTCCACTTTATCTCATGATGTTCTTCTAGAAGATTCCAAGGCATGCCCTTATCGGGGCCAACCTGTCACCAGGCTAGCATATTATCCATGAGCAACCAATCATGCTTTTCAGGTGTTCTACACTAGGTGATTGAAATTGACTAAGTCCCGAACCTCCTTTTGCACATCGTATGTGTGCTATGTGCTTCTTCCTTAAACCTTTCTCTTGTGCACTTTTGCCTTGCATACCTTTTCATAACTGGGACCTTGTGCACCTAAGCACCTTCATACTTGGCCAATATTCCAGGGGTCCAACATCACCCCACACTATGCCTGTTCTCCATCCTCGAAACATTTTACTTAACCAAGATGCATGTTGTCTAGGGAATCAATGAATAGTCTTACACTTTACAAAGAATAAGGAATGAAAGAATTGGGGAAAGAATGAAGAATGGGGGAGATCAATTCAGCAAGCTAGGGAAATCTTTTCACAAATCAACCTCTAGCTTATTCCACTCTTCGACCTCACCCTATGCCTTCTAGTAGAGGTCGCCCACCAGGGTGCTCACTTCATCAAAACTCAGGCCAATTCCCTGGGTGCCCAAAGTGTCCATGATCTGTTCCATCTCTTTGCCCAGGTCCTCAAGTTTATCCATCCTCCTAGTAATCTAGGGGTATAGTTCCTTTAGTGGGCCTTAATTGAGCTCCTTAAAGCCTCAATTACCTCTAATTTCTTCTCTACTTCAGCCAGAACCTTGTCCCTCTCCACCCTATTCCCCTTGTTCTTTTCTTGGAACTCTTTTAACTCTGCTTCAAGTGTGGTGACCAAGGAGCTTGCCACCTTATCCTTGTCTGCACATGTATCATATGCGGCCTCCACAGATTGGGAAATGACCTTAACCTCCATGAGTACTTGGTTATACTTGGCAATGAGTGCTACCACTTTCAATCTATCCTCCTCTTTCAAGCATGTGGCCACTTTTTATAGATTCTAGGGCCAAGGTCATCTCTCCATAGTGAGGACATGCATTAGATCTTCTATACACTCTAGAAGGGATGAGTACTTCTATGTGGGTGGCACTAAGTCTAGGGTGCTTCAAAAGGATGGCACCTTTGATAGACTCCATTTTCTTGTACACTTCCTGCACCTTTATCTTCTCTTCCTTTAACTCACACCTTAACTGTGCTTGCGCGATCAATTCTTCTTGTTTCAAGCTCTTGGCCTTTTCTACCAGTTCTTCTTCCTTCTTCCCTAACTTCCCTCCAGCACTCTGATCTTATCGTTTTACATGAATAATCTAGCCTCGGTCTCAACCACGACCTTGTTAAGTGCATTGCATAATTTCTCATCCGAGAGCTCCTGAGCATTCACTAAGGGATTGACCCCCTTAGATTCTGGAAATGTTATAAGTTGCCCCCTTGAACAGACTTTGAAGTCTAGCTCATCAATGTGGGACTCAAATGCCCAAGAGAGCATCTTCTTGGTTCTGGGGTATGCACCATCCTTTTCAAAAGACCCCATGGCTAGGAGCCTTTCGTGGGTACAAGTGCTTTGGAATCACGTGCGTAACACCTTCTTTGTGTCATCAACATAGCCCATTACTTGTCTCTATTCTACATCAAGAGTTCTTCTACCTAAGATGCACCTTTGGGGAAGCTTACTATTAGAGCGGGGCCTCCTAGGCTGTCATGCTCTTTTTTGATGTTCTCCTCCTTCCCTTCCTTCAACACTATGTCCACGTTGTGCTCCAACTCTTGGTCTACCAGGACTTCGAGCATTTTTCTGCTTCTCTTTCCACCACCTCAGTGATCTGCTCCTTCATAAAACTTATGGCTCCCTACTTTTCCCTGGCAACCTCCTCATCCCCCTTCATGTCTTCGGTGTCTTCCTCATCTTGTGCACCCTTGCACCATGCGAAGATGAACTCTTACTTCCCATCTCCACTCTCCTCTTCTGAGTCATAGATACTAAACACATGTGGCTCTTGGTCTTTCTCTGCCTCTTCTTCCTTGCCATGACATCTTCCTCACTCTCATCTTCTCTTTCTCCCAAGTATTTTTCCAAGCTGTCGGTCACCTCCGAGTTAGCTTCCTTATCCACCCTCTACTTTTTCCTGAGAGGTGGCTCCTGATCAGGGGATTTGGCCTTATCTTCTTCCTCAGTGACCCTTCCATGGTGATGGGTTTCCTAGGTGCCTCTACCTCTGGTGTCTTTTCCTTCACTGAGACTTCTTTCTTCGTATGTAGGTGCTTGGCTTAGCACTTGTTGTTGGCATGCTCACTGCTCAGTAGTCGGCACACTTGGTGCTTTTTCCTCTCTTCCCCTCTTCTTGGGTGCGGATTATTTCTCTCTAAGGGATCCTTAGGTATGGATAATTCACTCTCTAGATATGCACCCTTCTCAAAATTTAGCCTTATATGGAGGTACACACATCATGGGCTCCTCCAGCGATGGGTAGTGTTATCGGCCTAGTCATCTAGATCTCGTGAGACACATACTTTTCCACATACGCACACTTGTTTCCACCGGGTAATTCAGCTTCTTCTCATCTCCCTATGTTCCCAGTCTAGACTACCTAGCTCCAGCCTTAGCTTCTTTGACTCCTTAAATCTGTTCACTCCCACTGGAAGTATTGGGCAGTGAATGCAAAGGGAAGCTTGCACCAAGGGCTCCATGATTCGTCTATTAGCTTGAACCTACCCAAGCAGAAATGTTGATAAACCATGAACTCATCTTCCCCCTCGGTGGCTCTTTGGGAGTTGTTCAGGATTCTCCACTCTACCCCAAATGCGTTCCTCAGGCATGTACCATTTCTCCAGCCGCGCCTTGTGGGGTGTTGTCATTGTATCACAAGCATACTTTTCAAACCTCTTCATGGGTGAAGGATCCTTGGTGGGGTACTCCCATACAAATTTTTCTAGGTGTGTCAGGCACCCCAATCTCTATGAATATAATGGTGAGTAAGATGTTTCCGAAGAGGATCCTGTCCCCTTCCTTCACGCACTTAACGATTTCTTCTACGATGTATGTAGATAGGTTATATATGGTGCCTTCTTGTAATCTTCTTGCAGACATGTAGCCAAGGTTTGTTGACCTGTGTCCACCTCTCCTGGCCATTTAACTTAGTCACTAGATGCACAACCATTTTCACCACGGGGTCCTTGATGTCTGAAATGTCATAATATCATGACCCCTTCTTGCAGGCATACTCGGTGATGGTCTCTTGAATAGCCTCCTTGTCACCAAGGTCATCTTCCAAGCTATCTCCCTCACATATGAGGCCTATAAATTGTGAAATAAGCTGGGGAGTCATGTGCATCTTGTGCCTTGTAAAGTGGAAGTAATCTTCATGTACCCATGACATCAACCATTGGTACAGGTGCTCTGGATTTCCAAAATAGGCAACTCATAGAGTTGTAGAAGCCCTACCTTCTCCATTTTGACCTTAACGTCATCATTGTATATTGGCAAACCCTCTAGTGTTTGTTTGCTGGTGGGGCACACTAATTCTAGTGCCATTTCCTTTTCTATTGTGTTTGTGTGGTGATTATAGTCACTAATAGGTACACTTCTTAGGTGGGATTCCCATTCCTTCCCCATCATCACCCCATCTGGGTATTACATCTCTGCATACCATTCTTCATTTGTGTTTACTTTGGGTTCTTGTTGTTTGGCCTTGGCCTTGCCCTTTCCTTTCTTAGGTGCCATGGTTGAGGTCTTCTTATCACTCCTACTCTCTCCTTGTTACTCTATCTTACTTCTTCCAATCCTCCAATCTCAAATCCATGATACAACTCTTCTGAACCCATGCCCTAGTTTGTCAAACCCTAACTGGGATAAAATATTCACAAGATAACACCTCTTCAACTCTTTCCATGCCTATGTAACCCCTTCTAGTTTGTAAACTCAAACTGGCTACTCATGCTTCAATCCCACAGATCTTCCTTCACTCGATCGAATATGAAAACCCTAGTTTATAGAACTCACTTATATCTCAAACTCCTCTATTTTGCAAAGTAAGAATGAGAGTGCCCCGACCATTTACTTATAGTTTTTCTCTTTTAAACATTAAATGCTACTTCACCTACCACCATACTTTGTTCATTTAATGTGGTTTTTCAAACAAATCCCATCTTCAATGCCTTCACTTATGCACCCATCCCTGTATGAAAATCCTCCAACCTTAGTGCAACCAATCCAACCAGACTGACAGAGACTCTTGCGCATGCGTAACCCACACCGAAGGCACTTTTTATCTTGATTCTTGCTCTCACCTACCTCATGTTGCTTTAAATGCACTTTTTCCTCCTTAGTATGTGGGATCTACAAGTAGCTTTACCCTGGCACCAACTGTTCTTCCATCTTTCTTTGTATACCTCTTTCAACTAGGCCATTCAACAAGGCTTTTCAACACAACTTCCTTGGTACTTTAATCACACACTCCTTTACATTTCTCCACCCCACACTTAAAATGATGCATGGTCCTCTGCACACTCACAAATTCTCCAAAATAAAAATAAGGTTACTGGCACCCAAGGTGCAAAACAAAACAACAACGTGAAAGGGAAACACAAGAAAGGGAAAATGCATAAAGGAAACTTCTAAACTAACTGGAAAAATTACCTTATTTACAAACACCAAGAAGACTTATTTATAGTAGGGCTTCAGCCTACTCCCATTGAAGTGTCTAGGAAACTTCGTCCCATCCAGCGCTTATAACTGGCACGCGCCCAAATCAAGGATGTACGAGATTGTGTAAGGACCCAACCAATGGACTTTCAACTTCCTTAGATGGTGCAAAAACTTGGAATCATATAGTAACACCATCTTCCCAACCTCAAACTTCTTGTTTCTAATGTGGCGATCATGCCAAGCCTTTTGCTTTGCCTTTTCCGTTGTTTGGCTCCATCGGGTGAGTGATCATCTCTCATCCAGTTTCATTAACTCATCAATTCTTTCTTCCAGTGCTTGTTCATCGGCTAACCCTCCTACGTGTGTTATTCATAGAGAAGGCAACATAAATTCAACCGGAAAAATAGCTTCCATGCCAAACACCAATTGAAAAGGTGTGGCTTTGTTCATCCTTTTATACGTTGTCCTGTAAGCCCATAATACTACCGATACTTTGTCATCCCAATCTTGTCTTCCGACATCACAAATTTTGGTCAAGGTATGACTTAGTATCTTGTTGAATGCTTCCATAGTTCCATTTTCTTGTGGGTGATAGGGCATAGTCTTGTGATGAGCCACCATGAACTCTGATAATAGGATCCTCATGGTCTCATTCAGAAATGTGTACCCCTATCACTTGGTCAAACTCAATGGGCATCCATACCTCATGATAATGTTTTCCCATAAGAACCTTGCCATTATTGCTTGCCATGTAATCTTTAGTTGGGCTGCCTCTTGCCCACCTTGTGAGATAATCCATGCAAGTGATGACATAACGTGACCCAATCCTATGCGTTGCTGGTGTAATAGGTCCTACAAAGTCTATCGCCCACTTTTCAAAAGGCTCCGTGCTAGGAATAGGGTGCAAAGGCATCTCATCTCTCCTTCCTGGTTTTCCAATGCACTGTTAAATGGTCACACACTTTACAATAGTCTCTACAATCTTTGTACAAAGTTTCCCACCACAAACCTACCATTAATATCTTGCGCACGGGTGGCATCACCTACATAATGCCCACCCGCACTTCCTCTGTGTGCTTCCTCCATGATGGCTAGGTGCTCATGCTCTAAGACACATCTATGCAAAACTTCATCATGTCCCAACTTGTATAAGTCTCCACTAATTAACATGTAGGGTGTGGCGTGTATGGCCAACTACTTTTTTTCCAATGTCTTCATTCCTTCCGGTGCCACACCTTCCTTTAAAAATATTGCAATCTCTTCCAAATCGAGGGTGTGCACCACAACCTAAATAGTTGTGCATCTAGCATTGCTTCCTCAATACTCTCGTGTCCTCCCCTAATCAATTCTTGACAGATGATCAAGCCCATAGTTTCTTTTTCTAGGCTTCACTACAATGGTGAATTCAAACTCTTGAAACAACAACACCCATCGACATATGCACCCTTGTAGAACAGAACTTGTTCACTAAATATTTTAATGCCATGTGATCAATGTAAAACAAAAAGGGTGTTGCCAGCAGATACTTGTCTAAACTTGAAGAGCGTGTAGATCATTGACAATGCCTCACGCTCGGTTGTGGTATAATTTTTCTCTGTTGGTGTCAGCTTCCTACTTGCAAAACACAAGAGGTGATCAACAATCCCTTCACCTGGATGCAAGCACTACTCCAATGGTGGTCCCTAAGGCATCTACATGGACATGGAAGGGCTTGTCCCAAGAGGGAAAACATAAAATAGGCATGGTGATAAGCCTATCTTTTAATGTATCAAACACCCTCTGCTTGCACCTCTCCCCAATGGAAGGCACTTTTATGTCTAAGAAGCTCCTCTAAAGGTGCGGTGATCTTGGCATATCCCTTAATGAATTTTCTGTAATAGCCTGTATGCCCAAGGAATCCACACACTACACTCTGGCTAGTAGGCTCCCTTAACCCCATAATAACTGCAACCTTAGTGGGATCTACCAACAAGCCCTCCTTACATATGATATGCCCCAATAAAGTCCCAAAGGGTGTAGCAAACACACATTTCTTAATGTTGAGGGATATCCTCAACTACCTACACCTCTCAAACATTAACCTCAAATTGTCACAATGGTCTTTAACCAGACCATATACTATCCAATCATCCAAATAGACCTGAAGAAACTTATGGATGAAGTCCTGGAATGCTTGCACCACTATGCATGAAAAGACAGGTTGGCATTCTTCAACCCAAAGGGCATGACCATATATGTAAAACTTCCCCACTCGGTGGTGAAAGTTGTCTTCTCCTGGTCTTCCTTTGCAATCCAGACTTGGTGGTACCCTGAAAATCCATCTGTAAAGGAATAGATTTCATGCCCAACGACTCCTTCCAAAATTTCTTCAGTGAAGGGGGTCGAAATGGATCAATGACACAAACTACATTTAATTCCCTATAATCCACACAAATTCTAATCCACCCATCCTTCTTGATGTTGATTACCATCGGACTTATCCACTCGATTCTTCCACTTGCCTCAATGATCCCAAAAGCTATCATTTTGTCTATCTCCTCCTTGACCTTCATGCGTAAGTTGGGATTCATCCAGTAGGGCCTTTTTCTAACCGGGCACACACCGTCCTTTAGTTTTATCTTCATCTCTCCCAAGGAGTGGTGAACACCTTTGAGCTCATGGTACCCACGTGGGAATAAATCCTCAAATTCATGCATAGCAGATCAATGATCTTCGATACTTCCTTCTCTGTCCAGTAATCCCCAATAATAGCTTCCTTAGGTTCTTCTCCTAAACCAATGTTAACTTTCTTCATTTTTAAAGGCTCATGGTAGGCGCGTGCGAGTATCTGCATTGTCCACTACCTCACTGCGTCCCCATAGAATGGCTACCATCCAATCTTTCTGATTCCTCTCCATCAATCACATACACCAACTTTCCCTTCTCCTTTTCCAAACACGCACGTCAAGCTATAACTCTTATGCTTCCTCTTCTTCTTCAAAATGTGCCTCTAATCTGGTTCACCTAGTAATTCCAACAGCCTATCTTCCATCCTGGCACTATCCCCCATGGTAAGGCGCTTGATACCCTGCAAGGCCTTATCAAATGATGGCTTGGTACTATGATATTCAAATGTTTGAATAAGGTCAGTCCATGAGCTCTTGCCAATTCCTTGTCTAGCGTGTCTCTAAATGAATGTACCATGCACACGCATAACCTTGTAGTGTAGAATACAACTTGTGCACCCAGAGGGATGGTGGAAAAGCTTTCATGCCTTCTCTCCAGACCCGTTCACACTCTGGATATGGAAAGAGGGGGCTCCTTCCCATGGTACTCCTTGATGATGGTGGGTACATTGCTCTTGAAAATCTAACAAAGAGAGCAATTCTTACCTCATGCCACTCTAAAAGGATCTCTGATGTGTGGCCCACCACCGAGCTTCTATGCCAAGCAAGATATAACTTAACATCCCCCTTCGTTCCTTTCCATCCTTCCACTAAGCTTCCACCTCCTGTAGAAATATCTTAGGAAGGCTCCTCCTAAATACTTGGGTAGTTCTTTTCCTCCAAGGTGCCTAACCATGCGTGCCTTAGTCACCTTGGTCATCGACCCTCTCAACTACCATCCCATTAATTCGTAAGTTCCATGTGCCCAATTTCACATGCCAGCTTGGTGGTATCACTCACTGACTGAGCATCTTCAAACTGGATAACCCCATTAGTAGGGTGTATCATCTCAGGGTCTCTGATTGAGCACACATAAATCCTATCCAGAACTTCCTCTCCCAATGGTTCAATATATGGTGTCGACTTCCCATCAGCCAAGGTATAATGACCCATTCCTCCTTGTTCTCAAAGCTGATGTACCCTTTGTTGAACAAAGGTCCACATTGTTCTTGTAACACCAAGGGCACCCAAGTAGTGTTGGGAAATTGTCTGCCTCGGTGAGTACCAAGACTTTGAAGTCCCCAGTAAACTTGGCTCCTTGGATAGTGATAGCTTGCATCCTTCAAGACACCGATGGGCATTGCCTTAGTCTTTTTTTCCATATACAACACATTCGAAGATGGCTGTAATGCAGGTCTTCCCATCTGATGCCATGCATCCAAAGTTTAGAACATTAACCTTTGAAATGTGTCAATGAGGATATTGTTGAGGATCCATCCATCTACAACTACATTCAATGTAATCTCCTTGTCATAGTTGAGGCTGAGGGGGAAGGTTCATGTGTAAGACCTATCTCTCACGCTCTTCTTCGGTGTGTGGTACCTTCTCTCTCAACCAAGATCCTAGTGAGAATGATATTCTCCTACCTTAGCATTTTACACACCTCCTTGACCTCATCCAAGTCATCCTTTTGCACCTTGACTCTCCTTCCTTGTTCCTCCCTCCTGGATTACTCCTTTAGACATTGGATCTCCCCTTGTAAGCTCTGAATAACATCCATGGTGTCTGATATATCTCCTTTTGATGTGCGGGGTCTAGATACTTTCCATGAATGACCTCCTCCCTTGAAACCATGGTTTTCTGTCTTGGTACCTCTCTTGCATGTGTGATTCTACCTTGTTGTTACCAAGACAGGCTCCAAACCTTCATCCCATGTTACGGGCATCCACTATATGTCTTCCTTCTTAATACTAACCATTGCAGTGCCCTTGTCCTTCTGGTGCTGTTGATTCATATGCTCAAATAATTCCAAGAAATCCTCATACTTATGCTTCTTTCCACACCATGAGCACTTTGCCACGGTCCGAGCACTCACACTTTGTAATGTTTTGTAGATCCAAAGTTAAAACATGTTCGTGTAAGAACTCACTCCTTCCTCTGCGGTTACCTCGACCACATAATCCTCCTCAAAAACCTCTTCCATGCGCACCTCCTCTCCTTTTGTGCACTCCTCATAATGGTGATTATTATCATTGGAACCACTTTGCAACGATGATTTTGGTGCACCCCATGATCAATGGCCTCATGGATCTGATCGATGAGCCTACAGTCCTTAGTATCATGGGTTGTAGAGGTGTAAATTTTGCAATAACAAGACACATTCTTCCTAATCGTGCACTGCAGCAAGGGACATCTACTTGCATCATGGTCCCCATGACAAATTTCACAATCTACCACTACAATGTGTATTATCCTCCGGGGAAATTATCCTTAACGTGTCCCTCTATTTCAAAATATGTGTACCACAAACCATTGTGAGTCTCATGGGCTGAGTTCATAGATAATTTTTCTAACTACTTTTCCATAGCAATAATCTAAGCCTCTAAGAATGGTCTAACACCGTATCAATACTACCAATAACTTCGACGTGCAGGGTAAGCTTCCAATGCTTCACGCGGGTCTGTAAAAGTTTTATGAGACAAGGCCCTTCTAAAAGGGGTGATCAATCCTCCAACAAACCACTTTGTGCATGTTGAGAAGGATGAATATCATATGATAATTTAGATAAGAGAGTTTTAAAATGCACATCATACTCCCATACACTCTCTTCCATTCCTTGTTGAATCTCCTTCAAAGCGTTGATGCTCTTCTACTCAAACTCAGGAATGTGGAACTCTTCCAAGAATGCATTCTTTAAGGTAGTATAGTCCACCATTTGATGAGGGTCATACTTCCTATACCAGCTATGTGTGTGCCCTTGCAACATGGTTGCAAACTGACTAGCCTTCCATTATGGGGTTATGATACCCTTCACGTGCCATAGCAGTTCACACTTGTGAACATGTTCTGCAACATCCTCAATGCCCTGTAATTTAGTAAATGTAAAGACATTTCAAAGAATACTTGAGGTGGTGGCTGGGGTCCCTATCCTCCTGAGCCAGAGCCTTGGTTCCCTCTGGTGTTTCCTCCACCACCTGATCCACCAGGTCCACTAGGTCCTGTGCCTCTAGAGCCACCAGATCCACCAGAACCACTGGGTCTAATAGGGCCTGTAGGAGCTATGCCAAGTGCCCCCATGGTCCCACTGAATTATGCACCGATGGTCTGTGATGGCGCTCCACTACCACTACTGTGTCTGCGCCACTCCCTGATGTGAGACCAAAAGCTTATACACTTGTCCCTTGTCCAAAGACTCCTCCAAATACTAGAATATGTGTAGCCATAGAAGAAGGAACTATAAAATTGTACCTTCTAGGCATGGATCTGTCTCTTCCACTGATATTAATTGGGTCAATAACACTTCTTCCTGGTTTGGGAAAACCAAGCGCTAGGGCTCGATCACTGGGTGGGTTCAGATATGCGCCAACAAATCTCCTTTCTCCATGTGATGAACTCTCACCAGAAGCCAAGGGCTCTCCCTCACATGCTTGCCAAGATGGGGTAGCACAAAGCTGCTTAGAGTTCTAGGTCTTTCATGTGAACCTCAACTCCTTCCCATAATGTCTATCTCCATAGATCCATCACACTAATAACCTCACATCATCTAGCAATATCCCTTTCACGTGCTTCACTATACTTGATCCGTCTCTCTTCCCTCTCCTTCTCTGTCGTGATATCTTCCATCTTCCTCCACCCAAGATCCCTTACCCAGTGCTCAGAAAGGTCTAGTCGGCCATTGGGAATGCCTCTAAACTCATGGTAACCATCAATATCTTCATAGCTAGAGGAATAACACATAGAAACATTCCTCTAGGTTCTCAGCAGAAATTCAAACTTAGAAACCTCCGAAAAGAGTACGTAGAAATGGTCTACTCCAAGTGTAACTAGTCAGTACTCCTCTTCCACCAATGATCTACAACACGGGTCCACATCAGATCTATATCTATATCTTGTAACCTTTGGTAGTCTTCTTTGTTCCACATATGCGATCCATAACACCAACTTGATCTAGATGCATAGGCTGAAATCCATTCATATAGTTATACTGGGAAGCATCAAAAGAAGGTCTCATACAGATCATGGTAGAGGTTCTCTTCTACTCATCTATCTCCATTAAACTCACGCCCAATGTTGAATCTCTGAGAAAATTCATCCTCTGTGCTCTTGAACCATGATTCAACATTTTCCAAGGTTAACACTCTATCATTACTCACTACATAGATCATGATGTATGTTAAATCCCACTACAACTTTGAAAATATGTCCTAGCAATGGAACCAAGATGTAGTCATTTTACTCCCATCACAAAAGGAAGGAATCCCATGCATGCTGGCCTATCACCTAGTGAAAGCTAATCATTTACCCGAGGCATGCACGGTACCAGTCTCTCTTTTATGTGAGTTTAGTGGGAAGCATCATCTAGGATTAGTGTAATATTTTTCATGAGGGAGCTTGAAACATACAAGAACCATAGGGCTTAGAACGACCTCTAGATTCTTGCAGTCACTTCAGACCGAGTGTTTTAATAGGATCCAGAACATGCATTATGATAGAAAGAATTATATAAGCATTCATTCATAGCATGAAAGGAAAGAGAACTTATAAGAGAGAATATGCATTAGAACCATTGATATTCCCATATATATTATATCGGTAACCTCATTACATTCATTGATTCATTATAGAGTGTCACCGAGAGTAGACCACAATCATACATATCACTGGACTTGTATAACTAATCTATCAAATGAAAAATTACAACTCCATGCCCAAGACATTCTCTCCTGAATCAATTATCCACTAACAAAGTCTTCACAATAGTTCTACAGAGCTCTACCCATACTATATCTCAAACTCACTATGTATATCAAACTCTTAGTGTCTCTCTTTTACTCCACAGGCACTTGTATTTATAATTCTCCTACACTTCCAACTTGCCTTCCAGCACCCTCATATCTAGTGCCAAGTGTCGAATGTGGTCCTTCATGCGAGCATGATTCTCTAGGCCTAAGCTTTCCACTTTATCTCATGATGTTCTTCTAGAAGATTCCAAGGCATGCCCCTATCGGGGCCAACCTGTCACCAAGCTAACATCTTATCCATGTGCAATCGATCATGATTTTCACGTGTTCTACCTTGGGTGCTCGATTTGAATAAGTATTGAACCTCCTTTTGCGCACCGATCGTGCTATGTGCTTCTTTAAACCTTTCTCTTGTGTGATTTTTCCTTGTGCACCTTTTCATAACTAGGACCTTGTGTGCCTAAGCACCTTCATACTTAGTCAATATTTTAGGGGTCCAACAATACCCCTATACAAGAACTTTTCAAAGGTTCAAAGTGAAATGTGCTTGTGTGATCCCCAACCTCATTGGCCACCCCAAAACATTAATATAGGAGTAAATTAGTTTACATTCAATAATGGGAGCCTCCCCATACATAATAAGGAATGGCGCACCACATGTGAGCATTGGGGGAAAAACCTAATTTTTCATATGACAAATTATTTTACCAACATTGAGATAACATATTTTTGATATGTTTTAATATATAATTATTTTTTTATATAGGTTTCATCTATGTTTTATTTCACTCATTTTTGATGTTGAAATACCTTTTTAGGTGTGTGTTTATGTGTGTATTCCTTGAATGAGTGTATATATAGATTGAATTTATTTTAATTTTTTTCTTTTTCTATATTAGGAAAATACATTTTACTATGTACAATGAACGTGTAGGTGATGGATAATTCCAATAAAATGATATGGGAACTACACCATGTATTAGCTAATCAATGTTAAGAGGCTATCAAAATCATATTGTATCAATTTGTAATTATTATTATTCTATTTCGTCATCTTGTAAAATGTAAAGTATTGATGTTTACCCTTATTCCAACCCATTCCATCCTTACCTCTTAGCATTTTAAATATTTTATAAGGTAAAATTTTTGGATAATTTTTTTGATTGAATGTTAAAGAATTACAATGGGAACTGACTTACATATATTGTTAACATATTTTTCTATGTTTTAGAGGAAACATATAGTGAAATTACAATATTGAGTAAGTGTAAAAATTTATTTAGTGATATCCATCAACTAAGAAACTATGGGCAAGCAACATCCATGTTTGTAAAAATAACCTACGACATGATCGACCTCAACGCTTGATTAACAATGTCTTATGGGAATTTTTTTAGAAATAATTGATCGGTGGTGTTCTTTATGTAAGCCAAAAAAATTAACCAATGGAATAAATGGTGGTTGAAATTTGGTAGATAATTTTACTAGAGGATGTTTTAAAAGTTGATATATTTTGAATAAATGATAAAAGGTCATTTCTTAGAGTGGGGGAGTCACATTTTGACTTTCCTAAGTTCTTAAAATAAACCTAAGACCCATATGATTGAATTAGAAAGGATATTTAATATGTTTGAATGCTCGGGTCACTCACCTACTATAATTTATGGCATAGATTGTAATTAATTTTAACAAGGATATAAGAGGATTTATGCATGTTGAAAATGGGGCTTATTTCCCCTTGTGATATGTAATATTTAATGCATGAAATAATCTTTTGAGGAGTATGAATTGGAAAGAGGAAAAGTGTCTACTTTACATTGCTTGGTAATTTGAGTGACTTTCTCATGATTAGAAGAAGTGGGGTCCTTGGTGTAGAGGTTTCTCTTTTAAAGTTTTTTTTGTCCCTCAATTAAATTGGAGTAGTTTTGAAGGATTAAGTTGGGTTAGAAAAGTGCAAGATTAAAGAGGGATTAGATGTATTCATAAGAGGTTTAACAAACTTAGGATGTATCCATAGAATCATCTTGTTTCCATGATTTATTTTAAGTAATTTGTCACTTCCGTAATTTTGTCTCATGTTTCTTGAAAAGAATAGATTGACGACATACTTGTGCATTTTTCCTATATCTAAATCTCTATTATAGTTCTTGATCTTGATTGTTTTCATTATTAAAGTGTGCCTGAAATAATGGATTATTTGCATTAACTTTTATCATGCTCTAGTAGAATTTCTATGTTGATACTAATGTCTTTACGATGCAACTAAGATTGATAAACTTGGTATGTTGATACTAAGTCTGAACCTACACGGGTATAGTGCTGCATAATATAGCTATACTAGATTGAGTTGATGACTATGAACAAGTATGCAAATGAGTTAAATGGGCCAAGGTAAATAAGATCATGTTTATTTTGTCGACACTTCTAGCCTAAACTATAAGACTAAGGTATGTGGACCACGATTATATTATTACTACTTACCTTAGGTCTTGATGATAGTATTTATATATGCAAATTGGACTACATTTGCTTTAGTAATATGATCATGTTCATGTGTTAAACAATAAATTTATGATTGTAAGATATATGGTAGGGACTAATGTTTAAAAAGCATGGCATAAATATTAAAGGGCCTAAACTAATGCAAAACTATGGTTGATGTTTATTCAAATTTATCATGGTATAATATTATGTTAATAAGAATAAGGAAAAACCCTCATTATGTGGCTTGTACCAACTATATATATTTATGGGGGCATTCAATAATCACCACCAACCATTCCATTGAGAAAACAACTAAGTTTAGATTTCTAGGTTATTTCGTTGTTTAATATTTGGCATGGAATTTTTTTGGGAAGTTAGGTGACAACTTTGCTAAATTTGAAAGGCAAGTTGGAGGAAGATACTTTGAGTGGAATTGGTACTCATCCTTCCATGCATTAATTTCCTTGAAACTCTTCCCATGATCCCGGGAAGAGTATGAGGTGGTTTTGGGGAAAAGGGTTAGTTGTTTGGTTATTGTTGTTTTCTTTGTTCGATGGTTTTGTTGGAGCTCTGCATGCATGAAGTTCTCCCTACTTTGATGTTCTCTGTCTATTTTTATCTTGCATGCATTTTGCAACTGAATGTTGAGATATTTTTGGGAAACATTAATTTTGGTTTCAATAAATAATAATGGAGAATTTTGGAGGTCTTTGTTGTGTTGTGGAATATATTCTAGGTCTAAGCTTGTGGAGGAGAGTTGGAAAAGGAGTAGAAGTATCTAGGATTTTGTTTTTAGACATGAATCATACCCTCTCCTCCTTAAAATATTGTTCTATTTACTATTTGCATAATGAAAAACTCTGCAATAGTTCTTTTTTAATCTTATTGATCTAGGTTTTTAAGTGGTATTATTTTAACAAAAAGGCAGTGTATGTAATATTATACGTAAGAAATTTCTATTGTTTTCAAGGATAACATTTAAAGGTGTAGGCCTCCTAAAAATAAACCTTATCCAAAGGTAGAAGAACATATTCTTGTTTCCTGAAGATTGACACTACCAATCTTCATAGGAATGATCCAAATAGAATTGACAGATCGATAATACATTGGATTCAGCCTCTAAATTTATGGTACAAGCTGAATTTTGATGGATCTTCCAAAGGAAATCCTAGGGCATCATGAGGAGGTGGAATAATCAGGGATCACAGAGGTTGTCTTGTTGCTGCTTTGGTAGGTAAAATGGGCCACCAAACAAACCACTATTCTGAAGCCCTAACAACATTATGGGGATAAGGCTGGTTAGGGATTGCAACATTTCCAATATTATAATTGATGGGGACTATTTGAATATAATAAACCTCCTAAATTAAGTTCAACCCCCTAGTTGGACTATTAGGGATTTCATTTATGAATGTATTGAGATTTGTAAATCCTTTGCAAACTTTCAAATCATACACACCTACCATGAAGGAAACAAAGTGGCGGATAGTATAGCTAACTATGGTGTTAGTAATAACATGCAAAATTGGTTTAATGATGACATTCTTCCTAGCATGGTACACAATGAAATTATTAAGGATAAATATGATATACAAAATCATCATTAATGAGCCCCCCTCTGCCGATTTGAAAGTGATTATCTCCTTTGCACGTAGAGTAATTAATATCACTTACATTTCACATGCTTTTTGGGTATGCAAAGAAGTTTTTGAGAAGTGGATTTGGAGAAGAGGCATTGCAGTTCAAAACAATAGAAAAATAACAACAAATGGGTGGACCTCCATGCAAAACGGAACCCATATTCGACCCGGCTTGGAAGGATGATATGATTTTATGGAATTATTTACAAATGGGGGTCTCCAACCTCATTAAGAAAATGTAGGGTCATGATCAAGATATCTCTGTTCAATTTGCAGCTGGATGGAAACAAAGGATGGTTGAGTATGGGGAGATCAACATCAAAATTATTGAAGAACTTATTGTAGAGGTTATGGGTATGAACCTAGATAGGGCTATATTTTTCAGTAAAAGGGTTGAAAAGAATGTTGAAGCGAAGAAATTACTTGCAGAAGGGGAAAATCTTGAATTTGTTGTTATAGGTGTAAAATATGCCTCCATTCCTTAACCCTTTGACGAAATTACAAGGATGATTTTTAGGTATGTAAAGGAAAATATGTGACAGTTCCTCTTAAACATCTAGTTTTCCTAGATCACTTTAGAAGGAATTTACAGAGTTAGTTTTCCACATTATCTTTTAAATTCCTTGGATAATTCTATCCTCAAGTTTTAAAACCACACCCACGCCACCCCCTCCATCAAGGTCTCATTCTCTGCTACATCGTCATTGTCTTCCTAGCTTCGTGAATCCCAACTGCCTCTGCCCCTCTTGCCCCGACACCACTACCCACACCACTACTCCTGAGCATAGAAAAATTAGAACCAAAAATCCTCTTTACCCCATCACCCAACCCTCCATTCCCAAAGGGTCCTTTGCAATAGTAAATAGATTGAATCGGAAAAACTATGCTCCATATTAGCAACCCTACTGAATATTTTTCTAATGAAAAGGAGGAAGGAATTCTCAATAGAATTGTCAAGTTAGAAAAGGAAGTTAGCGACCTGAAAGAAGAGCTCAAATATATGGGTAAGAGAGAAGGTAAAAGGAAGATGAATGATGACCCGATACAAATAATGAGTAGACTTTGAAAATTTATAAAAAAATTAATTCTATGGATAATAGATTGGGTTTGACAAAAGTAAGACATGAATTTATTGTTTCTGTACTCAAGGCTATATACAACTTCATGGAGCAACATGTCAAAAGTGTCTGCATACTCAACGACATTCCTATTGCCATTTGGGAGTCAGATTTAGCAAGGGACCTGGTTCTCTCACATCTGGATAAAAATAACCCTCCCATGTCACGGACCTAGCATTATTCACCTCTCTTCAGAAGATAAAAAATAAGATTGATAAAGAAGTCAAGTAATGTGGACTTTATTGCTTTCAGATTCCTATTTTGATGTTGTGTAGTTGTTGTGTTCAGGATGCTTTGTTGGATATTTGACTCTTTTTTCTCCCTCTTTATATTTTTGTTCAAGCTATAGTTGGTTCTCATGTTTATCTTGAATTCTGATCCTCTTTTGATGGTTTCACCGCACTTTCTAGCTTTTGAGCCTTCTTTTTACTGGCTTAGTCCCTTTATTACTTTGGTATATTTTTTAATGCACTTTTTGGCTTATGATATTTTTGTAACAGGTATAGTCCCTTCAAAACTATTTACCCTTGATTAAAAAAGTGGTATTATTTTTATCTAGGTATTGCCATTTTTATTTAATATTGGAACTGGATATATATATATGTCTTTATGGAAAGTTCTGATAATGGTTATGAATCGATATTATAATGTTATTTTTGGGTATATATTCAAGTATAAAATCTCCTATGAAATATGTGTTTTGTATTATCTTTTGAACACCCTATAGCCTTAGGTTTTTATTTCTATTAATATATTGTATTCCTTGTTTCAAACATAGGTTTCATACGGTTTATTTTTTGGTGAATAGTGTTCTTGGTATTTTTAGTTCAACTGTTAGGGGGTCGAATCATAGCTATTGATGAGGATTGTTCATTTTATAAATCCATTCAGGTTTTCCCAATCATCTTTAAGGGTTGAGTGTGAATATGTTTATACATCCGGTATTGCATCTTCTCTCTCAACGATTAGGCTCTAGTTCTAACCCTTTCTTATCCAAGGAAACTCTATTTTTAATGGATTACCTTTGTCTTTCATCTATGATAGTCGAGAAAGATAATAATAGCCTAGTTAAGACTGATTCATAGGTGATTCAATGGTTAACATTGGAATGGTTTTGAATATCGATAAATTATTATAGTTTTTGTAATGGGAAATAGTGGTATATTGGTATGGGTTCGAATCTTTGTAATGATAATGGTTACTCCGTTATTGGGGTTAACAATTTTGCATTATATGTACTTTATTTTTATTATGGTGTCTGTAGGTATTTACAAATTTCAAATTGATTAATGTAAATGGGGTTTTACCTTAAGGTTGTCAAACTGTTATGATTTTTGTTTATGAATGTTGATTCAACCTTATAAATTATTAAGACATATTTGTATGGTTAGGACAAAATATGTTATTCAATATTATTATCACTACTTAAAGCATTCAAGGATTTTATGCATGATTATTTCATCTTTTCCTTCTAGTTGGTATCATTTTGGGAATATAAGGAAAGAATATGGTATTCGTGTGACTAAGGTTTACCATTGGCCTTATCTTCCATATACGGTTGGGTCTTCAATTTTTAAAGAATTGTACGCACCCAAATTTGCACGTGCTACATTTTCAGAAATGGTTTAAAGGTCCCTAATGATGATTCATGTTTTTTCTAAAGGTGTTCGAGCCCCTTTATCTCTTTGTAGTATATATTTGTATCTTAAATTGTCTTACTTATCCATTTCCTAATTTTTCATAGCTTTCTACATTACTTTTACTTTAGTTTTTCCCTTTAGTTACAAAACCGCTACCTTGCCTAGGTGGCAGCTGCACAACCGTTGCCTTGTTTGGGCTATGGTTGCACAACCACCACCCTACTTGGGTGGTGGTTGTGTAACCATTACCCTTTGTAGAGAGGGAAGTTTTGTTCAAATTTTCGAAACTTTCCATGCATTAATTAGACACGTGTTAGTCCAATTCAATTCACTTTTAGCACATGTTTTTGGGTCGATTGAGCTGATTTTAAGCTTGATTGATTCATGCCAACCTCCTCTTCCACTTATAATTGTTGATTGAGTGTTTAACTTCCCCTCCACATTGTGATGTGGCACCCTATGGCTGTTAAGTGTGTTAGAGCACTACCTAGCCAACCTTATATAAAACCAACACTTCTTCTAAAGCAAATGGCTAGAGATTTTTATTACATTTACGATGTTACTACTTGAAATATTGCTAAAGACCACACAACCAAACACTATTCTCTTGCGTTGTTCTTCCTCTACTTGCATTACTACCAAACCACTTACAAGCCAACATTGCTCCAGCACCTTCTTCTTGTTTCCTCTGCATTCCTAGTTCCCTGGACTCACGTGGACACAAAAGATTGGAAAATATAACTAAGGGGAAACAAAGTGATACCATAACTGAAATTTCCTCAACACTACAATTTCCAAGTTGAGGCTGTTATTGAGTTTATTTATTTCTTCATTTCTTTACTTCTGAATATGTACGCACATTTATCTACTAAAGTAGAAAAATTCATTTCCATATCAATCATTACAAATAGATAAATCATTTTCAAAAGATTTCATTTCTTCTATAAAAGCTTTTGGTGATAGATCCTTCCATGTTTATCCCTATGGGTTTGTGAAGAAATAATATCTCGGGAAGGCTTTACGTATCATTTTAGACAATTGCAACTTCATTCAAATTTTGGTCTCCATTAAATCTTCTCATATTCTACCTGAGAAGTTGTAGGGGAAGAAAATATGATCATAAGCTTTAATTCTTCCAAAGGTCTCTATGGTAGGAAAAGGATTTAAAATTCCACAATTACAGATTGAAAAATATTTTAATTAATTAGGATAGATTAAATATATCTTAGGTTGCATGAGATAAATAGTTACATCTGACTATTTATTTGTATAGGATTTGTTAATTAGAATTAGAGGCAATTTATTTCTTCATTTCTTCGTTTTCCTCTATTAATTCCAGAAAGCTAAAAAATACAAAAATATTAGTTTAAATTAGATTAGATTGTTGTTTATTTCTTTATTTCTTCTATATTAGAAAATTAAAAAAACATAGTTAGATTTTATTTATTTAGATTAGCTTGTTATTTTCTTTTGTATATTAAATTACACAAATGCACACATGACCATTTCGAACCACAACAAGAGAGAGTTTATGGTTGTGATCCCAGGGTCCCCTAACCAAATGGGCCTAAATAACTCACAAATTTAGATATTGGATTATGTGCCTTAGTATTTAGAACATCCCCACATCCACCAGATATTGTCCAGGACATCCGAACGTCTTGAACAAATATTTTTACAGAGATTTCACATTCTAAATCGAACCGAGATCACCGTGCATAGATCTAGAAGAACTATGCCTCTCTTGTTTATTCCATGACCTTTTTGAGACATCATTATGAGGCACCCTCCAGTCACTTTCCATGCATTATGCAATCGGTCGAATGAGTTTCACACATAGACATTGACATAATTTTTGTGTGTGTATAATCCTTTATCATTCCATTACACCGGTTCAAGTTAGAGACGATTTCATTTCCTTGAGGAGCACATACCTTTGGTTCCTATGGAGGACATTAGGTTACCATGATAACATGTTTATCAAATACAAACCTATTTCCGCTTCATATAGTCATCCAATCATTCTATATAGGTTTTCTTGGCATGACCTCAAGAGGTCGAGTGCGAATCAAGGTCACGTGTTGATTTTTGGTCGTAAAAATTGGTGAACCCAACGTGAAGAGCTAGTCTCTTTTAATTTCCATAGTCTTAACTTATTCCATCCATCTTCCTCCTCTCCCATTATTCTACAAGTATTCACATACCCATAGAATATGTTGGGACAAGAATCTGATGACCCATTTTGGGTCTTGAGGCATATTACTACCAAATGGGTATGCAACAGTCACCCTCACTATATAGGTGGGCTAATAACTACTCAACTAATATCCCTTTACCTCACACTCCTCCTCCTCAAGGGACCAATAATGGTTCATTGGTCATGATCAAGGAGATTGATCAACCTATACACAAGCAAAAGCCTGAACTCTCCAATTCTAACAACATGACGTTCACTAGAGAGTCAGGATCCAATCCTTGGATTTTGTTCAGACCAAAAATACTATGCAGTCTGATTCACTCCCATTTTTAGATGAGGTATACCTAGTGCACTACACCTGAAGCAAGCAATGCTTAAAAAAACATAAACTAGTCCCCGACCGATCTGATAACACGTTGATGTTCTTCTCCAAAATGACTCTGCTACCCCTCCTCCTACAAAAAACACATCCAAATAGGGATGGCCTCCCAAGGATCAAGTTATAGTAGGACATCATGTAAATTTTCCCCCCAACTAGGCTCAAAACACACCCAAGTTAAACATGACATCATCTACGGGTGATGTAATTTCAACATTGGTAAATAGGGTTAGAGAATTAGAGCTTTCTCATCCCTCCCAAGCTACATCTTTCACACGGTAGGGGCGAAATTCCCCAACATGCACAAAAAATTGGCCATGCACCCTCAACACTACCACCACCTTTAGTTTAAATGGGTTTTCCTTGCCCTAAAGATCTCCTCACTGGATCAGGAACATTAGGTATGCCCCCTCACACCTTGTACGGATACCCTCAATAGGAACCATCCAAAAGTATGTTCTCGAATGTTTTCCCAACTGAAAATGTGATGTTCCCTTACTTTTTTCCTCCTACTTCGTACTGAACACCGTTCCCACATATTTGTACATGTATTTCAAATTTCTATTGAGGAACATGCTCTATTTTCTTGGCTCATATGCTCAGCCACAGGGATGCCTTATGCCTCTACAAATTTTACGATGCGCCATATCAACCTCCTATACACCTACTCCACCCCCTATCAAGGGTCATCCACACTAGATTCCTATTCTTTGGGCACATATGTCAAATATCTTAAGGAGCCCCTAGAATTTACTATACTGAAGCATAATGCTTATGTATTTGCTTTCCAAATTTCCAAAGTTTAAAGGGGAGGGGGATCCAAACATGCATATTAAGGCATATGTAACTGTCGTTAGAGAGCTACTCCCATGGGATGTGGTTGTAGCTAATATCTTCCCTAAGACCCTTGAGGGGATCACTCTTGATTGGTATTACAGGATACTTGAAGCCTCCATACACTCCTTTAAGAAACTTGTATCCAAGTTCATAAATGTGTTTGTTATACACAAAATATTAAGAACAAGAATGAGGGAATTCCTCAACATAAAGCAAGAGCATAATG
This sequence comes from Taxus wallichiana var. yunnanensis, assembly GCA_018340775.1. Classification (NCBI taxonomy): domain Eukaryota; kingdom Viridiplantae; phylum Streptophyta; class Pinopsida; order Cupressales; family Taxaceae; genus Taxus; species Taxus wallichiana. Next base: position 414,162,426 of record CM031238.1, on the reverse strand, counting down.
AAACTACTACCCACTTCAATCAAAGGTGGAGGTAGGTCTTCTACTATTTGATGAGTGCTCCTAATATGGATCAGACATATATTTTTGATCTATTCCTTTATTCCCTTAACTAGGAAACAAAGGAAAAAGTCTAAAATTTCCCCCTTAGGAGCTACAAGGAGGTATTAGAAGGTGATCTCCACATTGATCAAGTGGAAATAGATAGTGTTCAAAAGACCTATGGTTAAAATGGTAGACAGATCACTCCCTCCAGGGTAATTCAAATTAACACAACAATTCCAACAATAATCAAGGATGTAAGGTCCTCAATAAGAATCGTGGTGTTATAACAGGATGATGTTACTTGATCAATCCAAAAATTTAATTTTTTAACACTTGAAGCACAAACAATGTCAATAACAACGTGAACATAAATAATTAGAGGAGTAACAATTTCACTCCTTCCATCAATGTAGTGGATTTTAATCATCCTCCACCTCCAAAAAAATTTAGGCCCAAGGCCCCAATCAATACCCAAATGGGTATCAAAATCAATATCAAAACCAAGGGCAAAGGCCTCCAAACTTTAATTATAACAACCAATAGTTAAACAACAACTGAAACTTTGGACCGCAACAAAACACAAATCAAAGACCTCAAGATTATGATCCTAACCTTTATTTTAGCTTCCATAGGGTCCATGGGCATGATGCTAGAACTTTTTAAGACTGTAACAAGTTCATACAATGCCTACCAGAGGACCAAAGATAACTCTTCATCGAGATGTTTTGGAAAATCCTACAACGCCAATGCAGAATGCTAGCATGGGGCCGTTCCCCCAAAAAAAAAAAAAAACTCTTAGGATCTTTAGCAACCCTCTTCCTACATGTCCTAAAAATGGAAAATTAAACCCCCATGGAACAAACAAGGGTAACCTAGTGGGAAACAACAACCACAAAGCTTCCACTTCTTCAAACCCACTAGTAACACCTCCGTTAGATGGTCGATAATAAAATAATATTATAGGTCTTGTCGAATTAGATATTGAACCTCAAATTAATTTAGCTACAAGAACTTTTGCTTACTCAATGCATCCTATTCCCATCTACCCATCTATGATGGATGACAATCTAATACTTTCGAGGCTGGTAGGTGCATATGATCTAATTATGGATTTAACCAAGATCTTTTCTCACATCTACTTCTTAGATTTGTTAAAGAACTCTCCTACTCATCAAGTCACTTTGTTAGAAGCATTGGGTCTTGGTCACTTGATTAATGTTACCCCTCCACTAGAGGCACAAGTCAACCACATAGACTTTGACATCTATCCTCCTAGGTAGCTGAAAGAGATGTTGGATTCATCTTCGACATCAATAAGATGCCCACCAATGCCAAGTTGGCATGTAGAGGTGACCAAATGTTATATTTATAGGTATAGATTTATAATAATTATGTTAAATGTGTAATGATTAACGATGGGGAAGCTATTAATATTGTCCCCTTTTCATTCCTCTAAAAGTTAGGCTACGGGAAACCAATTGTTCCTCAACTAGAAATACATTGAGAGGCTACAACAATCTCAAAGCAACGTCCATAGGGACCATAGTGCTCTGATGACCCTAGGGCCCAAGATAGTTCTAACTAATTTTTATATTATAGATAAGGAAACCAACTATAATATGATTCTTGGTCACCTTGGATCCATCGAATGAAGGAAATCCCTTCCACGTTGTTCTAAGAAGTCAAATTCTTACATTTGGGGAAATTATTCATCACTCAGGGTGACCCAAAGCCTTTCAATATTCACCTAGCCAACTTAAATAATAAACTTGGGGTCCATATCGAGTTCAAACTCGCCAAGTAATCGGTGTGACCAAACCTAAGGATAAAATGCTAGAGTCCAAATCGATTCCCACAATGAAACTAAAAACCTCCATTTTAATTGAAGGGGTCATTGCAACTAAATATGATACTATTTTTGTTGAGGTAGTATCAAACGAAACCAAGGATAATATTTTCAAGTTATTGGATAACAACTTTCTTATTCTCCTTCCTTTTGAATCCTTAGGCATAGGACATGATCTAGGACTTGGATTTCTTCTAACGAAGAGATCTGCATGGTTAAGGTCTCAAAAGTGGAGGAAGAAGATAATAGAAATGATCAAAAATCAATCTTCCCTAGCAACTGTTGGATGTTCATTTATGATAAATCGAAGTGTCATTTTCGTGCTAGGGTAGGTTTGATCCTCACTTCCCCAGAAGGCAAGGTTATGCCTTTTCCCTTTAAGCTTAATTTCGAATGCACAAAAATGATGCAGTCTGACAAGGCTCTTCTTCTTTGTCTCATTGTATCCAATATAATGGGTGCTTTCAATATTAGATTTTTGGTGATTCCCAACTAGTCTCCAACAAAGTTTTAGAAGCTTATGAGACTAGATCGGAGAACCTACAACTCTATAAGACTACTTGCTTAACCTAAGAAAAGGTTTTTACTTCATGTATCCATTGAAGTTATCCCATGTGAACATAACCTTTTAGCTAATTTTATGGTTACTTCTACTTCTCCTTTTTGTTTAAGTGGATATTTCAAAGATCTTAAATTCAATGTCTCAATCTGAACCGAACCCCTAGTTCAAAAATGCTTTGACTAATCCAATTCTTGTATATGTTGAAACTACCAACAAGCCTACCACTTTAGATTATGTGGAGAATGATGAGGCTATACTAGGTTACCTTAATGTGTACACTGACCTTCATCCCACGCATCACAAGAGGGGTTTCACTCTCATACCTCACTCTTCCTTCTATTTTTGAGATCATACGATAGGTCCTTCCTCATCACAAGTCCTTAAGATTTATGAATTAGAGGAGGAAGGAGAACTAGAACTAACTCCATCCCCACTGAGTTTGAAGTGGGCAATTCCTCTTTAATTGAAGGAACCATAGATATAAATATTGGGACCGAGGATGACCTGAGATATTGAAACTCGAGTCTTCTTTAACTCTAGAAGAAGTGGGAATTCATACAAAGGTTATCAAGGAACATTCAAAATCCTTCACATTCGATTCTGAAAGAAATGATGGGAAGCTGTTCCTCATGTCATAGTCCACAATCTCGTAACCAAACCTTCCGCCAAGCCCATCAAACAATATTCAATACCTATGAATCCAAAATTGGCTCTGATGGTCAAAGAAGAGGTTATGAATCTCCTACATGTGGGATTCATCAAACCTATAGATTATTAAATGTGGGTATCAAACATAGTCCTTGTTTTAAAAATAATGGGAAAAATGAAAATATGCATTGATTTTTGGGACATAAAAAAGGTGTGTCCCAAGGATGATATCCTGTTACCATCCATCGATTTCATTATGGATGTAAAAGTTAGATATGAAATGTTATCACTCATGGATGGTTTCTCAGGTTACAATCATATTAAGATCTCTAAGGAGGATCGAGAAAAGACCAATTTAATTACTCCGTTGGAGTACGTGTTACTTATGAGGTCATGTCATTTGGTCTTAAAAATGATGGTGCTACCTATCACTGGGAAATGACCTATATATTCCACGATCTTATTCACAAGATTATAGAATCATATATTGACGATCTTCTAGATAAGGCTAAGAAGAGTTGTGGTCACTTGCAAGGTGCTTTGCATCATCCTCTCTCATCTCATTGAATATGGTGTCACACTAAATCTAGAGAATTGCATATTTGGAGTGATGAGTGTTGAATATTTTCCATTTTTATATATATTTTCATTGATGTCAAGATGGATGAGTTGATATAAAATTACATTGATGGAAAAAAAAGTGAATTGGTAAAGTGAGAAAGATGAAACCATGAAGGTTGGTTGGTAGTGTTAGCTTAGAGAGGCTTCAAAATAATCAAGGATAAGTCCTAAGGGAATTAGTCAAATTTTGGGCTAGCTGCAGAGATGAGGAAACATCCACCAAAGTCTAGAGATATCCTTTGAAGAATTGGAGTAGCCACCAAAGTCATTAGAAATCCACCAAGCACTAGAAGATACCACGGAAAAAGAGTGAGTACTGTGGATAAAGGGATGAAGTCACCAAAGCAAAAGGATCCAAAGAAAAGTCACAAAGTGAGAATATCCCAAAGGAAAAAACCACGGAATTAAATAAAAGTAAAGAATAATTCATGAAATAAAGGAATTCAAAGAAAAACCATGAACGTAAGGAAGTTGAAGGAAAAACCACAAAAAAGAAAAACCGTGAAGAACAAAAGTAGCTATTACGATGGATGATAGTCGCGAAAGACTATAAAAGCCACAAGAAGAGATAGAGTTGTGGACATGGAACAATTCCACAAAAAGGTAGCAAGAAAGGATGAAATCCATGAGACAATATAAAATCCATGAGAAGCATAAAAGAACCGTGGATAACTAAAAAGTCGCCAAAGAAGAAAAAGAGTCACGATACAAAGAAAAGTTAAGGAAAGCCATGAATTGATGATATATGGACTGGAATAGGCTAAGGTAATAAAAATTGGTTCAAACATGGAAAAAGTAAGAATGGTTCACCAAATTCGATGGTTATTCGATCGTTAGGTGATTGCGGCTAAGTGCACAACTTGAACTTCACATAGGCGAAGAAATTTACTATTCTAGCTGCTAGCATTTAATGTTCATTGACCTTATGGAAATGCAGTTGAAATTTTCTATGTGATCTCAAGTGTCAAGGAGAAATAAAATTTGAATAAGGAAACGAATCTCTCATCTCGGTCACGTTACAAAGGTGGAAAGTCTATTTTTGGAAAACAGATGATAAATAAGTTATGGAAATGCATGGGAAGTGGTGTAATCAAGCTGAACATAGAAGGGACAATATATAGAGTCATTTGCATGCATTTAATAACCTTGATTCTCATGTGACCAAGTAAGAATGTGTACGAAACACAATTTAAAGTGATGGAATGGGTTGATGGCGATAAAGTTCAAAATTGGAACTATTTTGGTAGTTTCTCGAAAGAGAATAGTGCTAATCGAGCTAAGCAAGAGCTGTAGAAGAGAGATAGATGATGCAATCAAGTTGAGAAATATCTACAAAAGTAAATATAAGAGTAGATCGATGAAGAGAATATTTATTAGATGAAAATAACATCAAGGTGGTAGATTTTTTAAGAAGAGGAAATAGAATTAGGCTGTATAAGCATAAGAGAGTGAAAGAACACAGACTACACCAAGAAAGTGATCATAATACATTGTAATAGTAATTTTGTAATTATACGATCAAATTATGTATAATAACCAAGTCTAAATTATAGCTTAGCATATTCAAGGAGTTATATCTTCCTTGTAGGTGGGTGCATGTAGAAGAAATATCTTGTGATGTGTAATATTAACTAGAGTCCTTTTTTTGCTTAATATTAGCAGAGGTTTAGGGGTTAGTGCTCCTTGTAGGGTCTATGCTTTACTAAAAAATATTGTAAGATGTGTTATATTCTTATGAGTCCTTGCTTTATGTAATATAAGCAATGATTTTGTGTGTGGTTTTTCTCTAAAAGGGTTTCCCACAATAAATATTTGTTTTTAGTGTTTTTGCATGATATATGTTTGATTGTCTACTCATAGTTTAAAACTGCACATCATTGAAGAGTTTAAAATTAACACTAAGTAAATAAATTTAATCTGCACTGATTCATCCCCCTCTTAGTGCTTGTGATCTTCAAAAATTAGTATCAGAGTGATGTCCTTATAACAGAAGCTTAACATATTCAAGGAGATCCTCCTATCACAAGCATGGCAACAAATCAGGCACAAGGTAGTTTGTCACTATCTAGATCACCTCTCTTCACTGGTACAAATTATGCATTCTGGAGAATAAGAATGAAGACATATTTGATGTCACTTGGTTTTGATATCTGGGAATACGTTGAGAAAGGATATAACCCTCCAATCGCATCAATTACTTCCTCCACAGAAAAGGAAAAATATGAATGCAACTCAAGAGAAATGAATTCCCTTCTATGTGGATTGACTAGAGATAGAGTTTGTCAAAGTTATGCATTGCAAAAAAATAAAGGAGATATGGACCAAACTGTAGAGCATCTATGAAGGTGATGAAAAGGTCAAATTGGAAAAATTGTAGACCTACAGAGCTCAGTTTGAAAATCTTAAAATGAAGGATGATGAGAGCATAACGACCTACATGCAAAGAATAGATGAAGTCATAAACATGATCAGAGGCCTAGGATAAAATCTTGAAGAGTCTATTATTGTTCAAAATATTATGAGATCCCTGACCAAAAATATGATGCAAAGGTTTCAGCCATAGAGGAAGCCAAAGACATGAAGACTCTCATGATGGATGAACTTCAAAGCACTCTATTATCATATGAGATGAGGACCATTGGATCTAAGACTACCAAGAAAGAAAACCAATGTAAGAAAAATAAGAATAATCAGCTTTAAGAGATGATTTGGATGATGAAAATATTGAAGCAATGTTTTCATAAAACTAAAAAGAGGCTCAGGTAAGTATAAAGGAAAACTTCCCTTTTTCATGCGGGCAAGTAGGTCATTTTGCTAGAAAGTGTCCAAACAAGAACAAAGATAATCATTTTGAACATGAAGAAGATAGTCATAAATATTACAAGAAAGAGACTGGTCATTCAAAGAAAAATAACAAGAAAATGTTCTTCAAGAATAAAATAAACTTCTATTCAAAGGAAGAATCAAGTGACTCTGAATCCAGACAGTCATGGTATTTTTAAAAATGAGAATGATGAGGATCAATCAGAATTTTTGTTTATCACCATAGATGAAATTGAAGAAAGTAACTCCAAAGGAAAGTACACAATTGATCTTGAAGAATCGATTAAGAAGAAGGCTGAGGTAAATCTCAAATCAGAGCTAGTGTGTGATCTTGAAGAACTGAGTTTGTGTAGAAGAAAGAATCATAAGTTGAGATGCACACTAAAATATTACAAAGAAAAAATCCACATATTTGAACAAAGAAAGTCTCAAAGAGAAGAAGAAGAGGCTAATGAGCTCAAGGAGTTGGAAACCCATCTTGAAAATATTTCAAATTCTTATAAATCAAAAGAGGATGAATGCAATGAGCTGAACTCATAAATGGAGAAAATAAAATATGAGAAACAAACTAAAGACATATGAAAAGATTGAAAAGGGCTCAAATGTTTTGACAATTATACTTAACAATCAATGTGATACAACTGATAAATCTGGAATCATCTTCAAAGGAGAAAATAAATAAAATGAGCCAGCCAAGAAGGAAGGAAACAAGTCTACGGAAACCCTAAGTACCTCATATGCTGCAAATGAAGGATTCAAAAACCCACAAGAAGAATAACCATTGCACCTATGATCACCCATGTTATGAGGTACACTCACTCTTTATATGGGTATTGTTATTCTTGTAATCAGTTTGGACATAAAGCCGCCAAGTGTAGAAAATTCTCTAGAGGCTATAGGAGAAACTTTGGCCCATCTTACACTAGTTTGGGCTACAATAATGTCAAATACCATTATTAGAAGAAGATTCATGTGGTTTCAAAAAACAAACAAGAGCCACCTAAACAAAAGAAGTGGATATATGTTCCAAAGAAAGATGAGAACAAGAGAAAAGAGTCATGTTCAATAGTGCAGACTACATTTCATGTACAAAATGAGGATAAAATCTGGTACTTAGATAGTGGATGCTCAAGCCATATGATAGGTGATAAAATTAATTTAATTAATTTATCCAACAATGCATTAGGTGTTGTAAGATTTGGTGATAACAACTCAACAAACATAGTTGGAAAAGGAAAATTGAGTTTAGACCATGGAAAGACTATCACTGAAAAATGTTATATGTTGAAGTTCTTAAACACAATCTCTGAGTGTGAGTCAAATGTACAAAAGAATATATAATGTAATATTTCATGATAAAGGTTGTGATATTATAAATTGAAAAACATGAAATAAAGTTGCAAAGGCCAAGCGGAAAAAGAACAACATGTATGTTCTGAATGAGATAAATAAAGAAAAATCTTCATTAGTAAGACTGATAATATTTGGGTCATGTGACACGTGAGATTGCGACATGTAAGTTTTGAAAATATGGTCAAATTGAGTGCAAAAGGGTGTGTAAAACATATGCCTGAAATTGTGAAACCCGTGGATACACTATGCAAGGCTTGTTTACATGGAAAAAAACTAGGAGGTCGTTCAAATCAAAGGAGTACTCTACAACTAGACCACTGGAGTTGATCCATACAGATCCATGTAGACCAACTAGGACTAGAGGCGTAAATGGTAAGTTATAATTTATGTTTCTAATTGATGATTACACTAGGATGACATGGGTGGCATGTTTGAAACAAAAATTAGAAGCCTTAGAAAAATTCAATAAATTCAAGGCACTTGTGGAGAATGAGAAAAACAAGAAAATTAAATTCCTAAGATTAGACAGAGGTGGATAATTCTGGTCAAATGAATTCGATGAATTCTATGAAGAAAATGGAATTAGGAGACAGTTCTTAGTTGCAAGAACACCTCAGAAAAATGGGGTGGTTGAAAGAAAGAATAGGACTATACAGGAGATGGCAAGGACAATGCTAAATGAATCCAAACTCTCAGACATATATTGGAGTGAAGTAGTCTATACCATGGTCTATCTTTTGAATAGAGCTCAACTAAGAATAAATAGTGATAAGACTCCTTATGAACTATGGAAGAAGAGACCAACCAATGTGAAGCACATAAGAGTCTTTGGCAGAAAATGCTATATCAAAAGAGATGAAGAAAACTTGGGAAAATTTGACTCTAGGTGTGATGAAGGGATATTCCTTGGTTACTTAGCGATTAGCGCGGCTTACAGTGCCATAATAAACTATTGAAAAATATTTTTAAAAGCACTAATGTAAAGGTGGATGAGACTCGTCACACAAAACCAACACTCAACACAATTGTGGCCATGAAGAATAAGAAGATGATGAATAATTGGACAATCCACGTGAAGAAGCATATGAAGAAGAAGAAAGTCCAGACACTAAGGCACCCTCTAGGAAAGTCAAAAAGGACCATCCTTTAAATTAGATCATTGGAAATATATATGGTGGAATCCTCACAAGAAAAAATTTCAGAGAAAAGCATAACCATGATGATATAGTGCTCATGTCAATGATAGAACCCAAGAATGTTGTAGAAAAACCAAGGATAAATATTGGGTAGATGTCATGAATGAAGAGATGGATCAAATTGAGAAGAATGAGACATGGGAACTAGTACCTAGACTATGGAACAAGAATGTAATTGGCACCAAATGGGTATTCCGAATAAGTTGAATGAGAAAGGATAAGTGACAAGAAATAAGGGAAGGATATTTTACAAAGGATACACGCAAATGAAAGGAATTGAATTTGATGAGACATTTACACATGTGGACATAATGGAAGAAATAAGACCATTCCTAGTTTAAGCAACATATAAGAAGAGGTCAAAGTGTTCCAGATGGATGTAAAATCATCCTTCCTAAATGGTTTTCTAAATGAAGAGGTGTACATCAAACAACTTGTTGTATTTTCACTAACTAAAGATAAAGACTATGTGTGCAGGTTGAAGAAAGCTTTAGATGGATTAAAACAAGCTCCCAGAGCTTGGTACAATAGATTGGACTCATACCTCATTGAGAAAGGATTTAGAAAAGGTGTTGTAAATAGTAATCTCTACATCAAGGAAGAAGGTGAACATATGCTAATTGTAATAGTGTATGTAGATGATATCATATTTAGCGAGAGATGTGACAAGATAACATATGATTTTCTTGATATAATGAAATAAGAGTTTTGAGATGTTAATGCGGTATCTATCATTATTTTTGGGACTACAGATCAATCAATCAGATAAAGGTGTGTTCATATCCCAAACCAAGTACATCAAAGAAATGTTGAAAAGTTTAGGATGGAAGACTACAAACCAAGTGGTACACCAATGGAAGTTGGATGCAAGCTGAGCAGAAATGATGAATCACCAAAGGTAGACAAAACATTGTATAGATCCATGATAGGAAGTCTACTTTACTCCACCGCATCAAGACCAGCCATTATGTAAGTGGTAGGCCTTGTTGCAATATTTCAAGAAGATCCAAGGAAAAACACCTCAAATCAATCAAGATAATTCTGAGATATCTCATGGGCATAATTGTGATTTCAGCATCAAAACATATACAAATGCATATTGGGTAGGAAGTGTTGATGATAGGAAGAGTACTAGTGGCGGAGCATTATTTTTTGGAAATTGCTTAGTATCTTTGCTTGAGAAAGAAACAATCATCAGTAGCTCTTTCAACATGTGAGGTGGAGTATACAGTTTTCATGATGTGTTGTACTCAAGTTTTGTGGATGAAGCAGACATTGGAGGATTATAAGGTAAAATCTGAACATCTAATTCCCTTATTGTGTGATAGTACAAGTGTAATTAGTGTCTCCAAGAATCCAGTGTTCCACTCAAAAACCAAGCATATACCAATAAGATATCATTTCTTGAGGGAACAAGTGAATGAAAGGAAGATCAGTCTAGAATATGTGAGCACTAAAGAATAAATTGCAGATATAATGACTAATTCGTTACCAAAGGAAACATTTGAGCACTTAAGGAATGAATTGGGGGTCATTCCTGAACCCTCAAACAACTAAGCGAGATGTGTAGGAAACACAAGGGAACATTCTCAGGAAATATCAACTCCTAAAAATAGTACCAAAGTGAGGAGGAGCTAATATATTAGCTCAAATTTATCAAATTATGCATCATCTCAAGGGGAGCATTGTCACAAACACACCAGAATAGATGGATAAGAAGCATAAGCCTAGGGGAGATTCTTAAGGTAAGCACATGAAGAAACTAGCTTACAAGTACATTTAGTTTTATGTGGCATAGATGGCCCTTTGTCATTGTTGTCAAAGGGGAGAAATGAAGAAACCAAACCATTCCATGGATATAGAAGAACAGGAGAAAGGAAAATACATGTATGCAAGCATTTTACCATCAAAATATTATAAGGTTTCTATAGGTTGGATTTTTCCATCAATGAAAAAGGGGGAGATTGTTGAATATTTGTCATTGTTATATATATTGTCATTGATGTCAAGATGGATGAGTTGATATCAAGTTACATTGATGACAAAAGGAGTGAATTGGTAAATTGAGCAAGTTGAAACCATAAAGGTTGATTGGTAGTGTCAACTCACAGAGGCTTCAAGATAGTCAAGGATAAGTCATAAGGTACTTAATAAGCTTTTGGTCAAGCCGCAGAGATGAGGAAACATATACAAAATTATAGAGATCCATAAAATACTTGGAGTAGCCATCAAAGTTAGTAGAAAGCCGCTAATAACTAGAAGAAATTGTTGACGTAGAGTGAGTACCGCATGAGATAAAGGGATAAAGTTGCAGGAGAAAAAGAAGCCAAAGGATAAGTCACAAAGTGAGAATAGCCCAAAGGAAAAAACTACGGAAGTAAATAAAAGTAAAGAATAAGCCACGAAATGAAGGAATTCGAAGAAAAAAAACATGAAGGTAAGGAATTTGAAGGAAAACCCATGGAATAAAATACTAACCATGAAGAACTAGAGGATCCATTAAAGATGGATGAAAGCCGCAGAAGACTACAAAAGTCGTAAGAAGAAGAGATAGAATTTTGGACATGGAAAAATGTCCCGAAAGGTAGGAAGAAAGGAGGAAAGCTGCGAGACATTATAAAATCCATGAGAAACATAGAAAAACTGCGGATAACTAAAAATTCACCAAAGAAGAAAAAGATCCACGATATAAAGAAAAGTTAAGGAAAGCCATGAATTGATGATATATGGACTGAAATAGGTGAAGGAAATCAAAATTGGTTCAAACATGGACAAAGTAAGAGTTTGTTCACCAAATTTGATGGTGATTCAATTATCAGGTGATTGTGGCTAAGTGCACAACTTGAACTTCACATAGACCGAAGAAATATATTGTTCCAGCTTGCTAGCATTTAATGCTCATTGACCTTATGGAAATGCAGTTGAAATTTTCTATGTGATCCCGAGTTTCAAGGTAAAATAAAATTTGAAGAAGGAAACAACTCTCTCATCTGGGTCATGTTACAAATGTGGAAAATCTATTTTGGAAAACAAATAATAAATAACTTCAGGAAATGCATGGGAAGTGGTGTAATCAAGTTGAATACAAAAGGGACAATATATGGAGTTAGCTACATGCATTTAATAGCCTGGATTCTCAAGTGACCAAGTAGGAAGGTGCATGACACATAATTCAAAGTGATGGAATGGGTTGATGGTGATAAAGTTAAAACTTGGAACTATTTTGGTAGTTTCTCAAAATAGAAATAGTGTTACTCGAGCTAAGTAAGAGCTGTAGAAGAGAGATAGATGATGAAATCAAGCTGAGAAAGAGCTATAGAAGGAAATAGAAGAGCAAATCGATGAAGAGAATATTTATCAAATGAAAAGAGCATCAGGGTGGTAGATTGTTTGAGTAGAGGGGATAGAATTAGATTGTATGAGTAGAAGAGAGTGAAAGAACATAGACCGAGCCAAGAAAGTGATCATAATTCATTGTAATAGAAATTGTTGTAACTATATGATCAAAGTATGTATAAGAACCAAGTCTAAGTTGTAGCTTAGCAGATTTAGGGAGTTGTAGCTTCCTTATAGGTAGGTGCCTACAAAAGAAATCTCTTGTTATGTGTAATATTCATTAGATTCCTTTATTGTGCGTAATATCAACAGATGTTTAGGGGTTGGTGATCCTTGTAGGGTCAGTTCCTTACTTAAACAAGTCTTGTAAGATGTGTTATATTCTTATGAGTCCTTGCTTTATGTAATATAAGCAATGGTTTTTGGTGGGTTTTCTCCTAAAGGGTTTCCCATGGTAAATATCTATGTTCAGTGTTTTTGTGCATGATATATGTTTGATTTTCTTCTCATAGTTTAAAATTGCACATCATTGAAGAGTTTAAAATTAACACTAAGTAAAACAATTTGATCTGCACTGATTCACCCCCCTCTCAGTGCTTATGATCTTCAACAATGGGAGGGAAGTTTTGGTTTACATCACTTGTTCACAAGGGATTTATGTATATCTGGAAAAAATTAGAGTAGTCTTAGTGATGACTCCGCCCACTAATGATTCAGAATTAGGTATTTTCTAGGAAAGCTTGGAGAAATGCACAGGTTCATACCTGATTTAACTTACATTATTCATCTAATCAATAATTTGTTAAAGAAGGATTGTTATAATGTCTATATAGCTGAGTGCCATGAGGCATTTGAATCATTCAAGCGGTTCCTATTATTGCCACCAATTCTCATGCCACCTAAGGTAGATCACCCTATCATTCTATATTCATGAGCTATAGACATCTCTCTAGCTTGCATGTTAGTATAAGAAGACGATGATAAATGTGAATGTGTAGTTTACTTCATTAATCACATCTTGTTATACTATGATACACGCTATACACAGGGAAGAAAAGGAATGCCTTGATATAGTGTTTACAATGAAACGGTTAAGGCACTATATGCTTAACCAAGAAACATGGGTAATTGTCAAGACAAATCATATTTGAACATTTCTAACATAGGGTTCCTTGTCCAAGAAAGTTGGATGCTTCATGACCTTGATGGGTGAATTTGAGTTAACCTTTATCAATCAAAATTCCATCAAAGGAAAAATCATTGCAGATTGGTTGGTAGACAACCCATTAGATGGTGGAGATATAGTAGACTTGGATTTCCCGATGAGTGTTTGTATTACATAAAAGTAAGGCTTTCCATTTCCATGTTTCCATGGTATTCAGACATTTTAAATTTCATTATGGACCACGCATACCTTGAGGGGATAACCTCATAGTAGAGAAGACAGACTACGCTTCATAGCCACCAAATATGTGATTATAGAACAAGTTCTTTATCATAGAGCCTTTGATGGAATGATGTTAAGGTGTGTCGATGAGGAAGAATTGGAAAAGATTCTCTTTATAGCCCATAATGGAGTCTATAGGGGTCACTTTAGAGGGTATGTTACTACCCGCGAGATACACCGAATGGGTTACTTTTGGCCCACCTTAGAGCATGACAATGTGGAGTATGTGTGCAGGTGTCACGAATGTTAGGAATTATCTCATGAGATTCATATACCTTCCCAGACTCTACAACCTATTACAACACCCTGGCCCTTCTCCACATGGGGTTTAGATTTAATAGGGAAGTTTTCTCCCTCATCAATGGATGGATACAATTTCATAATTATGGCCATAGAATATTTCAAAATTGGGTTGAGGCCATGCCTCTTAACAACATTTTTTGGAATCAAAAAGTTTATCTTCAATCAGGTCATTTGTAGGTATGGAGTCCCACAGGTCATTATCTCATATAATGACACACCTTTTAAGAACAAACAAGTGCGTGTGTTGTGCTAAAATTTCCATATAAACCACCACACAACCTCTTTATACTATCCTTAGGCTAATGGATAGGCTGAGGCTACAAACAAAATGTTAAAGTCCATTCTCCTAAAAATGATCAAGGAGAATAAATGTGATTGGCATTTGAAGCTATTTCTAGCCTTATGGGCCTAAATAAATTTGGTGAGAACATCTATTTGGGCAACCCCATATTCCTTATTGTTTAGTTTTGTAGTAGTTTTACCTCTTGAAGTTGAGATACCTATCCTTTGAATATCATTGCAAGGAATTTTAGGTGAAGAAGGATATCGCGAGGCATGACTCGTTGAGCTAGAAACCCTCAACAAAGCTCAACTCAAAGCTAAGAAATGAAACAATGTCTACTTTGACTAAATGAGCCGCCGATAAAAAAGGTATACAAGCATGAAATATTAGTAGGAGATCTAGTATTGAGACTTGATAGTCGGATAGATAAGAAAACCGGTGAAGGAAGAAAATTTAGGCCTAAGTGGTTGGGCCCATATCAAGTCATGGAGGACTACAAGAATGGGGCATATCACTGTGTACATTAGAGGGTGAAGAATTTGGTGAATCTTTCAACTCAATTCACTTGAAATGTTACTACACATGATCCATCTACATTTTCACATGTACATTATTGCATCCGTATTGTATTTCTTTTATCAATTCATATTGTAAAATTGTAGTCAAGAAAAATTATTTTTCAAACTTCTAAATATTGGTAAAAATTTTAATCATGATTCTTTAAATATTCACCATATTATCATTGATGGATTCTAATCATCTCATCAATTTAGCATGTTAAGACAAAATTTTGACATTAATCCTACCAAGGCCTTCATACTTGGTTCTCCCCATAGTTTTCTTCTAGCATAGGTGTCTTTTCCCATAGTCTATTCTAGAATCTTCTTGGTGTCACATCTCTCCCAAAAAAACCTCTTTGGTAGCAAAAAAATTCTAATTTTTTTACCTAGATTACTTGTTCACCTATCTCATCCTTTGATGTTAAGCCCTCACACCTTAATGGTTTCATGGGGTTGAGGCTAGTGGAAATTTCTCCCCCAAAACTACAACTGAAAGTTAAAAAAATGATATAAGTTAATCAATAAATGCAAAAATATTTCATTTCACAAATAAAACTACACTTTCTTTCCCTACCAATCCTTGGTGATGAGCCCACACCTCATACTAGTGGCATGAGGTTGGAAAAGGAGGAAGTTCCCTTACTCACCTACATCTTGTCCTTGGTGATGATCCCATGCTTCTTATTGGTAGCATGGGGCAAGGTATAGGGGGTCCTTTCATAATAAATCAATAAGGTATAAGCACATCATTCAATAAAAAGTGCTTTGAAATCTTAAATCCCAAGAAAGTGAATTAGATGTATATGTTCCAAGAGAGTCAAAACATTAAAGCCAATTTTTTTCAATCAAGAGGCCATCTACAGATCTAAGTCTAGATAAAATTGCAAGAAAATCACATTCTAGAATATGTAGTAAACTATGTGCAAAGTTAGGTTGTAGGTTCCCACTTGGTTTTTTGTTAAAATATTGTCTTTCTCTCATCACTTCCATTCATTAAAATCATAAAAATCACATCCCTTTTGGCTCTTGGTGTTGATATCTCACATCTTACTAGTTGTGTGGGGTTAGAAGTAGAGTGGGTTCATTTGTTTATCATATTATATTAATCACATGTTTTCAACAAAATAATAAGTGATAAATAGTGTTTGAAAACCAAAGTTTCAGATTACATTGTGTTCATATAATCATCATATAAATCAAAACATCAAAAATAAATCATTTTGTTAGCATATCATCATCCATAGCATGCATCCAAAAAGCATATAAAAATATTAGAAATTATAAGCATCTAAGAGTACACAAGCAAGATAAACCATCAATGAGTCAACTCTTACACAAGAATGACTGAAAGAAAAAAAAGTATCTGTTTATATATCCATAATAATTCAAGTATGTATACAATTCCATCACACTCTAGGTGTGGTCAAAATGCTCACAATGAGCACAAAAATAAAAAAATCATATACATGTCTCAAAAAATGACATCGA
The DNA here is from genome assembly GCA_018340775.1 of Taxus wallichiana var. yunnanensis. Lineage (NCBI taxonomy): Eukaryota > Viridiplantae > Streptophyta > Pinopsida > Cupressales > Taxaceae > Taxus > Taxus wallichiana. The sequence continues at coordinate 414,145,918 of CM031238.1, read as the reverse complement.
AGCAATAAAGGCCTATGGCCTATCCCTCCCTATAGGATCCCTAAGAAGGTGCATGGATAGGGATCCTATTGTGGCTCCTATAGCATGAATGTGATCCTCTATGCACTTTGAGTTATGAGAGTGACCATGTGATCTGCCACTAGTCGCAACCTTGCTGCAAGAGTCCTGTCTAGCTCTCCATCCTCTAAACTAGCCGAATGTGGTAAGCTCATTCTTTGTCTCTGAAATCATCTTTACGGCTCACCTAAGTGGTGCAAAACATTCGTGTGATGGCCAACCTGCATTGGATGCCCCATATCTTTGAGAATCTCCTCTTGGGTCTTCCCCATGGGGATAAGTAATGTATCGACCAAAATCTAACAAATAAGATCTTGCCATCCATCGGTAGTGTTGGGCCCCTAAAATTAACTAAGTACCTAAGGTGTGAAGCCTTATGGCATGCAAAGACAGGGTACGAAGGCATGCACACAAGTAGTCCTTGAAGAGGCATGAAGGGTTGCACCAAGGAAGGATGAAGTTAGGACTTAGTGAGTTTTGGACAAACAAAAAAATACACACATAGGGAGTGAACGGAAAAGTGACCAGATACAAATGTGGATAAGCCATGGAGACTTGCAATCCAAGAAAAGGATATTCCAAGGAATCATTATGGTTATCATGAGAGGATAAGGATTTGAGGTTGTTAAGGATTAGTTGACACATGCATGCTAAAGGAACTCAATTGAGGGAAATGCATGGAAACATTTGGAAGATTCCTAAGTAGTGGTAGAACAATCATGAGGAGATTCTAGCAGGCTTTCATAGGTGATGATGGACGGTTAGAAGAAGATTCCTTTGACTTCTTGTTATAGGGGGTCATTTCTAGAAGAGAGGTGGATGGAAAAAAGAAAGAAAGTATGGTGTAATGGATGTAACAGGAGCTCTGTGATGTAAAGAAATCTCTGCTACTATGAACATTTCCATGGATGGAACTTCTTGATGTAATCTTAGCTACTGTATTTGACTTATCAATATAATGAAGCAGTTTTGTAACACTCTTGCAATGGATCTTGATATGTGTTTTCCCTTTATGTTCATGTGTGTGTTATTGGTTTCCTCAATGTTATTCCATGGTTGATTCTACTTTTAGTTGATCATGTTAAGTCTATGTTTGGGATACATCAACTAGGAGTAAAATCTTACATCTAAAAACCTATGGATAATTACATTTATTCTCTAGTTATACTACATCATCATGTTGATAAAGAACATTCTCATGAAGCTCACATAAAGGAGGGACTTGGCACTTGCGTGTGCCTCGGTGAGAATATGCACCCAAAATTACATGTGCTACATTGTCGGAAAATGGTTACAAAAGTCCCCAATGATGATTCATGTCCTTTTAGAAGATGTTCGAGCTCCTAAACCCATTCACAATGTATATTTGTAGCCTAGAACATCCTTAGCATTTCCACACTTTTTCCAGCTTCTCGCTTCATTTTGTGCATGTTTTGGCCTTTAGTTCTAGGACCGCCGCCCTACTACCGGTGGCGGTTAAACCACCGCCTGAGTAGGGTGGCGAGTCCCATGACCGCCGCCCTACGCATGGCAGCGGTCTTGCACACTTTTACCATAATCCTTCATGTGTTTTTTTAACATGTGACATTTCACTTAACTTTTAGGATGTGTTTAGGAACCAAATTACCTAAAAATAGTCTTGATTACTTGGTTTTCCTTCCCTCTTATCTTTTTAAAAATATTTAATTAGTTTGAATTGCCTCTTCTTGCCTTGCACATGAAGGCACATCCTAGCTAATTCCTATATATTCCATGCTTGTATTAAAGAAAAAGGGCCGAGAACTTTTTGTATCTTACATAGTATTGCTGCCACAATCCTGCTGGAAATTGCATAGCCAATATATATTCACTTGTGCTATCTCTCTTCCACCTACATTGTAACCAGACTTCCTTCAAGCTGTCATTGCTCAAGCATATTCTCTTGCATCTATTCTTATATTCCCAATTCCTTGGACTCATATGAACACATGGAGAAAGAAAGGAACAAACTGAGGGGATAGATACAAATACAACCAGATTTTCCAAATCTCTTGCTTATCCATGTTGGAATTACTTGTTTTTTTCTTCATTTTTCAAATTATCAATTCTGAATCATTCATTTCAAATACATATCAAATAGAGTATCAAATTGTTCATTTCAATTGATTAAACAATTACAAGTAGAGAAAATCATTAGAAATCTTACTTTTTGACATTACTAGGGAAGTAGTGGGGAAAATGGATCTTTTAGGGTTATGATTTGTTCTCCACCTCTGAGGTAGGGTTTGAAGAGTTCGATTAAATTAGATCAGTTATTTTAGCTCTATATTCACATACCTTTCTCAAGAATTAGCTACAAAAGGCTGATTATTTTTATTTAGTTTTTTTATTAGATAAGAAGCATTTCTTAAAAAAAAAAAAGATTAAAAAAATTACTTTTATTAGATTAGTTTTCTTCCATTGTTTTGTTTAGATATACTGGGAAAAATACCAAAAACATAAATTAAATTTCCTTTGATAGTTAGTTTGTTTTATCAAAATCAATTCAATTCATTACGCATGACCATCAACAGTCCATAACAAGAAAATACGTTCAGTTGTGATCCATTGGTCCCATAACCCAATGGGCCAAAATTGTTGATCGACATCGATATGGGTTTACACTTGTTAGTTTTACACACACTGCTTAGGTATATTGAGAAAATAGAAAAATTAAACACATTAAACATTGCGAGGTAATCAATCTTATGATTATTGGACTGCTCTTGGAAATGGGTTTTGATTACACACATGACCATACAAGGACCACATCCTCCATGAGTTTTCAACTATGATCCCCAGGTCCCACAACCGTATGGGCACATTGACTAATTAGATATCGAAACTGGTTTGTGTGCATCAGTATTTAGGTCATCACCACTTCTGCTTGACATCATTGCACAAATTTCATTATTGAACATAGAAGCCAATCAGGCTAGGACTTTCTGGACTAGACTAGAAAATTACCCATAGTCCCTGTGGTTTCATTACACCTCTCTTTTATCACTTCCATGACCTTGTATGGAAATCCATACAAAGCCCCCGCAGGTCACTTTCCATGTGTTCAAAAACTAGTGGAAAAAATATCGGCAGAGTTAGATATTGAGTGGAGTCTCTACGAGTAGCTATTTTGTTAGATCGATCCATCACTCTGCTTTAGCTTAGGACAAAATTCTTTTCCTTAGACTCACAAATACTGATATTGCATGTTGAAGATATAAGGTTACCTAATTAGCTTGTTCATCATCACTACAACACCCATTTCCATTCCACATCGGCTATCTCGGGATGACCTCAGGAATTTGGGTTTGAAGAAGGTCATGTGTTGATTTTATTTCATACAGTGAGCCTCCAAAATAAGATTGGATGATATACTAACACACTTGGAATTATTTTTTGAAATAAGCAGTGATAATAGAGACTACATTTTTATTCCATTATTGGGACCTCCTTTCCATTTTTTTTTGAGAATGGTATGTGATGACATAGCGCTTAACCTTGGATAGTGTCAAAGCATGGCTTAAAATAAAAGAGGATGAGTTTTCTCATAGATTTAGTACAGGACCTGATTTTAATGCATGTAAATGGGTAGAAGAGCACCTGTATCATGAGCTATATTAGACTCTTTTTTTGCTTTCCAGTAGAGTTATATAAATGGATTTTGGTGTATGCATCTAGATCAAGATGGTACTATAGATCTCGCATATGGACCCAAGATGAGTATCGAGGTCTGCAGGATGTGATATGACTTGGACACATGTTGTTGATCATTGGTGGAGTAGAGTGTTGACCAGTTATACCCTAGAATACATTATTTCTATGTATTATTGTCTGGATATTGTTGAGTTTGAGTTCTTGAGGGAGCCAAGAGGATCATTATTTTTGTTATCCCTTTAGCTAAAAAATATCTTGATCATTACATTGAGTTTAGAAGAATTTCCCATGGCCGGCTGAGATTCTTCTGAGCGTTGGGAGAGGAAGCTAGGGTGGAGAAATATGACGGAACTTGCGTCTGAAAAGGAGAGGGAAGAGAGATGACTCAAGCATAATGAATCTCATGAGAGGGAGTTAGATAGAAAACACGAAGTTGTTGGAGTGAAGGATTTATGGAGGTAGATGTTGCGAGAAGGAATTGAGGTTCACGCAGAGGATGTGGAGCCTCAGTAGTCTGTGCTACCTCATCTTGGAAAGTGTAAAAGAGAGATCCCTTTATATTCTGATAAGATCCCATCCTTTAGATAAAGGAGAGTTATCGAAGTGCATTTAAATTCACTTGGTGACCAACCCATGGCACTTATTTTTCCAAATCCAGAGATAAGTATTGCTAACCTAGTTGGTATTGGTGGAAGTGACTGATCAACACCAAGGAGGTATAAATTTTTATTTGGCACATCTATGGCTGCCAAATAATTTATTACGATTGGAATTATATTGTTTGGAATAAAAATTAGGAAAATTACCGGTACACAAAGCTTGGGTATTGTGTCTACAAGTAGCGTGGGACACACATCCGTAGCAGTGTACTATTAAAGACTGTTGTACGTAGTTCATCATGATTGTCGGTACACAAGGGTGACCACTTCAGAACTTTACCAGCTATGGGAGGTGGATATGGTGGTATACGCACTAGTGAACTTGGTGGACCTAGAAAATCTAGAGGATTTGGTGGATCATAAGGGACATGCACTGGTGAATCTAGTGAATCTGATGGTGAAGGAAACACTAAAGGGAATCAAGGTTCTGGATCAGGTGGGCATGGGCCTCAACTGCCTCAGCAAGTATTTTTTGAAATGTATTTACATATAATAGAATACAAAGGTGTTAAGGATGTTGCAGAGAACGTATAGAAATGTGAGCTACTATGGTGTGTGAAGGGGATCACTACCCTAGAACGAAAGGAAAGTCAATTTGCAACAATGTTGCAAGGACATGTGGCATAGTTGGTACTAGAAGTATGACCCCCACCAGACAGTAGTAGATTACACTATGTTGTGGAATGCCTTCTTAGCTAAATTTCATATCCCTGAGTTTGAATAGAAGAGCATTAACACGCTAAAGGAGATTCAACAAGGTATGACAGAGAGTGTGTGGGAATATGACACACATTTTAAAACTCTCTTATCAAAATTGTCTTATGATATTCATCCTTCTCAACATGTTCATTGGTTTTTTTTAGGGTTGATAAAACCTTTTAGGAGATCACTTTCACACAAGACTTTCACAGACCAACGTGAGGCCTTGGAGGCTACCTGCGTGCGAGAGGTTGTTGGAAGCATGAATACCTATGCTATCCTTTTTCTTGAAGCTTATATTACTGCAATGAAAAATCAGTTGGAGAAGCTATCTATAAGCTCATCGTATAAGACTCGCAGTGGCCTATGGTGCATGGATTATGAGGTAGAGGGGCATACAAAGGAAATTTTTCCTCAAATATCGGTACACACTATGACAATATATTGTAAGATTTTCCACGAAGATCATGATGCAAGTAGGTGCCCTCTCTTTGTAACACATGTTCCATAAGAATGTGTCTTGTTACTACAAGATTTTACCTCTCCTACTAATGACACTAAGGATTGTAGATTAATTAACCGGTACATAATGTCATTGATATTGGTGTGCACTAGGTACCGACAATGCAAATAATTCCAAGGATGATGGTCATCATTATAAAGGGTGCATGGATGGAGGGGCATGTGGAAGAGGTTTTCGAGGAGGATTTTGAGGTTGAGGCAACTACGGAGGAGGAAGAAGTGAGTTCTCACGTGGAACTTGTTACAACTGTGGGTCTATGGAGCACTATAAGCATGAATTTATTGATCTATTGCAATGGTCTTGGTGTGGGAAGAAGCATAAGTATGAGGAATTCCTAGAGCTATTTGAACATATTATCCAGCAATACCAAAATGATAAAGGCACAAGAATGATAAACATGAAGAACTAGACTCGTAATGGATGCCAAGGGTGGCACATGACTTAGAGTTAGAACTTGTATTAGTGACCACGTGAGCTGAGGCTACACGCGCCAGGGAGATACCAAAGAAAAATCTTCATGTTACTAGAGAAGAGGTGGTACACGGGAAGTATCTAGACCCTACTCATTAGAAATAGGTTTATCAAGAGACCATGGATGTAATTCAAAGCCTACAAGGAGAGATTCAGTTCCTAAAGAAGCACTCATGGTAGTTAGAGTAGATGAAGAGCACCAAGGCTCCACAAAAGGATATGGATGAGGTCAAGGAAGTATGTAAAATTTTGAGGTAGGAGAATATCATTCCTTTATTAGGGGAATGATTACAGGAAAAATTACCACACGCCGGAGGAAAGCGCGAGTGACAGGTCCTACATGCTAACCTTCCCCCTCACACCATTGATTATGATAAGGATATTACCTTGAATATGGTAGTCAATAGGTGGCTTCTGAGCAATATCCTGATAGACACGGGTGCAGAAGTTAATGTTCTCACTTTAGATGCATGGCATAAAATTGGAATACCCCATTATAGCCATATTCAAATGTGTTGTATATGGCTAAAAAAACAAAGGTGATTCCCATTGGTGTTTTAAAGGATGCTACTATCACTATCCAAGGGGAAAAATTCACTGGGATTTGAAGTCTTGGCACTAGCCGAGGTGGAAAACTTTATAGTGTTACTTAGGTGCCCCTGGTGTTATAAGAACAATGCTTGACCTACGGTTCAATAAGGGGTACATAATCTTTGAGAACAAGGAAGAATGGGTTATCATCCCCTTGACTAATGGAAATTCAACACCCTATACTAAGTCCTTGGGGAAGAATTTCTTGACAGGATCTATGTGTGCTCTATTAGGGACCCTGAAGTGATTCACCCTACAGAAGGAGTTATTTAGTTTGAAGACACTCAATCTATGAGTGATACCACTAGTGTAGCATGTGACAATTGGGCACATGGGACTTATGAGTTAATTAGGCAAAAATTGAGAGGCTCCGTTACAAGAGTGACAAGGGTGCACCCACTTAGGTGCCTGAAAGGGAAGCAGTTACCAAGCTACACTAGGGATGGAAACCCTAACATTTTCCTGTGAGCCATGGAAGCCCAATGGAGATGTGAAATCAAATGAAGGAGCATGCTTGTCTACACTTTGCATGGAACTACAACACATTGGTGGATGGTGCATCAAGACAATATTCTAGGGTGGTGCAAGGTGAGAATTGCGCTCTCTATTATATTTTTAGAGTAATGCACCAACTAAAATTTATGTCTATGATGGGAAAGGATCCACCTCAGATCATGTCCAGGAGTGTGAGAGGATTTGGATGGAAGGCGCAGAGGATTTACCTCCTTCCCTCTGGGTGCACAAGTTTTATTCCACACTACAAGGTTATGCACGCACATGGTATGTTCATTCAGAGTTACGCCATCAGATAGGGAACTAGCGGGAGTTAACAAATGACTTGATTTAGGCATTTGAATATAAAAGTGCTAAGCCCTTGGTGAATGAGGTGTTGCAGGTTGTTAAGTGCCTAACTATGGGAGAAAATTTCATGGAAGAGGATAGAATACTAGAATTATTAGGTGATCCTGGATTAGAAGAGCACTCTAATGAGGAAGAATTAGATGAGATACAACTTGAGCATACTTGCATAGAGAAGGAGAAGGGAAATATGGTTTGTGTGATAGATGGCGAAGAAGTGGAGAACTTGGATGTTAACCATATTATGGGTACATGTAAAGTAACAGATAGTTTTGATGAGAAATCACGTGCCTACCATGAACTCCTCAAAATAAAGAAGGTTAACATTGGCTTAGAAATAGAACCTAAGGAGGCTATTATTGGGGACTATTGGTTAAAAGGAAGTTTTAAAGATCATTGATCTATTATATGAGTTTCAGGACTTATTTCCATGTGGGTACCATGAGCTAAAGGGAGTTCACCACTCCTTGGGGAAATGAAAATCAAGCTAAAGGAAGGAGTGTGCCTAATTTGGAAGAGACCTTACTAAATGAACCCAAATCTACATGTCCGGGTAAAGGAAGAGATAGACAAGATGATCACATCATGCATCATTGAAGTTGTGGAGGAATCAAAATGGATAATCCCCATGGTCATAAACATTAAAAAAGGATGGAAGGATAAGGATCTGTGTTGACTACAGGGACCTAAATGTGGTATGTATCATTGATCCCTTTCCCACCCCTTTCACTAAAGAAATCCTGGAGAGAGAGTAGCTAAGCACAAGATCTATTCCTTCATGGATGGATTCTCAGGATATCATCAAGTTAGAATCACAAAGGAAGACCAAGAAAAAACAAATTTCTCCACTGAATGTGGAAGTTATTCCTACACAGTCATGCCTTTCAGACTAAAGAATGTCTGCTGCTATGTTTTTCGCGCATAGTGGTCCAGGCATTTTAGGATTTTATCCATAAGTTATTTCAGGTCTACCTTGATGTATGGAAAATTTATGGACTAGTAAAATACCATTGTGACAATTTACGGTTGATGTTTGAGAGATGCCAACAATTGCACATATCCCTCAAAATTAAGAAATATATATTTATTACTCCATTTGGAACCCTATTGGTGTATATCATATGTAAGGAAGGTTTGTTGGTGGACCCTGCCAAAGTTTCTGTTATTGTGGGATTGGGGGAGCCTACTAGCCAAAGTGTAGTGCATGGATTCCTTAGGCATACAAAGCATTACTAGAAATTTATTAAGGGGTATGCCAAAATTTCCTTGCCATTAGAGGAATTGTTGAAGCATGGATTTACATTCCATTGGGGAGAGGCACATCAGATGGTATTCAATACATTGAAGAAAAATCTTATCATTATGCCCATATTACACTTTACTTCTTGGGATAAGCCACTTCATGTACATGTTGATGATTCAGGAATGGAAATTGGGGCAATCCTAGCACAACTCGAGAGAAGGAATTTTTGACCACCCCTTGTGTTTCACTAACGAAAAAGTTGACACAAGGAGAACATAACCATACTACTACTTTGAGTGAGAAGCACTATCAATGATCTACACACTACACAAACTTAGACAATATCTATTGGCAACTCCCTTCATATTCTACATGGAACACATGCCATTGAAGTAATTGGTGAACAAGACCGTTTTAAAATGGCACATATATCGACGGGTCCTATTGTTTCGAGAATTTTAGCTTATAGTTTTTGTGAAACTAGGAAATAGTAACTCAAATCCCGACCATTTATCAAGGATTGAATTAGGGGAGGATGTGTAGAGCATTGAGGATACAATGCTAGACTCACAAATTTTTAGATTGTGGCATGCACCCTCGACTTAAAAGATACTACTATTTTTCTCAAAATGGGTGTGACACCAGAGGGAATGAGGACCTTGGAAAGGAATCAATTAGCCATACAATTCACACCCTACATGTTAATTAGTGGATACTTATACAAGCTAGGCTACGATGAAGTTTTGTGTTGGTGTGTGTTAGAACATGAGCGTGTTGCAATCATGGAGGAAGCACATGGTGGGATTGCAGAGAGGACACTATGCAGGGAATGCCACCGTGTGGAAGATTATATTGGTAGGGATTTACTGGGAAAGAATCTACAAGGATTATATTGAGTTTTTCAGGCTTGTGACCATTGCCAACACCTTGGAAAACCAAGAAGAAGGGATGAGATGCCCTTGAGATTGATAGCTAGCGCATAACCATTTGAGAAGTGGGCCATTGATTTTGTAGGACCAATTTCACCTTCTGGAAAGGACTAGTTTTTGCTATATCATCACTTGTACTGACTACTTAACAAGATGGGCAGAGGCAGTGCCTACAAAGGATTGCATAACAACCACAATAACAAGGTTCTTGTGGGAAAACATACTCAACAGGTATGGGTGCCCTTTAAGCTGACTAGTGATAGAGGCACACACTTTTTGAATGAGATGGTCAAGATTTTATTAGCAAAGTTCATGGTGGCCCATCACAAGACCACCCCGTATCACCCCCAAGCTAATGGAACCATTAGGAATTTAACAAGATACTAAGTCACACGCTGACCAAAATTTGTGATGTGGGAAGACAGGATTGGGATGAAAAAGTCTCAACAATACTATGGGCGTATAGGACTACCTACAAGAGATTGAACAAGGCCACACCATTCTAATTGGTGTTTGGCATGGAAGTTATTTTACCAATAGAATTTATGCTATCGTCCCTATGTATTGCGTACACAGGAGGATTAATTGATGAGAAATCACTATAGGAGCACATGGAGAAGTTAATGCAGTTGGATGAAAGGTGATCACTTGCTAGGTGGAGTCAGAAGACTGAAAATGCATGACAAAAATCATGGCATGATCACCATATTAAAAATAATAATTCAAGGTTGGGCAGATGGTCTTGCTTTATGACTCCAAATTTCTACGCCATCCTGGGAAACTGAAATTCCATTGGTTAGGACCATATATCATCTCGTACATCCTTGATTCAGGTGCATGCCAATTACAAGCACTAGATGGGATGAGGTTACCAGGTTACTTCAATGGGAGTAGGCTTTGAAGCCCTACTATAAATAAGGCTTTTGTGTAATCTAAAATAAGGTAGTTTTTCCAATTAGTTTAGATTTTTGTCTTTGTGTTTGTTTCCTTTGTCATTGTTTTCAGATTTTTTTATGCATTGGTGCGTCGGTAGCTAATTGCATTATAAGAGGTTCTATGTGCAGGGGACCACACATACATTTTTGTGTGGGGTGAGGTAGCAGCTATATTGAACATGGAGGCCAAAATGTTGGGAAAAATTAATGCAAAGGCAGAAGAACGAGCGACAAGATGGAAAGGGTGCATGGATGGAAAAGGTGCATAAATTTCATGCAGTTATGAAGGTTGAAATAACATGAAGACCACAAGAAGGGAAGGATCACGTAGTATGACATGAGGTAGGAAACATTATAGGGAACTACTTAGTAGACAATGCAGAGGTTATGTACTTCGGCGTGAAGATGCGCACGAAGGAGGTCTATGGTATTCTAAGTGGTATTAGAGCACCTAGAGGTTATAGCTATGAAGCATGAGAGGAAGTCATGGAAGTTTCCTTAAGTAAAGAAAAGTGTTTTATTAAAAATCAACATTAGGACATGTGGTTAGAGGAACTCTAAGGCATCGATAAAGTATAAATAAGAGATAAGGATAGTCATTTCAACTACCTTGCCTTAGAGAATTTCTTTTGTGCTCCCGAGCTTGAAGTGCGATGAGGGTTTTTCAAAGAAGAGAAACGTAAATTACTATCACAAACCAAAGTGGACTTGTGTAAAGTTATAGTAGAATTTGTGACATAACACGGAGGGAAGAAGACAACAAAGCAGAAAGGAGGTTGCGTGAGAGAGAAGTAGGGAATTTTTCAAGTTCAGATAGTCAAAAGAGAGGAACATAACACCTAGGGCATGAAGGAAAGGAAAGGAAGATGGCACCAAAGAAGGCACACAAAAAGAAACCAATGGTGGAAAAGGAGGATCACGTGGATATATACTCAGAGATGTAGTACCCTATTAGAGTTATCAAGGTCGAAGTGGAGCTCAAAGCTATACAAGTGTAAAATCAGTGAGTACAACCACAGAACGACCAAATGCAAAAATTTGATGCGGGTGGACCTTGTATCGAACACTCCGATGGTAGACAAGCTTGTAAACCCTAAGGTTGATGACTTGGTGGAACAAGAGCTGGAAAATATTAAGGTTTTACATCTATGGAGCTACCCTTCTTTGTCAAACCCACCCTACCTTTTAGGTGGTTAATGTTGTGGGTGCATGAAGATTTATTCTACTTCGCGGGAAGAAGAATGTGGATCACAAGCCATCTGATTCGAATGGTAATAGGCCTATGAAATACTGGAGAAGATATGGCACTTGATTTATGTGCCACTACCAAGATTGAGGAGATGACAAAGAAGATAAATTACGAGAAGGGGGATAGGGCACAAGCAATCACAGACCTCCCAGACCCAGTGTTGAGATTCCCCTTCTAACTCATTAGCTACAAATTAGGTGCATCATAAAGGTGGATGGACATCAACCGTAGATTATTGTATATGGCTTATAGGGTGTCCAAGAGGGCACACTACAACTTTTACCAATTCATCGTGAATGGCATTATTAATGAGGCATGGGTACAAAATGAGGCAAGAGAAAATATCACTTGGGGCTCCATCCTGCTACTAATCATGTTCTAGGAGATTGGTGTCCTAGATGGACTAGACAGGAACATTTGGATTCACCTACCCATGTATGTGTCCCCTCCAATCCAATTCACATAGTTCACCTATGATGGGACCATCTCAAATTCTTATAAAGTGTGAATTAAATTGTGGTTCGAGTGGTTGTGCGGAACTTTTGAGAACAAGTGGTGCATCCCCATGAGCTACCACAAGTTGTTGGTGAAAAGGTAAAATTTTCCATCACCCAACACTTTTGTCTAAAAAATTTCATGATGGACAAAGGAGAGATGGGGCCATGGTGTAAGATCCCCTTTGCATTCACTTCCAAATACATGAAGTGCACCATCAACAAAATTAAGGATGTGCATAGGTTATTTTTTTATGTAGACAAGGTTGATGTTGATGTCCACACATTGTGCACTACATACAAGTATGGCACTCGGCTTTCCTACATCAAGGTTTTAGAGCCATATTTCTTGGACTTACACCCATAAGTCAGCATTACCATCAAGGGGTATGTCCACCGGTGTTCATGCAGTTGCGCCCCAAAACATAGGGATGGATTGAGTTGGAGATTACAGACTCTCCCTTTCCAAAACCATAGGAGATGAAAATCCCACCCATGAGGGTAGTGCAAGAAAAGAACAAGAAAAAGAAGGGAAGTTAGATACTTTGAGGAAGAGGAATTACTATACATGCCGAAATAGAAGAAAGGACACCAACACTTTAGAATAGGGTGGCACCAACACCTCATCACTAGGGCATGAGGGAGATGAAGAAGAGAAGTAGGAGCCTGAGGAAAAGAAAAAAATACATACGATGCATCAAGCCCCACAAAGAGCTCGAGAAGAAGAAGACCCCACCAATTTCAAAGTATATTTGGAAGAGAATTTAGAGAGACAGAGGCTGAGGTGAAGGCCATAGATGTAGGAAAGGTGCATGATGATGAGAGGAGCATTCGGTAGGGGATGAGAAGAGTTTGACATGCAATCTGCTACTCTGTAGAATGCCAGGCCCAAAGGAAGACAAGGGGGACTCCTTTACTATAAAGGAGGATATGGGATTCACCCTTGGGGTGAAGAAGTAGAGGAAAAAGTGCAAGGCTACAAGGAAGAAGTGGATACCCATGTCCCCACATATGGAATTTTTAGATGACCCCAAGAAGGTCCTACACACAAGGTTTCAAGCCACCCTCCCATTAGAAAAGTTGCATGGTTGGGATTTAATGGATCAAGATGGGGGTGTGCCCAGAAACTAGGAAGATGCTTAGCTAGACTATGCACTACCACATTGAGGAACTTGAGTTTGAGGTCACTAATCATGTGATTGAAATCATTCACCTAAAGAAGAAGGGGGAGATACATATAAGGTGGTGGATCCTAACCACCTTACATATGAGCATGCATGTAATGCCTTGCAAAAGATGTCTTTTAAGGTGATACAATACAGTCTAGATATAGGGGCCACTGTTCGGACCTTGGTCACAGAAAGAAAGAGAAAGGAGAAGGAAATAAATAGGTTGTGCTAGGGGTTAAGGGGAGAGAAGGCATGGACAAAGGAGGTATATGGCTGGCCGATGCCCTTGTGAAGAAAATTTTGGGGCAATGTCTGACATTGGTAAACTAGGCCAAGATAGATTACGGGGATGAGATGGAGTATCTTGAGGACCTCGTAGGGATGTTACTCATTAACATCAAGGATGGCATGGGCCCAACGGTTGCAGAGCTCACAAAATAAAAGGAAGAGAACAAGGTCGCCATTGAATCCCAGATCACTGAGTTGGAAGACTTGCTCTCCCAACTCAAGGAGGTGAATATACTAGCAGATAGAGGCTTCAATAGTTGTAGGAAATGTGAGCCAATAATTGACAAGTAGATGATAGAGGAGGAGGAAACCCTCAAAGTTTTATAGGATACCATCCCCACCAATAAGGTAGAGCATGCATAGTTGGTCATTAACACCACGATCCAAAAAGAGAAGATCAAAACAAAGTGTGAAAAGATAGATTTCAGAATCGGCAAGCTCCGAGACTCCATCACTGAGTAGATGGATGAGTTCGAGGGTGTCTACATGGAGTTAGGGGTGGCCATCAACACATTAAAGGGGAAGGTGGAGGAAATCATCTCGAACTAGGTGCCTAATGTCATAGGGGATGCGCCGGGAAAGGCTTTATCAGAATTAAAGGCCTAGGAGAAATTGAAGGATGAGATAAACGTGGAATTCCCTGAGCTCCTTCAATTGGTCATATAAGCACCCCCATTCTTTAATTATTTGCTCGATTCTTTCCTACCACTATTTTTATTCTTTGGAGTAGCATCACTACCATAGCAGGTTTTGGTCAACAAGAATTTTGTTTGGTTAGCGCAAAGGTTTGCCAGGGTGGAAACCAGTTTAGTGTGGGGTGATGTTGGGCCCCTAAAAGTAACTAAGTACCAAGTCATGAAATGTTGTGGCATGTAGAGACAGGGTGCAAAGGAACATAAGGAAATAGTCCTCGAGGGGTATGAAGGGTTGTGCCAAGGTAGGATGGAGTTAGGACTTAGTGATTTTTGGACAAATAGAAAAAGACACACATAGGGAGCAAATGGAAAAGTGACCAGATACAGATGTGGATAATCCATGGAGACTTGTGATCCAAGAAAAGGATATTCCATAGAATCATTATGGTTATCATGAGAGGATAAGGATTTGAGGTTGTTAAGGATTAGCTGACACATGCATGCTAAAGGAACTCAATTGAGGGAAATGCATGACAACATCTGGCATATTTCTAAGTAGTGGTAGAACAATCATGAGGAGAGTCTAGTAGGATTTCTTAGGTGATGATGGACAATTATAAGAAGATTCCTTCGACTACCTATTATAGGGGATTGTTTCTAGAAGAGAGGAGGGGAAAAAAGAAAGAAATTATGGAGTAATGGATGTAACAGGGAGTTATGTGATGTAAAGAAAGATTTGTTACTATAAACATTGCCATGGATAGAACTTCTTGATGTAATCTTAGCTACTATATTTGACTTATCAATATAATGAATCGTTATGTAACACTCTTGCAATGGATCAGGATATGTGTTTTCCCTTTATGTTTATGTGTGTGTTACTATTTTACTCAATGCTATTCCATGCTCGATTCTACTTCTAATTGATCATGTTAAGTCTGCGTTTGGGATACATCAACTAGGAGTAAAAGCTTACGTCTAAAAACCTATGGATAATTGCATTTATTCTCTGATTATACTGCATCATCATGTTGATAAAAACATTCTCACAAATCTCACATAAAGGAAGGACTCGACACCTACACACACCTCGTGTGATCATCCGTGCTAAGACTGGATGATATGTCGTCACTTGGCATTAGTTACTAATATATGAAGTGATAATAGAGACTACAAGAAATGGATATAAAACATAGGTGAAAGAAAACAATGGCAAGTTAGAAAATGTTCAAAATTAAAAAAGAAAGACAATGTGTAATTCACTAAAAAATCTAGATAATAAAGCTGAGAGAAGAGTATCTACACACTCGGATCTCCTGTCATCTAAGAGGGTTCAAATAGTTCAGTTGGTGGTGGTGGTGGAGCCACTGTAGGAGCCTACTGAGCCTCACCCTTTCTTGAGGCGACGTGATTACACATCATGGATTTCTCATCGCCGCCTCCCTTGTGAAAAAGTGGCTCCTTGGAAACAAGATTCTCCTTCTCTGCCTCCTCCTCTACTCTCTCTATAATGGATATCTCCTCTATAACCCACCACTATATACCACTATCATCCTCCTCATCATGCCGCTCCCCTTAGGTCTCCTCGCATGTATCCTCATCGATCTCACCCTTAGGATCTGTCTCTAAATTCATATGGGCCTAATCCTCCTCCTCCTTCCCACCGTGAACGGGTGCAAACTCAACTGGAGGGGGATACTTGTTCTTTGGGGACTAGGACCTTCTCCACACCGATATATACCCTTTGTGTAACATTTTTTCAACTATGCAGCCCTTAGGCCCCTTCGAGCCTCTTTGATGCCATAGTAAACAATATGAATGGTAGGAAGTGCATCATTATAAGGAAGCCCAATTTTTGAGGGACTCTGTTAATAATGTGGACCTCTACCCTAGTTGTCTTATCTACTAACTACCTCACACCACCATAAGCAAGTAGTATAGTCCCATCATCACCCCATATCCCAATCGAGTCCCGGTATGGTTTGGTGATGAAATTATATGTGTTCAGTGTGATACGGGATGGTGAGCCACTCTAAGAGGAGCCATACATGTCCATCTCGTGGCCTTGATGGCCCTTGGATCCTTTATATCAACTCCCCTCTGGTAGGGATAATCTTCTCATAGACCCAACACATCACCAAAGTAGGGTGGCTCATGGATTTCCCTTGTAGCCTCACAACATAGTATAGGTCATGGTATGTGGTCCTAAGAATGTCCACACCCTAAGAAAAGATCCTCCCATGCTACTCAATAGCCATAATGATAAGAGCCTAGCAATACAAGATCTTGTCCCCACCCTTGTCTCCCACTAAACGTGAAGCCAAAATACCAATAATATCCTTTTGTAGAGTGGAGATAGGTGTAGAGGTAACGATAGTATCTGCATACTCTGTTTGGCACCCACTTTGGACACCCCATCATCCCCCATATATGATACCCACTATCTAGATATAGCTAGAGAACCTTTCTCTAATAGAAACTATCTTTCATCACGGGAACACCCAAGATCTTGTAAACATCCTTGAGAGTGATAGTCTACTCTCTTATATCCCTAGAAAACCAAAAATTATTCCAGTCGGCATCCTCATAACTCAATAAATCACACAAGATATGGCTAGTCGGCACTATCATTGCATCTATGAAATCCTCCATATTCCAACCTGATGTTCCAAGCCCCTCTCTTCCCCCGGGATAATTGATCAATAATGCCTAGTAGCCAATCACACTCTTTGGCCCAGCTCCAACGAGTGTACAATTCCTTTTATGTTCACTAAAACAAGAAAAGAGAGCAAGTTAGCAACATGTTTCAAAGCATAAGCTTGTCAAAAACAATATAAAACAACTTAAGATAAATAAAAAAATCACTTAAGTTGGTCATAATAAGCCTCTTCCTTGACAATTACAAAAATTCCACCCTATGTAGAGTGGCAGTTACTGCACAACCGCTGCTCTGCAGTGCGCGATGGTTGTCAATCGCCCCCCTGCGTAGGGTGGTGGTCATGTCTTGAATGGACAAGTCGTCCCCCTTTAACTAGAAAATGAAAAAAATGACAAATTGACCATTTTGGACAAAACAAAGGACAAACCCACCTAGACAACCTCCTAGGGAATGTTTTAACTAAGAGATTTACAAAAATAACCCCCCAGGTGTATATTTTTCAAATTTTTACATTTTAGGTTTCAAATAAACAAATGCAAAATACCAACCTTTATCTTAGCCTTTGGGTCCCTCACTCATGGGGCCATAATCACATCGATGTATTCTTCGATTTTAATGTATCCATGCTCAAAACGGTGGCAAGTAATCTAGAGCTCCAAAATCACTATGAGGGCAAGTAAAAATGAATTTGAAAATGACTGATTTTATATATATATATATATGTTTTATTTTAACTATGTGTTGAGTGTGTGTCCTTTACTGTGCTGCAACACTAGCTTAGGAATAATTTTATCCCCACACAAATGGTAAGCTATCATGTCATTTTATTTTAGCATTTATGTTTTGATATCATGTCTATCTACACTTGAGTCTCATTTACATTTTGTAGGTAGTGGGAGCTTGGATGACATTACTTTGGCACACGGGTGTGTCAGGTATAACTTCTAACTCCCCATTTTGGGAATTCCATACTTAGACTCTATGTTTTACGCCTCTTCATGGCTAAAACACTTCTCTGAGGGGGAAATATGTACGCACCCAAATTTTCACATGCTACATTGTCGAAATGGTTAAAAGGTCCCCAATGATGATTCATGTCTTTTCTAAAGGTGTTCAAGCCCCTTTATCTCTTTGTAGTATATATTTGTAGCTTAGATTTCCTTAATTATCAGTTTCCTACTTTTTCGTAGCTTTTGCATTGTTTTTCCTTTAGTTTTACCTTTACTTACAAAATTGCCACCTGGCTTGGTGGTGGTTATGTAACCGCCACCCTCTACAGAGAGGCGGTTTCATGCAAATTGTCTGAAACTTTCTAGGTGTGAATTGGACATGTTTTATTCCACTCCAGTTCACTTTTAGCACACATTTTTAGGTTGATTGATATGATTTGAAGCTTGAATGATTCATGCTAACCTCCTCTTCCACTTCTAATTGTTGATTGAGTGTTTAACTGCCCCTCCACATTGTGATGTGGCACCCATGGTTGTCAAGTGTGCTAGAGCACTGCCCAACTAACCTTCTATAAAACAAATGTATTTTCTCAAGAAAATGGTTGGATATTTTATTTTTTCACATTTTTATGCTCGGAAATATTGCTAGAGACCACACAACCAAACATTAATCTCTTATGTTGGTGTTCCTCTACTTGCATTGTTACTGCACCATTTGTAATCCAAAATTTCTCTAGGACTTTCTTCTTAATTCCTATGCATTCCTAGTTTGTTAGACACACATAGACACAGAATATTGGAAAATATAATTAAGGAGAAACAAAGTGATACCACAAGTGAAATTGCCTCAAAGCACTACAATTTCTAGGTTGGGAATGCTATTGAGTTTATTTATTTCTTCATTTCTTTACTTCAATTTGTACTGAGACATTTATCTACTAGAGTAGAAAAATTCATTTCCATTTCAATCATTGCAAATAGATAGATCATTTTCAAAAGCTTTCATTTCTTCTATAGAAGCTTCTGCGGTAATACATCCTTCCCTATTTATCCATTTGGGTTTGTGAGGGAAGAAAATTTGGAGGAAGGTTGTGCAGTATCATTGTAGATAATTACAACTTGGTCCAAATTGTGGTCTCCATTAAATCTTCTCATATTCTACCTAGGAAGTTACAGGGAAGAAAATATTCTCAGAAGCTTCAATTCTTCCCGTGTCTCTAAGGTAGGCAGAGGATTTAAAATTCCACAATTACATATTGGAAAAATATTTGAATTAATTAGGATAGATTAAATATACTGTTGCACAGATAAATAGTTACATCCGACTATTTATTTGTATAGGATTTGTTAATTAGAATTAGAGGAAATTTATTTCTTCATTTCTTCATTTTCCTCTGTTAATTCCAGAAAGCTCAGAAAATACAAAAAGATTATTTTAAATTAGATTAGATTGTTGTTTATTGCTTTATTTATTCTATATTGGAAAATACAAAAACATAGTTAGATTTTATTTATTTATATTATCCTATTATGTGCTTCAGAGATTAAATTGAATAAATGCACACATGACCATTTCCGGACCACAATAAGAGAGAGTTTATAGTTGTGATCCCGTGTTCCCCTAACTAAACGAGCCTATTAACTCGTAGATTTAGATACCAGATTAGGTGAATTAGTCTTTAGAACATCCCCACATCCACCAGATATTTTCAGATAGCTGAACGTCCTAAACAAAGACACTTATAGAGCTTTTTTTTTTCTAAACTAAACCAGCTCACCATGTATGGATCTAGTGGAACTAAGCATCTCTTGTTTATTCCATGACCTTGTCTAAACATCATTACAAGGAATTCGTTGGTCACTTTATACATATTATGCAACTGGTCAAGTGAGTTTCACACATAGACATTGACAAAGTTTTACGTGTGTGTATCATCCTTGATCATTCCATTACACCGGTTCAAGTTAGATAGGATTTTATTTCCCGTGACAAGCTGATACCTTTGTTTCATATGGAGGACATTAGGTTTCCCTAATAACCTTTTTATCACATACAAACCTATTTCTACTTCATATATCCATCCATTCATTGTACATCGGTTGTCCCTACACGACCTTGGGAGGTCAAGTGCGATTGAAGGTCACGAGTGGATTTTCAGTCGTACATGAACCTTTTGGTATTTTATGCATTGTTTAGGAAGATTAAGATAAATTTTCCTTACCTTAATCACGTAGAACCACATAATATTATTTATTAAGGGAAGTCGATGTTATAATATTACCTTTTTATGGTCAATATTTGAGTAAATAGGTCTTTATGTAATGATATGAATCATGACTTGGTTGTAGTTTTTGAATCCTTTCAATATTCAATTATTAGTTATATTAAATATGCATGTATATGATTTGAAGGGCTCACGTAGGTTGTATTCCTAATTTTTCCTTAGATAGAAATTTAATTACTTGAGGCAATAATGAAATAAGTTGTGTTATGTTTTCACGTTTTTGATACACACACACACACAAGTAATTTTTCAATGAATATAATGTCAATTCAAATGTTGAATTATAATGATATGTTATGATTTTATGAGATTATTTACAATCATTATGAGTTCTACCCTTATGTAATTTTATAGAATGCATTCAAAATTAAAGACTATGATTGGTTCTTTTAAATGATGCATAGTATATTACCTAAGTAGATGTTATTTGATATTGTTTGCTATTATGTCATTTATATGATTTAAATTATTGCAGTATTTCCTTTATTAAAATATTAAATGGTATACATTGTTAAGAAGGAAAGAGGGCCTTTCATGCCATTTCAAGTTATGCTGACCATGTATATATTATACATTATCATTTTCAATTGTAGGTTTTGATGTTATCACGAAAGAATTTAAGATCTGGATGAAAACTATCTGATTGAATTATTTACTTGGTTTCATATTAAAAGGAATATCTATTTTTGTAAAATAAAATATGCCATAGTAATGTATGGTCATCTTTACTAGTCTCTCATGACTTTGTATTAGGAACAGTGAATGTTGATTTGTAATTAAAGAGCTTAGTCAGCTCATATATAAATATGAATATAAAGGATGTTGTTTTGATTTCTATTTGGGTACGAGAGACATTTGTTATTATGGTACTCAATAAATTATATATTGGGAAATATTATTTAATGTGATAACAATTGACAATAAGTATGAAAACTTATGTAGACCTTTTTGACTATTTATCAATGAATATAAAAGGAAAAAGAGATAGGTATTTATGATATGGTCATTGCATTGATGTTGCAAGACTTACCTGAAATATTTCAAAACTATAAGCTACATTTGAGAAGTATCAGGGGTCTCTGAAAATAAGTTAATGTCTTTATTTGATACTGATTTTTATTAATCAAGTATTCCGTTTATACGAAAGAAAAAGTATCACTATATAATATGCCTTGGTGAGCATATAATTGTTTAGAAAAAATAGTATTATTATAAAATGAAGAGGTATTGAATGTACCATCCTTAACTAGAAAAGAAAACATTACCATTGAGTGATATGGGGCTATTGAGCCTAAGGTATATTGATTATCTTTGATAATATTCCTTCATTATGTAATAATGTATTACATTTGAGTTTATCAATTGAGGGAATGTTCATTAATTCATGATTATAACTTGTTCGGGATGTGTTGAATCCTATCTAAGTGTTTTGTATGAACTAATAATAAAGTCATAAAATTATTGACATTGACTAGTATGGAAATAGTAAGTTATAAAGAGAAACTTAGTAAAATGCAAGGTGAAGATTAGTAAGGCTATTAATTATAATTGTTTCATAAGAAATAAGGATGTTGATTAATCGTCATAAGTGCAGATTGATATAATGAATACCGATGTCATTTCATAACAAAGCAACATTCAAGGTTGTTATTATATGCCACTAGAATAATAAGGTTTTTATAAACAAGTGGCATTTGTATCATAACCTAAACATAGCTTTGTATCGTAACCTGATGTAGTTGATCATCTTGATATAAGAGATCAACCCATTATGTAGTGTCTCGAAGAGACCAATGCTTAACTCTTTCATGAAATCACATGGATTAAGTATCAATCGTTGTATGCACAAGTACAACGATATGGAATGAGGTACACATGTAATTTTATATCAATGGGATAGGGTATAGACGTGTTTATCTGTCTTAATAAACTAAATAAACCTAGTAAATAGGAATGGACATTAATGAATGCTTAAGTTGTTAACTATGAAATTAATAACTTAATAAATGGAAAAGAATCTAGATAACTGAATTAGGTGAAGAAAAGTTCCTACTAGCAATTGTGCCATCGTGGAATTGAGCATGGAAAAAATTTCTCTGAAACTTTGATCAAAATAGTGTAAGTTATTGATTACACTCTTTGATTCACCAAGATCTAATGTGTAGGATTCCTGATGAGATTTCAAAGACTGATTTTCGAGTATACACTTATAAAACATCACTTAATTATCAATTCCTGAAAAAGGAAACCAATAGTATACCTTGTATACACACTCGTAAAGAGTAATTTATGAGGATCGGTTACTAATCGACTCATGCAAGTGCACATGGTTTTTGATTGTTATTAGATGGATTGAATTTAATATTTATGTTGGATTTAAATGTTGGGTATTTAAATTAGTGAAGCATGAAGTTTAATAAAAAAAAAAATCCTAGTTTAGAAGCGTAATAAAGAGGTTGTTACATTTTGGTATTAGAGCTAAAGGTTGTAAATCTTGTACCTATTGATTCCATACACATAGTTTTTAACCGAGAACAATGGATAAATAAAGGATGAACTGGATAATGAACTAGACCAAATTATGTTTGAGGTTCAACGATAAATAAGTTAGATAACACTCTAATAGTCCTTCATGACACATGAAACTAGAAGGATGCTAGGAGCAACTGGTAAAGTGTGAACATGATCACTAAGGTAAACAACTTGAACTGATTGATAAAAATCAACAGAGGGTTTCTTGATTGTTGAATTATCATGATGGCAGATTTTGGAACTTGAATCCAACATGAAATAAAACCCCATAAAGGGTAGATGAAGTAGATAAGAGAGGACTATCTATTGTAGTAGCAATGATTTGAAAGGCCAATCAGGCTAGAAGGAAATATGCAATAAATTTTGACTCAAAAAGAGAAAAAGTATACAAGAGCATTAGCTCTTCTCCACCTATAACTTTAGGAAAATTGGTGGAAATAATGTGGCAACAAATGTAGATTTCCAAAATGAGTTAAACAAGAAATACTTGTTGTGATTTCTAACAAGCAAAAAAACAAAACTACAAAGTGATTAAAATGCTAAGATGAAGGAACAAGATTTCCTAACATGACATCGTAAGTTACGTAGAAATTATTTTTGTTGTTTTAACTTGATATTAATACGAATGAGATTCTTGGTATCTAATGATTAGATTAAAACAAAATTAGAAATTTGATTTATCCTTTGCATATGAAGAGAAATTACAAATCTATGTCATCATAATGCAACAACGATAATGAAGATGTATAATCTTCATCACGAAATTTAGAGTTAGAGATGAGTTCTTAAAGGACTTAAGACATAACGATTAACTTTGATTGTTCGACATAAATCAATGTTTTTACTGATATGGAAGATAACCAGTACTTGGAAGCATGTGAACAACAAGCCTAAAAGGAAAAGAGAGGAACAATTTGGATGATTTAAGTAATCATTGACCATGAATTTATGATGAAGATATCTGAAAGGTAAAAATAAATGGATGTATTTGGATAAAACCAACCGGAAAAGGGATATTGTCGAGTACGGTTTGGATTTAGGATGTAAATCCTTCCGGGTTTTAGGATAGGTTCTTTGAATACCCAATAAAAGAAAGTATTTGATATTATCTATATACTACCTATTATGCAAGAATATTATGGCTGATAATATGTGTGTGTGTGTATGCTTATTGGAGTTCCAAATTAGAGCGAGAAGATATGTATGTGATCTATTATTTTTGAGCCTTATATGGCATGGATTTTATTGATAAGATCTGGGAATCAATCCTATGAATTTATGAACTAAGATTGTTGATAACAAGATCAACTGTGTGAAGATATAGTAACTCATTGTGTAGTCAAATAAGTTCAGTGGTATGAACAATTACTTTTTCTTATGGTAAGAAAATAGTATAGTATAGGTTGTAAAGATTAAGGTATTTCATATCGTTAAAGTTTCTAGTATGTACCTTAAATCAGCCAAGATGCTATTATTCTACCTTTATCCGAAAGGTGACTTTTCATCTCTATTTTGAGATGATTATCAATATAAGATAATATTGTAGACACTAAAATTAGGTCACACTCCCCTTTTTCCCTCGACATATAAGCCCCCTTTATTACATTTACCTAGCCATGACCCCCTTCACCCCACTAATATTAATTTAATTAAATTAATGCATTATCCTCACTATATTTATTATTTAAATATCTTATTTAAATAATATCCCCACATACAATTCACTTAGACACCTCACCAAGCTAACTCAACCTAAGACCTATTCTTAGTAAGTTACCATAACTAACTAAGACTTACCCAAACCCTAAAAATCAATGCCTACATTCCCTCTAACCACATTCCCGCATGCTCACAAGAGGCTCCCAGTCTAATCCACAAGATAATGACATGAGATCCAAGAAAATTAGGAGGATCTCCTAAGTTTAGTAAACCTAGGAAATCCCACCTTGACCGACGTTGGTTACCCCTAACCGTCGCCGGTTAAGACGGAACCATCGTTGGTTACCCCTTTTAACCCAAAACAACCTTTTTCTCAAGGTTAGAAGTTGAAGTTGGAAAACTTTGGGAGAAAGTTGACGAGCAAGAACACATCTCAGAGAGATAACACATCTTCAAAGAGAAAATTCTTGTGAAAACTCACATCCAAGGAAGGAGATTGAGCATCTTCTCCTGCACAACCATCCCAACCACGATCTGATCTATCCAAGCAAAGAAGAGTGTACATGCAGCCCATGTAGAATATTTTCTTTAGTTGGTGATCACTTGTAACCTTCAAACCCATCATCAGCACCTCCATCCTTCACACACAGGCCTTCAAGAATGAAATCCAAGTAAGTACAACATCATACTTTCCTGGTTATTTCATTTCATCATCATTTTATCATCCATTATTTATCTTGCTCCCTATTGATCTTCTCCACATTTTCACCTCCATATACCCATTAAAAACTCACAAAATCCTACTCCAGTCACCCAATACCTCGTCTCGACCAACCAAAGTCATTTGTGTAATAAAAAAGGAGACCCCAACCTATTCTGTGACATTTCTAGATCTCACAATAATTGGGACTGGTTATACCTAACCACCGTCAGTCACCCCTGACTGACACCAGTCTCTGTGTTTGCCCACACAGCCCTAAATAGAGACCTACCCACCTAATTTTATCTTACCCTCATCCACCTGTGACCTACCCAAGACCTTTATCAGACCTGCAGTAACCTAGAACCAATCATTTGACCTTTGGATTCTATTCTAGCTTAGCCTGTTAGATTAGATCTATTTCTTATTGTGTTTTTAAGTGAGATACCTAAATCATTTTAAAATAACAATAGGATTTACTTTGTTTATAGTATTGAATTGTTTAAAATAGTGGACTGACAACCATCTAGGAAGTATCATACTTCCTGGATCTAGCTCACACTAGGCAGTTCACTACCCATATTGTTTAATTCCTTCTAGTGGTCTTGTTTTCATTACAGGTAGTTCCTCCTAGCCAAAGGGAAGCTCTCACAATCAGCTGTGGATTTGGAAGTCATACATGTACAACAACCCATCAACCAAAATTGAACAGGTATTCCTCCTACACCTATTACCCTATCTGTTTTGTCAACACTTCAAAGAAACAATCTAAGAAAAAGGTGAAACAAATATATATTAATTACTGCATATAAGAATTAAAGAAAATCCTTGTTGCAACATGACTTATATATGTTTTTGAACCTAACAATAGTATGTAGCATTGATGATAATTTTTAAATGTATAATAAGTTACAAAATAGTAAAATTAGCATTAATATTGCATAACCCTAATAGAGAATTGATAAGTCAAGGAGGGTAATATGTTTTGGTTAAGAAAATTGATTTAAATTAACGGGGACCATGAGATAAGTACAGGGTCCTTGCATATGAAATATTTTTCTCCTTAAATAGTGTATGTGGTCAGAGTTTCACACCACTATGTATTACCTTACAACTTAGTATGGGGATAGCAGGGTTGTTCAAACTAGTAGATAATTCCTAGTAAAAGTTGTGCTCATTAGGAAGGGTTAGGATGTTTTAACAAGTCTTTCCTTCGTAGAAGCAGATGATCTCTTTTTCTACAATTACTTGTATCTTCTTAGGAAAAATATGTGTTCTTCTATTTGTTATGGGAGGTAAAAGAAATAAACTGAGAGAAATAATTGGGATCACTTGTTTGTACTTGAAAATAAATAGTTAAGGAAGCTCTAGTATGATTTTATGAATATACGAAGTTTTCATTCCATATATGTTCTAGTTTTCCTGTTGAATGTTACCCAACCAAGGATGAATCAAGAATTATACTCAGGTACGTAAATCTAATATGTAATACCTTGGATTGGTTGGGAGTACTAGATATTGAAAAGGAATTGTTGAATGATGAATGTAGTTTTGATTTTCCATATGGTAATCCTTTTGATAAATTGGTTTATGATGTTGACATACTTAAGCATTAAGATCAACATCTATTTGGAATAAAACCATGAATGTTATCCATATATGGAAGCATTTTATATAAAATAAAGTACCATTAAGAAATGGAAGGAAATTAAGATCACCTAACAAGAGAAAGGTGACTTAATGAATATAAAATCCCTTTAGGATTTGAATGCAGTTATCCAGAGATGTTTGGCTTGGGTAATAAGTTATATTGAAGATATTGTAAGAGATCATTGTTATTTGGAAAATGATTTTAGAACTACATTGATTTCAATATAGTAAGGATGTTTGATCCTTCGAAATTCAATAAGGAATGATTCAATTCTTGTATGAATGCAGCCTTCATGAGATGTTACTAATTAAGGTTTACTTAGTTGTAACATGATGAACGACTATAGCTATCTAGAGGTAAAGATCACCTCATGATGTTTTTTTATCATTTCTTTAAAAAAATTGTTTTGCGCATTGCAAATAAAATTGGGAATTACACAAGGAAATTATAAAAATACAAGTGTAAGAATGAAATAAAACGGTTTGGGAAGACAGGGTGGGGATGAAAACAAAGTTTTATTTTTTTGTTTTTGCATTATATAAATTTTTTTGACTAAATGTGTGATATGTTTAGTAAAAATTTCATGTCATGACTGACTGTAATGAAAAAAATTATGTCATGTCTCTAATTGTGTGATAGTTTTTGTTGATTGAAAGGTTGTTACAACCAATAAAATTGAATTCAGACTTGGAAAATTATAGGGTTTGATAAAAATGTTGACTTTTCTTCTTCTTGTTAGATATAATTCAGTGTCTAATTATTTGGATTGCGTTAATGAGTGAAAAACATTGGGAAGATGATTCATTAAGGGGGAAGCATGTCACATCCCACAATTTATGTCTATTTCTCGAAAGGAATAGATTGGTGACATACTTTTGCATTATGCCTATATCTGAACCTCATTACGTTCTTGATCATGATTGTTTTTATTATAAAAGTGTGCCCGAAATAATGGATTAGTTTCATTAACTTTTATCATGCTCTAGTTGCATTGTTTTGTTGATATTAATGTCTTTACAATGCAACTAAGATTGATAAACTTGGTTTGTTGATACTAAGTCTTAACCTACATGGGTATAATGCCCGCATAATATAGCTATACCAAATTTATTCGATGACTGTGAGCCGGTATGCGAATGAGTTAAATGGGCCAAGGTAAATAAGACCATGTTTATTTTATCTTACACTTCTTGCCTAAACTATGATACTAAGGTATGTGGACCATGATTATATTATTACTACTACTTACCTTGGGTCTTGATGATAATATTAAGATATGAAAATTGGACTACATGTTCTTTAGTAATATGATCTTTTTCATGTGCTAAATAATAAAGTAATGATTGTAAGCTATATGGTAGGGACTAATGTTTATAAAGCATGGGCATAAATATTAAAGGGCCTAAACTAATGTAAAACTATGGTTGATGTTTATTCGAATTTATCATGGTCTAAGCTTATGTTGATAAGAATAAGTGAAAACCATCCCTATATGGCTTGTACCAACCGTGTAAATATTTATGGGGGCATTCATAAGCACCACCAACTGTTCCATTGGGAAAACAAATAAGTTTAGAAGTCTTGGTTATTTTGTTGTTTAATGTTTGGCATGGAATTTTTGGAAAATTAAGTGGCATAGCTAAATTTGAAAGGAAATTTAGAGGCAGATATTTGGGTGGGAAATGGTACTAATCCTTCCATGTATTAATTTCCTTGAAACTCTCCCTATGATCTTGGGAAGAGTATGAGGAAATTTTGGGGAAAAAGGGTGAGTTGTTTGGTTATTGTTGTTTTATTTGTTCAATGGGTTTGTTAGAGCTCTACATACATGAGTTTCTACCTACTTTGATGTTCTTTGTCTATTTTTGATCTTGCATGAATTTTGCAGTCGAATGTTGAGATGTTTTTAGAAAACATTAATGTCTGGTTTCAAAAATAATAATGTATAAGTTTGGAGGTCTTTGTTGTGTTGCGGAGTTGATTAAGGTCTAAACTTGTAGACGAAAGTTGGAAAAATGAGCAGAAGGATTTGGGATTTCGGTTTTAGGCACAAATCATTCCCTCTCCTCAAAATCATGTCCCATTTACTATTTACATAATTAAAACCTCTGCAATAGTTCTTTGTTTAATCTTGTTGATCTTTGTTTTTAAGTGGTATTATTTTTATATGGGTATTGTCATTTTAATTTAATATTGGAACATATATATATATATATATATATATATATATATCTGTGTTTGTGTTCTCTGGAAAGTTAAAGTAATGAATATAACCGATAGTATAATGCTATTTGTGGGTATATATTAAAGTATAAAATATTCTATGAAATTTGTGTCTTATATTATATTGAACACCCTATAGCCTTGGTTTTCTATTGCTATTAATATATTGTATTCCTTTTTTCAAACGTAGGTCTCCTATGGTTTATTTTTTGGTGAATAATGTTCTAGGTCTTGTTATACAAATTTCACCCCCGAGTTAATTTGATAACATGCATCAGAGCTTTTTAGTTCCAAGCAAGTAGATTGATTCAGGAGAAAATCATAAAATTGGCTAAGTCCTGCTCAAGACCGCCTTTGGGACAGTTGGAACAATTATATGCGAAGGCGCGGATCGGCCGAAAAGCCTCCAGGCGGCCCAAACAAAAAAGGGACATCTGGGACAAATGGACACGAAATGCCCAAATCGGCCGAAAGAAATAAAATTTGTCCAAGTCCTTTACTAAGAGCAAGCGGAACAAGAGTGCGCGGAGGACATGAACCGGCCGGTTTGCCCGAAAAAGAGAACTGTAGCACTGGGACATTTGGGACAAATGGACGCGAAGGACGCGAACCAGCCGGTTCGGCCGAAACAGGAAACTTCAGCACAAGGACAAGTGGGACAAAGGGACGCGCGGGACGCGGATAGCCGAAGGAGCCGAAAGCCAATCAGATCATGCCACGTGTCACCGGCAGAAAAGGGACATGGAAGCCCATTTCGGGCGGATCGGAGGATTTTGTCCCACGAAGCACTGGGACATCTGGGACAAAAGGATGTGGTGGACGCAAAAATCTGGCAGGCCCGTAGACAAATCACAGCATGACACGTGTCGCCAAGGAAAAAGGTCCAAAAAGTCAAAGGGGCGAGTTTTCGAGCACTGATCCGAACCAATGAAATAGTGCCACGTGTCCAAGTTTAAGGGGCCCACAAGAAAAGCCCACGAAAAGGTGGAGAGAGGGAATTACTCAGTGAATCAGGGCCTGCCACGTGTCGTCCAGATGGCAGAGCGCGGGAAAAGATTTTAAAACCTGTTCTTGCCTGTTTAGTGCCCTAAATCTTCAGACCTTCGTATCTTTCGATCCAGAGCTCGGATTTGCACGTTCTTTATATCAACGGAAAGCTGTTGAAATTCTCTACATGATTCTGGGATCAATCTCACATTTTGGTGTAGTTTGGAGGGATAAAATTAAGAAAATGTGTCTGACGCATGGTGATAGACAGAAGTAATGCTTCAATAACCAAATTTAATGTAACAGATACTCACCACTCCTATTAGACAAATTCTTTGCTTTGCAGAGATCCACCGCTTATGTCATAATGAGATGATTTTAAATGCTACCAAGAAGTGGTTGGGGTAGATTCTGGATTTCCTCTCTCTTCCCTCTCTCATTTCTTGATATATATTGTAAAGAGAGCTCCTTTAAGGGGTCGGACATTTTTGTTTTGCATCCTCCCTTATTCCCTCGCTTGCCAGAGAATTTGTGGAGCTTTCAAACCTCCCATATGGGTTGTAATGCCAGTCTTTTTTCCTCTTGGCCACTGCAATGTACTGTATCGACTCTTGAGCAATAATATATGTGTTGTGATTGACTCTCGACCCTCTCATGTATTCATTGTTATCATTTTGATCTCTTATTGTAGTTTGGTTACCTGTGCATAGTGTTTGTATTACATCTATGTGGTCATGCTAAATTTGCAAAACGAGTGTCTAACATTCCTCAGTGCATCACCTTTGTAGTTTAGGTTTTATTCTATGCATTTCCTTACCCTGTCTCCTTGGCAAGTTAGATTAGGTTTTAGCAAACCCTCTGCATTTTTTGTGTGCATCTGAACAGAGGAATAGGAACTAACCTTCTCTGGAGAATATTTTCTCATCTTTACAAGTCCCATACTTGGAGAAAATATTCCATGTTGTGTAATCACACTGGATGCCTGAACATCAACCTAGAAGCCTGATTTGCATCCAGGGGTGTTGTGAGTCTGCAACAACAGTTTTGGCACGCCCGGTGGGACCTAGAGGTCTCATTTTTATTGCAGCAAAGTTGATATGCATCTGCTACAGTTTTCTTGCTTATAAGAGCTATTATTTGCATATCTAGCGACTCCAAGGGGAAGAATCAACTGGTTTCAGCAGTGCAGGCCTGAAAACTCATGAGAAGAATCACCACAAGGTCAAGAGTTGGAGAAGAAGAAGCGTTGTTTGAATACCTGCAGTTATCTCCAAGAAGAAGGCAAAGAGGAAGAAGGATTCAAAGGTCTCCATCTCCACCAAACAGAACTCTCTCAACTCCTCCACCTGACAGGCCTTTCATTCAGTATACAAGGGTTTTAAGACCGATTAGAATGGCTCAGAACAACCCCTACGTCAACTTCACAGGCAACAACCCACTTGCTCTCAATGCACAACATCCAGTTCCTATTATAGCCTTGAAGAACATTCCCTACTTCACTGGAGAAAATCAAACTACTCCAAGTGATCATGTTAAAGATATTGCTAACCTTTGTGCAATCCATGAAATCAATGAAATGCAAGTGGCTGTCAAGTTACTGGCATCTTCCTTCAAAGGTAAAGCATTACAATGGTTTAGGAGCCTTGGAGCTGGTTCTATCACAAACTGGAATCAGCTATGTATTGCACTTCACGAGCAATTTGGAGAGAAGGGAGACAACTTGTCTCTTTTGGAACAGCTTACAACTATCAAGAGAGAGCACCCAACAAGCGGTGGTGACTTCAACTTCAGATTTCAAAGGTCTTGGGATAGGATTCCAGTGGCAGTCAGGGCCAATAGCAAAAGGTGCTTTTCTATATTACCTTAAATCTTTGAATTCGATATTTCTATGTTAATTCAATCTATGGGAGGCACAACAATCCCTATGGCTTATAGCATTGCCATTAGAGCCGCCTGTCTTATTCAAGCCGGTAAACTGGCTCCTAGGCCTCCCATGCCCTTGTATCCAAACTTAGAAAATCCAAGCACTAGTCAAGCACCCACTTTGGCTCCTGTTCCCAATCCTAGAAATCAGAGTTCAAATGAATCTTCCACTTCATCTCCAAGTGCTTCAAATGAACTCCAAGAGGTCATGAAACAGATTGCAAAATTTAGGAAATGAGTGGTTACTATTAAGAGGCAAAAAGCCCAAGGTTTCAGACCTTCCTATCAACCTCAAGCTCAGCCTAATAGGCAGCCATACCAACCACAAAGACCACCTAATCCAATTGCAAATGTGAATCAAACAAGGCCTCCCACTAATAGACCATTCCAGCCCTATAATCGCAATGCTATATCTACCTCTAAGGCATTAGTGCCAACACAGAACAACATTGCTCAGGAATATGACTGGTGCTTTCCATGCAACAAGCCTCATAACCAATCCATGTGTTTCAATGGTGCTCTCAATCAAGCACTGATGGTGACAACTACTGGTGTGGAGGGCGAGGGCAGTCAAGGAAAAAGTCAACAACAAGAAACATTCCAACAAAGCAATCAGCCCCAAATGACACCACATTGGTGAACTGGCAAGCAGAAGATTTCTGTGGCATGAATCAAGTAGTTTCTCAAGGTGTCACAGCCAACACAAGGTCAAAGAGGAGAAATTTGGGTGAAGAAAAACCATTAGCCCCAGCCAATCCACCACCTTCCACGGCTCCACAAATGATTGGCAAGCAGAGTCCAGTTTCAAATACACAAGGGCAGCCAAGAACAGCCCCTAGGCCAACTCAAATGCCAGCTGTTGCTGCCCACGTACAAGGAGTAAGTGTACAAACCAAGGGACAACAAAAGGATACTTCATCCCCGTTTAGTATCATTAAACAGATGAAGAAGACTAACGTCAATATATCAATGTGGGAATCCCTAGCCATCCCAGGACAAAGAGTTCTGCTGCAAGCTGCCATGAAGGATTGGACAACTATGAATCAGTAGGTTCAGATGCAAGACAAAGTGCTTACAAATGCTTCCCAGCTTGAAGGAAGCCATGGAGGGCAACAAGGTAAAATGTTGAAGCCCCCTCCTTTCTATGTTTCATTAATCATTGGGGATAAACTAGTACACAATTGCATGATTGATTCCGGGGCAAGTAGCTCAATGATGCCCAAGAAAATAGCTGATTAGTTGGGTCTCCAATATGAAGTAATATCTAAAGGGGTAGTGCAATTGGATGGGACAGCAATAGCAACAGTTGGAGTGATTAAAAAATTGAGTCTTACCTTGCATGCATGTCCAAATGTTGTTGTCTTACAAGATATATCAATCATAGACCTTCCACCACTCTTTTCCCTTTGCTTGTCAAGGGACTTCACACCAAGATTAGGGGTATTTGTCTCATTGATTGGTCTCACATGCCGT
This sequence comes from Taxus wallichiana var. yunnanensis, assembly GCA_018340775.1. Lineage (NCBI taxonomy): Eukaryota > Viridiplantae > Streptophyta > Pinopsida > Cupressales > Taxaceae > Taxus > Taxus wallichiana. Next base: position 414,112,404 of record CM031238.1, on the reverse strand, counting down.
TTAGAACAAGGTATGGAACTAAGGCTACAATTAGGTCTAAACCTATTACAAACTTCCATATTGAGCCTTACACTCCTAGTCGATTAATGCCAATTGCTCAAAGATTTGATCAAGAAGATCACCCTAGTAATCGATGAGGCCGACACCAAGGTTGGAAGTATCCCAGACCTAACTCTCGATGAATGGGCAAATAAGATACATGCTTTTGATCCCTATCAAGAAGTAGAAGAATCTAAGCTGGGAGTCTATTGTATACACGAAGAAAATCAACCTGTTCTTAGCATCACCAAGCCAAGCCATAATGATGACAATGAGATATGGCAGCTGTTTTTGATGGATCAAGGAATAGGTAAGGTGCGGGAGGTGGAGCCATGCTTGTTTCACCTCAAGGCATCAAATATTATTCAGCTTTTCGTTTCCAGTTTTCTTGTTCAAACAACACAGCTGAATATGAGGCCTTGATTCATGGACTTCATTGGGCTAGGAAAAAAGGGATAAATAACTTGCAGGTGTTCGGGGATAGCGAGCTAATCATCAACCAAGTTAGAGGACAACATGCTATGAAGAATGACTTGCTGAGGAGCTACAAGAATAGGGTATGGGACCTCATTGAGGATTTCAAAGATTTCAACATTGTGTCCATACCCAGGAAGAAAACCGAAGCCGTAGATAGGCTCGCAGCGGTTGGAGCAACGCTTGATGTGGTTGACAATATCAAAAGGAAAAAACACAGCCACATATCCATGTGATTGTGAGGCCGTAGTTCCGAGATAATAACACAAGTCGGCAAGTGTTTGAGAATGATCAACAGATCATCAATTTTCTACAGAAGAGGCTGAATTCTCACTAGAAATCAGGATAGATTAGAGCGAGTAGTATGGAGATCAAGTAGTGCAGGCTGCAGACAAACAAGCTTCCTAAGGGTTTAGTAACATTGGAGTCTATCTTCAACCCTAACGACCAGTTCCGTAAGGAAAAGGCTAACATACAGGTCAAGAGAGAAGATTCAGAGCCAATTCTGGTTGGGGAAGGCAAAATACTTCAAATTGGTAAAGTGGCCACCGAGCAAGAGAAATCAGATTTCATACAGCTTTGCCAAGAATTTCCAGATGTCTTTGCTTGGAGATATGAAGAATTGAGAGGATTCAATCCGAAGTTGGCACAACATACCATAGAATTGGATCCAGATGCTAAACCCATCGTGCGAAGACCTCACAACCTCACATTGAGCCTCTAATGAAGAAAGAGCTTAACAAGCTAATAGAGGCAAGCATTATATTCCCGATCAAGCACTCAAGCTGGGTTGCAAACTTGGTTCCGGTCAGGAAGAAGAGCGGAGAAATCAGGTTGTGTGTAGATTTCTGAGACCTCAATAGGGCATCTCTCAAAGACCATTACCCACTTCCTTCAATGGAACAAATATTGCAAGTAGTATCCGGTTCAGAGAGATTCTCTCTCCTAGATGGCTACTCAAGGTATAATCAGGTGATGGTGAAAGAAGATGACCAATTCAAGACATCTTTCACCACCAAATGGGGGACCTATGCCTACAAGAAGATGCCATTTGGACTATCAAATGCTGGAGCCACCTTCCAAAGGGCAATGGATATGGCATTTAAGGGGTTGATCAACAAAATAGTTCTGATATATCTTGACGACATCACTATATTCTCAAAAAATGCAGCGGATCACCTCTGTCATTTGAGGCAAGTATTTCAGAGATGTAGAAGATTTGGGGTATCATTGAATCCCAAAAAGTGCATATTCTTGGCTCACGAGGGAAAACTTCTAGGCCATATTGTTTCAAAGGAAGGGTTGACGATTGACCCAGAATGGGTTGAAGCAATTCAAGCATTGCCATTGCCAAGTCACAAGAAGGCTCTTCAAAGCTTCTTGGGAAGGATCAATTTTGTCTCGCAGGTTTGTTCCAAACTTTGCAGCTCTCGTAAAGCCAATAACGCTGATGTTAAAGAAGAGCATGGCATTTAAGTGGACATCTGAAGGCAAGGCAAGTTTTGAGGCAATAAAAGAGGCTATATCTCAAGCCCCAACTCTCGTCAATCCAGACTTCTCCAAGGACTTCGTGCTATATGCCTTCGGTGGTGGAGACATAATTTCTGCAATCCTGGCACAACAAAACAAAGAAGGATTAGAACAACCAGTTGCTTTCTTCAGTCAAGGCTTGGAGGAATACGAAACTAGATACTCTTTCATTGAAAAGCATGTACTTGCAGTGATCAGGAGTTTAAAGAAATTCAAGCACCTAGTCTCAAACAACAAGATCCAATTATTGGTCTCTCATGCGGGAGTCAAGGACTTCCTTCTAAACAAGGATCTGAATGAGAAGCGTGCAGGGTGGATAACTCATGTCATGGAATATGACATCGAGATCAAGGTCACCAAACTAGTACGTGGAAAGGGACTATGTGAACAGCTAGCCTTGAGTCAACAGGTTGAAGTAGGTGATGAAAAAGAGACTATCTTGGTATTACAGGATGGCCAAGAACATGAAAATGATGATGTGCCTACTCCTTGTTGGACTCAGAATATGATACACTTCCTACAGACAAGACTATGCCCTCCGGAAATGAGTAAAGCAAAGAGGAGATACTTCAGATTACAAGCCATTCCATATGTGCTTGTTGATGGTGTTTTGTTTAAGAAAGACATCAATGGGGTTCTATTGAGGTGCATTGGGACTGGTCAAATTGAGAGGGTGTTACGAGATTTTCACGATGGAGATTCTGGAGGACATTTTGCCCCATAATAAGCAACTCTCAAGATAATAAAGGCAGGGTATTATTGGCCCACGGTGTTCAATGACTGCTATACATGGATAAGAAAGTGTAAGAAATGTGCACTCTTCACAGGCAAAGAAAGACTAGCAGCACTTCCATTGCACCCAATCTTGGTTGACCAACCATTTCTGCAATGGGGATTGGACTTCATCGGGGTCATCAACCCAAACTCAAGCCAAGGCCACAAGTGGATTCTCACGGCAACGGACTACTTCACCAAGTGGACTGAAGCAGTAGCACTCAAAGAGGCAAACGAGTCTAATATACTAGAATTTTATGAAGGAATAGTGACCAGGTTCGGTGTGCCGGCCACTATCATATCAGACAATGCATTGGCATTCGTAGGTTCCAAGATTACAGAATGGGCTGTCAAGAATGGAATCTACTTGAGCACCTCTTCCAATTATTACCCACAGGGTAATGGACAGGCAGAGTCCACAAACAAAAATTTGCTAAGAATCATTAGGAGAACTCTTGATGAGAATCAGAGGTCTTGGCATACCAAGCTGAAATCAGCCTTATGGGTTGATAGGATCACTCCCAAAAGATCCACAGGTAACTCTCCATTCAGGCTTGTCTATAGAAGAGAGGCAATCTTGCCCATGTCACTTGAGTTGCCAACATTGGAACTCATGAAGCAGCTGGAGTTACTTGAATTTGAGCCCATGGAGGTGAGGTATGCAGAGTTGATGGAGCTGCAAGAGATCGAAATCGTGCATCCCAAGCAATGGAAAAGGATCAAGCTTTGATCAAGAAGACCTTTGATAGGAAGGCCGAGAGATAGATCTTTTCAAGTTGGAGATCTAGTGTTGAAATGGGATGTGGACAGCAAAACCGGAAGACATTCAAAATTTGATGCCATTTGGAGTGGCCCATACATGGTCACGAAGTGCAAGAGTAGCAATGCTTTCCAATTGGCCTCATTGGACGGTGAAGAACCGCAGATTCCAAGAAATGGAATCTATCTCAAACGTTCTACTAAAAATAAAAGGTTCACCCTTGTAAATATTAGCCTAGATTTCAATTCCTCTAAGTGCGTATGCACATTGTCTTGTTGTAGTTATTTTTCAGTTTTCCTAAGTGCATTGGTGCAGGTTTTGTCGCTCCTAGATTGAGTTTTTTACGGTTCATCGTGCTCTCTTAGAGGGAGTTCTGCAGATCGAGCTCATTTCAGGTTATTGCCTATGACTCCATGCCAAATGGATTGCTAAAAGGCCACCGATCTTATACCTAGCAGCAGGTGACCCTGAAAAGTCACCAAACTGTTATCCAAATTTCACCCCCAGAGTTAATTTGATAACATGCATCAGAGCTTTTAGTTCCAAGCAAGTAGATTGATTCAGGAGAAAATCATAAAATTGGTTAAGTCCTGCTCAAGACCGCCTTTGGGACAGTTGGAACAATTATACGCAGAAGGCGCGGATCGGCTGAAAAGCCTCCAGGTGGCCCAAACAGAAAAGGGACATCTGGGACAAATGGACGTGAAATGCCCGAATCGGCCGAAAGAAAGAAAATTTGTCCAAGTCCTTTACCGGGAGCAAGCGGGACAAGAGTGCGCGGAGGACGCGAACCACCGGTTCGCTCCAAAAGAGAATCAGAAGATCTGGGACATTTAGGACAAATGGACGTGAAGGACGCGAACCAGCCGGTTCGGCCGAAACAGGAAACTTTAGCACAAGGACAAGTGGGACAAAGGGACGTGCGGGACGTGGATAGCCGAAGGAGCCAAAAGCCAATCAGATCACACCACGTGTCACCGGCAGAAAAGGGACATAGAAGCCCATTTCGGGTGGATCGGAGGATTTTGTCCCACGAAGCACTGGGACATCCGGGACAAAAGGACGTGGTGGACGTGAAAATCCGGTAGGCCCATAGACAAATCACATCATGACACGTGTCGCCAAGGAAAAAGGTCCAAAAGTCAAAGGGGCAAGTTTTCGAGCACTGATCCGAACCAATGAAATAGTGCCACGTGTCCAAGTTTAAGGGGCCCACAAGAAAATCCTGTGAAAAGGTGGAGAGAGGGAATTACTCAGTGAATCAGGGCCTGCCACGTGTCGTCCAGATGGCAGAGTGCGGGAAAAGATTTTAAAACCTGTTCTTTCCTGTTTAGTGCCCTAAATCTTTAGACCTTCGTATCTTTCGATCCAAAGCTCGGATTTACACGTTCTTTATATCAACGGAAAGCTGTTGAAATTATCTACATGATTATGGGATCAATCTCGTATTTTGGTGTAGTTTGGAGGGATAAAATTAAGAAAATGTCTCTGACGCGTGGTGATAGACAGAAGTAATGCTTCAACAACTAGCTTTAATGCAGCAGACAACTCGCCGCTCCTATTAGACAGCCTGCCGTTTTGCCAGGATCCGCCACTTCTGTCATAATGAGATGATTTTAAATGCTACCAAGAAGTGGTTAGGGTAGATTCTGGATTTCCTCTCTCTTCCCTTTCTCATTTCTTGATATATATTGTAAAGAGAGCTCCTTTAAGGGGTCAGACATTTTTTGTTTTGCATCCTCCCTTATTCCCTCGCTAGCTAGAGAATTTGTGGAGCTTTCAAACCTCCCATATGGGTTGTAATGCCAGTCTTTTTTGCCTCTTGGCCACTGCAATGTACTGTATCGACTCTTGAGCAATAATATATGTGTTGTGATTGACTCTCGACCCTCTCATGTATTCATTGTTGTCATTTTGATCTCTTATTGCAGTTTGGTTACCTGTGCATGGTGTTTGTATTGCATCTATGTGGTCTGTGTTAAATTTGCAAAATGAGTGTCTAACATTCCTCGGTGCATCACCTTTGTAGTTTAGGTTTTATTCTATGCATTTCCTTACCCTGTCTCCTTGGCAAGTTAGATTAGGTTTTAGCAAACCCTCTGCATTTTTTGTGTGCATCTGAATAGAGGAATAGGAACCAGCCTTCTCTGGAGAATCTTTTCTCATCTTTACAAGTCCCACGCTTGGAGAAAGATTCCATGTTGTGTAATCACACTGGATGCCTGAACATCAACCTAGAAGCCTGATTTGCATCCAGGGGTGTTGTGAGTCTGCAACAACAGTACATAGAAAATTTTATTCTACCCATTTATTTTCCCTACTAACCTTTGGTGTTGAGCTTGTGTTTCTTACTAGTGATGTAGGGTTGGGAAAGGAGAGAATTTCCTTACTCACCTATGATTTGTCCATGGTGATGAACCCATACTTCCAACCGGTAGCATGGGGCAAGGTGTAGGGGTTCTCTTTACAAATTTGAAAGTTAGAAACAATTCATTCAAATGCTATGAAATCATAAATCGAACAAAGTGAGTTATATGTTCAAATGCCAAGAGAGTTTAAAACCTTAAACTATATTTTGTCAACTAAGTGGCCATCTACAGATCTTATTCTAGATAAAATGGAAAGCAATTCACATTTTAAACTATAAATCAAACTTGAATAGAATGAGGTTGTAGGGCCTCAATTTGATTATTTCCAAATCCTTGTCTTTCTCTCATCATTACCATTCAATAAATTTCTATGATGTGTGCCCCTTCTAGATCTTGGTGTTGAGCCCTCACATCTTACCGGTTCTTGGAGTTAGAAGTGGGGAAAGTTCATTCACTTATCATATCACTATTTCATCATGTCTTTCCAAAATAATATGAAGTATCGAAAATTTCTTAGAGAAACTAAAGTTCAGCATTAAAGTGTGATTGTATTATCATATATCAGCATTATAAAACACAAAAAAAAAATCATTATGTTAGCATTCATATCCATTGCATACGTTCTAAGAAGCATATAAAAATGGAAATTTTAAACATCCTAGAGAACACACACATGAACCAAATCATAAATTTAAGTCAACTCTATGTAAGGAATAACCGAGCCAAAAAGAGATATCTGTACATATCATGGTGTGTCATAGTTTTGTACAATTCCATCATACACTAGGCGCGGTCAAAATTCTCGAATGAGCTTGAAATACCAAAACATCATATATGTCTCACCAAATGGAGACTAAGAAATAAAGGTACTCTACCTATCCACCTCTTTAAGGCCCCTTATGACCACTCTAGTTACGAATTTCTTAGGATTTCTTCTCAAAAGCATTCAAACAGCAAAGGGCCAAGCCTAACGCAAAATATCATTCCTAAATCCATTCCAATTCAACCATACTCACAAATGAAACAAATCATTGTGGGACCGGATCTCAAAAATAACCAAGTCAATATGAAAAAATGAGTTTGAAAAAGAGTTGGTTTTGATACACACACACACACACACACACACACACACACACACACACACACACACACACACACACACACACACACACATGTTGTTATAACTTCGTTTTGAGTGCATATGTTCGTAGGGTTGGAGCGCTGGTGGAGGTAAGTTCTTATCCCCACACAAATGGTAAGTCCTCTTTTTGTTTTAATTTAGTGTTTATTTTTTTATATTTTATCTATTTGCACTTGAGTCTTCTCTTTTTTCAAGTAGAGGAGTTTAGACAACGACATTTCAACACACGGGCATGTCGTATAGCTTCTAACTTTCTATTTCGAGAACTCCATACTCGAAATTTACGTTTTACACATTTTCATGGCTAAGACGCTTCTCTGAGGGGGAAATATGTACTCACCCAAAATTGCATGTGCTACATTGTCAAAAATAGTTACAAAAGTCCCCAATGATGATTCATGTCCTTTCAGAAGGTGTTCGAGTTCCTAAGCTCATTCACAGTGTATATTTATAACCTAGACATCCTTACTTAACTTTTCCACACTTTTTTCCAGCTTCCTATTCATTTTTCTCTATGTTTTAGCCTTTAGTGTCAAGACAACCACCCTACTTGGGTGGCGGTTCTATATATTTGTAACCTAGACATCCTTACTTAACTTTTCCATGCTTTCTTCTAGCTTCATGTTCATTTTTGTGCATGTTTTGGCCTTTAGTGTCGGGAATGCCGTCCCACGTGGGCGGTGGTTCTCAATCCACCACCTAGGCATGGTGGCGGCCTCATGACCACCGCCCTACATAGGGTGGAGGTCATGTGCACTTTGTCTAGAAATATTCATGCATGGTTTTGACCCCCATGATTTCACTTAACTTGACTTCCAAGGTGTGTTTGTTAACCAAATTGCCTAAAAATATTCTTGATTGCATTGTATTCCTTCCCTCTTCTATTTTTAAATATATTTAATCAGTTTGAACTTCCTCTTCACCCAATGATTTGGCACTCCAAGGTTTCCTTGTGAATGGAAACACATCCTAACCAGTTCCTATATATTCAATGCTTGTATTCAAGCAAAGGGGCATGAGAATTTTGTGTATTTTACATAATATTGCTACCACAATCATGTTGGAAATTACATAGCCAAGCTCTATTTACTTGTGTTATCTCTCTTCCACCTGCATTAAAAATAAATTGCCTTTAATATTTCATTGCTCAAATGTCTTCTCATGTTTCTACCCTCGCATTCCCAATTCATTGGATTCATATGGGCACACAAAGAAAGAAATGATACACCGAGGGGACAAGTCATCACACGCTTGGATTTACCTCTATTCTGTGAATTCCAAGTTGGATATTTTGTTTGATTTCCTTCATTGGTGCAATTTATCATTGTTACATCATATCAAATAGAGTACAAATCAATTTACTTTCATTTACAAGTAATTAGTTAATTTCTAAGAGGGTTTAAATCATTAATAGCATTTCCTAGTGACGGATCCTCTTCTTGCCATCCCTGTGGATCTGAAGGAGAGAATAGTTGTAGGAGGTTTTCCACATATCATAGATTAATTGAAAAATTCTTGTTTTATGTTAGCATACACTTAGCATAGGTGAATAACCACACCGAGTTATTTTGCATGTTTAGTTTTAGTGTATAAGTAGATTTGATTATTTAGAATAAAAAAATTGTTTTATGTGATTGTAATATTTTAGTTTTTGTGATTTTTTTAGATTAGTTTCTCTTTCGAAATAGCATAAATTGTTAGTTTCAGCTTAATTAATTTGGACACTGCAAACTAGTTCAACATTGAGATTCAGTTAGACAAACTATAGGGAATTTACGCTACCTGTTCATAGCCTCTAAATGTCCCATTTTCGAACTCAACTACTAGGATATCACACTACCAGATCTTAGTCACTGATCCTCCTATAGTTATCCATCCACATTCAACCTCGGGGGGTCAACTGTAGTTGAAGGTTGCATGTCAATTTTCATTTGTACAGTTTCCTCCTTTGAACCTATAAAATTCCATACTACTAGTTAATTTCACCACTTTTTTGACATTGTTCTTGGCCTTGAAAACCATAAAAAAAATCTATATCTCTAATTGAATAATTTTTGGGGTTTTTACATACTCTGAATCATTTTTAAACTTTCCTTTTGCAGTTTTACTTTGATATATTGTTTGTTTGAATTCTTGGTAACTTCAAAATGACTTCTTACCATCCTTTTATACCTCTTTAACGTAGGTATAAAATCCAAATTCATTATATTTACATGCATGAATTTTACTTCCTTTACCAAGTGCATTCAATATCAAGTTGTTGATAGCTATTACCCACTTCCTATTTTCATGTTTTTTTCAAACTTTCCATAAACAATTGTCCATTTTTTATGTTTATGCCATGAATTTCATGGTTTTTTATTTCTTTACTGATGTGTATCTAGATTCTATAGGTAGATTATGTTCCTAGGACATGTCACATTTCCTTATGCATTCCCTTTCCTTTAGCACTTATTTTCCCCATATCCTTCCTACAAACACCTTACCTTATCAACTTCCATGTTTTATCATGCTACACTGTAATTTTCCTCAATAAAGTTTATTTAGTGAACCATATTCTTTAATAATTTGATAATCATTTTAATACAATCATATTATATTACCTTTCCTACCAGAAGATGTATTTGAAATCCCATCCAAGTATCTTATTTTCATGTTCCCTTTATGTTTAAAATCTACATGCACACCCCACACTAGTTTGATGCTCCATTTTTTGGTGTGTGATCATATGCAAAATCCCATGTTCTTTCATCTCTTAGTGCATGTAAATTTTTGAGGTCTTATCATGTTGCTAACTTTTCTATTTATCATCTTCCTCCCATATAAATTGTCTAGACATTCCTCCATGTGCAATATATCAATTACCTTAGAGGAATTATAGAGGAATTTTTAGGAGTGAATCATATCCATATTTTTGAGAATATTTTTAATATACCGTATAGATATTAGTCTTGTGGAATGATATGTGTAATTATAACACCAAGTAAAAATTCATTTAAGTAAATTATCCTAATTACATGAAATATACTAACCTAATAATGTAAACAACATCTATCCTAATGGAAAAAACCTTATTCAATTACAAAGTAGGACCTTCACTAGAAGTATGTTTTTAGCCTACTCCCATAGAAGTGACCTAGTAAACATTTTCCACTCAATTCCTTCAATTTACATGCCTAGTTGGTAAAATTACATGAATTTCATATGGGCCCAAATAGTGTGTATTCAATTTTCTTAGGTGTCATGTAAATTTTAACTAGTTGAATAGTACTCCGACACTTAAAGTCAAAGTTTTTTTATTTGACGATTACGCCATGTTTTTGTCATTGTTTTTCTATGTTTTATCTCCATCATGAATGTGTTATTCATTCATCCAACTAAAATATATTAGTTAGGCACTTTGTGGTTAAGGATTCATCATCCAAATTCATAATTTGTGGTATCTATTAGGAATATCCTAATATCAAGTGTTTACATTATGGGTTAGTATCATGTGTAATGTAATTATACGTGACGATTGGGTGGTCCAACTAACCAACCCACACACACACACACAAGTGAGAGATAAATATGGAGTTGTTTTTTATATAGTTGAGTTGATTGAACAACTTGGACAAGTATATGTGTGAGTAGTTTTCTAATAAATACTTAATAATAGAAGTTCCACTCCTATAAATATGTAACATATCATATAAACAATAATACATATTATTATTGTGTTTATTTAATTTGATCTTAACCAAATCTATTATATGATATTAGAGTGATTTTGTCTCATGCCTTTTTGATGGAACAATTAGCTAGATGGAGGGGAAATTTTTGTTCTTATTGTCCCATGTATGAAAAACTATAGAAATTTAATAATTTATCCGAGTTATCTACTCCATTTCCACATATCTATATTTTGTATAGAAAATAGTGTTTTATGTACTAAGTCTTCCAAATCAACACATTAATGTTGATAGATTCTACACATTCTTCTAGTTGATTACCATAACAGTCTTGAGTTATGATTGACATATATTTGTGTGTTAATATTCATTTATCTTAAAAATTATCTTTTTACTTTTCATCATATCAATATTTATTTTGGTGTGGGGAAAGAAATCTTGGTGGCTTCAAACTTTGCATCTACGTTGAAAAATTGCATACGGTTTGACTCTTCATCAACATACTTTTAGAAATATTCCTTTTCTATATTTTTATAGGTATGTTGGCATTGTTTTGTCATTGATGTTAAAGTTTGGTGATGCAATTGGTGTTGTAATTAATGTCAAAAGGATAAAGGAACATGAAATTTTATTGGTATTTTCCTTCATTTTTTCATGTCATGTTGAGTTGCTTGGTCTCATAGATGATGTAGCATTGTGTCTTGAGTAGGTGTTGAATTCTATGAGTGATGAAGAGGTTTGATAGTGTTTTGGTAATTTCATGATGTGTTTTTAAGGTCCTTAAAGGTGTATAAGTGTGGAAAATTCATGAGGAGGTCATTATTAATTGTGCAAGAATGGTCAAGATCCTTGGTTAGGATGTCTAATTAGTAGGTTGAAGTATATCATGATGGAATACATGTATTTAGTAGCTGGATATGCATGGTGAGATCATGGGGATCATGTGGATGAGGTGTAGAGACCCTCAAAAGTGTCTCAGATTGTGTGTATATATGGGTAATAATTCATTCTAGGTCTATATCTAGACCTTTTATTAAGCCCTAGGTGATCTAATGAGGTGAGTTGGAATTATTTCAGCATGTAGATGGAAAATTAATCCTTGTGGAAGGTGTAGCAGGTTTTTATTGAGGTGTGTTCCAAGTTTTAGGTCTTGATTTGTAAGTATGATCAAGATATTGTGTTTTTTCCTATACCAAGCTCAATATGGAATGTTTGATGCTCATTGACACATGTGAAGTATGAATGGGAGTATAATACCTTCATTGTAATTGAGTAAGGTTCCTAAGGTGATGTTCCAAGGATTAGTTCAGAGTTTAAGGGGAAGAGCTTTATGAACAATTATTAAGAAGGTAAACAAGTTCTAAACCCTCCTTAAACCATATATAAGAAGTGATGGAGTATAAATTTATTATGCATGCCCAAAATGGATTGGTTTACCAAGTTTCATAAATTTACATTATATAAAATCCCTTCAAATTTCTCCATGTGGTATTTAGGTGTCTTGACAAAGTGTGTGTATCTCATATAAAAGTTCATGTTTATGAAGAAGTTACAATTACTCTAAACATTTGCATTGGTTGTGTTGAATAAATTAATTTTTAAGAATTTGGGAAGATATGCTACAAATTTTGAGTGGTTTTAGAATTTTTTTGATTCATTTGGAGGTATTTGTAAGTCATTCTTGCATGACCAGCTTTAGGAAAGTTGTGGACAATTCCGTGGTCCCGGTTGCAGAGGTGTTTTGATAGTGTTTCACTTCGAGTGATGGTGTTATATGTAATTAGTGATTACCCTGAGGTAATGATATTTACATCCATGTGTCATAATTTCATGGTTGAGTTATTTTTGTGATGGTTTTTTTCATTCTCTCGAGGACCGGGTTTTATAAGTAACAAACATAGTAAGGAGATTTATTCTTCTTGGTTATTTCATTACATTATTTGATGGTGAAGAGGTGTAAAAGCTTGTTAAATAATTCTATAAGCCTTATAAAACATGTGTAAGTGGATGTTGAGGTTTTTTTATGGTCTTTTTGGCCCAAGTAAACTCTATTTGGCGAGAGAAAAGTTTTAGTAAACTAGGCCTATTTAGTCTAATGGAGGATTTGAGTTTTTAGATGTTATTGATGACCTAAGTAGTCCTTTATACGATTTCATTATGATTTTTAAAGTTTTAATTATGATATATTCCCCATGATTTCTGACCTAGATGAATTATATGCTTAAGTTAGGTATTTAAGCATGTTCTTAGTAACGTATTTTGTTGTTATGTGAGTATGAGAAAGTGTGAGTAAGAGGACAACTTATGGAGGTATATAAGGTCTTTGTGACCATCAAGATAAGTTAGAGGTCATTTTATGATGTTATAGAGTGTTTCTATTATAGAGTTATGTCATTAGACTTAATCATCTTGGAGGAGAAGTTCTTGCATGAAATAGCAATGAAGGTAAATTTGGAGAGGATATATGGAAAGAGAGATAAACAAGTCTCATCATCATTTTTTGGTGAAAATTTCCATAGGTTAAAACCAAATCAAGTGTCTTATTTTGGTGTTAATTCATATAGGGGTTGGTGCCTCCTTTTAGGTTTGGTGTTTTACTAAATTTAGGGGTTGGTGCTCCTTGTGGGGTTGGTACCTCACTAAACCTATGGGTTAATGCTCCTTGTTTGGTTTATACTCAACTAAATATGAATCATTGCTATAATTAATCTTTTTTTAGTCATTTTTCATCCCTCTGAGGGTTTACAACTTATATATGGTGTTCATGTGTTCTTGTGTTCTCATTTTCTCATCTATGGTTATGTTTCTTAATGAATACATGGTTAATGGTTAATGGTTAAGTTGAATTGATGATTGATGAATGCTAAAGTGAATGTAAAAGAAAGTGTTTAATTCCCACTGATTCACCCCCTGAAATGGTTCTTATTCTAATAATTGGTATCAGAGAAGGTCCTCTGAAGCAATCTTAACAAGATTGAGGTGATCCTTAGAAGTACATAAATGACTAGTCAATAAATTAGTTCCTCTACTAACAAAGATCCTATGTTTGATGGGATAAATTATGATTTTTAGAGCATCAGGATGAGAACTCATATTACGTCCTTGGGATGTGATATTTGATAGTCAAGTTTATATGGGTATTCTATTCCTCAAAATCCTCCAATTGATGCAGATGGTAAGAAGGCTAATAATGATAACTCTAAAGCCATGAATTTTATTTTGTGTGGTTTGGTAGAATCAAATTTTTCACAATAATGAAATTTGATATATCTAAGGCTATGTGGGATAAGATATAAGTAATTTATGAAGGTGACACTAAGGTGAAGTTGGAAAATATCCATACCTATAGGAATCAATTTGAAAGTTTGAAGATGAAGGAAGAAGAAAACCATTGTTGTATATCTTCTCAGAGTAGATCAAGTGGTCAATACCATTAGAGGATTAGGAGAAGAATTAAAAGAGATTTGGTGGTACATAAGGTCTTGATATATATCAGTCCTAAAGTTGATCCTAAATTATCAGCTATAGAAGAATCCACAGATCTAATTACTCCGGAGATGGATTAAATCCATGGTATCTTGACAACTTATGAGATGAGGACATGTGTTGATAAACCTCCCAAGAAGGAAGTTGCCTTCAAATTTAAAGGAAGTAAAAAGGTAAGAATATATTGGATGATGATGTTTCTAATATTGATGATGATGAATTTATTGCTATGTTTTCTAGGAATTTGAAGATAGGTTTAGGTAGTTATAAGGTTAAGTTTCCCTTCAATTTCTTCAAATGTGGTGAGATTGGACATTTTCTAAAAAAGTGTCCACATAAGCACAAGGATTAAGAGAATGATAATGATAAGAGGTCCCATAGGTATGATAAGAGTAAGAATAATTTCATAAAGTCTGAAGACAAAGAATTCTAAGAGAATCCTTTATTCCAAGGAGGGTTGTAGATCATCTGAGGTGAGTAGTCAAACTAGTTATTATGATTATGATAATGATGAAGTTTGAATTGAAGCCATGTTTATGGTGAAAGGATTTGGGAGCCATAAAAGAGAATCTTCCATATATGGAGGTTCATGTGTATTTTCATATGAGGATGAGTTAGGATATCACCTTGAAGTTGAGTTGATGTGTTTCCAATAATATTTTAAGCATGCAGAGAATAAGAAGAAGAAACTGAAGCAAAAAGTTAAGGACTATGAAGAAAAGATTCATGTTTTTTTAGAGATACATTGCATTTACATCTATTAGTTATAAAATTAAGTGGATACTATAAATTTAAACCTAAATTATAAGGAGGAAGATTGCATTATATTTGAGAGAGAAATTGAGACCCTAAAGGAATAAGTGACTAAAACATATAGGAAGGTAAGATCCTTTCAGAAGTTTGAGAAGATTTCCAAGGATCTAAATGATCTATTATATATTAAAAATATTTAAGGTGATAGGATAGGTCTAGGGTTCAAGGAAGACCTAAAAGGTGAAGTGGTGACTCAAGAAGATGTTGGTCAAAGAAAGGAGGATGTTAGCATGGTCAATAGAAGATCAAACCCTATCAAATAACCTAATGCAATGAGGTATGAAAAGTATTTCAATAGTTAATCTTATGATTTTAATGAATTTTTCATAGAGTAAGGGAATGTGGTAGAAGGTTCTCCAAGAATGAGGATTCATGGAACCATAGAAGAAATTTCAGATCACACCATCCAAGAGGTAAGATTGAAGTTGTTTTTTATAATTGTCATCATGTTGGTAATTTTTCAAAAAAATATTTCATGTTCCCTCAAGGAAAAACAAGAAGTATTAAAATCCTAGTGTATAGGAGATAAAGAAAGAAAACACATGGGAACCAAGAGTGAATTAGGGAAGTCCATCTAAGCATAAATCATATGTTGGAGAAAGTTATGAATGCACACATATTGCTGATTAGAAGAAGGTTGAAGAAGACAAGTCACAAGTGCCAAGGAGGTCTTGGAATCTCCTTAATATTTTTTTTTATATCCCCATGGTTTGGGATGTCTCTACTAAGCTTCTTAGAGGAATTCATGAGTTAGAAGAAGCATATAGTTAGGGAGCTTTAATGGATGCAAAGAATATGTGCCAAAAAGTATGAATTTGATGTTTAGTCACTATTTTGAAGATGTGTTTTTGGTACATGTCTTGGAGTTGTATAGAAATGAAAGTGCATCAAGAATGCTTGTAGGTATAAAATGATAATTTGTAGAGTGGTACCATATTGTAGACATGATGTAGCTATGAGAAGGAGATGTGTTTTAAGGCATATCTTTATGTAGTTTATAAGTACAATTGTTGTAATGAAGATATGATGTAGTTGTAAGATTTAAGAAGGTGAATGAAAACTTGTGGTACCTAAGAAGGTCTGTGAGAATATGACAACAAGGTATGTATCTATGTGTTGTTTTGTATTTGTAGGTACAGTCATGAAGAATGAGTATTAAGATGGTGTATGAAGGCTTGAGAGATAGTTAATATCATAATACATTTAATCAAACCTGATACTTTCATGTATATGTATTATAATTTGAGAATAAATTGTCACATGGACTTAAAGAAAGAATATGAATACCCAAAAGTTATTAAATGGTATGAAGACCATTATGGAGCCTATGAGAGTGTTTTTTATAGGTGATATACTTCAAGAAGGTTTTGTGAATACTCAGTATGAAGATATACATGTTAGAGAGAGTAATAAGCATGATTTGAACATGAAATGATGTCTTAAGGTCATTAGGATAGGTAACATGGTTTGGTGTGCCTTATATGTTCCAAAGTGAGTCTATGGAGATGTGTAGTAGGTATAAGTTGATCCGGAAGATGTGTGCGAAGTGTGAAAGATAAATGAGGTATGGAGATATGTTCCAAGGTATGTTTGTATGATTGTGTTGATATTCACATTCATATAGTCATGTTAACAACATCAAGAAGATATAATGAGGTTTTGTAAGTAGTTTGACTATTTTGAAGAGTGTGAAAAGCTTAAGACTATGTCTTGATATCTAATATGGGCCTCGAGACCTTAAAATGTAATAAATTGGTCTATTATACTAATATGTCTTTTTATGGATATAAAGATCACCCTAAATGTTTATTTGAGGGTATAAACTCGAATAAAAGGTTAGAGTTATCATAAATATGGGTATTTTGTTCACAAGTAAAATTAGGTATACTTGAACCAGGTTGCAAAAGTTATGTTGCTTGATTTTATGCATTGTTTGTGTGAAAATTGAAGTGATTGAGTGAGTATAGAGGTACACGATATGATGTTTATAATTTTTGAATTTCATAAAGAAGAAGGATATGACAAAGGTATGTCATGGTAATGCTTGATGTGAAGTCCTAGTTAGCAGTGTATTACATGGTAAATTTTGAGTTTTGATGGCTCATAAAGGATTGTCATGGAGAAAATGTGCATGAAGGCTTCTCTCGATGAACTAGTTTGGCTCTTTGGAGCTATATCTTGGTTTGATGACCATCTTCACTATTTTGAAGAGTTTACTTTCCTTGTGTGGCTTGAATAATAAGTTATTAGTCACGGGGGAGTGTGGTGACTTTGTTTTTAAAGGAACAAGGTAAGTAATTTTATTTGTAGAGAGCAAGGAAATAAATCAAGTCATCATAAACTATTTCAAGGATCTTTTTCAGCAAGGTCAGGGGATTGAGGAGCAGAATCAAAACAATATCCTGAACCTGTTCCAGAAAGTCATCTCCCTAAAGAAAATCACAAGCTCTTAAGGATCCCTTCTAAGGAGGAAATCAGATTTGTGGTCTTTGATATGGAACTTGACAAGTCGCCTGGGCCTGATGGTTTTCAGGCTTTCTTTTACCAGAAATTTTGGGAGCTGATAAAGAAAGAAGTCATTGAAATGGTCCAAGATTTCTTCAATAATGGGAAGCTTCTTAGCCAACTTAATAATAATTTCTTGGTCCTTATTCTGAAAATTGCAGGGGCCAATGAAGTCAAATATTTTAGACCGATCAGTCTTTGTAACATGAGTTATAAAATCTTGACTAAAATCTTAGCTGGCAGAATCAGATTGGTTCTCTCCCATTTTATCTTTGAAAATCAAGGTGCTTTTGTCCCGGTAGGTAGATTACTGATAGTATTGTGGTGATTCAGGAATCCATCCACTCCATTGTTAATTCTGATAGATCGGCTATGTTCCTTAAGTTAGATATGCACAAGGCCTATGACAGGATTACTTGGTCTTTCCTTGGTGCCATCCTGAATAAAGTGGGCTTTGATAATACTCTAGTTAGAATGATTATGACCTGCATATCTACTGCTAGTTATTTGGTCTTGGTTAATGGCAGCCCGGAGGGCTTCTTCAAAGCTGGTAGAGGCTTGAGACAAGGTGACCCCCTATCTCCTTTCCTCTATGTTATAATGGTTGAATCTTTGTGTAGAATTTGTAAGCTAGGCTTTTCTTTCTAGGAGTATTTAGGGAATCAAGATTTCTAATGGTCTCCCTCCGATCTACCTCAACCAATTTGTTGATGATAACTTCCTGATGGGAAAGGCCTCTATCTAAGAAGCCACCAACTTCAAACTTTCTCTCAAGGACTATGAGTTGGTCTCGGGGTAGATGGTTAATTTTCTCAAAAGTGTTGTTTACTTTATTAATGTGGATAAACAAGTCCAATTAAGGCTAGCTCACATTCTGGGTTGTAAAATCAAGTGTTTTCCGGACTCTTACTTAGGAATGCCTCTTATCTACAAAAGGCCTGACATCTCTATTTGGAATGCCCTATTGGAAAGAGTTAACAAGAAACTTTCCTCCTGGAAAGGTCTCCTTCTCTCACAAGCTGGAAAGATTCAACTCCTTATGAGCTCTCTTCAAGGTGTCCCCATTTACATTATGTCTCTCTTTAAACTCCTAGCCAAAATAATTGATGCTCTGGAAAAAATTCAGAAGATATTTCTATGGGTTGGGGCCTCAAAAATTTTAAATTCCCTTTGGTGGCCTGGGAGAAGGTCACTAGGCCAAAGATGTGTGGTGGTCTAGGTTTGAAAAGTATACCTATCATGAAAAATATTTGGTTGCTAAAGCTGGCTAGAGAATTGCTAGAGAGGAAGGACTATGGATTGATATAATAAAAAAGAAATACCTGTAGAATTTAGGCAGAATTGACTTGTTCTTCTTTCATGAAAATCTCCCTAGAGGATCCTTCTTCTGGAATTCTCTATTGGAATCAAAATATATCCTCTCAAAGGGATCCTTATGGGAGATTGGAAAGGGGAACATGATCAGATTTTGGTGGGATAGTTGGATTGAAGATTCCCCTTTAGCAGATCAGGATATATGGAAGGAGGTTGCTCAATTCTATGAGGAGAATGGTAAAATCTAGATAAGAGATTTCTAGAGTTATGATGATAAGGTCCAATGGGAAACCATAGCCCCTCCTCCTGATTATGATGGTGATATCAAACATTTTCAAGATCTCAATAAGAAACTTAGGGAATTCCACATCCCCATCTTCCAAACTAAGGAGGATTCCATCATTTGGAAAGAGGAAGACTCTAGAAACTATTTTGTTAAATCTTCCTATAGCTTACACTTCAAGAAAGATTTTCAAAAAGAGTATTGGGGTAAGTTATGGATCAAGGAATTGATCCCTAAGATCAATATTTTTTATTGGTTGGCTGTTCAAAATAGAATCTTATCGAGTTGAAAATCTTATAAAAAGAGGAATGCAAATCCCAAATAGGTGCTCTCTTTGTCAGAGAGGGGAAGAGAATGTGAATCATATTTTTTTACATTTCCCTTTCTCTAAAGGTTTCTTCTCACTGATTTTGGAACTTTTCAACATGCAATGGATTATGCCTTCGAATATGGAGGATTGTTGTACTCAATGGGAGAGCCCTTTTAGGTTCCCTTATCTGGCCTAGGCCTGGAAGATTACTCTGCCTCATCTCTTATGGGGTTTGTGGAAAATAAGGAATGATAGTGTTTTTAGAGATCGAAACCTCTGATTGTGGTGGCTAAAAGGAAAATCCTAGCTACCATAAAGGAAAATCTCAAACTATTTAAAGGTAAAACAAAAAATCCTTTCCCGAAATGGGAGTAGGAAGTGCTTGGATAAGTTCACCTATAGTCCGGTCAAGATCAAAATCCCTGGTAAGAATGTTTACTAGATTAGACCTATGGGAAATACGATCAAGATCAATTTTGATGGGGCTTCAAAGGGGAATCCTGGTCAAGCTAGGGGAGGGGGTATCTTAAGGAATAGTGAGGGTGATTGGTTGTTTGTCTATGCGGGTCCCTTGGGAAAGTAGACTAATAACATGGCTGAAGCTAGAGCCCTCCTATGGGGTATTTTGGTTGCTAAGGAAAAAGGCCTTAAGGACATCTAGATTGAAGGTGACTCCTTAATTATTATAAATGCTCTCCTCAATAGGAGTAAGATCAATTGGTCGTTAAAAAACATCATTCAAGATATCAAGGAATTGCTAAAGTATTTTGATAAGATATCTATCAATCATACCTTGAGGTAGGGAAATAAATGTGCGGACAAGATGGCCAATGTGGGAGTCCTTAGTAATGAGTAAAAAATTTGGTGCAAAGGAGAGAGATTACCCTCTAATATTAATGATGAAATCATTAAGGATAGAAGGTGCTAGGATAAATGATGCCGACACGAGCGGGGAAAGTATTCCAGGTACCATGCTAGCTTTTACAAAAATCATTGTTTCTATTCGACCTTTGATAGGGTGAACAACTTGTTGGTTGTGGAAAGATTTTTTGGGATAGAAACTTTGGAAATGTGTAGATGGGTGGAGACAAGATTCGAGTGGAACCCGCTAGTTAGAACATGGAGGAGAGTAACTAGGATCTTTGGAACAAGCTTAAAGTTAGAGGATTTAGTAATTATATTGCTAAATTACATGGTCATGACCCATCTCTATCAAAGGACTTTGGAAAATCCGGAAAGAGGGGGTTTTTACTATCTGCGGTGTGGAGGTTGAGGTCTCGAGAGTCCAATATTGCCAGGGTGACTGATATGAAGATGGAAGGGTTAAAGATCTACAAGGATAGAACCCATAGAGACCTTGAGATTGATTAATTTTTCATTGGCAAGGAGAAATGTTACTTCTTCATGGATGGCATTGTGTGTTCATGCATTCCTGGGGTCTGGAAGGATGTTTTCCTTCAAGTTATGAAATATATTACGCTGGAGGGTAAGTATAGAAAAATCTATACCCATCACATGACCTTCCTCAACATGTTCCATCACAATTTTATGGCTAGTATTCCCTTTTTTCTTGCCACCTCTCTTTCGAATTCACTGATGGATTTCTAGAATGAGAAAGCTAAGTTGCCCCTCCATGAGGGCCTGATTCTTCTTCTGGTTGAGAATGGAAAGCCGGTTCTAGATTATCCTTTGACAACGATCCGGAGGAGCAAGCCGAGGAAGATGATATTACTCTTGCGGAGTGTCTAACTAAAATGAAAGCAGGTAAGGGTATCCTCCAGGGGAATGAGAAAGATAAAGACAAAAATGAGGGTGGTGTTGGGGAAGCTAGCGCTTCAGGAAGAATGAATGTGTGGGAGACCCCAATGTATTTGAAGAATGGAGCAGGAAGATGTTGTATTTATAAGGGGTCCTAAAATCCATGGAGGACACAAATGAGGGGCAAAGGGAGTCCATTATGAACATCATCAACATTTTGAAGAAGATGGTTGTGGATCAGGTCTAGATAAAACACAGAATGAAGAAGCTAGAGATTTAGGTTAAATTTCTACTTGACAGAGTGGAGGGGATTGAAGGGGAAAAGAAAAGGAGGAGATTCAACCTTTGCATAAGTAGCTTGGAGGAGGAGTAGGTGATGGATGGTTTTGGAATCCAGGATAGTTGTTGTTAGCTTGGGGCCTCTGATGGTTTTTTGTGTTTGTTGCGGAGGTTTTTTATTCTCTGAACTATGTGCGGACTGCTAGCGAACTATGGTGTCCTATTGCTTTTTGGTCTTTTTTGTCCTCTCTGGGGTCTAGATCATGCAATGTAAGATTTAATCCTAGTTAACTCATTTTTTTGGACCCTTTTTTGGTTTTTTTTTTTTTTTTGTTTCTAGTTGTGTTCCTCTCTTTTGTTCTGGCCCCTGGGAGCCGATCCCTATTTTTACCTAATCTAATAAAAAAATTGTGTGATCATTTCTTTATGTATATAGGTCTATGTAGATAGAGTATGAAACTAAGGAGAAGGAACACACAATACTAGTGAGTAGGAACAAGGTGAACTTGAAGGCATGGAAGTATAGGAAAGGAAACATGCACTAGGACAAGTTGATTTGGGAATTATCCATTTTTCATAGTTACAGGGATTTTTTTGGAGATAGCGTGCGGAGCACACAATGGGATGGAGACTTACACAACACGTAAATGATATTTTGGGGATGAGCATATACTAAGCGCCATGCATGAGTTTGGGATAATAATAGGATTACTATTGTCAATTAACTATAGGAGATCTATTATTAACACACTTGCATGTGTGCATATTATTGTAAAGGTGCATGGATATTTTCAGCATGCGACCTATTTTGGGAAGTGCGTAAGTGGTGAAGGGAAATTCCCCACCCCTATAAGTATGTATTAGTCTATAGAGAGACACACCGGAGACACTGCGTGTATGAGCTATTGCAAAGTTATGTTATCGGATCACATTACGTGCATAAACTTATGGTAATGATATATGATGTAAGAAGCTTCTATATTTACTATGTTTAATATAATGGAGTGTATTGGCTAGATAAAGGTGTTAAACATGATATGAATTGGTTCTTGTATGGTTCATTTCATTATGATTATTGTTTAATTCATGATTCTTTAAGATCTAGATTTGTAATATGCTCTGTGGAATTTTTATGGTTAGTTAGGGTTTTGATGTATGTTTTATCTTCAACACGTTAACATCCTACACAAGCAACTCTAAAGAGGGGCCTGGTACCTTTGTGTGCTTCAAGTGAGCTCTCAGCTTAAGCTAAGTGATGTGCTTTAGGGTATGTGGGTTGTTTGTGGTGGATTCTAGGTTGCATCATTGGTTCCATTTTTGGGACCTCTTTTTCAATTGTTTTCAATATGGTTCACGATGAAGACATACCTGTTGACCCTAGAAAGTGTTGAGGAGTGGATAAAATATCTATAAGAATAGTACGCATGGAGTTTCAACACTAGATCTGAGTTTGTTGCATGCGCATGGGTCAATAATAATATGTATGACTATTTGTACAAGAGCTTATTTGCTATTTTCTTGGTAGAACTATATGAGTGGCTGGTTGCTTATGCATCTAAAAATAATTGGAGGTATCACACACTTGTCTGGACATAGGAATAATTTCAATCCCTGTATGATACTGATCTAATGTAGACATGTGTTGTGGATACTTGGGTCTATGGTGTTTTGAACAACTATGTTCTGAGTATTCAATTTACACTTATTATTTCCCGAAGGTAGTTGAGTTATAATTTCTATGTTATCCCGGAGGAACTTACTTGCAAGGCATTCCACTAGCGATCAAGATCTTGACGGTGACGTTGAATTTGGAAGAAAAACCTAGGGATAGCTAAACCCCACCACATGCGGGGTCGGGAGTAGGTTTGGTGAAAGATGGTGGACCTACCAAGTAGAGAAGCAAAGAGAAGAAATATGGCTTAAGTACAATGAGGCACACAAAGGGAGATGTGAAAGTAACGGGATCTTGTAGAGTAGATGGCATTGAGGAGAGAGATGTCTCATGAAGGATTTAGAGCTCACGCATAAGGCGTGGAGCCAAAGCATCTGGAACTCCCCATTTAGGAAAGCATGATAGGGAACCCTCCTTAGCCTCACATGGGATTGCTCCAAAAAGACGACATGGGCCGTGTGCACGCACATGAATCTACCTGGAAACCTATCCTTTGTGCTTGTTTTTCCATTATCTAGTACATCTAATAGTCAGCAAGATAATTTGGGCAGTAGGGAAGCAGGAGTAAGTCACATAACAAGTACATCTATGGTAGGGAAAATGTCTTCATTTTTGTTTGGAGGTACCTTTTTAGGCACATCATCAACACATAATTAAATCAAGAAGAATTTTGGACTCACTTCTGGGAGTAGTACCACCACATAGACTATAGGAGTGCAATTAAGTACTACTATTAGGACACATAGAAGTACATCTTCTAGTTTGATTTCTGCTATAGGTGGAGGATCAAGGGGTATAGGTGGCTCTAGTTCTAGTGGATCTAGTGGTTCTGGAGGAAGAGGTAACATAGGATGTTCTTATTCAGGTGGGTAGGGTTTGCACCAACCCTAGAATATTTACATGGAGATGTCTCTCCATCTTCCAGAGTATAGGGGAATAGAAGATGTTGTTGAACATGTGCATAGGTGTGAGATCCTATGGCATGTAAAAGGGATTACAGCTTACGAGCGCAAGACAAGTCAATTTATAACTACATTACAGGGACATGTACATAGTTGGTACAGGAAGTTTGACCCAGCATCAAACTTGCATATATTATGCAACATTAAATTATGCCTTAAATAATTCTATATCCCTAAATTTTAGCAGAATATTATAAGTGCACTCAAGGATATAAAGAAGGGAACTACGAGAGTGTCCACGAGTCTAATGCCCATTTTAAAATACTTTTGTCTAAGATTTCTTATGATATTCATGCAATCCAACATGCACAATGGTTTGTTGGAGGACTGATCACACCTTTTAGAAGGGCGCTATCACATAAGACATATATTGATCTGTGTAAAGCACTTGAAGAATTTTTACATGCCGAGGCAGTTGGAAGTATGGATACTAGAGTCAACCCATTCCTGGAAGCATAGATTTCAGCTATGGTAAAGCACTTGGAGAAACTATCGGCAAATTCGGCACATGAGAGGCACACAAGGATTTGGTGTACAAACTGTGAAGTGGAAGGGCACACCAATGATAGTTTTCTCCACAATTCATTACATTTTTATTGCTAGATCGTGAGATATGTCATCTAAACCATGATGTCAATTGTTTCCCATTATTATAACACACAATAAGGAAGAATGTATCCTAATATTGTAAAATTTTCTGTCCACCGCTCATGATATAGAAGACTTCATGTTGATTAGTTGGATTCATGATGTTATATATATTGGTGTGTGACAGACATGAGTATCAGATAACTCTAAGGGTAAAGGTGAGCACTAGGATTGGGATCACAATCAAGTGTGTTATGATAAAAATGAGGGGCAATATGAAGGAGGTCATGGCGAGGTTAAGGATAACTTGGTAGATTCGGGGTCAAGGTCATGGTGGTGGATGAGGTGAGTTTCCTTATGGAATGTGCTTTACATGTGGATATCCTAACCACTACAGTGTAACTGTCCTCGAATATTACTTTTTATTTTTTAGGAAGATTTATAGATATGAGGAATGTAAAAATCTATATGAGCATCCTAGTAAGTAGCATAAACAATAAAACAAGGGCACAAGAATGGTTAGGATACAAAGCACCGTGGAAAATTAGTGGACGCCAAAGTTAGCACCGGAACACAAGTATTACCCGTGAAGATTACTACATGTGCTGAAGTTGTGTGCTCCAAAGAAGCGTTACGAAAAAAACCTACCATCACTAAGGAGGATGTTTTACATGCAAGGTATCCAGATCTTGTGCACTAAAAGGAGGTTTATTAGGAGACCATGGAGGTACTCGAAACCTTTAGGGGGAAATACAATTTTTAAAGGAGAAATCATGGAAGATGGAATAGAAGAAGGAAATAGAGACAGTCCAATCAGATGTTGATGACTTGAAGGAGGTATGCAAAATTTGGCACTAGTAAAATATCATTCTAGTACTAGGGAGTTGGCTAAAGGGAAACACTCCACGTGGAAATATTGAGAATGAACGTTAGATCTTGCATGAAAATCTTCCCCTTCATAGCTTAGATTAGGACAAGAATATCACTTTGAATGCTATTTTGGATAGATGGCTCTTGAGTAATATATTGATTGACACATGCATGGAGGTAAATGTGCTTACTTTAGATGCATGGATAGAGATGGGGAGACCTCCATTGCAGCCATCTTCTAATGTATTGCTTATAGAAAATTGGACTAAGGCCACCCCCATTGGATTTTTAAAATATGCATCCATTACTATACAAAGGGCCAAGTTCACTGGGAACTTTGAGGTTTTAGCACTTACAGAAGCAGATAGTTTACCAACTCTACTTGGGTACCCTTGGTGCTACGTAAATAATGTTGATCTACGGTTCAACAAAGGATATATAAGTTTTGAGAACAATGATGAAATAGTTATTATCCCTTTAACGTATGGTAAATATGTGCCTTATGTTGAACCTTTGAGTGAAGAAGATTTGAATAGGATTTATGTATGTGTCGATGGGATCTTGTGGGAAGATGCACATTCTATTAGTGATACCACAAGTATTACTTTTGATAATTGGGCTCATGGTACTTATGAAATGGTTGGGTGCAAAGTAAGGAGCACATTTTTTCGGAGAAGTAGACCTCATTTTATTAGAAGGATAGGTAACAACTCTATACCTTGATACATTGGAGAGGGAGACCCTACGGTATTACTATGCGACATGGAAGAAGAATGGAAAGACCAATTTGAAAGAAAAATATGCTATCATATACCCTATGTGGGAAAACATTGCACTAAGGATGCTTAGAGACAGACAAATCATGATATAAGTCATTTACCCTCACTACTTTAGGTTGTGCCTTCAACCAGGGTGAGAGGACCCATTCTATAACTGTGTTAGTGAAGGATATCAAGAGATCCTTCTTTGCACAATTTTCATGAAAACCTTGAGAAAATATGATCAATACAACACAATCTAACTCTCACGAGTTGTCACACTAGAGAGTGGAGATGTTTCTTAGACAAGGTTCAGGTTACTAAAGATAATAATTGAAACTTGATTGTCTCTACATATTTTGGCAATGGAAATTTGTTAAATCTTTGTGGATACACAGTACAAACATGGGTAGTTCATGTAGGATTTATCATTTGAGAATTTTTGGTGGGAAGTTAAGCAAGATAAAGTTGATTATACCAAATATTTGAGAACCTTTACAAATATTGGAAAACTCATAGACAAAATGCTTCAAAATAGCCAAAATATTCCTTCAACTAGAAGGTGTGTATCAATGGAGGCCCAGAGATGCATGGTTTCATACACTCTTCAAGAATTCAACATAAAGGCTCATGCTAAAGACTCAATTAAACATTGAAATCCCTGATTCATCACACCTAAGATACACTCATAGACTTACAAACAATCTTTATCAACATAGTGAAAGTAAAGTGATTTTAAATTGTTTATTTCATTACAAGATGAAAGATCTTCTCATAATGAAATTGCAAATGCCACAATACTAACACATAATGATCTTGTGTGATTCAGAGGATTTTAACATAATATTGCAACAGAACAAGAAAAACTATTTGAAAACATTCTGAAATAAAAGAAACACAATTGTGCTCATGATCAACACAAATTCATTTCAAGGTTCATTAGATTCATCAATAGGGGAGAGTTTCTTTAACAATCTCAAATATTGTCAATGGTTGTACACTTGCAACCATCTTGACATGATTAAATCTAAAACATAGGAAAATAAATAGGTTTCTCAGATGGTCTCTCGGGAAAATGGTTTTCTCTCAAACTTTCTCAAAAAAATTAACCCCCTTATGCAAGAGTATTCTCATTGCATTTATACAATTTCACTCACTCACTCATCCCAAATTTTCCCCCAAAAGTCTAAATCTTCAAGAGAATATTCCTCTTTACAACATACCATTTAATCATGTTTATTCCCTTGAAAATATCTTACTTTTTGTTGCTAGGTGGATAAATCATGAATTGATCATGTTTCTCAGTTCCTCAACTATGATTGGGATGCCATGTCATAACTTTTGATAGTCTTTTTAATCATTCTTTTATTTTTCATGCAATGCAAAAATCCCCTTTTAATAATTCTCAGTGGCTCCATATGGCTTGATCTAACAAGCAATCCTTTTCACCTTTGAGAATACACCTTGAGGAATAGATACCTACATTCATGCCTCTCAAAAATGAGTGTCCTCGCATGGATTATACCACATATATGTCTGCGAGTCCAAGTCAACCAAGTGTAAAGAGGAGCCAAAAAAGCCTCCACATGTCTCCTTGGCACAACTACAAAGGTGAAGTCTAGAGGTAGGTTCCCAAATGAGCATGGGCCCTCCACGTGTTCAAAACCCGAGAGAGTTGCACCGGTGCTGAAAATTTTGAGCATGGGAAGGTCCAACGGAAGCTTCCACGTGTCTGTTCGATGCAAATTCAAAGATGAAGTCTAGAGGTGGGACCTCAAATGAGCGCAGGCTCTCCATGTGCCCTGGGCCCAAGAAAGTTTCCTCGGCCATTGAAAAAGTCTCAGTATAAAGAGGAGCCAAGTGGAAATCCTCCACGTGTCTCTTTATGGCACAACTTTTGATATGGTGCCCAAAAGTGAGACCCCAAACAAGTGTAGGCTCTCCACGTGTCTCGGCCTAGAAAATTTGTACCAAAAAAAATTTTTAAGAACCAGCGGAAGGTGCCACATGCCTAGGGTCCGAGAAAGTTGCATCGGATGCTTGAAAATTCTAAGTATGGGAAGATCCAGCGAAACCTCCACGTGTCTCTTTGGCACTCTTTCAAAAGTAAAATTTAAGACCCAAGGTAGGTCCCCAAATGAAAAAGCATGACCCTCCATGTGTCTCATGAACTCCAAGAAAGTTTCACTTTGACCTTTGAAAATCTAAGTATGGGAAGAAGCTAGTGGAAACCTCCACATGTCTCCTTGGCACAACTCCAAAGGTAAGACCCAAAGGTGGATCCTCAAATGAGTGTGGGCTCCACGTCCATGGGTGGAAAATTTTGAGTTTTAAGAAGTTTGAGCCATGGGTGATTTTCACATTTTGTATCACTTAAATAAATTGTGCATTTTTGGAAAATAATTTCAGTCAAAGCCACCCATCTTTTTGATATAGGTTTACATGTGGATTTTGATTAGGCATCAACGGGAGGTCAGTTAACTTACTTTATAATTTCATTATTTTTCAAAACAAATCCAAAATCTCAAAATGCCCCCAGACCCACCTCCCCACTTTGAATTTTCAATGCTTATCAAACATGTGACATTATTTGGTCCCAGTGAAATCACTGGCTCATTTTATAACTTTTCTCCTTTTCACAAAAAAGGTAAAAATATTCAAAATGCTCCAATGATCCCACCTCCCTTTGAATTTTCAAACCTCCACATGTCCTTTTGTGGGCCTTAGGCATTCCTTTTATATTTTCATTCCTTTCACCATAATGCCTCAAAACAAAAAAAGGGCCCACCTTCCCATGCAACCACTGATTTGACACATGTACATCTTCGGTCAAAGTAAGAAATTTTCTTTGACCACTTCACATTGTTGAATAGCCAATTAGAAACTATCGAGCCATGGGACCAATTTGGCATTTTTTACAAATGTAACAAAAGTGACAAGTTCACCAAATAGACCCACCATGCCACATCCAATTAAAAGACCACGTATCCATGGATGTTGGGATAAAATTTGATAGGGAAAACATGACCATGGAAAAATAAAAATAAAAGGAAGGGGAAACCCCAACATTCACTCCCAAATTACAAATTTTTTCCCATGGAGAGAAGAAAATAAAAATAATACCAAGACTCAATGTGATCCATGACCATAAGAAAGGATTTAAAATGGAACACCACCAAAAAGGATAAATTTTTCACGCATCATCCATACAGGAGACAAAAAATTTCTTCAAACCATGCATGGACTGAGAAATTTTTTGAACAAACAAGGGTGAGATTAAATTGAGCACCAACATCAGCTCCGACTCGGGATGGGCACTCCCTATGAGTGCCACAAGAACAACAAACCATGTGCCAAAAAATCCATTGGGAAACGGAGTCAAGAACAAGCTCAAAGAAAAAAAACAATAACCAATCCTCCCAAGATCGAACCGAGAAACCAACAAAAACCAGTCACCAAGGACCAGGACAAACCAAAATAAAAAAAACATGAAAAAAAAACAAAAACAAAAGACTATACACTTTGTATAATGATGTGTGCCTTGATTCTAAGAAATCAATCAAGGAAATGTTTCAAGTGCCTTTCCATTAATAGAAACTCAAGAAATTCCCCATCTAAGTCTTTTAGGAAAAAGGTGTGCTCTCCAATCCGAATGTCAATAGAATAAGGGCCCATCCATAATGCATCAAAATTTCCATGTTTTCCCTTATCCTCATGTCTTCTATCCCATAATAATAGCACAAGATCTCCCACACTAAAAACTCTTGGAGTTACCTTTTTATCAAATAATTTCTTCAATTTCTCCCTAAACTTCACATGTCTTTGGTGGGATTCTCTTCTCTCTTCATCTAATTCAACAATTTGATTAATACGAGCATCATAGGGACTAACCTCCTGGTCCTCCAATTGTTGAATAAATTGATAAGAAGATAATTACATATACAAGGGAAGTAGAGCTTGAGTTCCATACACCAACTCAAATGGAATTTTTCTAGTAGCTCTTTTAACAGTAATTCTATCATCCCAAACAACAAACTTCAATTGCTCACCCCACTTCCATTTGTTTAATTCCAAGGTCCTTCTGATTATCTTCAACAAATTCTTGTTGCTTGATTCTTCTTGTCCATTACCTTGGGATTATAATTTGAAGCATATGCTAAATTGATCCCATACTCATGACACATGGCTACCAAAGGTTTGGCTCAAAACTCATAGCATTGTCAACAACTATCTTAGTAGGCACTCCAAACCTATAAATTATATGATTCAAAATGAAGTCCATAACAATTTGGTGGGTAGCTTTCTTGGTAGGGATTTCCTCCACCCACTTGGTGAAGTAATCAATGGCCACTAATATCCACTTGTGGCCTACACTTGAAGAATCTGAAATCTCACCAATGAAGTCCATTCCCCACTACTTAAATGGGGCTTCAATTGATACAGGTTGCAAAGGGAGGGAGCCTGAAGCTTTCAATCTTCCTAAAAATTGACAACTCTCACACTTTCTTACCAACAGAGTTGTATCTTTAAAAAGAGTTGGCCACCAGTAACCAACCCTTAATATTTTATGTGTGACTCTTCCAGAAAAATTCCCTCCACAAACTCCTCCATGGAAATCATCAATTATTTTTGGGGCTTCATCCTCAATGATACATCTCAAAAGAACTCCCTCAGGGTTCTTCCAAGCTAACCCATAATCAGTGATGATGTATTTTTGGGAGGCTAACTTAAGTGCTCTCTTTTGATTCTTGCTTAAATACTCAGGGCACTATAGATGTTTGAGATAAAAAATAATATCCTTGTACCATTCAGAATTTGTCACTTTCTCAAGAATATTCAATCTTTCTTCTTCAACCTCATTTATCTCAACTGTTTGCAGGTTGCTTTCTACCATTAGCTTTGCTAGGCCCAATCCTCTGACCAATTTTGTAGTTTGGATGTCCATATCATATTCTTGCAATTTATTTTCCCATCGGCATCTTTTACTTGAAATTTCCATCTCTGATAGGATATCCTTAACCATGGTATGGGGAACATAAGCTATGACTTTAGAGCTCAAAATATATGGCCTAATATTTTTGTGGCTTTGACCAAAGAAAAGGCATGTTTCTCCATGATAGTATACTTCAATTCTACTCCTTGTAATGCTTTACTAAAGAAAGCAATTGGTCTTTCAGCTCCTTCATCATCCTTTTGTAACAACACAGATGCAATAGTATTCTCTGAAGAAAAGGAAAACATTTGGAAAGCCTTTTTATAATCAAGAGCTGCTAAAATAGGGGCATTCTTCAATGCTTCCTTAATCCCAGTAAAGGCTTGAATAACTTGCTTCTTCCCATCTAATACTCTGATCTTTCTTCAACATACTAGTGATTGGGATAGTTAATTCAAAAAGTTGGAAATAAATCTCCTAATAAAATTTATTTTCCCAAAAAAGGATTGAATTCCCTTTTTGGTTCTTGGAATAGGAACTTTGCTAATGGCTTCCACTCTCTCAGGATCAATCATGACCCCTTCTTTTGACACTATATGTCCAAGAAATTTTCCTTTTGAACCCCAAAATGACATTTCTTAGGGTTCAATGAGATACCATATTCCCTGCATCTTATCAACATCTTTTCTAAATGTTGCAGGTGATCACTTCTTTTCCTTGAAAAACTATCACATCATCCTGATACACAACAATGAAGTCATTTATATATCCTGAGAATGCTACATCCATTGCTCTTTGAAATGTGGCTCCAACATTCATCAGGCCAAATGACATTCTTACATACACATAGGTTCCCCATGGAGTGGTGAAAGTGGTTTTGATTCTCTCTAATTGCTTCACAACCACTTGGTTATACCCAGAAAAACCATCCAAAGTGGATAACAATTCTGAAACTAGTAACTAATTGCAACATGTTATCCATATTTGGCAAGGGATAGTTGTCTTTATTGATGCCTTATTTAAATTTCTGAAGTCAACACACAATCTTATATCCCCATTTTTCTTTCAAATAGGTACCAGGTTTTCTACCCATGAGGAGTATCTTGTAGGTTGTATAATTCCTCCATCCCTTAACTTTTTCAACTCTTCTTGCATTTTTGAGGAAAGGAGGGGATTAATTGGTCTTTGTTTCTTCCTAAATGGCTTGGCATTGGCTTCCAGGGGTATTTCATGCTGAAAAAGGTCTTCCTATATGCTTTCAATTCTGAATATGACCAAGCCAAGCAGTCCTGGTACTTTTTTAGCAATTGGACATATGACTACTTTTCTTCTCTATTCAAGTTTTTCCTAGCCATATTCTCCTAGGTTTATCCTTTGTGCCCAAGTTATATTCTTCAACATCCCTCGAGGCTGACATGTGTCTATTAATAATGCAATCAACATTATCAAAATTTGATTCCAATGCAACCAAACCTCTAGGGAATAGTATTGGTTTTCAATTGGATAATGTCTTTACCAAACAAGGTCTCTTTTCCATCATTTACACAAACCATTGGTTCCCAAGTCCATACTTTGATTGGAAAATTCTCCTTTATTCTATAGAAACCTTTGGACCTGAGCATCATCTTCAAACACCTATCAGTGCTTGATATTGTTAGGGACAGATGGCCTGGTCAATATTTCAATATCATATTCACAATAGGGAGACATTGTACAATTTTCAAACCTAGATCCCAATACTACCAATTTGTCTACTATAGTATTATAGCTCCTATCATGATGTATTATATTGAAAGAATCAAACATTTCAATGAAGTCCCAAACTACATGCTTATATTGTTTCATTCTTTGATTCTTTGTAGCATACAACTTTCTAACTTGTTTGACTATCAACTCTGAATCCCTTTAACAATAATATCCTTGACACCATATTTCCAAGCAATCCTTAAACCCAACAACAATGCTTCATACTCAAATATTGTTTGTACACTCAAAATTGAGTTTAAAAGAAAAGTTAAAAACTCTCTTGGCTTGGAGATATCAAAACAACACCAATGCCATTACCAAATCTAGAACAAGCCCCATCAAACATCAAGGTCCAAGGAGAACCAACCTTCTCAAGATACTTGCACTCATCAATTTTATGCTCCTTACAATCAACATATCCCACAAAGTTATCAACATCAACATCTATGTACAATACTTCATAAGAAGCATTGTTAGGGTCCTCAATGAGATGTAACATTTTCTTCTCACCATATAACTTCACAAGGTTTCCCTCAATTGGTATGGTTGCATAATACATGTCCATTTGCACACTTCCACCCACACTAGCTACCCATTTTTTGGATAATAACATCCCCCATTTGGCAGGACAATCCACAATAACTACATTCATGGTTAAGCACTTTTCCTGGATAAGCTATGCTAATTGCACTACTAATCCTTTGACATATCCAATTACTAGCACTTCTCTTGAATCCATAGTAGCAGTACATTTCCCAAAAATTTGTTGTTACCTTGATATTTAACTCATTCATTACCTCAAGAGGCATTACATTACATGAGGCTCCTAAATCAAACATGCAGTTATGTACCAACCTATCTTTAATAATCAAAGTGGTAAAAATGGATCAACATCCAACTGAGATTCAACCAGAGAAGTTCCCAAATATACCTCAGATGATTCACCCAGTTCCTCCAATGCTTGTGGTATTTCTGATTCTGCAATAATAGGAGGAACCTCTATATTATTAACACTTTTTCCCTTGAGTAATATTTTCTTCCTTAAATCCCAAATATTTGAATGCCCTTTTCCTATGCTCAGGATCTTGAGTAATTCAACAATGGGAATAGTGACCTTGATCTAACTCAAGATTTGGGCTATGTCACAAGGAACATATTTGGGTAGGGAAGTATTAGGAGGAGATTCACACTTCATCTAATAGTATAGGAGTTTTCAAGAGTCTGGGCATGGGCAGGAGCACATGTTTTATTTGGGGTAGTTAGGCCTTTTCCAGATGTATCTTTCTTAGGGGTTTCCTTTGGGATATTGGTAAGAACTAGAACTTTTGGCTTGGTTTGTGGCCCTCCCCTTTGACAACCTTACTTCTAGTGTTATATTATTTCTCCTAGAAACTACTGCATTCATCAACAGTTTCTTGTCCTCTTCGGAAAGGGATCCCTCCATCATACTTTTTAATCATCAAGGCCCTTAAGTATTCAAAATCATGATTAGGAAGATCAAATGCTTGCACCATATCAATTTCAAAAGTATTAATAGGAGGAAGAGGTAATACCCGATGAACACAATCCCAAAATTTTCAACAGTTCTAGCACACTTATCAATTCAATTGAGGTTTCCCCCCATGAGTTTGTAGGGATTCCATCATGCACACATCATCATATGTCTCATCATCATCTTCTTCCTCAACTTCTTGATCTACATCACATGGGGAGTGTGGTAAGAAACACCTATCACACCACTCGATAACATTGGCCTCCTCCATAGTAGCAACCCTAGTAGTCAAAGGATCAAGAACCAATCTATTCTCCCTGGGTTGAGGTTGTTTATTTCCTGATCCCATGAGCCCTTTCCTCTCGTCATCTAGTCTATGATCACCTCTGGGATGATTTCCAAATCTCTCCTGAACCATGTGGCTTGTGTTGACCCTGGGAACTTTTTCCTATCCCTTTTTTTGCTCTGGCCAGTTTATAGGATATCTCTTTAACTGCTCCAACCAAAGTTTTTACAACCTCTTCCAGATCCACAACCTTTTTTGATTGAGGCCTTTCAGATTGATCAACTTAACACCTTCCCTCTTAGGAGGCTTTCCAACTACTTTGATGTTATTTTCTATTTGTAAGGCCATGGTGAAATCCTGCCTCAATGTTCTCGGTTCTTATCTCTCAAGTAATAAGTAACCTTTTTATCAAAAGCATCAGAATATTTTATCAAACAAGACTCATCATCACTGGCCTTAGGATTATAGGTAGCCTATTCAAGGTCTTATTGAACCGAGTATTGAAATCATGGATAAATTCATTTGGATTTTTCTTTATATTTTCAAATTCAGATAAAAGGAACCTGGGATCTGTCTTATCCCCATATTGCAATCTAAAGGCATTTTTCATCTCGGTCCATGAATCTATTGAATTATCTAGTAAATCCTTGTACCAATCATGTGCATCCTCCTCAAGAGTATGAATAAACAAATTTATATACATGTCTTCAAACTCAATTTCAAAATCTTCCATCATATTGACAAAGAGTTTTAAATGGTGGTCACCAGTGATGGCATTATTCCTTGAAATTTTGGCAACCTATTTCTACATCTTGTGGCACCACCATATTAGGATATCCATCCATACCTCTGAAATCTATAGGTCCAAAAGTGTTGACAACAAAAAGGAGGTCTAGGTGGAGGTTGGGCCATATTGCCTTGAGGTGGTGAATTTACAGAGAAAAAACAAAATGATAGGGAATGAGGGGTCTTTGGAGCACAAGAGTATAACTTTCAAAATAGATATTCTCTAATGACTCAACTTCTTGGAAAACCCTATCAACCTTGGAAGAAATAGGGGAAAACTGAGAGGCACACTTTTCAGACACAAATGATGGCCCCTCTCCAGTTGGAGAACTCAAATTTATATAAAGATTACTTGGTTCAAATCACTTGAAGACGTATGGTAATCTTCAACCACAGATTGATCACCTTTCAGAACTGATATCTCCTTTTTTGATTCTTGATTTCCAACAACTTTCCAAGACTTGTTTTCCTTCTAAATTTTCTTTTCCTAGTTCTGAAATAACTTTTAGTAGGATCCCTAGTGAAGAAATACCTTCTTCCTCCATCTTTGCAAATATAATGAAAATTTTCACTTGACACACATGTTAAGACACTGGTAATCATCAAAATTTCAATTCAACATGGAGTCGCCACTAAGGATTTTCACCTTAGTTGTGCAGATGCACTATAAGTAACTTGCCAAGTGTCTATCAATGCTTAATTTCTACAAAGCTTAATAGATCCACCTTCCTTTACCCACATTTATCACTATTGATGCAAATTTAGTGCAATAACCACTAGAAACTAGAAATACTACACAATGAACTTGTAATCTTGCACAAATCTTACAAATCTCAACAAAGGATGACATTTAAACAACTTATTTGTACTTAAACCATGTAAGAAACATTACCAGGGTTGGTATGTGTATGCATTTGTAAAAATAGTCCCTGAAATGGTGCCAATTTGGTGTTGTTGCCACACAAATAGGTCCCGTGTTCAAATAATCCTCTGTAATTCACAAAATAATCCCAATGTTCAAATAATCCTCATCAGTTGCACATTAGGTCCCATGTTCAAATAAATAAGTCTCAAATGTTCAAATAATCCTCAAAAAATGCCACTTCGGTGTTGTTCAAATAGGTCCTGGTGTTCAAATAATCCTCTCAAATAAATAATCCCAAATAGGTCTCAGTGTTCAAATAATCCCTGGCAATGGCTTTGGGTGTTGGTATCCAAATTGATTCTCCTACGAGGGCTGAGCAACATCACAAAACTGGAAAGATGCTTAGAGATAGAAAAATCATGATATAAGTCATTTTGTAGCTAGGAGGGGATTCAGCTGACTCTTTGTCACTCGGCATTGGAGAAATGGATAGCACCTCACTAAGGGTTTGATCTACCCTCACTACTTTAGGTTGTGCCTTCAACCAGGGTGAGAGGACCCGTTCTGTAACCCATGTTGGTGAAGGATATCAAGAGATCCTTCTTTGCACAATTTTCATGAGAACCTTGAGAAAATATGATCAATACAACACAATCTAACTCTCACGAGTTGTCACACTAGAGAGTGGAGATGTTTCTTGGACAAGGTTTGGGTTACTAAAGACAATAATTGAATCTTGATTGTCTCTGCATATTTTGGCAATGGAAATTTGTTAAATTTTGTGGATACACAAGTACAAACAAGGGGTAGTTCATGTAGGATTTATCATTTGAGAATTTTTTTGGTGGGAAGTTAAGCAAGATAAAGTTGATTATACCAAATCTTTGAGAGCCTTTACAAATATTGGAAAACTCACATAAAAATGCTTCAAAATAGCCAAAATATTCCTTCAACTAGAAGGTGTGTATCAATGGAGGCCCAGAGATGCATGGTTTCATACACTCTTCAAGAATTCAACACAAAGGCTCATGTTAAAGACTCAATTAAATGTTAAAATCCCTTGATTCATCATGCCTAAGATACACTCATAGACTTACAAACAATCTTTATCAACATAGTGAAAGTAAAGTGATTTTAAATTGTTTATTTCATTACAAGATGAAAGCTCTTCTCATAATGAAATTGAAAATGCCACAATACTACCACATGGATAAGATCTTGTGTGATTCAGAGGGATTTCAACATAAGATTGCAACAAGAACAAGAAAAACTATTTGAAAACATTCTAAATAAAAGCAAACACAATTATGCTCATGATCAACACAAATTCATTTCAAGGTTCATTAGATTCATCAGCAGGGAGAGTTTCTTTAACAATCTCAGAGCTTGTCAATGGTTGTACACTTGCAACCATCTTGATGTGATTAAATCTAAAACATAGGAAAATAAATAGGTTTCTCAGATGGTCTCTCGGGAAAATGGTTTTCTCAAACTTTCTCAAAAAATTAACCCCCTTATGCAAGAGTATTCTCATTGCATTTATACAATTTCACTCGCTCACTCATCCCAAATTTTCCCCCCAAAAGTCTAAATCTTCAAGAGAATATTCCTCTTTACAACATACCATTTAATCATGTTTATTCCCTTGAAAATATCTTACTTTCTATTTCTAGGTGGATAAATCATGAACTGATCACATTTCTCAATTCCTCAACTATGATTGGGATGCCATGTCATAACTTTTGATAGTCTTTTAATCATTCTTTTATTTTTCATGCAAGAAATCCCCTTTTTAATAATTCTCAGGTGGCTCCATATGGCTTGATCTGACAAGCAATCCTTTTCACCTTTGAGAATACACCTTGAGAATAGATACATGCATTCATGCCTCTCATAAATGAGTGTCCTCGCATGGATTATACCACATATCGCTATTGAGTCCGAGTCAAGCCAAGTGTAAAGAGGAGCCAGTGGAAGCCTCCACATGTCTCCTTGTGCAACTACAAAGGTGAAGTCTAGAGGCAGGTTCCCAAATGAGCACGGGCCCTCCACGTGTTCAAAACCCGAGAGTTGCATCGGTCACTGAAAAATTCTGAGCATGGGAAGGTCCAGCAAGCTTCCACATGTCTATTTGGCACAACTTCAAAGATGAAGTCTAGAGGTGGGACCTCAAATGAGCACATGCTCTCCACGTGCCCTGGGCCTAAGAAATTTGTGTTGGCCATTGAAAAATCTCAGTATAAAGAAGAGCCAACGGAATCCTCCACGTGTCTCTTCAACGTGCTTTTGATATGGTGCCCAAAATCAGAGACCCCAAACAAGCGTGGGCTCTCCACATGTCTCGTCCCAGAAAATTTATACCGGTCATTGAAAAATTTTAAGAACCAACAGAAGGTGCCACGTGCCTAGGGTCCAAGAAAATTTCATCGGATGCTTGAAAATTCTAAGTATGGGAAGATCTAGCGAAACCTCCACATGTCTCTTCGGTGCTCTTTCAAAAGTAAAATTTAGGGGTAGGTCCCCAAAAAGATGGGCCTCCACGTGTCCCAGGCCTAAGAAAGTCACTTTAGTTGTTGAGAAGTATAAGTATAGAGATGAGCTAATGGAAGCCTCCACGTGTCTCCTTGCACAACTCCAAAGGTAAGACCCAGAGGTGGATCCTCAAATGAGCGCAGGGCCCTCCATGTGGAAAATATTTGAGTTGAATTTCTTAGCCTCGAGGAGCTTTTCACTTTTTTCTCACATAAATAAATTATGTATTTTTGGACAATTTGGCCTGCCCATCCACTTTTGATATAGGATTTCCACGTGGATTTCCTAGGTGTCGACGAGGTTGTGGCTTACTTTATGACTTTCATTCTTTTTCAAAACAAAGAAAATTCTCAAAATGCCCCAATGACCCACCTCCCTACTTTGAATTTTCAATGTTGACTCAAACATGTGACATTATTTGGTCCCCAACGGAATCACGACTCATTTTATAACTTTGGTCCTTTTCAAAAAAAGGAAAAGATCTTCAAAATTCTCTAACAATCTACCTCTCCGCCTTTTAATTTTCAAACCACCACATGTCCTTTTGTGGGCCTTAGGAATTCCTTTTATATTTTCATTCCTTTTGCCATAATGCCTCAAAACACAAAAAGGGCCCACCTTCCTGCAACTACTTGTCTTATGACACGTGTACATCTTTCGAGGGCCAAAGTAAGAAATTACTTCACCACTTCATATCATTGAGTAGCCAATTAGAAATTATCGAGCCACAAGATCAATTTGGCATTTTTACAAATGTAATGAAAGTGAAAATTCACCAAATATACCCATCGTGCCACATCTAAAATAAGACCACGTATCTATGGGTGTTGGGATAAATTTTGATAGGGAAAACATGACCGTGGAAAAATAAAAGGAAGGGGAAACCCCAACATTCACTCCCAAATTACAACCCTCAGTAAAGATAAAACTTCAATCATCCACATAGGGAGACAAAGAATATTTCAAACCACACAAACTGAGAAATTTTGAAAAAATAAGTTAAGATTAAATCTAGATAGGGTGAGATTAAACCAAGCACCAATAAGATAGACTCAGAGCATGCTTTGATAAAGAAGAAGAGATAGATGTCGCACTACTTAAGCATGCTTTCTTGGAGAAAGAAAAAGGAAAGATGGTCTACATAGTGGATGATGAGGAAGTAGAATATCTGGATATAGATCATTCAACAGGTATGCGTGAGGTGTTAGATAGTGCGGATAAAAATGTACATGCCTATTATGAACCCATGAAGACAAAAAAGTGAATATTGGTACGGATGTTGAACCTAAGGAGGTAATAATTGGGGATTATTGGTCTGAATCTAAAGTGGAAAAAATCATTGAGTTACTACGTGATTTTTAGGACTTATTTCCTAGGGGCTACCATGAATTAAAAGGAGTGCATGAATCACTTGAGAGATGAAGATTAATCTTAAGGAAGGTGTGTGCCCAGGTTAGGAAAATACCCTACATAATGAACCCTAACCCGCATGTAAAAGTTAAGGAAGAAATTGACAAGATGTTGAAATATGGCATCATCAAGCCCCTAGAAGAATTAGAGTGGGTTAGCCCCATGGTTATCAGTATAAATAAATATGGTCGGATTAGGATTTGTGTGGATTACATAGAAGAACTGAATGTTACATGTGTGATTGATCCCTTTCCTACACCTTTCATAGAGGATATATTAGAAGGAATTGCAGGGTGTGAAATATATTCTTTTATAGATGGATTCTCTGGGTATCATTAGGTTAGGATTACACCAAAATATCAAGGGAAAAAAACTTTAACCACTTGAATGGGGAATTTTGATAATTTTGTGATGCCATTTGGTTTGAAAAATGTTCTGCGTATTTTTTTTGTGCATAGTTGTTCAAGCATTCTAGGATTTTATTAACAACTTCTTACATGTTTACTTGGATGAGTGGATGGTATATGG
Organism: Taxus wallichiana var. yunnanensis; assembly: GCA_018340775.1. NCBI lineage: Eukaryota > Viridiplantae > Streptophyta > Pinopsida > Cupressales > Taxaceae > Taxus > Taxus wallichiana. Next base: position 414,071,470 of record CM031238.1, on the reverse strand, counting down.
ACTTGTTTTTTTATTAAGGATAAATAGTTTTGAAGGGACTATACCCTGTATACAAAAAGGCTCATAAAGCTAGATATCAGCAAGGGAAACTTAATCCAAAAAGGCTAAACGAATTTAAAAAGGAGGCTCAACAACCAGATACAAGAGTAGAAAGAGAACAAAAAGATCAAAATAGTAAGTGATCCGACGAAGAGCATAAGGGCCAAAACATAGCAAAAAGGGATCCATAGCAGGGCATCCCAACAAAAGGACAACAACAAAACCACCAAAAACAACATCAACTCAACATCAAAGTAGCACCAAGGCTCCGCATCACTTGATAACCTTGTCAAGCTTGACCTTAATTTTTTGGAGAGATATGAAGAGCGTAATGGCCATGGCCTGAGAAAGATCACTCATGTCTGCCTTAGCAAGTGCCAGGTCCCAGGTCTCGTTGGAATCCCAAATATTTTTAGGGATGCCGCTAAGGTTGCATACACTCTTTACATGTTGTTCCATAAAATTATACATACCTTTTAGAGCCGAGAGGGTGCAATCTTGCCACCTCTTGGCATTGCCCAAGATATGGACTTATTAAGGATCACCATGAATTTTTGTTTTTAATGTTTGAAATATGTAGAAAATTAAGCATCTCTTTAAATATCAAGAAGTACATGTTTGCTACACCTTTTGGCACTTTTTTAGGGCACATAATTTGTAAAGAAGGGTTGTTAATGGATCCATCTAAGGATACAATTATTGTAGGCATGAAAGAGCCTACCAAATGTCGCAGTCAGTGCATGGATTCTTGGGTCACACTCAGTATTATAGAAAATTTATCAAAGGATATGCTAAGATTTCCACACCCTTGGAAAAGTTACTAAAGGGAAAAGGAACATTCTATTCAGGAGAACCGTATCAGCATGCATTTGAGGCATTGAAGGATAAACTTACTACAGTGCCTATTCTGTGTTTTCCCTCATGGAACCAACCATTTCATGTACATGTGGATTCCTCTGGCATGACCATTAGTACGGTGTTAGCTTAGCCTAGAGAAGGTATTATAGATCATCCTATCTATTTTTCTAGTAGAAAGTTGACTCCTGCAGAGAATAATTATACAACTACTGAGTGTGAAGCCTTGTCAATGATCTATGCACTGCATAAATTTAGAAAATACCTGCTAGCAACACCATTTATATTTTACACCGATCACATGGCATTGAAATACTTGGTAAACAATCCCGTTTTATAGGGGTGCATATGTCGATGGGTGCTCTTATTCCAAGCATTTTATTTCACAATTGTGGTAAAACTAGGTAAAATTACTTACGCGCCCGCACCATTTAATAAGAATTCACGGGAGGACGTGCAGACAATTAAAGATACCATTCCTAATGCACAATTATATAGGTTACAACATGCGCCTTTAGAATTAGAGGATATTGTTATCTTCTTACATACAGTATGACACCGAAAGGAATGAAATATACTTAGATAATAAACAACTTGCAATTCATGTGACACCATATATGTTTATCGCAGTGGTGATCTATATGAGTTAGGCCGAGATAAAGTATTACACCGGCATGTACTAGAGCACAAGTGCATGGATATCATGGAAGAGGCTCATGGTGGTATTGTAGGTGGGCACTATGTAGGTGATGTCACTACACAAGATTCTACTCACTAGATTATGGTGGGAGACCCTCTACAAATATTTTAAAGTATATTCCAAGGCATGTGATCATCGTCAACACCTTGGTAAACCCGGGCAAAGAGATGAAATACCTTTAAGACCTATTCCTAGTGCAAAGCCATTTGAAAAATTGGCTATAGATTTTGTGGGTCTTATTTCGCTAGCTACATGTAGAAATGGACCACATTACATCATCACTTGCATAGATTATCTTACAAGGTGGGAAGAACAAGCACCTACTAAGGATTGTAAAGAAAATACAACAACCAAGTTCTTATGCAAAAATTTTCTTACAAGGTATAGATGCCTGCTAAACTTGAAAAGTGATAGGGGTACACATATTTTGAATGAGAAAATCATGATGCTATTAGATGAATTTATGATTGCACACCATAATACTACACCTTATCATCCTCGGAAAATGGGACCGATGAGGCCTTCAACAAGATTTTAGCTAGACATTGAAAAAAATTGTGATTTTGTAAGGAAAGATTGGGATGATAAAGTTTATGTCATGATTTGGACATATAGAGAAACATAAAAGAGGTTGAACAAGGCCACACCCTTTCATTTTTTGTTTGACACGAAGCAGTTCTTCCTATGGAATTCATGTTACCTTCTTTGTGTACTGTGTGTGTTAGACATCTAGCCGATGAGAAATCCTTGGAAGAAAGAATTGATAAATTGATATAGTTGGATGAAATTCATGCCATATCAAGTTGGAGTCGAGAAGAAGGAAAAGGCTAGGTAGAAGGCATGGCATGACAGACACATCAGGGACAAAAATCTTGAGATTGGATAAATGGTGCTTCTTTATGATTCTAAGTTTTTACTCCATCCAGAAAAGCTTAAAGTGCATTGGTTGGGACTGTATGTTATTACTAATATAATTGAATCAAGATCTTGCCGATTAGATATGCTTGATGGAATACGATTACCGGTTACTTTAATAGGATTAGGCTGAAGCCTTACTATAGATAAGTCCTCTTGGTGTTTGTAATAAGGTAGTGTTACCATTTAGAATAGGTTTTCATTTCTATATTTCCTTAATTTATTTCCTTATTCATCACTATGCTTTCTCAATTTAATTTGGTATTTTGTGTAATAAGCGCGTTTACGCGTTAGAAGATAATTACCATTTCAAGTATTTTTATGCACAGAGGACTGCACATACCATTAGTATGGGGTGGTTATTCACAACTGGGTATACATGAGAAAAAAATTGTTACTGGTGCTAGTAAAGTGTGGAAAGGAGTTTTTAGAAAAAGATTGCTCTAAAAATATGGCCATAGAAGAATATAAATGAGGGAAAAATATACATCGAGGAAAGTAGCAGCCATGGAGACTACCAGGGGAAGGTGTAGTGGCGAGGTACCTGGGCACATGGGAGCGGATTGAATATAAGTTTGTAGCTAGAAGGTAGGAAGGCACACTAAAAGGTTATAGTTGGGGCGTGAAGATGTACCGCATGGAGATTGTGAAAATGGTAAATTAATGAGAGGATTGTTGGTAGGTAAAGGAGTAATAAATGCACTAAATTTTTGAAATTTTATATAAGGATTTGATACGGGTTCATTTTTACCTTGCAATCAAAAGTATTTGAGCAAGTTAAGTGTGATCAAGCCAAGTGAATTTTGTTAAGGTGTAGATCATTGTGAAACCAGATGTGGAGAGCAGATTATTGTGTAGAAGAGGTTTGTGTCCCCATTGGTGAAGGGTTTGAGCAAAGAAGAAGCATTGAAAAGGAGCTAGGGCATGTGGTTTCAAGGTAGGGCATGCATATTTGAGCTAGGGTTTGAGTTTTCTCATTACATAAAACAAAAGGATGGATTTTTACAAGTGGAAAAAATAAAGCACCCGTAACATGAAAAGGAAAGAAGAAGGTAGAATATGAAGTTGAAATTGATCCCGAGAGAAATTTTTAAAGATGTAATACTCGAAGTAGTAATAGTCAAGAAAGAGTGGAATTCCCACATTCGTAGATGAAAAATAAGTGACTACAAAAACCACACCTCCGATAATAAGGGAGAGTGGGACGCATTCCTGAATAAGATGACCAATAAGCACATGGTGGAGGATATACCAGTATATGATGACGCTGGAGAGAAATTACTAAAGCAGGTAGGATTTTATCACTTGTATGAGCTCTCTTATTTTGGAAAATATGAACCCCTATACTAATGGATGATGAGCCAAGTCCATGAGGACTTCTTTTATTTCATCGAACGAAGGGTTAGGATCATAGAATCCCTAGTTTCGACACTAACAAGATTAAAGGGCACAGGGTAGACCTTGTTAGTGATCTGATTGATAAAGCAATAGTCATAGAAACAAGAAAGGAGTTGGGGTATACCAAGGGTCCACATGGAATGGACATTGATAAACTGAAGAAGTTTCCGTGGTACACTCATCCATCGCATCTACTAACCAAGTTGAATGAATAAGAGATATTGTCGCAGGTGAACACCATGTGACTTCACATTACAAAGAAAATATCTCAGGGAGTAGTATACAACCTAGTGGATATATTATAGACACCGTTTTCAAGGAAGTACACATAGAAGAAAAGATAAGTTTTGGTGCTATCCTACTTTCTCTTGTGTTTTTAGAAATTGGAGTGCCCGATGGGCCAAAGAACAATATCTGGGAGTACCCCTTGGAAAATAAGTCCCTCACGAAGAGGTTTGAAAAATACTTATGTGAAGGATCAATGAGTGGTTTATTTAAGTAGAGGTCGAGAGATGTGGTATGACCAACTTCACGTAGTATTTGAGGAGGAGTGGTGCATTCCCAAGGAGCTACCTTCGGTGGTGGGCAAGGCAAGATGCTTTTTGGTGTACCAACACTTATGCATCATGTGGTTTGCTATGAGGGATGAGACATAGAGCCCATGGTACAAACTATCCTATTCCTTCATAGCACGCTACTTCCAAGCCTCACTTCACATATTTACTGATATGTACCATCTAAACTTCAACGTAGAAATGGTAGACTATGACTACCACACCCTCAAGAAGACATATAAGTATCAAGGATGGTTTTCCTACATTGAGAGGATCATCTCAAATGTCATAAGTATGAAGCTAGTAAGCTTGGATATTAGGGATAGTGGAGTTGCGCTCGTATACCTTCAGCTTAAGCCTAAGATGGAGAATAACAAGTATGTGGAGAATGAGTTCATGCTCCTAGGGCCGCCTAAGGGAAAACATATAGTGGATAACATTTCAAATCCAAATCCTACAATGACTATAGAAGTAGATAAGGAGGAAGAAGAACATGAATATAGTGGTGGCTTGGATCATAGAGGCTAGAGGTAGCCCACAGATAGAGTGGAGATAGAGTGTGTGGATACTCCACCTCATGCACAAGGAGATGAGGACTTGGATGTGGAAGTAATCCATGAAGAGCACCATTTTAAGAGGGTATTCATAAGAACAATATCCCAATGCATGGGAACTCCACACTGTGACGGAGATCACCATGACTCTCCCCTTAGAAAGAGGTAACTGAGAAGAAGAGGAGAAAGCTAAAGCTAAATGAGGATGTGAAGGAGTCTACAGAGAGCGCACCTAGAACCTCAGTGTAGCTAGAAGATATGGAGGAGCCTAGAGATGAGGACATGAAGGATGAAGAGGAAGTTGTGAAGGAGGTAGAAGAATTAGAGCATGAGAAACCTCATGCACATGACACTACTCAAGACATCAAAGGGCCAACTCCAAACCTTGGCGCTCAGGTTCTTAAGGGGCAAAGAATAAGGAGAACAAGTGGAGAATACATTGTGTTGAGTATGGGATATGTTGAGGACACGAGAAAAATCATCTGCGACCATTTTTAAAGCACAAAGTGGACTTGAGTGAGTTACATGGGTGGGAACCGATGGACCTAGGCATGGCTACTACACATGTAAGAAAAAAATTGTCTTGTTCCATGCGAGACTCACATGGACGAGCCATATTTTGATGTATGCAAGGATTATTTTATGTCAAGAAGAGTGAAGAAGGAACCTTAGAGCAGGCACATGACTATAAATCCCACTCTCATGTTTGATGAGCAAGTGAGAAATGCCTTAGTTAAGGTATCTACAGAGGTGGCATGGAGTAATATCGATAAGGTTTACACTATTAAATAACTACTTGTGGATAAAAAGGCAAAAAGTATAGAAATAACACATTTAAAAGGAGAGAAGGATATATAGAAGAAAAAGAATGAGGCCTTCATCGATGGCGTGAAAGAAATTGGTGACTATGTCCTTAAAGCAAGACCACATCTGAAGTCTAAGGTACTTGAGAATTTTTCTTCATATATGCATTATGTGTGCACATTAGTTGATTTGGTGCTTGAGAATGGACCAATTCAAATGCCAACACCAAAGGATCTTGAATAGAAAGAAAAGAGAGAAAGGGCTTCTGTGGCTAGAAATATTTCATCTTATGAGGCATTACTCCAAACTTTACAAGATGACCTGAAGAAAGAAAATCAAGATTTGAACATATATGCAACACTAGAATCTGTGATTAGGATTAGGAATATAATAGAAGATAACAAAGTTCTGAAGGCAATGAAGGATGAGACTTTAGTACATGCAGCAAGATTGGCATTGGTAAAGAAAAAGTGTGAAGCCCTTGCAGTAGCACAAAACCCACATAAGGAGAGCCTAGATGAGATTGGAAAGCTCATAGCATAAATGATGGATATTTTGGAGGGAAGGATGTTTTCTATGGCCAATTTTGTCCTAGTACTGCAGAATAAGAAGGGAGAGATAAGCTAGGACGAGTTGGAAGCCATCGCCACATACATTCTAGAGAAGAAAAAAAAAATGTCTTTGGATGACTAGAAAACATTGGAGGTTGAGATTAAAATAGAATATCCATAATTGATTCTCCCAAATGAAGCGAGGGTACTTGTAGAATATAATTTTATTCTTTATACATATATTCTTTACAATATTTCCATTCTTATTCTTTATTGTTTGGGAGAATCGGAGGATCCCCATTTCTGGGATGACAATGTACATTAGTGTGGGGTAATGTTGAGTAGATAGAACATGCCACTAAGGATAGGGAACATAGAATATTCACACATAGGAACAAGATGCATTTGAAGGCATGGAAGTGTAGGAAAGGAAATGTGCGCTAGGACAATTTGATTTGGGACTTAGCCATTTTTCATAGATCTTTGGATATTTTTAGAGATAGTGTGCAGAGCACACAATGGGATGGATGATTGCATGACACAAAAATTATATTTTGGAGATGAGCATCTACTAAGTGTCACTAGAATCTGTGATTAGGATTAGGAATATAATAGAAGATAACAAAGTTCAAGGCAATGAAGGATGAGACTTTAGTACATGTAGAAAGATTGGCATTGGTAAAGAAAAAGTGTGAAGCCCTTGCAGTAGCACAAAACCCGCATAAGGAGATCCTGGATGAGATTGGAAAGCTCATAGCATAAATGATGGATATTTTGGAGGTAAGGATGTTTTCTATGGACAATTTTGTCCTAGTACTGCAGAATAAGAAGGAAGAGATAAGCTAGGACGAGTTGGAAGCCATCGCCACATACATTCTAGAGAAGACAAAAAATGTGCTGGATGACTGGAAAACATTGGAGGTTGAGATTAAAATAGAATATCCATAATTGATTCTCCCAGTTGAAGCAGAGGGTACTGTAGAATATAATTTTATTCTTTATACATATATTCTTTACAATATTTCCATTCTTATTCTTTATTGTTTGGGAGAATCAGGAGGATCCCCATTTCGGGAAGACAATGTACATTAGTGTGGGGTAATGTTGAGCGAGATAGAACATGCCACTAAGGATAGGGAACATAGAATATTCACACATAGGAACAAGATGCATTTGAAGGCATGGAAGTGTAGGAAAGGAAACGTGCGCTAGGACAATTTGATTTGGGACTTAGCCATTTTTCATAGATATTGGATATTTTTAGAGATAGTGTGTAGAGCACACAATGGGATGGATGATTGCATGACACAAAAATTATATTTTGAAGATGAGCATCTACTAAGTGTCATGCATGAGTTTGGGATAATAATAGGATTATTATTGTTAGTTAATTGTAGGAGATATATTATTAGCACACTTACATGTGTGCATATTATTGTAAAGGCACATGGCTATTTTCAGCATGTGACCTATTTTGGGAAGTGCGTAAGTGGTGAAGGGAAAGTCCCCACCCCTATAAGTATGTATTAGTCTATAGAGACACACCAGGAGACACTATGTATGAGTTATTATAGAGTTATGTTGTTGGATCTGTTACGCGCATAAACTTATGGTAATGATATATGATGTAAGAAGCTTTTGTATTTACTTGTGTTTAATATAATGGAGTGTATTGGCTAGATAAAGGTGTTAAACATGACTGTAACTAGTTCTTGTATGGTTGATTTCATTATGATTATTGTTTAATTCATGATTCTTTAAGATCTAGATTTGGAATATGCTATATGGAATGTTTATGGTTAGTTAGGGTTTTGGATGTATGTTTTATCTTCAACACGTTGACATCTTACACAAGCAACTCTAAAGAGGGGCCTAAAACTTTTGCACTCTTTGGGTGACCGCTCATCTCAGTGAGTGATGTGCCAAAGGTGCACTTGGGTTAATCATGGTAGATTCTAGACTACATCGTAGAAACTATGCATGAAGGCTTCTATGGTGAACTAGTTTGGTTCTTTGGAGCTATATATTGGTTTGATGATTGTCCTAACTATTTTGAAGAGTTTACTTTCCTTGTATGGCTTGAATAATAAGTTCTTGGTCTCAAGGGAGCGTGGTGACTCTTTTTTAAAGGAACAAGGTATGTAATGTTATTTTTGTGATCATTTATTTGTGTATATAGGTCTGTGTTTACACATTTGATGAAGTCAAGATTAAGGAGATCATAGTTCGGATGAGAATTTTTGACTCAGCTATGTCATGAGAAAGAAATTTGTAGCATGTTTTCAAGCTAATAAGTATTGATGAATGGAAAATTTAATAAGTTTTGCACTATTTTGAGAAGGTTTGGTTGGTATCTAGTTGTTTAAAAGTCAAGGGAGTTGTACATATGTGTTTTGAGCACCATGAGTAGGTAGTTATTTCAAGAAGGTATGCATTGTTTATGAGGAATTAAAATAGGTTGAAGCATGTTGACAGATTTTTAGAAGTGTTTTTGGCATCATAAAATGTAAGAAAAACTAGCCTCTTGTTTTAAACCATTTGATGGTAGTTAGTTGATCTTGATTTGAGTTGGGTAGGTGGTGTTAATATTAATTTCAATTTGTGTTATGTTTTTGGTAGCTGATCTTTTTCCTATTGTTTATATCAAGAATAATATGAGTGGTTGTGGTCTTGATTTCACTTGATGACATGCATTTGTTGAGGGGGCTATGTTTCTCTAATTTTGTAAGGAGTGAAAATAGAGATAAAAGTGAAGGTTAAATGTAACTTATCTGATTTGGTTGATGTTTCCAACAAAATGGTGATCCTAATGTGATTTCATAAGAAGAAGTTGTAGGTATGATTCTTTTTCATTAGTCTCAAATTGGGAAGAATGAGTTGATGACACATATGAGTACCTTAGGGGTATAATGAGCTATTTGTGTTTACCATCAATGAAAAAGGGGGATATTGTTCACATTTTTTCTCATTAATGTAAAATTTGGTGATGCAAGTGGTGTTTTCATTGATGTTTGAAGTTTCATTAATGTCAAAAGGAGAAAGAAACATGAAGGTTGATTAGTAGTGTCCTTCATTGTTGTCATGTCATGTTGTGATGTAGGAGCATCTTCTCACCAACATGGAAATTTTGAGATTTTGTATAAATTATGCAATTTTGGATTGAACTAGCCTAGATAAGGTTTAAGGGGTGTTAATAGGGTCCTTGTAGTCCCTCTAGAATGATCAAGTTAGGTTAAGTCCTTAGGAAATTTGAATAATTAGTTTTCCCTCCAAAAGTGCAATTTGGAGTCTTGGAGGCCATTTTGGCTTGCTAGGGATGTTGTAATGGAATATTGAAGCCTATAAGCATATGAGAAGGTGGAATTAGGTGTAATAAGATGTCTTAGGTCCTTATAGGACATAGGAAGCATGATATGAGTCAAGAAATCTAAAACTTGACATTTGACCTAAATAATATGGTGCTAGACTAAGATCATTCAAATGACCAATGATTTATGAGGATGTATTTGGTTATGCATAGGTGGGAATCATATAAATATAAAAAATGTAACTAAATATCTCATTCCCATTCAAATGGAAATCGGGAGAGAAATCTCCTAGTGTTTTCTAAGCAATTGGTGACCGGTAATTGTGTGTACATATTGGTGAATTTTGAATGATTTTTGAGATCTCATGAATTATTAGAAAAGATGCTTAAAATGTATTGTGCATGGTAATTTCATCAATTATTATTTGAATATCATAGTGTAATGTATGTGAAAGAAAACTATGAATCATAATTAACCTTTAAGAAAGATTCATTGATGTATTTTTGGTTGATTCAAATATGAGAATATCCATTACAAGCTGAAAATTGATCTGTGCAGAGCATTCTTAGTAAGTTTGTGCAAAAGAAAATTTCATTGTTTGTGTGATGATGCTCTTTTTTTGAACTGTGTATATTGATCAAACTATGAAACCTGATCAGGGAAAGGAAATATGTGTTAGCAACATTTCAATCTTTGTAAGAGGTTGAAATATTGATTCATTGACCTTGATATCTTTGGTGAAGGTTCTAATCTTGTTTCAAGAACTTCTTGTACATGGTATACTATGGTAAGGGTCTTAACTTTATCCAATCACTTAATGAAGAAAACTCTGTTAGAATAAGAATGAGATAGTAAGGGTGTCTTTTCAAGGTATGTTTGACATGGTGTAATCCAAAGGAGAACTTGAAAAAAAATTATCATACAAACTTTTGAGTGCAAACCTTAATAGACCTAACAATGCAAGTTTCTTTAACGAGTTTGTATGTAGTTTGTGACTATAAGCTGTGAAATTGTTTGGGAGAAATACTTAGTTGTCTTTCAAGATATTAAGGGGATGAAGGTAAAATACATGGTGTGGCTAATGTGATAAGCATAAACAAAAAATTATGCATGTAGGGTAATCAATTTTAAGCATTATCAGACATAACAATGTAATTCTTCTATTAGACCGAGATAGCCATCTACAAGTCCATTGAAGAAAATTAGAAAAAACTTGGGGTTTGTATATATTAAACTCCCACTGGTAAGAAAATATTATTCTTAGCATTAAAACAGAGCTCATGTAGAAATTTCATGGTTGGAGTTGAAGTTTTGAGGAAGTTATAAGTAAATCACCTTCTCGTGATCATTAGAAGGTTCTCTGTGATCATAGCTAGGGTTTGGTTTTAGATCCCCAAAACTCCTCTTTTTGATTCCAAACTTTCAACATATGATGAAAAGGATCTAAGGAAAGATATTTTTGAAATAATTTTGTAATTTTAAGGGTGAATTTCATAATTGTGCATGACATTTGGAGATAGGAATGTAAAACACGGTCTCGTGCCTAGAAGAAGAAGGTGAGTTACTGAGATTTAAGTGCATGTTAGGAGACGAGTTAGACTCTAAAATTTTAGGGACACCTATAACTCATTAAATGGTTCCAAAAAAGTCTTTCATATTTTTTTAATCCTCCTATACCATGAACTAAAGCTAGCAAAAGACTTTATATGACCTAAATAAGGGTTTACAAGACAAATGCAAAATAGTAGCTACAAGGAGTTGCCTAAAGACTTGAATCTTAAGACTTTGCAAGAATGTTAGTTACATATAGAAATTAATATTTGAGATGCTAAAAATTTAAGGGTATAGATAGAACCTCCCTTACACTAATGGTGCAATAATCTTGACTTAAGAAGGCTTGGGACAATTTTTAACTTGAAGAGAGAAATAAGGAGTGTGAGTTTTCTAAGTGAAATTTTTGTGTAATATTAACCCTATCCTAGTTTTGAGATGCATGTACGGGGTGAAGAGTGTTATAAGAAATGAGAATCCTATAAATAACTAATAAGATTACTTCATTGATGAATCAATAAAGAAGATAAGGAATAAGATGTTGGAGAGGTGAGTAAAGGATAACATGCATTACTTAAGCTATCTCAGTAGATGGAAAGGTGTTATTTTCATTGAAATCAGGGTATGAAGAAGCATTTAGAGACTTCCAAGAGGTAATTATCCTAAAATATTGTATTTACAAGACACGTCAATTGCATTATAAACGTTGAATGATCACTCTTATGCAAAGTAAGATGCATTTAGTTGGTATAAGTTTGGTGATAGATGGTTTGATGGTTGTTGATGTTATATGACTTCACCATGTTGATTTGTTTAGTCTCATTGATTATGTAACATGGTGTCTTGAGTAGGTATTGGCTTGTAGGAGTGATGCATAGGTGTTTTAGTGTTGTGGTAATGTCATGATGTGTTTTAAATGTCCTTGTAGTTGTGAAAGTGTCAAAAAATCATGAGGAGGTCAATATTGATGGTGTAAGCATGGTCAATATACTTGGTTAGGAGGCATGGTCATTAAGTTGAGGTATGTCATGATGGAGTACATGTATGTAGTAGCTAGATATGCATGAAGAGAACATGGGGAGTATGTGTATGAGGTGTAAAAACACTCAAAAGTGTATTAGAGTGATAGTGTAGGGGTAAGCCTTCATTATAGGTCTAGATCTAGACCTTTTCTTAAGCCCTAAGTGACCTAATAAGGTGAGTTGGACTAATTTTAGAATTGATATGGAAAAGTGATCCTTTTGGAAGGTATAGAAGGTTGTTATTGATGTTTGGTCCAAGTTTCAAGTCCTAGTTGGTAAGTATGAGAAAGATATTTTGTTTTTCCTCTACTAAATTCCTATAATTAAGAAAACAAGCTTGATATGGAATTCTTGATGAGAATTGGCACATGTGAATTCTTCATGGGAGGATGAAATCTTCAGGTAGTTGAGGAAGGGTCATAAGATGATTTTATAAACATTATTTCAGATTTTAAGGGGAAGAGATTTATGAATAATTATTAAGAACGTAAATAGGTTTTAAACCCTCATTAAAACCTAGATAAGAACCGATGGAGAATAAATTGACCATGCATGCCCATAATGCATTAAATATTATGATTAGATGTTGAAATTTCCATATTTCTAAATAATTTTTTTACTCTCAATATTTGCATTGTACTTGTTGAATAAATTAATGTTTAAGGAAGTTGGGAAGATATTATACATGTCTAGAGTTTTTTCGAAACAATTTGAGTCATTTGTAGTTCTATGGAAGTCATTCATGCGTGACTAGTTTAAGGGAAAATTTGGATAGTTTTGGTGGTCCTTCTTGCATAGTTGTTTGATTGTGTTTCATCTGAGTGATGGTGTCCTGTTTGGTGATTACCTTGAGTTTATGATATTTCCATCCATGTTTCATAATTGCATGGTTGAGGTGTTTTGATGATGGTTTTACTTCATTCTCTCGAGGACTGGTTTTTAGGTCACATACCTAATAAGGAGAGTTGTTCTTCTTGGTGATGTCATTGTTTAATTTGATGGTGCAGAGGTGTAAAATATTTTCAGAGGTTACTAGAAGTCTTATACAACATGTATAAGTGGATTTTGAGGTTTGGTAATGGTCTTTTTGGCCCAAGCAAACTCTCTTTGGTGAGAGGGAAATTTTAGTAAAGTAGGCCTATTTAGGTTCTAATGTAGGATTTGAGTCTGTGGATTTTATTTCCAACCTAAGTGGTCCTTTTTATGATGTAATTATGATGTTTTAAAGTTGTATTTATGATATTTTCCCTATTATGGCTGACCTGGATGAATTAGATGCTTGATTTAGATATTTAATCATGTTCTTAGTAACTTATTTTGTTGTTGAGTGAGTATGAGAAAGTGTGAGTAACAAGGTAGCTAGTGGGGGTGTAGAAGGTATTTGTGACCATTAAGATAAGGAAGATGTGATTTTATTATGATCTAGAGTGTTTTTATTGTTGGAGAGGTAGTTCATTAGACCTAATCAGCTCGGAGGATAATTTCTTGAGAAAGTTAGAAAGGAAGATAGATTTGGAGAGGATAGACGAAAATAGAGCTAAACAAGTGTCATCATCAGTTGTTGGTGCAACATTCCATAGGTAAAAAAAAATTATGTGGCTTTAGTTGGTGTTGAGTCATCTAGGGTGTTGGTGCCTCCTTGTAGGGTTGGTGCTCCTTATGGGGTTGGTGTCTCACTAAACCTAGGTGTTGGTGTGCCTTATTGCATTGGTGCTCAACTAAATTTAAATCATTACTATAATAAATATATGTTTCAATGGGTTTTCTTCCCTTTGAGGGTTTCCCACTTATATCTAGTGTTCATGTGTTCTTGTGTTCTCATTTTCTCATTTATGGTTATGTTTCTTAGTGAATGAATGGTTAATGGTTAATGGTTAATGGTTAATGGTTAATGGCTAATGGTTAATGGCTAATGGCTAATGGCTAATGGCTAATGTTTAATGTTTAAGTTGAATTGATGATTGATGAATGATAAAGTGAATGTAAATTTTTTTTTTTTTTAAATTCCCATTGATTCACCCCCCTCTCGGTGGTTGTTATTCCAATAGGGAAAGTATGAAAAGATTAGATAATTAATAATGCATGGGTTATTAGACCTAGATCAAACTCACATTGGGATAGGGATGTGTGTGGATCGAAAAGTCATGAGAAAAAATGTTTTCCATTTCATTACATTCATTGTTGACCATATCTTCTATTGTTAATTTTGAGAGGTGCGATCAACCAACTAGAAGTCTTTTCTAAAATTTGTCCAACTCTCGGTCAACACCTTCATTGTTGAGCACCTATAAAGACTAAGCACATAAGGTGTGGAGGTTTTGTCACATGCCAACAAGAAACAAAGGCTTGCATGGAAGTAACTTTGAAGAAAGCGCGGAGGTTCACACCGGGTAGAGCAGCTCGAGAATTATTTGTATTTTGGATCACGGTCAGAGTTACAATGAGGGACACGTGGAGATGTGGCTAGATTTGATTATGGATAAGGATAGGACATGGAGACTTGCAGCCTAAGGAAATAATATTCTAGGGTATGGTTATCATGATAGGATTAAGAGCTGTAAAGTGGATTTAGTTATGGTTTAGTTGGAACTTGCATGCTAAGGATACTTGAGTATGGCAAGACATGATGACATTTGGCATGTGGTTCACTCTTGAGTGATGAGTAGGTGAAGGAGATAATATTCCCAAAAGACCCTTGATATGTATTGATTTACATGGAAACAAAATTTGGATAGAAGAAAGATTATTGTGATAGTGGTGTGTATGATAAGAGAGGTGTATGCAAGAAAGTAGAGAGAGTTGTGAGCAGAATGAGAGAGAATATTGTTGTAAACTCTTGGGTAGAGCCATTGTTCTAGAACTGGAACTAGGTTGATGTATCTGGTCCATTTATGGATCTCTTGATGTATTTGGCTACTATGATAATGGTGAAATAATATAATGGTGTTGTTCTAAATATCAGTGTTCAATGGATCGATTGTTTGTGTTCATGGTTCAGATCTGGTTCATGTATGTTCTTTTTAATATTTAGAATCATAATATGGATCATTTAAGCTCAGATCTAGTCTCATTATCTCTGTCATAAGATGTATGTGTTTATGTCTATATATTGTTCTGCTATAATGATGAATATTCTTGTAAGGCTCACATAAAAGAGGGGCTTGGTGCCATTGCGCACCTCGGAGTTCCCGATCTAGGTTGGGTGATGTGCTAACACACCCGGGTTTAAAAGGGAGTAGGTAAAAGTGACTACATTTTGGTTCCATTTCTGGACCTCTTTTTAAGTTGTTGCAAAATGGTGTGTGATGGCGAGATCACTTGACTTTGGACAAGTGTGGAGACTTGGCTTAAGAACATGAAGGATGAGTTTACACAAAGATTCAACATTGGACCTAAGTTTGATGCATGTACATGGGTAGAGGATCATCTATATCATGAGCTCTATGAACCGTTATTTTTTTTTCCAATAGAACGTATGAATATTTGTTGGTGTATACATCGAGGAGGATTTTGTACTATTAACCTCATGTGTGGACCCAAGAAGATTATCAACAACTTTATGATGCCAATCTGATTTGAATCATGTTGTTAATATTTGGTGGAGTGGTGTGCTGACTAGCTACACATTAGAGTACATTATTTCTATGTATTCTTGATCGAGAGGTTGTTGATTTTGAGTTATTGAGAACCGAGAGGATATTTATTTCATTCTATATCGCTAGTCATTAAGATCTTGATCATCACTATGAGTTTACAAGCATTTCATATGGCTAGCTAAAATCCCACTAGGTGCGGAGTGCAAAAGTGGGTGTGGCAATAAATGGAAGATCCTATGGTAGAGGCAAAGAGAAAAGATAGGCATCTCAAGTATAATGAAGCTCGGGAAATGGAATTGGAAAAATAACATGAGATTTTAGGAACGATGGATGTTTGGAGGTAGATGTTGTGGGAAGGATTTGAGGTTCACACGTAGGATGTGGAACCTAAACAGTCTATGCTACCCCATCTTATCAAATGTGGAAGGATAACCCCATCAACTTCTAATGAGAGCTTGTTAGATGGAGAAAAGATATGGACCATAGATGCACATTCACACCCACCTGGAGACCAAGCCCTTGCGCTTAGTTTTCCAATTTCTAAGACAATAATTTCTAGTACGGTTAGCATTGGTAATAAAAAACATCAGGTAGATATAATTTTACATTACATCCATCTATGGCCACACAAACATTTCCTATGTTTGGTGGTATCCTGTCAAGCATGTCATTTAGACAAGGTGTGGGCTCACAGAATGTGGGTATCACATCTAGAATTAGTTCAACTTCGCAGACTGTTGGAGCTCAGTTTAGTACAATAGTTGGAATGTAGAGTAGCACTACTTAAGGCTTTGTATTTGCTATAGGAGGAGGATCTAGAGGATCTAGTGGATCCGGAAGGTCAAGAGTTAGTGGAGCTAGTGGATCTAGTGGTGGAGGAAACACGGGGAGGGAGTCAAGGTTTTAGATCTAGTGGAAAATGAACTCAACCCCATCAATAGGTGTTTTATGATATGTCTCTTCATTTTTCATATTATAAAGGTGTTGAGGATCTTTACAGAGCATATATAAAATTGCTAATTGTTATGGTGTGCTAATGGTATCACTACCCCGAGAGCGGAAGGTAAGAAATTTTCAACCACATTACGGGGTGAACACATAGCTGGTACCAAAATTATGACCCACATCAGATGGTGGTGGATTATACTACGCTGTGTGATGCCTTCTTGGTGTAATTTTATATTCCTGAATTTGAGCAAAAGAGCATCAACACACTCAAGGAGATTCAGAAGGTATGACAGAGAGTGTGCGAGAGTATGATGCATGTTTTAAGACTCTTTTTTCAAAGTTATCTTATGATATCCATCCTTCTCAAAGCATACTTATTGGTTTTTTGGATGCCTGATAACACCTTTCATATGAACACTTTCACATAAGACTTTCATGGACCTGCACGAGGCCTTGGAGACTGCTTTGCACGCTGATACCATGGGGAGCATTGGTATTGGGGTAAGTTCCTTTTTGAAGGCATATATTACTTCCATGGTGAAGAAACTTGAGAATTTATCTAAAAATTATGCACATGGGACTCATAGCAGACTTTGGTGTCCATATTGTGAAATAGAAGGACACACCAAGGATATTTTCCCTCAAAATTTGGTACGTGTCATGTCAGTAGACTATGAAATCTGTCATAGGGATCATGATCCAAGTAGATTCCATTTTTACAAATGGTGATCCATAAGAATGTGTCTTGTTATTGTAATATTTGTACATCTACTACTCATGATACTAAGTACTTCGATTGATAGACTAGATTCATGATGCAATTGATACTAGTGTGTGTCAGGCCAACATTGCGAACAATTCTAAGAATGAGGGGAATCAACATAAAGGTAATGAATATGGTAAAGAAGGAGGAAGAATATTTCTTAGAGGATTCGAGAGTCATGGTGGTTGCGATAGAGGAAGGAGTGAATTCCCCTTAGAACTTGTTTCAATTATGCATCTACGGATCACTACAAGCATGATCATGCTGGATTTACTACAATTCTCATGGTGTGGAAAAACATAAGTATGAGGAGTTCCCTGACTTGTATAATCACATGATCCAGAACCAGAATAAGGAAAAGGGCACGAGAATGGTTAGTGAGAAGTGTATCTTGAACCTCTTTTTATGCATATAGTCACACATAACCACGAGTTGGATCCTGTATTAGTAACTACACATGTTTAAGCTGCACACACCAAATAAATACCAAAGTAGAGGCCTCTCATTACAAAAGAAGAGGTATTTCATGGGAAGTACCCTAATCCAACTTATCAGAAGGAGGTTTACCAAGAGACTATGGAGGTGATTAGAAGTTTGCAAGGGAAATCCAATGCTTGAAAGAGTAGTCGCGGAAGTTGGAACAAGAAAAGAATGCTTTGAGATCCCTCAAAATGATGTGGATGATGTCAAAGAGGTATGTAAGATGTTGTGCCCAAGAATATCATTCCCCTGTTAGGAGAATGGTTGAGAGGAAAGGTACCGCGTGCTAGATGTGATTGCAAGAGGCAGATATTGCATGTTAATTTTCCCCCTCATATTCTTGATTATGACAAGGAGATCACATTGAATGCGGTATTTGATGGATGGATTTTTAGTAACATACTAATTTACACAGGTGCAGAGGTTAATGTTCTTACTCTGGATGCATGGAATCAAATGGGGAGACCACCATTACAGCCATCTTCGAATGTGTTGTACATGGAAAATAGAACTAAAGTTACACCCATCAAAGTCTTTAAGGATGATTCCATAACCATTCAAGGGGCCAAGATCACTAGGTAATTTGAAGTCTTAACGATTCTGAGGTAGATAATTTCCTAGTATTAATTGAACACCCTTGGTGTTATGAGTATAATGTTGATTTACGCTTCAACAAGGGATACATCATCTTTGAGAACATGAAGAAGTATGTTATTATTCCACTAATATATGGTAGGGTTTTTCCCTATGTTGAGCCTTTTAGGGAAGAAGACATCAATAGAATTTATGTGTGCATCATCAAAAACCCAAAGGTTATCGATCCATCAAGAGAAGGACTCATTCAGTGGGATGATGCTCAGTCCTTAAGTGATATGACTACCATTGCATATGATAATTGGGTGCATGGAACTTATGAGTTAGTTGGGAGAGAATTGAAGGGAATTATGACTCGTGTTGTTAAGGCACATTGGCTAGGCATCCGGGGAAGACACCTACCACGTTACATGGGAGAAGTTAACCCTGATGTCTTCTTGTGCACTATGGAAGTCTAGTGGACCTGTGAAATAGAATAGAGGAATATGCTTATTTATACCTTATGTGGGACATCCATGCGTTAGTGGAAAACCCATCGGGATAATCTTATAGATAGGAGCTAGGAAAGAATCATGTTTTATGTTAGATTCCTATGGACAAATGAACCTTTAAATATATGTGAATATCATTGGAGGGAATCAAACTTGTACCATGTTCGATGAATGTGAGAAGACCTGGATGGAAATCTCAGAAGCTTTATCCCCTTCACTCTGGTGTATAAGTTCTATGCATATGGTACATCGATTCGAGTTACGTCGTTAGACACGAAAATTGGTAGGAGTTGACATTAGTTATTATTTAGACTTTTGAGTATCTATCTTCTAAACCATAAGTGAATGAGGCTTTACAGGTGGTCAAGCACCTTACTCGGAGATAGTGCCAAAGCTAAGGACCTCATCCTAGATTTTATAAGGGGGTCCTTATTTGGAGGTGCACTTCGAGGAAGGAGAATAAAAGATAAAGTACAATTTGAGCGTGCATGCCTAGAAAAAAAGAAAAGAAAAATGGTGTTCTGAGGATACTTGAGTATGGTGAGGCATGATGAAATTTGACATGTAGTTCACTCTTGAGTGATGAGTAGGTAGTGGAGAGAATATTCCCAAGAGCCCCTTGATGTGTATTGATTTACATGAAAATAAAAGGGGGATAGAAGAAGGATGATGGCGATAGTGATGTGTATGGTTTGAGACATGTATATAAGAAAGTAGAAAGATCTGTGAGAAGAATGAGAGAGTATGTTATTATAAACTCTTGGGTAGAGCCATTAATCTAGGACTGGAACTAGGTTGATGTATCATTCCATTTATGGATCTCTTGATGTATTTGGCTACTGTGATAATGGTGAAATAATATAATGGTGTTGTTCTAAATATCAGTTTTCAATGGATCTAAGTGTTTGTGTTCTTTATTGTGTTCATGGTTCAAATTTGGTTCATGTATGTTATTTTTAATATTCAAAATCGTAATATGGATCATTTAAGATCAGATCTAGTCTCATTATCTCTGTCATAAGATGTATGTGTTTATGTCTATATGTTGTTTTGTTATAATGATGAATATTCTTGCAAGGATCACATAAAAGAGGGATCGGTGCCTTTGCACTCCTTGGGTGAGCACCCGGTGTAGGATGGGTGATATGTCGGCATGCCTAGGGTTTAAAAGGATTAGGTAAAAGTGACTACATTCACATTTTGTATCTCTATAATTTGCATATCCAAACAAGTATAATGTTGGGATTTTAATGTTTCTTTTACCGGTTTTTATTCTTTATTGTCCACATGATAATAATTTTTTAAAATATAGGATATGCCTTGTGTAAATGATATTTCATTATAATTTATTAGTGCTAATGTCCTATAAATTACATTAATATAATGTATTAGGTTTATATGTCATATGGCAGTCTGATCATTTATGTTGAAGAAAATATGCCAATATTATTATTATAGTGTTTAGTTTCATATCAAAATTTATTATTTAAGTCTATTATAGCTAATGCGATATAGATGTTGTCATTATATGTGTTGTGTTAATTTTCATTATAAAGGTCATTCCATCGAGTCTTTATCATTTCCACTTTGTCAATGTGTGTCAAATTATCGTTAATAGTTTATAGAGTCAAAATTTGTTTTGAGATAATAAGTGTTAAGTTGTCAAAATTGTGTCATTATAAAGAGTCACAAAAATTGATTCATTTTAAAATTCTCTAAAATAAAAAAATTGTCTCAAAAACACATTTTTGGTGTTACCCGATGTCCAAATTATGGAAATATGAGATGAAAATAATTTCATTTACGAGGAAATTTTTGAAGGTTACAAAGAAGGAAAATGTGCATGGTTTCGAGAGCTCCACCCTCAACCACCCTATATACCGCAATTGGGATCACACCCAGGGTGCTTCCTTGAGACCTTGCGAAGAGGTGTTACCCTTAACCCTACTAGGGGAGACCACCCCTAGACCCTACTTTGGGATTTTAGAACCAAAATGAAAATTAGTGGGGAAGCCACATTGACAGAATATGGTGCATATTTGAGCTTCAAATTACATTTAGTTGAGTAAGAAACATGTCATACTAGAGGAAGGATGCACATGATGTCGGAGTTTGATGAGTGACTTATCGTCAATCACCAACAATGGGGCCACACAAAACATTGTCGCATGCTTTTTTAGTTATGTTCTTTATTTTTACAGTTCCTATTTCTAGTTGTGTGTAATGTGTTTTATTTACGGTGTTCCTATTTTTGTGTGATTTGAATAAATGGAAATTTCACATTGTGGGGGAACATCACATCAATGTTCCATTTCCATTCTACATCATTTTAGCTACAACCAATAAGATGTAATGTGAAAATATTTCAGTGATATTATTGTCCTTTGTAATCCTTTGATGTGTAAATGAAGTGGAAGGATCAAAGCACTTGAAAAATTAGCATCGTGATATTTAGGTTATTAGTTATCATACAACGCCATCTTTATGTGCGAGTTATTAGATGTCCTTAGAAAACTATCCTTGTTGAGGTTGTTGAATATCCTTAATAACCATACTTTCTAGTTGTTGGTTTTCGGTGAAACCATCCTTGAAGTTTTGGATATCCTAAAAACCATCAAAATCATGAGCGAGTAGAGGCAAGAAAGCTACGAAGAAGTGTAATCATTGTTCTACTATGTTCACACTAAGGGGGGAAATGTTAGGAAATACAAATATTAGTGCTTACATTATGGGTTAATATCATGTGTAATGTAATTATACATGAGGATTGGGTGGTTGAACCAACCCACATATATAGCTATTTAGGTGAGAGATAAATATGGATTTGTTTGTTATATAGTCGAGTTGGTTGAACAACTCATACAAGTATAGGTGTGAGTAGTTTTTAAGGACTCCTTAATTATAATATTTGCTCTCCTATAAATATGTAACATCTCATATAAACAATAACACATATTATTATTGTGTTGTATTAATTTGATCTAAACCAAATCTGTTATATTCCTTAGTGATGGTATATAAATTCAATGGGTGTCACTACTTATTTTCCGAACAGCAGGTTGGAAAGGTGTTTCTTTGTTCAATAATTTGTAAGTTGACCTATATGCCCATAATAATGCTAAAATTTTATCATACCAATCATTGCACCCATCATCACATATCTTAGTCAATGTATTGCTCAACATTTTGTTCAAAGCTTTAACTATTCAATGTTTTTGGGTGGTAGGGTGTTATTTTATGGTGCATGAAGATGAATTCTAACATGAGTATGTACACTATATCATTGAGGAAATGAGTCCCTCTATCATTTTTAGGCTTAAAAGACATCCATATCTATTGATAATATTTTCCTAAATAAACTAAGTGGTTATTGTACATTCCTTTGTTGGTGCAGATTTATCCCATCTTGTTAAGTAGTCGGTTGTTGTGATAATATAATGTGTATCAATCTATCATTCAACTACATTGATTCACCCCATGAATTATATATCCCATTTTTCAAATGGTTCCTCAGAAATATTTTGATGTAAATTCATTGCATTCCTATTATTTGGTTTTCTAACATGCTAACAAATATCACAGTTACATGTGTACTCATTTGCATCATGAAATAATTTTTTCCATCATAATCTTGTTGTTAAAAAATTACGTGTAGTAGCATCCCCGATATAATGTCATCCATATATCCTTTTGTGTGCTTCATACAATATATAGTTTTTCCATGTTATATTACACAATACCTTAATTCTTCATTTCTCTCTATATTGTATAGCATGTCACTTATTATTTGATAGGGGAAAATTTGGCAGCTAGTTGTTTATTGAACACCAGTTGGAAAGGTGTTGCTTTGTTTAATCATTTGCAAGTTGGCCTAAATGCTCATAACACTACTGTAATTTTATTGTATCAATCCTTGTTCCCAACATTGGATATCTTAGTCAAAGTATTTCTCAATATTTTGTTGAAATATTTAGATATTTCATTTTCTTATGGGTGGTAGGGGTTGTTTTATAGTGTGTGATGATGAATGTTGACATGAGTATGTACACTATATCATTGAGGAAATGAGTTACTTTTTCACTTATTAGGCTCAAAGAACATCCATATCTACTGATAATATTTTCCATAATAAACCAAGTGGTTTTTTTTGTACAATCCTTTCTTGGTGCATCTTTAGCCTATCTTGTTAAGTAGTCGGTTGTTGTGATAATATAATGTGTGTCAGTCCATCATGTAGTTAGATTGATTGTCCATATGAAGTCTATAACCATTTTTTCTAATGGTTCTTAAGAAAGGATTGGATGCAAAGGTATCACATTCCTATTATTTGGTTTTTCAATGGACTAATAGATATCACAATTACACATGTACTCCTTCGTATCGTGAAATAAGTTTTGCCACCATAATTTTGTTACTAATACTTTTCACGTAGTAGCCTCCCCAACATAATGTACTCCATATACCCTTTTGTCTTCTTCACGAAAAATATATTTTTATTCATGTTACATTATACAATGTCTTACTACTTCATCTCTCAACATCTTATATAGCATGTAACTTTTTATTTGTGGGAAAACCTTGACAACTAGTTTCTTCTTTTGTTGGGTACTTCAGTTATTTGGCACGATCCCTATTTACAGAACAATGTGATATCACTTAGTTCATCTAGGGTGCTTGTAATTTTTTAGTTTTTTTTAATCATACATTCCATATTATATTGTTTATGCCTCTTCTCTAGTGTTAATGTGTGAGAGATGATTCGATCCCACATTGTTTTTTCCCAAATTGACTACTAATAAAAACTAAAATTATTGAAACAATATTATCCATCTGTATATGTTCCCATGTAACCTTTCTTTTTTAATTAAATGGTTCATTTCCATTTAATTGGTATAGAAGATGAAGGATTTATCCAGAAGGTAATGTCTACATTTTCATAGTGCATAAACCATTGAGATTCCTTCTCTCTATGTTATGGTACAATTTTTTTGTGGGAATTAATTTTCAAATTAAAATAAATATTGGATGATCCATGTTGTCTTCTCCTAGTTATGAAATTATTTCCTCTGCCAATGTTCCCAATGCATCTATGTGCACATAAAATGGATTATTCTAGTTAAGGAATCTTAATATTAGCACACTAGAGAAGTACTCATTTAATTATTCAAATTATTTTTTTGTTTCATGGCCCATTCAAATGGTCCTTGTTTATTCACTACCTTCTATAATAGAATGGCTATTTTCACATATCCTCATATGAATTTTGGATAATATCCATAATGTCCAAGGAATACACACATCCCTTTGTTTTTATGGGGTTTATAACTTTATAATGACTACAATATTTGCTTGATCAACAAATAACACACCTTTTCAAATGATGTGGCCCAACAACATCCAAAATAGAATTGTAAATGAAAGGGTACAAGCATATTTGTAGATAATGAACGTTGAAGAGCTTAGAGAAAATTTACAAAAACAATCTTCTATCTCTATTCTCTGTATTATGTTTCTCTTCAAACCTGAATACATATATATAGGAAATTTCATTCCTATAAAATAGAAAACTAATTTAACAACACTCCTTATTTACGTATTATTGTTTATAACAATAATATGTTTAACTATCTTACTAACAACCTACTCACTTATAATTAACTATTACATTAACTAATTACTCATTTACCATGAGTAATTACATAATTACATCACACATATAATTATATTATCATTGATAATATAATTACACACACTATTAATAATGTGAACACTATTAATTCCTAACATTCACCCCCTTAGTGTGAACATTATTAATCTCTGACTTCACCCCCTTAATGTGAACATGGGGTAACACCATATTTTGCATAAGTTGAACACCTCTTGAAAGCACTACTTAGACCAGGTACAAACTCCATAGATTATATCTTTACCCTTGTAAAGGCATAGTGTCAAGCTGAATTATGTAGGAATGCTCCCTTCCTCTTTGGGTTCATGTGGGACTTTCCCTTCCTCCTAGGGCACCCAAATTCTAGATCTCTAAGATCCACAAGCTTCACACTAGCTAGATAACCATCCCTTAAGTCTACCTTGAAATATTCTCCTACTCCCCAAAAGTGAGTTTTCTAAAAACATGAATCTTCCCCAAAATTATGGAAAGGGGTTTATTGATCAAACCAAAACATTGCAAACAATATCTTTGAAATGAAGATACATCACACACAACTAAAAAAAAATGCCACCAAATCATATGTGTGGCTCCGTTATTAGCTTACTAATGAGAGGTCATTGATCGACCTCCATCCTCTCAGTGTAATGTTTCTAACTCAAATAATTCAGATTTTGAGGATCAATGGTCATCAGGACATCGAGATAACACCAAAAATGCATCTGTAAGTATTTTTTTATTTTTTTCTTTTTACAATATTTTGACTCTTTGAATTTTTGACAATGGACCCAAAAATATTTAACAAATTGATAATGGACTTTAACATTAATGACAAATCACAAAGAATATTTGACAACACAAAATGACGATGTGGGCAAGAAGATGAGAGGACATGAAATAGAGACATATTATACAAATGAATTTTGACAAAAATATAAAACGAAAAACTATGTGAATGACATCCTAGAGACTTAAATTTTTTGATGATGACTAACTTTACAAAGACAAAGATAAAGGCAATGGTTTAAATACCAAGTCAACTATAAATATATCTTTGGAAAAATTGGTATTTTAAACTATAAAACTCATATTTTGAGACCATATAAAATCTAAACGAAGACCTTTATAACCACTAAAATATATTCAAAGAGTAATATATCTAAAAGGTTAAAACAAAACTATAGAAAAATAAACACAAATGACAAGTCTCACATATCAAAAAAGGATGCTTGGCTGAACTGCGTGGATAAAACATAGTCTACTGAAATCTTTAATGGTGAATAGATGCACGTGTCATCTTTCAACTATCTTGGTAAAAGACCAAATTCAATATATATGATTTGGTATACCGCAGAAGCATGCATCGAAGTATGGATGGGTTATGTGCAAAGATCATAGCATTGTCCTAACCAATCACTATTTTGCAATTCACTCATGAAGATAAACAATGAATCTTGATTCTATATAGGGTAATAATGATGAGGATCCTCACATCTGATTTGGAATATTAAGCCTCTAATTATATGTGTTGTAAAGGTTTTGAATGTAGATTCTAAAGTTTCTACCACCAAGCGAGCCACTATAAAAACTGTGTCTAAACTTCTTGGTTGCACATTTCTTACACATAAAAGAAAACACTAAACTAATAATCGTTCACCCTACAAAATTTATTTTCCATTGAAATATTGTCATCTACAGGGAGAAAAAAAAAAACATCTTTCTCCTCTTGAAGAAACTCAAAAACTCATCGAGAGAAGGAGGCTTAGGTCACTTTAATACACTAGATGAAAAGGTATGAGCATATTTATAGATAATGAATGATGAAGATCCTGGAGCACATTTAAAAAAACAATCTTCAATATTTATTCTATGTATTATGTTTCTCTTCAAACCTGATTACATATATAGGAAATGCCATTCCTATAAAATAGGAAACTAATTTAACAACTCTCCTTATTTGCGTATTATTGTTTATAACAATAATACATTTAGCTACCTTACTAACAACCTACTCACTTAAAATTAACAATTACATTAATTAATTACTCATATACCATGATTAATTACATAATTACATCACACATAATTATATTATCATTGATAATATAATTGCACACACTATTAATAATTTGAAAACTATTAATTCCTAACAACAAACATACACTTCTTTAGGTTTGAAGAGATTGGAAATTACCTACAAGTTTTGAACTTCAAGCACAAACATTCACGGTGATCTTTTACTAATCCATATATTGTTTAATCATTCATATATACTTGTAAAAATTTAAAGTATGAATTATTCAAACTTGGCTACAAATTTTTTTAGAATACTAGTGTATTCTACAACCTAAATGGTATGATTGTGTAAAAAAGTTATCCACATTTTATAGAAAAGTTGTCTTCACATGATCTTATTCAACTATTTGGACTCGATGATATCCATAAAACCATCTCCAAAAGTGTAGATTTATCTTCCCACTACCTCTTTCACAATTTTTTTCACTAAATGGGGTAGGAAAGTGATTTATGACACTAACTAAATTTAGCATGTGATATTCAACAAATATTATTATGCCCCCATATTTTGTAATACTTATCACCATTGGGATACCTAATCGAGACTCTTTAATGGGCACAATTAATCAAGTGGATAAAATTACATTAATTTCATCTTTAACTTTGGTACATGGGTTTGGATTCATTATAAGGTCGTTTACATATTGGTCTAGTGCCTTTAACTTACTTGATATGAATTTTACCTAAGGATGGGTGTAATCCTTTCTTTTCCTGATAATTTTTTGGAAAAATGTCCTTGTAGTAACACAAGAGTTTGACTATTTTTGTAATTTTAGCTTCAAAATAATAATATCTTATTTTTGTAACTTTTTCTACCTCCCTTGTTCCAATGGTTCTCTTTTTAGACTTGAGTGGCTTATTATATGGCACGTTTTCTTTGTCCTTCTTAGGGAAAATTTTAGTGGCTAATATTTGTAATTTGGCTATTTTTGGAGATTTTGAAAGTCCCATTTGGCTATTTGGACACCATATGCATGCCCAAGATTCACCAAAAATAATCAAAAATGTTATTATTTTCTTCTCGTATAGCCAAATGAATTCTAATATCAATATTTTTAATGGATCACCTTTAAATCGATGGGCTAGGATTTTAAAACATGTTTAAATCACCATGAATTCTATGGAGCCTTGGATCACAATGGCTGAAATTTTAGAGGGATAGTTTAAATTTTTATTAAATTCATCATGTAAACACACACATACATGTATGTATATATGTATGTATATATGTATATATTTATATGTATGTGTGTATTTTTCATTTGAGAATTATCCCACATTTCCCAAGGATTGAAAATCATATGTGTATATATATATATAATCTCTTTTAGTATATTGGAAGAAAAAGTTAGAAACCTTCTGGAAAAACTATAAAATTTTCAAAGTAAAGAAATGCTAAGGTATGAGACTTCAAATCCAAAATAGCATAGGATGTTGACATATTACGAGAGACTAGCGGTTATGATATAATTCCAGTAGGATTTGTGAGGAAGGATTGAGAGATCATAGGAGTTACCAAAATTATAGGAAATGATGACACATGACCAATGGATCAATAGTAAAGGTTTAATCCTGGGAAGGATTAGGGAAAATGGTTTCAAATTTCATAACCCGATAATTTTTTGGTGAAGTAAGGAATGCATATAATGCACTTTATAACATCAATAGATTAGAAAAAACAAATCTAACCTAAAGAGGAAAATTAAAAGTCACCATTGTAAAAAAATAAAAGTTGGGTAAGCTTCTCCTTTATATCTACAACCATTTTTTATGATTTTTTCTATTTTCACCATACTCACAATAGCCATTTTTGTAAGATTCATCATCTAAAAAACATTTCTTTAGAAAGATTCACCACACTTTCTATAAAAAAATTCATGGATTTCTTAAAATTTTCACCGGTCCTTATCTATAACCTTATTGGAGCCATAATTAGTTTAAAAGTGTAAATGGTGTGCGTATAGTTCTTCATCAATTTGACAAACCATCTTCTACTTTCCCTTGCACTTCCTATTTAGCACTATCTAGACAACTTCATATTCTTTGCAAGAATCATCATTGGTATTATATTATTCAAAAATATTTAATAGTTTTATACCTTTCTCATTATGAAGCTTTAGCATTCTATCTTCCATTACAACCTCATTTCCAAATATCATGTTTTTGATGCTTTGCAGTGATGGATTCATTATAAGTATATTTTATGTAAAGGATAATGTTTATACAAAATTGGTTCTTAGGAATTTCTAGCTAGATGTTCCTTGATGAGATTCATAATCTACATATAATTCATGCACCCAAATTTATAACGTATTGTAGAAGGTATGCAAGCATAGTTCTAGTTTGAGATTTTGATACGAATATCTAAACATCTTCACATTTATTTATATATTCTTCTTATTTGGTTGCCCCGATATAACTTGTAAGACTCGAAAATGGTTTCTCCGGTCAAACCTTGCATACATAAATTTACTTATCTAGTTCCATTTTTCATCATTGTGCAAGTGTGGTTGGTGATTTTCCCACCATCTAATTGTTGTACCCCATATTGTATACATAATTTAGTTTATTTGTGTTTTTCTAGGGTCATATATGTCTCCATTTGGATCAGATATGCTTGAATGATTCCACCACCTTGATATCTTGGCCTCGATACCTTGTTTTCCCTTCTAAGACTTTCACACACACCTTCTTGTAGAAATCTTTCTTTCTTTACATTGTAGTCTCTTCCTTGATTTTAGGGCACCACAATCATGCTCAATCAAATCATAAGACTCATTTTCCTAATTTTCACACACATCATTAGGAGTATATGAAACTGAATACACATCATCCCACTACAGGATCCCATCTTGATTATGTTCAAAATTATATAATCCTTGAGCCCTTATGTTGTAGATATGTTTCGGGTCTTTTTACTCTTCAACATCTTCAACATACAACATTCCTTAGGATCTTTTTGGAAAAATAATTTGTTGCAATGAAAATTATTGAGTTTTACCAACTCTCTGGGGATAAGCCCCTCATTCTTTGATATGGGGAGGATTTAATTATTGAATGTAAGATACCTAAATCTTTTGGGTGGCCAATAGGTCGGGAACACATAAGAATACTCCATTGAACCTATGGAAAATTGTTTGTACAATGTACAAGGGAGGAATTTGTTGTGAGGAGCATAATGTAAATAATGATAAGACTAACAAATCATAGACACATAATTATATTGATTAATTCATCAAAAGTGTAGAAACCTTTCTTAGTTTTACGGGATTACTGTACTTCATGGAAAATTTTAGTGGCAAATTTTTGTAAACTCACGAATATTAGGGGTTTTGAAAATTGGAAATGGCAAATTTTCAACAGATTAGTTTCCGCCTAGTTCACATAAAATTTCGGTCGACATGTCATTTGTATGGGTCAGTTCACCTACTATTTACACTTAAAAATGAACTTATGCATGTATTTTACCAACATTTTGAACCAAAATATGCTCATATTCATAGAGGTATAATACATATGGTCCAAAGGGTTACAAGGGGGTACCCCCATTGTGAGATCGGGGTATGGCCCCTAGTGGGGTGCTCGGGGCCATATGTGCCCTAGCGGGGAGTTTAGGGAAGCGCCCCAAAAGCCACATTTTATATGTATTTATTCCTTTTTGGAACATAGACAATTGTCTAATCCTTTCGTCCTACACCTTTCAAGGCCATGAAAGAGGTGCGCATCTACACATGGGAGAGATAGACATAGAAGGTGATAATCTAACCCAACACTTTGTCTAAGCATGATAGATGACCATCTAGTGTCAAAGATATGGTCATGGTGGTAGATGTGTGTCTATATCTAGGAGAGACATTCATCTTTCACAACACCATCTAATGACAGGATAGACGACCATCCAACTCAGTACAATCAAGTCTAGTTTATAGAGAAGAGATGAACATCTAACCTAGTCCATCTAATAGAGAAGAGATGGTCATCCAATCCAGTCCATCTAATAGATAAGAGATGGTCATCCAACCTAGTCCATCGATGGAACATGGATGGACATCTAACTCAACCCGTATAATGATAGATATATGGTCATCTAACATCCATCCAATTTTTTGAAATAAAAAAAAACTATAGCTTGTCAAATCACCTTTACCGTGAATCATTTTTTTTATATTCTTCATTATTTTGAAAGTCCATTTCATAGATTCACCCCCATTCAATAATAATTTTTTAGGGGGATCTTAAAATGAACCCTGTCATGATTACAAAGTTGGAAAGTAGAGAGAGAGAGAGAGACAATAGAAGAACATAAGCAAATAAATAGAATATTTTCATCTTTTATTGCTTGATGTAGTAGTGGTAAATCTCCACAACATACAATCAATCAACAATCGCTAACCCTTTGGAATGGAAAAGACATTGCAATTTATAGCATTACAAATTGACCTTTCATCTCCCCCACATGAATTTTCACATGTCTTCATCACTTGTGACCTTTCACATTCTTAGGAGGTGACTCCTTTTCTTATTAGTGAAAAATGACTCTTACAATTTTGAATTGAGGGTCACTTAAGTGAATAAGATGAAATAGAAAAAAACACATTCTTAATGGAAAATTAGAATATGGAGAGAGAATAAAGAGAAAGATATATATATAGAGAGGGAGAAGGGTTTGCGATCGATGAGGATGAAGAATTTTTGATGAATAAATAGCCATTCATGATCTCGAGGGAGAGTTCTCAAAACGATCTCCCATCCTTTGAGGAAATGCTTCATGGATGACAATCTTAAGCTATGGTCACCTAGTGAATAGAAACATTGTGATTGGATATGATTCCTCCTTCAATGAGATGTAAAAATACTCTAGGGTAGTGAATGAGTTTTTAGAAACATTCTTATAGGACATGAAAACATGAAGCTATGATGATTTTTGGCATCACTTGGGATGGTCCTCTCTTGATCTCATAGTGAGAGTGAATATCACTATCTTGCTTCCTAGGATTTCACAATTGACCTCGGTGATCACAAGAGCCAATTCCATGATGCTCAAACTTTTTTATGCTTATTATTCTCTTCTTACTGCAATGGGTATTTGTCATGTAGGTGAGAGGATTACCCCTACATGAATTTATTTTCATGTTTCCACTTGTTGGAATCAAATGAGGAGATGGAAATGTCCTTCCTTTTTAGGCATGATCACATTATAAGGTTATAGGTGAGTGTTTAAGAACACTACCACGTGGATGGAAGAAAATGAAACTCATATGATTTCCCATTCTTGTAAATATGATGATCTGAATGAAGATCATACCTTTTTTTCCTTTATTGTCTCCAAAATATTCTTTGAATAGAATAATCCTTTGAACAATCATGCACTTTCTTTCTCATATGCCTCTTATGGGAAGGTTCTCGACTAAAAAAGATAGATTTGGATGTTAATGAATATTTGGGGCTGTGATGGATCTATATTACATGGATCAAGAGGGTTTATGGGATTTTGGATGATTATCACCTTCGTATGAAGCTTCCTAGAATAAGGAATATCTATGAGCCTTATTTTCATTATCTTTATTTCTAAAGATTCTTTCCCAATCACCCTTGGTTTTACTAAAATGAGGTTTATTTAAAATGTTTCTTTTTTGAGGTGTAACCAAATTACTAGGTGTTAGATTGAGTATTTAATAACACTATTGTGAATGGCATAAAATTAAATTCAAGTGATTTATCATTCTTGCATACATGATGCTTCACATGAAAATCACCCATTTACCCTTCTTAATTCCGAGTATTTAAATTAAATCAAATTTTGGATACTTACATACCTTCTTGATCACACAATTACCATGGGATGATTTCTTGATTCTTTTTAGATTGTGATCTTGAGTACCTTTATAGCTTGATTGGATATTTTTGTCTTTCTTCTCAAAGAGGTATTGGGAAATTCACGATATGATGATGTCGAACTTACTCCATGAGTTTCACATTTCACTTTTGAACATGATGACACCCTTTTTCACTTCATAATTCACTTTCTTGTGCAATATGTTACATGAGTGAAACATTCATATAACATCTTAACACATTTTTATCAATTTTCTCCTCGTGGAAGTGGATTCCTTCTCCAGTTGAAGGATTAGCCTCTGAATGGAACTTGAGGATGAATCAAATGTTTTTGACCTCTAAATTATACTAATCTCATCACTAAGCACTAATTAAGTGTTTAGAAACACTCTTGGGAGTTATGCATTGTTTGGAATCCTGCGATGATTGTTAGCATCACTCATAATGGTCTTTTCTCATCATTCTAGCTTCTTACATCAAGTTGTGATTTGTGAAGATAACATCAAAAATAATGTTTTAATAGTTTGTGGAGGGATTTATTTCTCGTTTGGGCCACAAAAAAATTCTGAACTTATGTTGATAGAAACAAATCAACAATATAAAAAAAAAGCAGGAGTTGTCACAACTTTTTGGGCTCAATTCCAAATCATATTATTTTTAGCATGTCCTATTTAGGACTGATATTTTAAGGAATTTTCACTTGCTCTTGGCATTTAAGTACCTAACTCATTTATATTATTGCATTTGATGAAGATTTTCCAATCATAGAAACTTTCTATTTTTACATTACCCTTCTCCCAAAATCTGTTATTTTTAAAAAGTTTCCCGAGTTACCCATTTTGTATGTTTTTCTGTGTTCAAGATATTTCAAATGTTGAGGATTCACCACTTTGGGAAAATTACTAATTTTTAGAAATTTTTGTTCATAACACCAAATATTTTTAGAAACTAGACTTACTGGTGTCAAGTTGTAATGAAACCACTACCAAAATATTATGTTTTGCATTGCAGACCTCCTGCTCCAAATTTCACCATTTTTCATCTGTTGAATCTCTTGGAAATCAAAATATCATATTTAAGAGTATAAGTTTTCAATTTTTGGAGTAAAAATATAGGACATCAATGGGTTTTCTATCACAATCATCCTAAACATGTTTTGGAGATAAAACTAGTGGCAAAATCACATGGGAAGATAGTTTATGGGTGATGAGTTATGAGAAAATCCTCATTTTAGTGACCATGGATGTCTAAAAGTATTTTGAAAACACCTCTATCTTAAAATGGATTTATTGATGGAGTTATAGCAGAAATGGTGAAGAAATGATAACTTGTGTAAAACAAATGAGTTGAAACAGAGTTTTCATAAGATTCTAAAACTCCATGTTAACCATGGTTTGACTATGGGTATTTGTGTGGTTATAATATGTTATAAATGGGAAAATAGGTAAAATGGGGATCTAAAGTTCAACTTAGATAATGATTTAGAAAATTTTCATCATCCGGGCAAGTGAGGACGATATGAGGGGTTGAACAAAACACCTCGGGGCTAGGAAAATGTATCTTCGAGTTGTGCGGAGTCATATGGAGTTCTAGGAGCTTAAAACTTGCATGGGGAACTTTTTTTTCCCTTTGGGACATAGGGAAACCAAGAAAATAGTTTTTTTCCCAAGGTGAGGGAGTGAGGGTGCATGTTTGTGTCCCTCATGTGCCCCTTGTCCTAAGGAGACAATTGGGACACATGGAAAAAATGGGACACTTAGGGATCAAAAGTGCATCTTGGTGAGGAGGATGAGGGTGAAATTTTTTCCCTCATATCGCCCTTATGCCCAATAAGATAATTTGGACACGATGAGGTGAAAGGTACATGTAAGCTAGAAATGGAAAGCTAGTTTAATCTTTTGTATGTCTAAATATAACCAAAGTGAAATTTCTTTCACCTCGAGTATGATGTTTTAGGGTCAAATATTATATTATTTTGAATTTAAAACACATTACAAGATCAATGAAACTTGTTTAAATATTTTATTTCAAATCAAACTCAAAATGTAGGCCCCTTTTGTTCAAAAGCAGAGAGAGGTAGTTGCATATGTCTGAGTTCTTTATGAAACCTTCACACCTCGGATAAAAATGGAAGTTCCCATCATGTAGATAATTCTCATAGATTTCCAATGCCTAATTTATTTCCTTATAAATCCTTATAGATCTCCCAAAATCATCCAAAGAAGTCAAGTTTCACTTTTTGAATGTTTTTTCCTTGCACCTAGAAACTCGTTGTTGAGCATATTGTCCCTGAATGATCAAATATTTCCTAAATCTTCCTAAATTTATTCCAAAACTTTCAAGACTCCACAACACCATCTCTAAATTCTTAAGATATTTTTTGAACTCTCCTAGAGAGTGTATACATGATCCATAATGACAAAAATTTACTTTTCTTGGCTTCCAAAAAGACTAGTCTTTCACTAAACTTCACTGAATCAACTCATGAATCTCATCACACTTCTTTACACACTTTGAGGAAAGTATACCCAATGCAATATGACTATATTCAAGTCTAGGATTATGATGTCACATGAGATAGTTTTTCCAAGGAGGGGTTCATGAAGATCAAAAGGTAAAATTTTACATTGTTGCTTAGTTTTCATGCTTTAAACTTTGAATTTTTGGCTAGTTATTTTACATGATAACATATCCGTTGGGAGAATCATGTGATGCATGTCATTTTCAAAAATTATATAACACTTCTTAAATAATAAATCAATGTTATTTATATAACACCATGGTCTTCTATTTAGTGCTGTAAATTTGTTTTCTTTAGCCAAATTTATTACTTAGAAATATCCAAAGATCCTTAATATTAGTATGCTAATGATGGCATACTTCAATACCACTATAGGAACAACATGTGTATTGTTATTCATGAATAGAATGTGAGGTGATGGGAAGAGAAATGTTTTCCCCATATTGTTCCATGCATGCTCTGTAAGAATGTTTACTTCAGCACCCATATCTACTAGTATGGTATTAATGTTCCATCCACCTATGAGGGCATTAACTACTATTTCTCTATCATGATCCTTCTTACTTGAAAAATTTATTTCCTTCTTATACACCTACCCTAACTATTTCCCAAGCACCATACTACATATTTGATGAGATAACCATTAGCCGAGTAAAGGAATTACTCCTTCACTACATAGCATCCTAAACACTTCATGAAATTCATTCCTCTTCGCATTTTCAAAGTCATAAATCCTTTGTAATTTAGTCCTGAAATGTGATTCTTCCCTTAAGAACTCAATTTCAACTTTTAGTCCATGCACCGATTATTTATTTTCTTGTAGGGTCTCCTTTTTTTTTTACATCAATGTAGCCATTTTTTATTTAAGGTTTTTGGCATTGTATATTCTCTATTGGTGATTCATATTCTCGCGTGTGTTTGTACCTCCTCTTTTTGTTATATGAACTTTAGCACCTTGATTGAAATTTTTCATATTTAATTTCTCTAGGGTATCCATTATATTTAACAGAGTCTTGATCATCCCTACACATTTTTCACTTTTATTCATCATAGTTGCATAGAATTTAGGACAATATTCTACCTTATGTCCTTTCACATAGTATATGCATATATAAAATGGAAGGCAGATTGTATAGGTAATGATACAATGATCCACACTTATATAAATTTCTTGGTATAAGTATTCCCTACCTTGAATTCCTCTTCCATGACCTCATCCTCACATGTTTCCATTGCACTCCTCATTATTGTTTTTATATTTTTGTTATTGTTACTATTTCCCATAGTTATTTTCCTTAACCTTAATGATCACGGTTCTTGTATTTGGTCAATTATGTGGCGGTCGGTGTATGCATATCATATATCATATAATAGCAAGACATATTTTATTGGATTTATCATTGTAATAGTAGGCACATTTTAACATCATGCTGTCTTTGTATATTTTTTAAGCCATCACATTACTTGAACATTGTGTCGGGAAATTATTTATGGTATTCCGCTCCACCTCGGTCTATACAATATATAATATTGTGCATCTCCCTATTATATCTCATGGTTAATTTTTCTAATTGAGTGTTCATTGATGTGATCTTCACCTCCATGAATGGGCTTATGCTAGTGCCAACATTGCCAATATATTATGCGCTTAAAGTTAATTCCAAGACCTTGGTGGGTTTGTGACTATTTTGTGTGAAAGAGTGCATCTAAATGGAAAGATTAATACTCTAAAAACTAATGTGTGTATTGAGTTAGATGTATCTCGTAGGAAAATTTTGAGATCAAGGTATTAAAACATGAATCTTACACATGCACACTCTCGGTAAGTTCTTACTTGATCTCTTTTAGCATTGATATGTTGTGTTGTTTAAATTTTGGTATATGGAACTATTTTAAGAATGCATATTTTAGTTGGTCATAGTCAAAAACTAAATTTTTGGGGTAATATTATCTATACCAAGTATGCACCCAATCAAACAAAGTAGTATCGAATTGGATTGATTTATGCTTGAGAGAATTATTATAATTTGTGTGTCAAATTAACTTTCACTTATGCAAGTGCTCTATGAAATTCACAACCCCATGATATTTTGGTAGATACTGACATCTTATAGAAAATTTATGGTGTTGTCTCTTATTTACCTAGTATAACCTACTATTGTGGCCCACCGGTAGCTCAAAGTGACCCGGAAGAACTATTTCCTCCACTTCTAGTAGTTTATACATTCTAGCAATTGTTTTCTATAATAGTGATGTAATATCTAGCATGGTACTTAATGGCATACCTACTTACACACATCTAACCACCTAAGTTTTTTTTCTGCTCATTAGTATAAATATTTGTACATTTTAAGTTTTATGGTTGAACTAAATCCTCTTTATTGTTGATGTAATTTGTTGTAATACAAATGGAAATCAGTTATCTAATACCTTCTTTCTTTTCAATTTTTTCACCTTGTCATCATTATCGGTTTCAATGAGTACTTGGTCATCTTTAATATGATATCCAATTACATTAGTAGGTGTAACAGGATGGGAAAGGTTTCTCATAATAAGGATTACAATTTCATCATTTAAATCCTCCTCATCCTCTTTTTTTTTTCCTAGTGCAAATATCATCATTATCATGGTATGATTTTTCATTCCTTCCTACTCGCTACTTGAGCTAATTTCCTAGTCTCTTATACTAAATTCTAAGGTTGAATCTTCCCTTTTAATTAGTTTCTCCTTATTATGATCTTCTTCATACCATTTCCTTTTTAACATTCACTCATCGAGAGGATTCTAAAGTGCATTCAATTCATCACCCTCCTTTCCCTTCCTTTTCACACTACTCTCACATGGGCAAGAAACTTATCCATCCATGGATAAGTTTTAAATACCTAGATCTACCATGAGATTATTAATCTATAACTTTAATTACCTTTTATGATCCACATGACTCATGGAATATGTTAAATTATTATTTATCAATGTAATATAAGGTTAACACTTTGTGTATTTGAAGACGTAGCTATGAAGTGTACCTTTCCATCAATAGTTTACAGCATGTATTCTAATTTACATTATGTTTTTCAAGTCTCCTAGTGCACTATGGATTTTAAGGATACTTCCTTCCCAAATATAAACTCTTTCCCAAGTAATAATTTTCTAAGTAAACATATAAGTTATTAGGAATTACAGGTGAACAAATTTTTTTAGATCTCATAAAACAAGTTCCTCTCCACCCAATTCCTTGGGGAGAAATTATTGTGATTAGGATGATTCTATGTAAAATATTATTTTATCTTATCATGTTAGAGATCAACATTCTCTTAGTTGAGTCAAAATATTGTTCTCATGTCTCACCATTATAACTTAATAATGATGGGTCCCTAAAATAGAACCAAAACATTGTGCATCTATTTTAAACATTCATTTGCGTGGAAATTTTACTATCTTAGCGTGCACCAATATCATTATCTCCCCATGTCATATTATCACACTAAGACAAGTAACCTTAGTGTGATAACTCAAGGCATGAGAGATTCCAAACTCCCACTAGGTCTAGCATTTTGATAGTGAGGTATTTAGAATGTAATACATATAGGGTAAATCATACTTATATAAAGAGAAAGATAAAATCCACCCACAAGTTCATGCATAAAATTATTCCACACTATACTTCTCTATATTGATCATTTAAACATAACCTCTATATAATGATAATATTTTTGTTCTCAATTCATTTTATTTTCTACAATGATAGCATAATAGTGTATCTATCTAGCTCTCCTTTCATATCTCCTTTCTTCACTTTTTGTCTCTCTTTGAATGATCCCCAAAGGGTATTTACACTAGTGGGGACTTTCCCTTTACTAGTTTAAACAAGACTATTATTAGCCTCGGTTACAAAAATAACACCTAACTATTACATAGGGGTGACATTTATGCCACTTTTCTTTATCTCCTTTCTTCTTGACCTACACGGACCTTCCGCCACTCCTAAATGACCACTTTTCTATCTTACATGATATATGGTATATCTTTAGGATTTATATTTTTAAATCAACTAGTTTTCCTTGTGCACCACCTATTTTTATTATTATATGCATGTGTCCATATCAATGCTTTTATCTATTTATCCTTCTTATTATTTGTGTTCCAAATTTCTTTATCATGAAGCTTCTTTAATTTTCCCACTATAGTTACATATAAATATATCTTCTTACTTTATTTTATATGCATTATTTGTATTTGAATTCTCACACACATTTCTTCACCTTTTCCCAAAATTCTGATGTCCTTTAAAGAATAAATAATTAAGAATTTTTTCCCAATATGGAATTTAATAATTGAATAGAAGAATTTTGGAGTGTAAAAAATTACAAAATTTAAGACCCACATATGAGGTCAACATAAGGATTATCACAATATCCTTATGTCATAAGACTCTTGCATAATTTAATTAACTGCCATTAGTTACTTGAAGAAGAACGAAACACTAAGGATTATCATAATATACTGATTTCGTATAGTTTTCATTATTTTATTTGATCATTCAATTTTTTTACTTGATAAGGAAACACTTTTTTCCATAAGGGCATAATGAGGTTACTCACATGAGTGTAATGAGTAAAATATATAAGGTACATTGAGTCAAAATTATGAAGGGTTCACTAGAAAAGGCAAGAAAGAATAAGAATTGGTCATCCTAAGCTATAAAATGGTCATATAATTCTAACCCACATTGCATAATATAAAACAAATGTTAGTTGACAATATATCATTGGTTCTTGTCACACGCTTTTTAAGAATTTCACGTGCTTGTTCGGTTTCACTAAGTAATTAGTACAAGGTATGTATTTAGAAAAATTTCAAGGAATGAGTTTGTCATAAATTATTTTTGATTTCATTTTTTTCTTTACTATTCATTTTCCATTTATAAGGCTGAAAATACATGTAAAAACTAGTTTCCAAGGTTTAATGAATTTACTTAAATCCAACATACTATTCATAAATGCATGATATTTTGCACTTCATAATTGATACTTTAAATTTCAAGTGATGAAACTACCATCCATAATATATCCATATATTTATGTTCACAATAGAAATATCAATTTCTCTCTTCAACTAAAATATACATTTTTAAGAGATCTATTTGCAAATTAACCATCAAATACACTAAACATTGTATTTCCATTGTCTCCTACTACTAGCATCAACAAGGCTTCAAAAAGACATATCATGGATCCCACGTCTCCTATCTAGCAATGATATCAAAATTTGTATTCATAGTTAGAGAGAACAATATTA
Source organism: Taxus wallichiana var. yunnanensis (assembly GCA_018340775.1). NCBI lineage: Eukaryota > Viridiplantae > Streptophyta > Pinopsida > Cupressales > Taxaceae > Taxus > Taxus wallichiana. Next base: position 414,030,952 of record CM031238.1, on the reverse strand, counting down.
ACATTCTCCACAACATTTCATTTCATAGTCATTTTTCTAGGTTTCAAAGAGAGATAGAGGAATAGAAACGTATAATTTCTTCATGCAAATAACCTATTTATTTACATGACCAAGTATGAGATGAGAGGAAAGTAATCAAGATTTTCCCACAACATTCAAATTCTATTCACATTTTAGAGTTAAGAGAAGGAAAAAAATTTCTTGATATTTTTCGAGTTTTCTTTTTTATCCCACTAAGGAGATTCATGAGGAAAACTTGTAATTTTCATTTAATTAAAAATTTCCACTTATCAATTAGTTAAAATTGTTCATGAGACTATTTATGGATATAAAATATGTTCAAAAACATCAATTTAGTTGTTCCCAATAAGTGTGTATTGAAAATCCAAGCAATGGTTTATAGGACTTGCTCACTCTACCATTTAAACCAGCCCAGTGGCTATGGAATGGCCTTATAAATAGGTCAAAAATACTCAAATGGGGAATATAACACTTATAAATTATATTGTATTATGGGGATAATTTATTAAAAACTGATGGGACTGAAAATAGATAACCAACACTCATTTTGGAAGTACCCTTCTAGATCTAGTTAGTAAAACTTTATAGTTTGCACTTAAGCAAGATAACACAAGGTGGCTCAAATATAGACATGAAAAAATATTTTCAAGGGAATCGGTGAATACGGTAATGTTAAATATTTTTATATGGAAATAAGGAGGCTTGAGATGGTATATTTCAGTTTTGGATCCGTAGGTGTTTACACTGGGGATATTCTCAAGGGGGGTTTCATAACATTGAGTGGTTTCCTCTATGACCATCTCTCCAAGGTGATTCTAAAACTTTATTTAAAAATAAATAAAACTAATGATTTTATAAGGTGTATAGATTTTTTAAGGATCATTATATATCTAAGAACGTGTTTTAGAGATCAAAATACATTGGAGAGGTTTGGAGATGATTTTTACTCATCAATTTTGAGAGGTATTGTAACATTCATAAGGTTTTTACACTACAAAGTCGTATTTTTTCCAAAATTTAGATTTCCTAGTTAGAGACACAATATGTAAATTCATGGATGAATACATTTTTCTATTTTTAAAACAAGTTCACAAGTAAGTTATTTTTCATACTTCCCATAATGGGAAATTTCATAGCTGGTTAAAATAATGGAACAAAAAATATTTATAGGAGGTTTAGATTTTGGTTTACTAATTTTCAAATGATTGCAATATCACTCAAAAATTAATGTTCTACTCCTACTCGGAACCATCGGTGAAAGTAGTGTTAACTCTAAACATTTTTCCCTTTGAATATTCACGGTGAACATTCATAAATACTGGGTAACATGGGATGATCTCAAAAGTGTGGGACTTGCAAAGCAAGATCAACCTCCAGAGAAGGTTGGATCCTCTTATTTATCCCATCGCAACTAACCTACAACCTAATAATGAAAATAATTCAAAATAAAATATATTTTCACAGGATCCATAGTTAAGGAAAGGTATAAGGTAATTGTAAACTAAAGGTAGGTGATACACCAAACTAAACCAGGGTTCAAACCTTGATTATATGCGCATGGTTAAAACTATCATGTAGGAAGTTAAAAAAACTCAGCTATTTGTAAAAGGAAATATATAGATTTAAAGAAATAAAAAGGGTAAGGGATTAAAATTCAATACACAACACATGAATAAAAACCATAATCACATGTCATTAAATTATATTACCCAGTATTTATAAGAGAATAATCTTGAATATTAAAACACATACAATTACTGAGAGGTCCAAAAGCATGGAACATCAAAACAAATATTACCACTCCATAGAAAGAGTATTCTAGTATGTGCAAGGGAACTTACATTTATATAATTCATGGAATGGAGAAAGAAAGGAAGGGAAATGATAAGGATCTTCGAGGATCAAATTTGTCCCCAGAAGGCATGTTTGAATAAGCATGGGCAGCATGATTTGTCTCGATTTTCTTTGAATACAAGTATGGATGCCCATAATTTCAAACAACAACCACAACATGACCCCTGAGTCTATCTCACACCATCGACTACAAAAAATGGTGTCATTTTTCATTAAATTCAGTGGTTGGCTCTCTCATTCAAATTTCAGCATGGTTTTGAAACTTTCCACATATTTTATTGTGGAATTCCGAGTTTTCCTTCCACAGATCTTTGTAACCTTTCCCCTTTCTTTCCTTAATGAGAGAAAATAGTTCACACCAACTATGAGGTTATAACATTTTTATCGGTAACTTTTGATCCAGTGGTTATTTTCCTTTGTTTCATGGGTTTAAGAAAACCCATAGGATGTTACAATTTAATAGACCTATGGAAAACCAAGTTAGTTTTCTCTAGATTTTGAACTTATTTGATTCCTTGAATTTGCTTTGGATAAACAAATCCATGGTACACTACTTGATCATGAATTTCTAGGAACTTACTTCCTTAGTGTTGTAAAAGATTTAGAACTTTCACACAATAATAAATTTCATCAAATCCATCTAAGTCCTTGTCTTTGATCATTCCTTTATTCCATGGGTTTTAGAATCATTTTATCACTAAGTTCCTATATTTCTTGATAGACTGAACTAGTCTCCTATGGATTTTCTAGAGCATGAAAATTGTCAAGTCCTTTTGATAAGTTGATCAAAATTATATAGGGTTTAATTTTGGACAGTAGTTTGGTGACCTCCATGGGATATGTTCCTTCTAGATGATGAAGATAAACTACCTTGTAGCATCCATTGGGTGTGGAGTTGAGCTTATCCTTGAGAACTAATTTTCAAATTTTGAAACTTTTCCCATGAATCATGTATGAACTTAACATTAGACTGGAGTTTATCAATGGATTTCTAAAACTTATACACTTAAATTCAATCTAATTATCTGATTTCAGCAATAAGAACCACTCTCAAATGATCCGTGCATGACAACAAGTGGTCTCAAAACTTATGTAGAAAGATAAGATCATACATAGCTCCGAGAAACATGCAAAGATTGCGAAACACATATTACAAAAAAATTACATTAACAATGAGACATGTTCTAGAAAGGTCTTAATGGAATTAAAACTAGACTATTATGTAAAATTTGGGATTTATTTTTCAAAAAACAAATTTAAATAAACCCCATGAACTAGGATCATAACGTCTTCTCCAAAAACTTTGACAATTGTAAAGTGTTTCTTGGCTTATAACTGGAAATCGAGATAAGGTCCACTCCACATTGTGTCAAATGTTGAATGTTTACTTGATTTAGCTATATCGATGCCACTTAAGCAAAATGTCTCCCTTTTGGAATTTTATGGAAAGGAATTTTCTATCAAATCATTTCTTAATCTGATCTTGATTGATCTTGATAGCTTACAAGGTCTAGTTTATGAATTCTTTGAGCTCCATGAGATATGCATATCTAATCTCCATGGCCTCAAATTTTAACATTTTAAAATATTTGATGAGCTCTAATGCTTTGGAAATTCAAGTAAATATGGGTAGTGTTGGAAATATTTTCATTGATGCCAAAGGAATAATAATAAGTATCTCTTAAGTTATAAATATTGTCATTGATGCTTACGATGTGTTCCTCTTATGAAAAATATGTTTTAGTTTGAATTTTGCATGTCATGCACCGAAAAAAATATGCTTATAATATTCTAAGGGTATTTTTAGTGCTTTGTAAGTTATGAAGTATTCGTGAGTGTTTTTAGTGCTTTGCATGTAGTAATAGTGCCTCACGTGATGAAGGATCAAAGTAAATTATGTTGGTTATATAGTTTTGTGTGGGTTATGTAGTTTTTGCAGGTGTTTTTAGTGCTTCGCTAGTTGTGAAGTGTTTCACGGGTAGTAGTAGTGACTTGTGTGATGGACCATACTAAAGTATGTTGGTTTTTTTGAAATAATGTTTTGTAATGAAAAAAATCCATATAAGTTAGCAAGTGATACAATACAAAGGAGGATAGATGCACACCAAAGAGAAGTATCCAAGAATGTACATATTTATCTATAATGGTCATTTAATATCACGAGACCAAGATAAAATAGGTTATACTCGTAGGAGTCTTGAAAATCTCAAATATTTAAAATTCAAAGGATACTAAAGCCGACTCATAATGGATATTCAAAAATGATGTTGACTCATGAAAATTCATGTATGTTCATGAAATGAACATGGTATATAAGTAGAATCAATTAATAATTGATGTTTGCACTCATGATATTATGACATTTTTTTGAAGTGAGAAGAAGAGAGAAACAAGAGGAGAGAGAATGAAACATAAATCAAATAGATAAGAATATCAAGTTGTTGAAGAATATTGAAGAGTGAGGAGTGTATAAGATAATTGTATAACACAAGTATACAAAAATAGTAGGAAGAAGTGAAGAGTTATCTATACATCATCATCAGGTTGAAGAAGTAACTACAATGGGTGGATATTTTATTATTTGAGTTAGTTCTCGGCATTGGGGATTAATATCTCTAGTGGGTTAGTGCTCACAAATCATATATGAGTTAGTGCTCGGCATTTGGGATTGGCATATTCAATGGGTTAGTGCTCAAAACTCATAGTTGAGTTGGTACTCGACATTGGGAATCGGTGTCTCTAGTAGGTTGGTGCCTACAAATATTTGTAAATCAATTAATTTTGTGGCTAGATTTGGACATTAGTTCCAAGTAGTCCTTTTTATGTGGTTTTTCTCCCAAAATGGGTTCCACATAAATATTTTGTTGTGAATTTGTTATATTTTTATGGTTGTTGATTGTGAATGTTAAATTATAAAATTATAAAATTTGGATAATATTAATTCAACCCCTCAAGTATAAGTGTGTTTTCTATAATTAGTATTAGACTGGGTTCCTTGAAACAATCTAACCACCGCAAGGAAGATCTCATAAGCACACAAGGAAAGTCAAGAAGGTTTCTTCTCAAACAAGGCTCCATTTTTTAATGGAACCAATTATGCCTTTTACATTATAAGGATGTGTACCTACCTAATTGACCTTGGGTTTGATATATGTAAATCTAATGTTAATGGTTATAAAAATCCATAAACTCCTCAAATGGATCAATATGGAAAAAATGTAAGTGAAAGCAATGAAAATATGTGAATTTTATATTGAGTGGTTTGTGTTATGTAGTCATTTTTATTCCCTTAGAACAATATTCTAATCCCATGCACGTCATCCTATCACCAAGCGAGCACTTTGGCGCTCACCCAAGGAACGTGCGGGTTTTGAGCCTCTCCTTTATGTGATTCTTGTGATAATTCATAATTTTATGACATATATTCAAATGCAAGTGAATTGAAAATAACTATGCATCATTCTAAGAGCCTAGGACGGGTTATTACCTCATTGCATCCAGAAAAGAGAAATAGAAAACAACATATGGAAATGGTTCATATAGAAAGGAAATGCATAAGTATTATACTCCTGAACACATATATGATTCATAACAGAGCCTTATATTCATATTAACAGGTTCAATAACCACATTACATCCCTTGAGGTCATAATAGACCCTCATATAACCATGTAGAGCCAAGTCATGCATCATAACTACACTATGTTCATCACATTACAAAGAAGAATGTAGACCCATCCCTCTAAGTGTGTCATCACTCCTAAATTTACCTAATCCCAACCAATATAATCATTCATGAGATATATGTAGAGATTTTCCTCTTCTCCAACGTGCTACTCTCTTTCATAATGACTTCATGTATATGCCTCTATCTCTTCTCTCTTCTCTATCTATCTTCGCACCCTTACCCATCATCCTTTCTACCATCCGTGCACCTCATTATATAGCTTTCCTGCCTTCACCACCATGCCTTCTGAGGTAGAAGATCAGTCACCAAGTTTCCAAGTTCTCCTCCAATGGAGCATGCCTCCTTTGATCCAACCTCTCCATTCCATGCAATGATGTTCTTTTGGAACCTTCCATCGCATGCCTGGAATATTCCCTTTTTGATTCTATAGTCGTTAGGCTAGTACCTTTATCCATAAGGGTCACACTTTTCTCGTGTGCTTCCTGGGATGCTGAATATGGATAAGTCCAAAACCCTTCTTATCTTACGCATGTGTGTCATATGTTCCACAAAACCCTAATATAACCCTTCCCCTACGCACCTTTAACCTTCACACCCTTCTTCAAATAGGTCCTACGTACCCACATGCCTTCTTGTACTTGGCCAATATTCTGGGGCCCAACATCACCCCACACTACACCTATTCTCTATCCTCAGAAACACTCTTCAAATAATAAATAATGGCGGATCCTTACAATGGTTAGAAAGAAAGAATAAGGGAATGAAGAATTGGGAGAAATAATAAAAGAATGGGGAACTTTGTTTATTGATGGAGGAGGAGAGGTAAAACCTTCCTTAATTATACCTGTAACTTATCCCAAGCATCGAACTCATTCTGGACCTACTAACAGAGGTCATCCACCAGGGAGTTCGACTCCTCAAAACTCAGCTCCTCACCTTTTATGCTCATGGTCTCAACAATACTCTCTAACTACTTCCCCAAGTCTTCAAGGGCATCCATCCTATGGGTGATCTGAGGGTAGAGTTCCTTCAACCATATTTTGATCGATACTCGCAAGGTATCGATTACTTCTAATTTCTTCTCCACCTCAGCTAGGATCTTGTCTCTCTCCACTTTATTCCCCTTATTTTTCTCTTAGAACTCCTTGAGTTCTGTTTCATGGGTGGCAACCAAGATACTTGCCACTCTATCTCTATCCATGTAGTTATTATAAGCGGCTTTCGGCGACTTGTGTGGTGGCCTTTACTTCTACAATAATCTTGGGGTATCAAGCCACAATCTCAACAAAATTCATCTTGCTTTATTTTTCTTGGCATGCCTATGCTTCTTTTGTAGATTCTAAAGTAAGTGGTCTCCTATACATTGGGATAATGTGAATCAGATCCTCCAGACATTGCAAGGATGACTCATAGTTCTAATTGAATGGTGATAAATTGGGGTGCTTCAAGACAATTGCATATGTAATCATCTCCACCTTCTTGGAGACTTCGCACACCTTAGATTTTTCTTCCTTCAGCTCACACCTTAGCTAAGTGCTGATCAGCTCCTCTTATTTTAGGTCTTTTCTCTTCTCCATGAGCTCCTTCTTTTTCTTCTCCAATTCCTCCTCTAGGAATTTCACTCTATCATTTCTCCCAAATAGTTTGGCCTCAATTTCGATTGAAACCTTATTAAGTGCATTACAGACCTATTCATCTAATAGTTGTTGAGCATTCACCAATGGATTTATCCCTTTGGTTTCTGGCACCTTCATTAGCACTCTCTGACTTACCTCAAATTTTGGTTCATCCACGTGGGACTCAAATACCCAAGATAACATCTTTCTTATCCATGGGTATGCACCTTCTTCATCAAATGATGACATTACTAGGAGTTGCTCTATAGGTATGGTGCTTTGGAAATGCATGTGTAACACCTTACTAGGATCATCAATGTATCCCATTCCCTACCCTTTTGCTACCACTATGCATTTCCTACCTATCAAAGATAGATTTTGGGAAGCTCACTACCAATTTGGGATCTCCACCCATACTACCATACTCCTTCCCAATGCTTTCTTCTTCTATCTCTTTTATAATCTTGTCTATGCTTCTTTCCAACTCCTGTTCCACCAACTTCTTCATGATGCCAGCCACTTCTCTCTCCGTGGCTTTCTCTACTTCCTCCTTGGTGAGGCTTGGGGTTCTTTGGTTCTTGGTGCTTACTTCTTCACTCACCCCCTTTCCTTGAGCCTCAACTTCTTCCTCGTCATTCTTCTCCTCATCTTCCTTGTTATACTCCTCTTCATCTCCTTCTTCCTTAGAATCATGCACATCATATACTAGATGGTCTTCACCTCCTTCAGCTCATCATCATCATCCTTATCGCTGATGTAGGCATCTAGACTCTCTGTCTCTTCTGAGTCTGCCTCATCTATCACCTTCTACTTCTTCCTTACTAGGGATTCCAATATAGGAGATTCTTCCTTTTCCTTCTCTTTGACAGTTATTTCATCCTTAGTGATTCCTCATGGGTGAGGATCATTTCGTGCTCTAGTGCCTCTTCTTTTGGGGTTTTTTCCTTGATAGGAGACTTCTTTCTCCATGCGTAAGTGCTAGGTTTAGTGTCTCTTATAGTACGCCCACAAATTGTGCGCATCTGGACACTTGGTGCTTTCTTTTCAGCCCCTCTTCTCTTTCTATATTCTTCAAAGGTGTGGCCTTCTTTCTTCCTTTGGGGTCTTTCTGAATGCGTGATCATTCTCTAGATATGCACCTTTCTCAAAATTTAGCCTTATGCAAAGGTATATCCTTGCTACATCCCTTCTAGCGATTGACAATGCTATTGGTTTCATCATTTGAACCTTGTGGGAGATATACTTTTCCACGTATGCATGTATTTTAGGGTACACGAGATTTTGGCACAACTTGTGGTGGTCTTGGTCATCCTCACTAAGGTCGAACCTTAGTATTTTTTCTTCCTTGAATATGTTGACTCCAACCTAGAAGTATTGCACAGTAAAGGAGAAGGGAAGCTTACACCATGGACCCTTAGTCCCATTTGTCAAATTAAATCTACCAATGTAGAAATGTTGGTACACTATAAATTCTACTTCTCCATCCACGAGTGTGGGCAATTGCTTTAGAATCCTCCACTCTGCCTCAAATGTGTCACACATTCATTTATACCACTTCTCCAGGCACACCTTGTGAGCGGCCATCATGGTTTCATAAGTTTACTTTTCAAACCTCTTTGCAGGTGAGGGATCCTCATCTAGATACTCCCAAACAAAATTTTCCAGCCCATCTAGCACTCCAATCTCTAAAAATACAATGGTGAGGAGGATGTTACCGAATAGTATCTTTTCTCCCTCCTGCACACTACTTATGATCTCATCCACGATGAAAGCAGACAAGTTATAAATGGTTCCCTCTAATATCCTCTAGCATACATTTAGCCATGCCTTGTTCACTTGCGTCCATCATTCCTGATCATTGAGCTTAGTCACCAAGTGCGCGTCCATCCTCATAACAAAGGTCTCAGTAATCTCTGTGATGTCAAAGTATCACAAACCCTTCTTATATTCAAATGTGGATACGAGTCTTCTTGATAGCCTCCTTATTACTTAGGTCATCATCTATGCTTTATCCTTCATAAATAAGGCATGTGAACTTGGATATCAATTGTGGTGTTATGCACATCTTACGCCCTGCAAAATAAAATTGATCCTCATGCACACGTGACATCAACCATTGATAAAGGCACTCAGGCTTGCTAAAGTAAGGAAACTCATACAATTACAATAATCCTGCCTTTTCCAATTTGATTTTCACCTCATTGTTGTAAATGGGCATCCCATCTAGTGTCCTTTTGTTAGTTGGTCGGACCAACTCTAGCACCATTTCCTTCTCAATTGTTCTCATGTGATGGTTATAATCACTCATAGTCATTTGCCTTAGATGTGACACCCATTCCTTTCCTAGCAATACTCCATCTGGGTATTGTATTTTGCGTATACCATTCTTCATTTGAGCTTGTGACGGTAGTGGTTTTCTTTCCTTTTCCCTTGCCCTTTGTTTTCTTTGGTGAAACAATTGCTTTCTTAGGTGTCATACTTCTATCAGGATATACTATGAACTCACCTTGCTCTGCTACTCTGCTAAACTCCAAACTCAACTCTAAATCTCAACTCCTAGAATAAATCCTTCTATCTCTATGCCATAGCTGCCAAACCCTAACTAGAACAATCTTCCACAAGAAAAAGAACCAAAATAACCTTTCCTCACGCTTGTGTACTCCTTCCTTCTAGTTTGCAGATTCACCCTACTCACACACTTCAATTTCTCAGATTCTTCTTCCTTTGCAAAAATTTCTCTCTGGATGCCCTAGTTTGCAAGAGCACTTCAACTTCATAATAACAAGGTAGAAAATGACTTTCCCAACCTTGTATTTATAGTTTTTGCTTCCCTCTAGCAATAAATTCTATGCCACCTACCAACGTACTTTAACATTAAATGCAGATTTTTCTACCAAGCCAACTTTAAGTGCCCTTACCCACGTGCCACATCCTATATGAAAAGTCCTTTACAACCTTCTGGAACGTAAAAATTTAACCTAACCGAAGAATCTTACGTGTGCATCTATAGTGCCAAAGGCACTTCTTCATCCTTTACCTAATTTTTTCCCTTGCCTACCTCATGTTATTCCTGCACTCTTCATCCTTTGTATGTGGTCTTTGTTACATGCCTTCCTTAACACCAAAATTCATCATCCACTCTTTCCTTATGCACTTTCTCAAACTTATGCACTTCCTTCTACTCGGGATAAACTTGAATTACAGATCCTATACTTTACATTACTCCACCCCACACTAAAACAAATGTGTGGTCCTCTACGCATACACAACCTTGGAAAAATAATGTGGTTACCAACCCACAAGGCGCAACCTCAAACCAAAAGAAAGGAACAAGTAACGAGAAGGGAAATACAAGAAAATAAAAACATAAAGGGAAATTCTAAGCTAACTGAAATACTAATTTATTACAAACATAAAGAAGACTTATTTACAGTAGGGCTTCAGCCTACTCCCATTGAAATGACTTGGTAATCTCATCCCATCTAGCACTTATAACTGTAAATCACCTGAATCAAGAATGTATGAGATGATGTAGGGTCCCAACTAATGGAATTTCAACTTCCTAGGATGGCGTAGATACTTGGAATCATACAACAATACCATCTGCTCAACCTCAAATTTCTTGTTCTTGATATGACGATCATGCCATGCCTTTTGTCTTTATTTTTCTGTCTTCTGAATCCATCTAGCAAGTGATCACCTTTCATCTAACTACATCAAATTATTGAACCTTTATTCAAACACTTTCTCATCAGCTAACCCTCCTGTGCGCACTCTACGCAGTGATGGTAACATGAATTCAACTAGTAAAATAACCTCCACATCAAACACCAATTAAAATAGTGTGGCCTTTTCAACCGTTTGTAGGTTGTTTTGTATGCCCATAGAATTGTAGATACTTTATCATCCCAATATTTTCTTCCAACATCATAGATCTTAGTCAACATGTGACTTAGATTTTATTAAATGCCTCAGCAATTCCATTCACTTAAGGGTGATATGGGGTAGTCTTGTGATGGGCCACCATAAATTTTGCTAACCGAATCCTTACCGTTTCATTAAGAAAATGTGTACCTCTATCACTTGTTAAACTCAAAGGACAACCATACCTATTGATTATGTTCTCCCATAAGAATCTTGAAGTTCTCACTATGGTGCAATCCTTTGTATGTGTTGCCTCTGCCCATCATGTTAAGTAATCAGTGCAAGTAATGATATACCATGAACCAGTCCTTCACATGGCTGGTAAAATCGGTCCTACAAATTTGATTGCCCATTTTTCAAAAATTTCAGTGTTGGATTTTGGTCGTAAGGGCATTTCATCTCTCTTTCCAAGTTTTCCAAGGCACTGGTAATGGTCACAGGCCTTGTACAACTCAATACAATCCTGGTAGATGGTTTCCCACCAAATCCCTGCTAGTAAAATATTTTGCATGGTAGCATTTCCTACATAGTGTCCTCTTGCAATCCCACCATGCACCTCTTCCATAATTACCACACACTCATGTTCCAATATTCATCGGCATAGAACCTCATCACGACCTAACTTATACATGTCTCCACCAATCAACATGTAGGGTCCAACGCATATTGCTAAATGCTTTCTCTCCAGAGCCCTCATCCTTGTCAATGACACACCTTTTTTAAGAACACAACAATATCTTCCAAGTCTGAGGGCGTGCATCAGTAACCTAAATAGTAGTGCATCTAGCATGGTGTCCTCAATGCTTTATGCATCCTCCCCTGAGTTAATTCTTGATAAGTGGTCGATCCCTAATTTCTCTTCCCTATTTTTAGGACCACTTTGTAAACTAAAATTCTTGAAATAATAGAACCCATCGACATATGCACCCTTGCAAAATGGGCTGTTTGACTAAGTACTTCAATGCCATGTGGTCCGTGTAGAATATAAATGGTGTCACTAACTGATACTACCTAAACTTGTGTAGTGTGTAGATCATGGAAAATGCTTCATGCTCAGTAATTGTGTAATTTTGTTCTGTTGGTGTTAACTTTCTACTTGCAAAGCACAAGGGGTGATCAAAAATTCCCTCACCAAGTTATGTTAGTACTCGATCCCATATTTGTTTCAAGCATTAACATGCACATGGAAAGGCTTATCCCAAGAAGGAAAATGTAGTATGGGTGACGTGACAAGCCTAGCCTTTAAAGTGTTAAATGCCTTCTATTGTTCCTCTCCCTAATGAAAGGCAATCTTGTGTTTTAAAAATTCCTCTAAGGATGCAGATATCTTGGCATACCCTTGATGAATTTCCCGTAATGCCCTGTATGCCTAAGGAATCATCACATTGTGCTTTAACTAGTAGGCTCCCTAATCCCCTAATCCAAATGGAGTAGCAAAGACACATTTCTTAATGTTGAGGGATATCCTTAATTGCCGACATATCTCAAACATCAGCCTCAAATTGTCACAATGGTCTTTCACCAATCCATACATAGTCCAGTCATCTAAGTAAACTTGAAGAAATTTATGGATGAAGTCCTGAAATGCTTGTACCACAATGCGCAAGAACACAACAAGTGCATTCTTCAATCCAAAAGGCATAATCGTGTAGGCAAAAATTTCCCATTTAGTGGCAAAATTTGTCTTTCTTTGGTCTTCCTTTATAATCCTAACTTGGTGATACCCTGAGAACCCATCCATGAAAGAGTAGACTTCGCACCCGGCTACTCCCTCCAAAATTTCTTCAATAAAGGGGGTTGGAAAAGGATTGATGACACATACTGCATTCAGATCCCTATAGTCAACATAGATTCTTATCCTCCCATCCTTCTTGATACTGATGACCATTGGGCTTATCCATTTCGATTCCGCCAGATACCAAATGTTATCATCTTGTCTATTTCTTCCTTGACCCATACGCGTAAATTTGGATTCATCTCGATAAGGCTTCTTTTAAATCAAGAACACACCTTCCTTCAACTTGATCTTCATCTCCCCAAGGAATGGTGAACACCTTTGATCTCATGGTACCCATGAGGGAACAAATGCTGGAACTCGTGCAACAGATCAATGATCTTTGAAACTTATTTTTCTGACCAATAGTCCCCAATGATAGCTTCCTTAGGTTCTTTCTTCATCCCAATGTTAACCTTATTTTTTTCAAGGGCTCAGGGGTAGGCATGTGCTCGCTCATCGTTGCTATATATGAATTTAAGTGTACCTTAAAAATGGTTAACATCCAAAGTTTCCATCTCTTCTCCATCTATTACATAGACCATTTTCCTTTTTCTTTTTCCATGCATGCGCACTCAAGATGTACTTCCTTTGATTCTTCTTCATTGAGGCATGTCTCCAAATAAGGATCACCCAATAATTCCAGTAGCCTATCTTCTGCCATAGCACTATCTCCCATCATAAGGCAATTGATTACTTACAACACCTTATCCACTCGATGACTTTTACTCCTATACTTGAAAGATTGAATGAGATCAACTGCCAATTCCTATCAATTACCTATTTGACGATGCATCTCCAAATGAATATACCATGCATGCGCACGGCCTTGTAAGGTGGATTACAGCTTATGAACCCATAACAAAGGCGATAATACTTCTTCATTTCCCATCTAGGCCTTCTCACATACTTGGATATGAGATGAAGTGGTCTCTTTACCATGGTAGTCTTATATAAATGCGGGTGCATTGCTCCCTGCAGTAACCTTACAAAGAATTTGATTCTTACTTCACACCATTCTAGGAGGCTTTCCCGATGTGTAGCCCAAGAGTGCACTACGCAGCTTCCGAGTAGGTTATAATTTAGCATTCCCTTCTCTCGTCCTCATTCTTTCACTGAGCCTCTATTTCTCGCAAGAAAATTTCAAGATATGTTCCTCCAAAGTAACTTGGAGACTTCTTTCCTCCTGGCACTTGACTAAGTGTGCATGTATTACCATTATTACATATCCTCTCAATTTTCACCTGATAAAATCCTAAGTCCCATGTGCCCAATTTTCACATGCCATACTAGTGGTATCACTCAAAGACTGGGCATCTTCAAACTGGATGACTCCCTCCATGGGATGAATTATCTCATGATATCTGATGGAGTGCACATATATTTTTTCAATGACTTCTTCTCCTAAGGGCTCAGTATAGGGTGTTGACTTCCCATATGTTAAAGGGATAATCATCCTTTCTTTATTTTAGTCAAATATGATATACCCTTTATTAAATTATAGGTCAGGATTATTCTTGTAACACAATGGGCACCCAAGTAACGTTGGAAATTTGTCTACCTCAGTAAGAAACAAGACTTTGAAGTTTCCAAAGGAACTTGGCCCTTGAATGGTGATAATTGTATCCTTCACTCTAATTGGAATTTCCTTAGTCTTGTTTTCCATGTACAACACATTTGAAGATGGTTGTAATACGGGCCTTCCCATTTGATGTTAGGCATCTAAGGTAAGAACATTGACCTCTACTCTTATGTCGATGAGGATGTTACTTAGAATCCATCCATCAACAACCACATTCAAAGTAATTTCCTTGTCATAGTCAAGGCTATGAGGGGGAAGGTTTGCATGCAAAACCTGCCTTTCATGCTCTGCTCCAACGTGTGGTACCTTTTCCCTCAGCCATTCCCCTAGCAAGGGAATAATATTCTCTTGCCTTAAAATTTTACATACTTCCTTGACCTCATCTAGGTAATCCTTTGGAGTCTCGGCATTCTTCATTTCCTCCAACTACCTTGATTGCTTCCTTAGAAATTGATCTCCCCTTGCAAACTTCAAATCATTTCCATAGTCTCTTGATACACCTACTTCTGATGAGTAGGGTCCAGATACTTTCCATGTACCACTTCTTCTCTAGAGACTAGTGTCCTTTGTCTTGGCATCTCCCGGCACGTGTGGCCTCTGCTCATGTCATCACTAGTACATTCTCTATTCCCGACTCACGCATCACTCATGGCATCCACTGTGAATCATCCTTCTTGATGCTCACCATTTGAGCACCTTTATCCTTCTGGTGCTACTAGTTCATATGCTCATAGATCTATGGACATTATTCATACTTATGTTTCTTTCTACACTATGAGCATTGTAACAGATTAGGACACTCACATTTCTAGTGTTTTGTAGATCCATAGTTATAAAAGGTTCCTCATGGAAACTCACTTCATCTTCTGTCATGGTTACTGTAACCACGAAATCCTCCACGACACCTATTCCATGCGATCCTCCATCTATGTTCCCTTCATAATGACAATCATCATCCTTGGAAATTCTTGCAAGGATAGTCTGGCACACACCAAGATCAATAGCATCACGGATCTGATCAATTCGTCGGTAATCCTTGGTATAATGAGTCATAGAGGTACAGATCTTGTAATAGCAAGAAAAATTCTTGTGGATTGCGCGTTGTAGTAGAGGGAACCTACTTGCATCATGATCCCCATGGAAAATCTCACAGTCTACCACCATAGCACATACCTACTTCCAAGGGAAACTATCCTTTGCATGCCCTTCCACTTCATAGTCTATACACCAAAGTCCACTACGAACCTCATGCGCTACGTTTACAAATAGCTTCTCCAATTGTTTAGCCATTGAAAAAGTTGAGCCTCCAAAAAAGGAATAACACCAGTATCAATGCTCCCAATAGCTTCAACATGTAAGGAAGCTTCCAAAGCCTCATGTGAGTCTTTGAAAGTCTTGTGTGACAGAGAGATCTCTTAAAAATGTTATCAATCCTTTGACAAACTATTGAGCATGTTGAGAAGTATGAATATCATAGGATAGTTTTGACAAAAGATTCTTGAAACATGCGTTATACTCCCACACACTCTCTGTCATTCCCTATTGGATCTCCTTTAGAGTAATGATGCTCTTTTTCTCAAACTCAAGGATATAGAACTCGCTAGGAAGGATTTTTTTAATGCAGCGTACTTCTACCATCATCATCGATTGGGGTCATACTTCCTATAACAACTATGTGCATGCCCTTTCAACATTATTGCAAAGTCGGCTTTCCTTTCACTTCAAGGTAGTGATTCCTTTTGCGTGCCATAGTAATTCACACTTGTGCACATTCTCTATAGCATCTTCAATGCCACTATAGTCTAGTAAGTGCAAATACATCTCGAAAAACACTTGGGGAGGTGGTCAGTCCGTGTCCTCTCAATCCAGAGCCTTGGTTCCTCTGGTGTTTCCTCCTCCATCGAACCACTAGATCCACCAGTCATGTTCCTCCTAACCCACCGTATCCACCTCCTACAATCGAAAAGGGTATGAAGTGGTCATTCCTACTTTTCCCAACATCCCAATAAACTACACGCTAATGGTCTATGATATTTTCCCACTACCAATTATGTTTCCCATGCCACTCCCGATGTAATACCTAAACCTTGCATACTTGCATCTTGTCTAAAGATTCCTCCAAATACAATAATGGGTTATGCAGCC
The DNA here is from genome assembly GCA_018340775.1 of Taxus wallichiana var. yunnanensis. Taxonomy (NCBI): domain Eukaryota; kingdom Viridiplantae; phylum Streptophyta; class Pinopsida; order Cupressales; family Taxaceae; genus Taxus; species Taxus wallichiana. The sequence continues at coordinate 414,014,348 of CM031238.1, read as the reverse complement.
ATGGATGTTCCAAATGAGAAATTATATCTCTTGGGAACATATTGGTTACTCTTGATGATGTCAACCGAGTTAATAATACTTCTCCTTGATCTAGAAAACCAAGCGCCGGGGTTAGTTGCTAGGTGAGTTCGATGCACACCGACGGATCTCCTTTCTCCATGTAACGAACTCTCATCGTAAGCTGAAGGGTTTTCCTCCCATGCTTTCCAACATGGGGTAGCACAAACTTCTCATGTTTCATGTCCTCTATGTGAACCTTAATTCCTTCCCCGTAATGTATGCCTCCATAGATGCATCACACTTATAACATCACTTTGTCTAGTCATCTCCCTTTCACGAGCTTCATTATATTTGAGTCATCTCTCCTCCCTTTCCTTTCCATCTGCAATGTTTGACATCTTCCTCGACCCTAACGTCCTCTCCCAAAGACTCGGAGAAGTTTACCCGGCCATGGGAAATGCCTCTAAAATCAAGGTAATGACCAAAATCTTCATATCCAAAGGAATAACACGTCAAAATGATCCTCTAAGCTCCTCGTAAACTTGAACTTAGAAAATTTTGGGTGAGAATATGTAGAAATGGCATATTACAGAGTAAAAATTTTCAGCACTCTCATCCAAAAGTGATCAACAACATGCATCTATGTCAGATATGCATCCTAAATCCTCTTATAGTAATCTTGGGTCCACATGTGTTGTCTATAGTACCAGGTTAATCTGGATGCATATGTTGAAAGCCATTCATATAGTTCTACTGGAAAATGGTATAAGAATGTCTCATACAACTCATGGTAAAGGTTCTCTTCTACCCATCTACACACATCAAACTCAGATCGAGTGCTAAATCTTTGAGAAAACTTGTCCTTTGTGCTCTTGATCCATCCTTCAACACTTTCCAAGGTCGAAATTTTGTCATCACACATCACAAGAATAAATATGCATGCCATTTCTCATAACAACTTTGAAAAGAAGTCTCGGAAATGGAACTAAGATGTAGTCATTTTTATGCCCTTAGACCAATAGTCTAATCCCATGCACGTCATCCTATCATCCAGTGGGCGTTGGACACTCACCCGAGGCATGCATGGGTGCCGAGTATCTTATTTATGTGATTCTTGTGAGAATGCATAATTTTATGACATATATTCAAATGCAAGTGAATTGAAAAGAACTATACACCATTCTAAGATCCTAGGGTGGGTATTTATCTCATTGCATCCAGAAAAGAGAAATAGCAAATAACATATAGAAATGGTTCATACAAAAAGGAAATGCATAAGTATTATACTCTGAACACATATATGATTCATAACATAGCCTTATATTCATATTAACAAGTTCAATAATTACATTACATCCCTTGAGGTCATAACAAACCCTCATATAACCATGTAGAACCAATTCATGCATCATAAATACACTATGTTCATCACATTACAAAGAAGAATGTAGACCCATCCCTCTAAGTGTGCCATCACTCCTAAATTTCTCTAATCCTAACTAATAGAATCATTCATGAGATCTCTATAGATCTTTTCCTCTTCTCCAGTGTATTACTCTCTCATAGAATGACTTCATGTATATGCCTCTATCTCGTCTCTCTTCTTTATCTCTCTTCGCACCCTTACCCATCATCCTTTCTACCATCCTCACACCTCATTATATAGCTTTCTTTCCTTCACCACCATGCCTTTTGAGGTAGAAGATCAGTCACCAAGTGTCCAAGTGGTCCTCCAATGGAGTATTCCTCCTTTGATCTGAGCTCTCCAGTCTATGAAATGATGTTCTTATAGAACCTTCCATCGCATGGATGGAATATTCCCTTTTTGATCCTACAACACCAAAGCTATTACCTTATCCACAAGGGTCATGCTTTTCTCGTGTGTTGCCTATGACATCGAATATGGCTAAGTCCAAAACCCATCTTTCCTTGTGCACATGCGCCATATTTTCTATAAAATTCTATTATAACCATTCCCCTATGTGCCCTTCTTCAACTAGGTCCCACGTGCCCAAACACCTTTTTGTACTTGACTAATATTTTGGGGCCCAAAATGTTAGGAAGAATTTTTCAAAGTGATGCATTGTAGTTCAAAAAAGTAAATTTGGGATAAGCTTAGAAATTTCTATGAAGGATATGATAAATTAAATAATCTAAACTCCAAATACACATTTTTTTATTATTGGTAAATAGTTTTAAAGGGACTATACCCTGTTACAAAAAGGGCTCAACAACTAAATATAACTATAAAGATGTGACAAAAAGGATCAAAATCTAGATAGAATACTAAGTCCATCAGTAACCAAGAGATAGTTAAAAAAGAAACAAAAGAGAACATAAACTACAATAGAACAACAAAAAAGTAGCAAAGTCACAAAGAAAAAGACCAAAAATATTAGCATACAAAACGACTCTCCACCCAAGTGAGTTTACTTCTTGGACGATCTTTCAATTGACTCGAATTTATTATAGCGAGGTGAACAATGCCAATGTGGTGATGTGCATTGGGTCTGAAGCATTCAACTACGAGATGGTCTGGATCCTCTCTTTATCATTCCCTCAAATAGTGTCAGGGATCCCACTAAGCATGGTAATGCTTCAAATTACACTTATGGCTTTTAAGATAACCATGTTGTGATCATGTATATCTTTAGCTCTCCCTAGTCTACTATCTAGTGAGTTCAACTTCTTATAAATATTAGTAATCTGATCCTTCCCAATGTCATTATCTTCATCAATTTCTCTTTTTCCTTTCTACTTTTCCATACGCTACAGTCATTTTTCATCTGCTTCATCTCTTTCTCTAGAGACTCCAATATATGATGCCCGTGATTCCCCTCCTGATGCAGGGCCATATCCATACCAGCATTATTGATATGCAACAAATTTTGTGTAACCTCTAGCTCTTTGGTGCTTCTAAGAATCCAGGCAGAGTGAGGAGTTTCATTTTTGGAAGCTTGGGGTTCTTGGTTTTGGAAATGGGAGAGGTGTCCAGAATGGGAGTAGGAGCAGAGGAGGTGGTAATGTGTGGATCACTGGGAACAATCAGGAATCCAGGGAATTTGGAGACACAAAACTTATGCAACAAGAATATGAGGCCATGGTGGAGAGGGATAGCACAAGAGTGCTTTTAAAATTCTAGAACAGAGCGCTGAAGGGAATTAAGTAGGTAATGTGGGAAGCAAACCGTAAAATGCCTTCTAAAATGATTTAAAAAGACAAGGTGTTTGACAGGGACCATTTTGTAATGCCCTTCTAGAGAAATATACCTAACCATAATATTTGTCACTTCATCATATGGCTTGGGAATAGAACTTACCCTAATGCCCGCATAAACAAAGTCAAGCTCCTTTCCCTCATTAGATAATTTCTTAGCCTCGGCGACCCTGTCAATCCTTTTACTGAAAAAATGATAGCCCTCCAATCGAGGCATGTAGCCTCAACAATCAACTCTTCATTGATAGTAACATGGTGGCCACCATATTTGACCCTTATATCCTTCTATTCCATTACAAAATGAACCAAAATATTCTAATCATGACCCTAAATGCGTTCAATAAAATTGGAAATGTCTCCCTTGTGTAAGAGGTTCCAAATTTCCTCATTGTTATTCTAGGCCGATCACAACATGGCTCTAATTGACATGGTGCACCTCCCATTTTCTTCTTCTCCCTGCTAATCCTATAAATTTTCTACTCAAAACCCTCATTTGAATCTATTTCTTCCTTATGTTTGTCCCGTTTTTAAAAATTCCTTCCACCTGTGCGAGGTTCAATGGTGTTAATGTGGCCATAATAAGGAAGATAATTCACACATGTGTGATCTTTCACCTCTGCTAAGGCCCGCTCCATGTCATTATTATTTTTACTCCACATTTGGATTCCCATATTTATCCACATTAATGCTATTTTGTACCTCCTTAGGGATGTAATTTTCATTATCCCATATGGTTAGATTATTATTGATGCCAACATTGGCCAAGGTGTCTGCAACCTTATTCCCCTCCCTATAAGTATGCCTAATGATGATATTCTTGAAATTTTGACAAATATTTCTAGCTTCCATAATAAAGTCCTTGATAGTCCAGCTAGGAGGAGAAATTTTATTTAGGTGATTGATGATGTTAAGAGAATCCCCTTCCAAAATTAAGTTCTGTATATCATAATCTTTGGCAATCCTTAGCCCCCATAGAGCAGCTAGGGCTTCAACATAATGATTCATTTGAATCCCCATTTTACCAACGCATAAGCAGCAACTAAACAACCTTTATGATCCCTAATTACACCTCCCCTAGCAGAAAAACTAGGATTACCCTTGGAGGCACCATCAAAGTTTAGTTTATGCCAGTTTCTCTCAGGAGGGATCTAATGAATCAAAGACCTATCAATGTTTGAGGTATTCCTAATCTATAAACTAGCAGCTCCTATCTTCCAATTGGAAATAATATATTCTTCATCTTCAAGATATTTCTTATTTTTGGGAGGTTTGAATCTCCCAATATTATCTTTAATAGCATGACCAATCTTAACAAAGCTGAGCTTGCAATGTTGTTTGTTGTTTTTGAAAATGATATCATTCCTATCTTTCCAAATTCTCCTAGATAATATGGGGCATGACCAGTTTCCAAAGTCTTCTCACAACACAATTCTTAAAAGGAGGATTCCATTGGATCCAAAACTGAATGAAGTCCTTGGGCACCATCCAGAAAACATTGAACTTGGAAAAGGCATAACTCCAAATCATGGTAGCATACTCACAATGGATAAAAAGGTGCTTAATATCTTCAGAATATTTTTGCAAAGGTGACACTAATTAGGCATTATGAAACCTTTCTTCATCAGGTTATCATTAGTAAGAATTCTACCTCTGAGCACAAGCCAAAAGAAAAAGTTAATTTTAGGGGTTAGCTCAGTCATCCAAATCTTGCTCCAATTAAATTCACTGGATATTCTCAAAGTAAGAATTATATCCAGATTTAACCATATAGTCCCCATCTCTAGATTTGTGCTAGAAAATTTCATCCTTGACTTCCAGCTGATTCAAGGGGATGAGGTCTAATTGCTCCTAAAGAGAGGACAACATGAAGTTCAAATCAAATCCATCCACTGAGAGTTGTTTCCATCTCTTCTTATTTCCATCAATTTCCATGTAATCAATGACCTTAGTACCATATTTATGTTCAAGACTATCCTTTGCTGCACCAAATCTATCATTAAGGCTAAGATTAGACCAATTATCACCCCAAAAATTGATGTCTCTGCCATTTCCCACTTTCCATCTACACCCTTGCTTGATAAAATTCTGACTAGAATCAAGTTGTTCCAGAAAATGGAACCATGGGGAAGTTGTTCTACATGGAGGAAGGAGAAAGTTGTTTGTTGTTCAAGATATTTAGCCTTGATGAGTTCAATCCATGGTTGTTCCTCTGATAGCATTCTCCAACCCATTTTTGCAATTAAGGCCATATTCATTTTTCTTATATCTTTTATGCCCAATCCCCCAATCCTTTTAGGAGTGCACACTTGATCCCAGAAACCAGGTGATATTTGAATTTTTCCTCCATTCCCTGCCATAAAAAGTGTTTCTGAATCCTTTCAATTTTTTCTCTGAAGGTAGAAGGAATGTTGTATAGAGACATAATGTAGATAGGTAGATTTTGAAGAGTGCTTTTGATAAGCAGACATTTACCAACGCACTGGAAAGAATGGCTCCTTTCCATCTGGTCATTTTCTTTTAGAAAGAATGGATCCAAATACACATAGGTTGGTATGAAAGTTTGATTATGAAGGATGAATAAAACATTTTTCTTACCTTCTCCACATAGATGCAGTTATTAAAACTATTAGAGGACTTGGTGAAGAAATTAAGGATGAAATTATTGTGTAAAAAGTTCTTGGATCTATTCCTTTGATATTTGAGGCCAAATTTTATGCTATTGAAGTGTTAAAATTGAAAAACAATAATTATTCTATATATTAATCCCACAAATATAATGGCTAATATATAGCCATGGAAAACAAACTCACTTCCTAATAAATAGGAAGTAGGTACAACAAATAACCCAGAATAATCACAGTATAACAAAGAAATATATTATTGTTGTATTATACAACAATAATCCCATTACTAAAAATATATTAATGAGAGCACTAATAAATTTTTTCCTAACATTCCCCCCTTAGTGCGAACATGGGGAAAATATCCATACTACATTGCACTTGATTTCATGATCATGTGATTTTCCTTTGGATTATCACAAACCACAAGTTGGTTTTCCATCGGTTAACCAAAACCGAGAGTGAGGTGGTTTTCCATTGGTTGACCACAAACCACAAAGGGGTGAAGGTTTTCAAATGGTTTACCTACAACCATATCATGATGTGTCAGTGCATTCTTTGGCCCTCATCATAATTTCTCTTTAAGAGATAACATTTTAGAATCCATGATAGTACAAAACATAACAATCCACACATACAAACTGAAGCATTGTGTCATTTCCCCCCCACAATGTGAAGTTTCCATAACACTTAAATATTCTAAAACCCCACATACACTCACACACGTCACCAAATCAGTTTGTGTAGCCTCACTGGTGGTGACTAATGAGAGTTTGTTGATTGGCCTCCACCTCCAAACTCCGATGCCTCCATCCTCCAAAGTGTCATGCTACTAGCTTAGTTTAATTTGATCATGAAGCTTAAATATAACTCGGATGTTGGGTAACACTCGAAAATGTGTCTATAAGGTAATTTTTTTTTTTTTTTCAAACTTTTGATGATATATAATGACACATACAATAACATTTTTAACGAGACACAAATTTAATGAAGCCAAAAATGATTATACATTGACAATTGACTAATATGACAAGGACAATATAATATTAATGACACTTTGATGACTTTGACACTTTTTTATAATGATACACAACGAATATATTGACTATACAATTACATTTATTTATTTTTCTTTCAACACTTGAATTTAATATACACTTTTGTAACTTGACAACAATATAAATGAATTTAACTATTGACTTGACTTATAAAACTATTTACAAAGAAAATATAAACAAGAATTGAATATAAGACTAAAATAAAACAAATAATCTAAAAAATCTTATAGATGATGTTGAATGTCGAGAATAAGAAAGGACATTAGACCTGATTCTAAATTTAGTGACTCAAAATAAAAAATTAGTTAAAGATCCAATGACTTTTAATTGAATGACCTAGTTTTTATTTTTCATTGTATTTACCACCACATGGTAATACCAAACCCATTGGTTGGGAGATCAAGGTGGTGAGTTTTTGACATCTCGCTAGGTATATGTGAATGAGATCATTGTAGAACATTCCAAGTGTTGGTGTCAAAAAACAAAAACTATAGTCAGGTGGCTCCTTCAAACACAATATAATGAAAATGAAGTTTGTTATAGAGAAAATATGAATTGTAATACGATGAGAAGATGAATGTAGTTACCTCACCATCAAAATATCATATGTAGTTTGAGAATTTACTCCTTTGCAATACACAACAAGAAACGGGAACACTAAAAATAACAATGAATTTTAAATAAAATCATGAACTCAGAGGAAATAATTTATGGACGATGTCATAGAACTTGTGGACAATGTGGCGAGGAAGTCTAGAGAAGATAGAGATGAGTTTTTATCATGCATGTTATTGATAATATTTTTGAGGTTGGTGATGTAAATAGACCAACCATAACACATTAAACACATGCACAGTAATCCTTACAAATGGTTGTATGCTCAAGCTAGATAAATACATGTCATTGATAGCAATATTTATCATATCATTGACAATGGTATCCCAATGAATCTTAACAAATCAATCTAAACTCAACTCTAATTTGATGTTGGAAAATTTTGTTCGCAGCTTTGATATACCAAAAGAAAATCATGATTTCATGGGAAAATGTTATCATATTTTTACACAAGTATGTCATGAACTGGAAATGCACATGGAATAATGTGGATCTAATCTCTTGAGACTCTCATTGATTACATGAACAAGACCATAAATCACTCTCATACCAATTGAAAAACAATAATGCTTCTATATATTAATCCCACAAATACAATGGTTAATATATATCCATGGACAACAAACTCATTTCCTAATAAATAGGAAGTAGGTACAACAAAGAACTCGGAATAATCATGGGTATAACAAAGAAATATATTATTGTTGTACTATACAACAATAATCTCGTTACTAACAATATATTAATGAGAGCACTAAAAATGTTTTCCTAAATAAAATACTTAACTATTCTAACAATGGATGAATTGTATGGGATTCTCACTGCATATGAAATGATAATTGAAGGTGATAAATCATACAAACAATAATCTACATTCAATGCATCAAATAAGGTGAAAATTAAGAAACCTAAACCACATGATTACTCTAGCAATGAGTCAGATGAAGAAGAATCTCACTTTGTTAGAAGGCTAAAGAAAGGATATGGAAAATATAAATGTAAGTTACCATTCAAATGCTTTTATTGTGGTGAAATAGGACATTATGTAAACAAATTCCCATATAAAAATAAGGATGATAAAGAAAAAAACTTGAAGGAGAGAAACATGTATTATCAATCCAAGAAGAATCATAAGAAAATAAGATCTAAAAGTAAGAATAATCTCTACAAGCACAAGAAAAACATTTACACCAAGGAGGAAAGTAACTCATATGAAGATAGTGATGAAAGTGTCTCTACTAGTGATAAAGATGAATCACTACTCATGGCCTTAGAGGTTAAAGAAATAAAAAAGAGATGGATTCAAAATATGATGAAGATACTGAATTTGAAGCTGAAGTGGATCTTAAAGGTGAACTCATTTCTTCCCTAGAAGAACTCAAGATCCTAAGAAAGAAAAATCAAAAACAAAAACAATAGTTTCAGAAACTAGAAGATGAGTATGATATCTTAAAATAAAATTAACACATGAACTTGAAGAGTCTAACAAAATCATCATTTATCTAAAGATTCAACTAGAAGAGTTAAAGATGGATGAGGATGTGAGAACACAATTGAAGCAAAAAGAATAAGATTATGAGAAACTTGAATGTGAAGTTGTTTCTTTAAGAAAGGAACTTGAGAAATAAAATACCAAGATGAACAAATGTCTCAAGTTTGAAAAGATCTATGAATTTTTAGAAAACATCATCAATAATTAGATATCACCATTTATCAAAGTAGGTCTTGGGTATAATGAGAAGTCTGAAAAGAATATCCCAAAGAGTCTCCAAATATGACAAGTCCTGAGAAATCAAGAAGCTATGCAGATGCACTTAAAAGTTCTACTAGAGATGAGAACCAAAACAAAGAATAACTGTATGACCCTTAACACACAAGCACTTCATATGTAAGCTAAATAACAAAATAAAGTCATTTTCCACTCAAGACTACTCCAAAAGGAAACAAGGATTCAACAAGAAGATCATTCCCTCTAAGGTGGCATTACAATATCAAGTTTCAAAATTCCTTTTATGGATATTTTTTTCATGTAACTGGTTTGGTCACAGGGCAAATGACTACAAAGCTCATGTAATAAGTTTTGACAATAAGACAAATGAAAATTCATGTGTGTCACAAAAGAAATTGTAACTTATTTTCACATCTCGATGAATTTTAACATTGAATGTTATAAGTTCCATAACTTTGGGCATAAATCTCACTTTTTTAGAATTTGGTCTGTGGATTCTTCTAGGAAGTATAAGAATGAGAAAACTATAGACAATTAGAAAAGGTTTGGAAGGTGAAACAGAAGAAAGAAATAAAAAGAAAAAATCCACGATTTTCCATACATCATTTGATGCTCAAAATGAAGAAAATCAGTGGTACATTTATAATGGTTTCTCAATCCATATGACTAGAGACAAAAGTAAGTTTTTATCTGTGAAAAGGTAAATGGAGGTATTATTAAATTTGGAGACAATGTTACTGCAAGAATTTCAGGTAAAGGAACCATTAGCTTAAATAAAAGTAAATCAAAAACAAAAAACTATTTTATATGTTGAAGGACTCAAGCATAATCTGTTGAGTGTGAGTCAAATGAGTGATAGCGGATACAAAGTAAAATTGTATCGTTGAGGATTTGAAATCAAAAATGTGAGTACCGGAAGGTTTTTGTTGATTCATGTAGGAAAAAAATAATCTCTATATTCTTAGTGAGATTAAAGGTTAAAAGTGTTGCATGGGGAAAATTCATGAGAGCTAGTTATGGCATAGAAGAATGGGTCATATGAAATTTGATAATCTAGTAAAAATTAGTTCCAAACAAGTTGTTAGAGACATGCCAAAGATTACTAAACCAACAAATACCACTTGTAAACAATGCCAGTTTGGAAACAAATAAAATCCTCATTCAAGACAAAAGAGTATTGAACCATAAGGTTGTTCGAACTCATGCATATTGATCTCCATGGGCCTATAATAACTCAATACATGCAAGGTGAGATATATTTTATGTTATTTATTGATGATTATTCTAGAATGACATGGGTTACTTTCTTAAGAGAAAAATTATGAAGCATTTGAAATATTTAAGGCATTTAAAGCTCTGGTTGACAATGAAACATATTTTAAAATCATTTTTTTAAGATATGGCTGAGGAGGAGAATTCACTTCAAATGAAATAAAATGTAAGAATGCCACAATAGAATGGAGTTGTAGAAAGGAAAAATAGAACAGTGCAAGAGATGGCTAGAACCATGCTAGATGAATCCAGTATCTCGAGAAATTATGGAGAGAGAAAATCAACACAATAGTCTATATGATGAATAGATGAGATATTAGAGTAAATAACAACAAGACACCTTATGAAATTTGGAAGGGAATACATGCAACTATCAAACATTTTAGAGTATTTGGAAGTAAATGTTATATCAAGAAAGATGATGAAGACTTGGGTAAGTTTGAATCTAGATCTGATGAAGGTATTTTTCTTGGTTATTCCCAAATGAGCAAGGCATATAGATGTTACAATCTAAGAACATTCAAAATTGTTGAAAGTGCAAATGTGAATGTAGATGATATCCATTATAATAAGATCATGATACAAGAAATGGATTACTATGAAGAAGCCAACAATGAAGCTGAAAAGTAATATTTACATGAAAAGGAAGAAGTTGAGATAAAGGAAACAAAAACACCATCCACATCATTCCAAAAGAATCATTTAGAAAATCAAATTATAAGTGACAAAAATCTTGGAGTATAAACCAAAAGAAGACTAGAAAATGTATATGAGCATGCAAAATTTCCTCTACTATCCAAAGTTGAGCCTAAAAGCTTTGCTGAAGTAAGAGAAGACAAGCAGTGTATTGGAGAAACTGAAGAAGAACTTGATCAAGAGACTGGTATATTGTCCCAAGACCTAAAGATAAAATTTTAATTGGAAAGTGAATATTCAAATACAAGTTGAATGAAGATGGGAAAGTAGTGAGAAACAAAGAAAGGTTAGTATGTAAAGGTTATGCATGAGTTGAAGGCATTGATTTTGAAGAAATGTGTTCTCATGGTTCATGTTTAGAATCCATTAGGATGTTTTTGGCATTATCTTGTTATAATAATTTTAAATTATATCAAATGGATGTTAAATATACTTTTCTAAATGGGAATTTGGAAGAAGAATTTTACATTGAACATCCGTAAAGATTCATATTATCAATTAATAACCATAATTTCATTAAATATAGACATTTTTCTAAGAATCTAGACTTATATTATCACCATTTATTTTTTATAATTGTTGAAATTAGATTCCAAAATTTCCATTATTGGTTTTTATCTAGTGTGATATTGAATTCCAATATTTCTATTATTAGTTTTTAAGTAGCACGTAATATAGTATTCCAATTTTTACACTATGTATGAGACTAATTAGAAAACTTTTTAATCAACAAAATCATCCCATTGTACCCTTGAAAGGTTTTCACTTTATAGAGATAATATTAGAACACTATTATCTAAGATAATTTAAAATGGGCATTTTCTCATTCTAAACAAGTAACTTATGAATATTTTTATTTGAAAGGTTTTATGGCTTCATTTATTAAGATTTATCAATGTCCAATCTTAATTAATGGGTAATTATGTATATAAATTTTGTAGTTCTTAATTCAAGAATTAGGGGATTCTAAGCATATAATTTAGTATCTAGACTTTAGTAAGGTTTGCATTTTATAAAGTTATTAGAAAAATATAAAAATAAGTTAATTGTGAATTGGAGTTTTCCCATTATAAACAAGTAACTTATGAATATTTTTAATAAAAGGATTGAGATGGAGGGGAACATATGCATTATGAACACTTAATAATGTTCAATTCACCAAGTATAATACATCAATAGTTAGAGCATGATTGGTGTTTTTAGAATTATAAGTCTTGTGGCTTCATTTATTAGAAGGTTTATTATTATTGAAGCTTAATTAATGGGTTATGCACATAAATTTAGGAAAATACCATATAATTTTTTGGTTGTAATGAAATCATAAATCAAGGCCAATTCCTTGAAAAAACCAAAACATGAAATTTTAAAATGAATTCCTTGTAAATCATATCCAATTCCCATAAATCACAACCAGTCCCATGTAAACTTACTTAGAGAATAATAAATTATTTATAAGTCTTTTTCAAATTAAATTAATTGCATGGTGGAAAATATATTAATAAGATTCAATAGTTCCATAAATGACATGATGTTTTATAGAATTATATGGAAAAATCTTCCAAAATAATACAATACTCAATCTTCCATTTAATTATCAAATAATAGTACAAATGTAAAGTTTTATTAGAGAAAGCTTTGGAATAATTGTTTTCAAAAACCCACATCCTAGGCCAAGATGATTTCACATACAAATTTATTATCTTCAATAGTTTCTCCAAGTTAACATTCATTATCATGTTCAAGTAGTTCAAGGTATGATTTAATGGCCTCATATCCTTTATTGGGTATCTTTATGAAGCCACTATGTAAATTTTAATTTGGTTTCCATTCCTAGTTGATGTTATCTTATTTTAGTTAATCTAATATGGTCCATGTTTTATTTGTCCTTAAAAATCCCGATACAATGTTGCACCTTCTCCTCTCCCTGTAGGTTTCCAATATTGAACTCTCGGCTTTTTATTTACATCATTGCCTTCCCATTTAAGGAAAACATCCCCATCTTCTCTCCCCATCCATATATTTTCATTGTCATTTGTTGTTCATATAAGAATCATTTGTCCCTTGAAAACATCCTTTAATGGATTAAAATCTTGTTTAGATCTTCCACAAACATGTCCAACGTAAATATCATTATTACTTCGGATATGTTAACCAATGTAGTCTTCTCTGTGAATATGTGTGGCTCATATTATTTAGTCATGTATGTATTTTTCTTGTATTATTTTTTACCACAAACATGCATTTGAACTCCTTCTACAATTTACAAATGGTCTATCCAAAGCACGCAAAAAATTTCCAATACGTAATCTTTAGAAGCCAATATTCACTACCTACACCACTTGCACTTTCCCCCAATTTTCAATATATGATTTTATTCCTTTTTTCAGATCTTCCATTTCTTTGAGTTCATTGAAAGGTTCTAAAGGTGGTTTCCCTTTTAGAAAGGTTGGTTCACCATTATCCTTTGTATGTCATATATGGATTAGACGAGACCAATGTCCACCCATTATTGTAGCTTCATATTCCATCACTACATCCATGACATGAAATTTGAACATCTTAGGTTTTGTTGTACCCACTATCTTATGGATTCCATCCAATAAGAATGGATCCACAAATTCCTTGAATTTGTACACTTCCTAAATAATGTAAGGAGTGAATATACTTGACCCTTCTTGGCACATTTTATAGGAGTTCATGATACATGGAAAATAAAATGTGTCTACTTTACGTACCAATGCTGCTAATCTTCCAAAATTCCCATCTATATCCTCATGAGTGTGTCCCACTGGAAGGAAGCTTAGATACACACTGTTGAACTTTTTTTTGCTATAAAAATGATGAAAATGAAAATAAGGTATGATTATTATTATCACTTGAAGCATTATCTAATTGCAAGTAAAGGATCAGTAATTACTTTTTGAATGAATTATTCTCACTAGAAACACTAACTAATTTTGAATGGTAAAATATTTCCTTGTACCTTTTACATTTTTCATGCACATCATTTCTTAATAGTGCATTATGTAATGACTATTTAGATGATCCATAACTATACAATAAATCTCCATACTCATCAGTTACATGTTCTTTAAGCTTCATGAGACACAAAGATAATGGTGTGAATGTATAGTTTTCTCCACGTTCAACAAATGGCAAGAAAAATGTGATAAAACCCCATGTATTATGTCCATGTGTGAGCATACCAATCAAAGTAACTGGTAGGCTCATAACATTACTTATGGAATTCACTTTTTCCCATCCTTGGTATGGAATTTTTCATTTTATCATGCACAATGCTCAATAATCCATGAGGTTTTTCTTCTGATTACAATTTGTGGGAATAGTAAGCTACACAAAAACTTTGAATATATTCATTTTGCCATGTTTTTCCTCTTCAATATTTGAGAGTGCTTCTAGGCATGTGGTGTCTCTACGTTTGTTTTAAAAAAATTTGCACTCATCACACTTGGTAAATAAATTATGTTTACAATGGAAACATGTTGAAATATTTTAATCATTATGTTATTGAAGATTGACTGTGACACATGAGGAAGTTTCAATAATTCAAGCTCCTCATTACACTTTTTCACAATAAATTTTGGGTATATAATGAAGGAAGAAACCTTTAAGGAAATTTTACTCCATCATGTCCTATAGAGTGAGTCATATGTGGAGATATATTTAAATTTCTCTCAACAATTTGTAATATGTAGACAATTTTTGTGGAAATATTTGACCTTTGTTTCTCTTTACCAGTGTTACCATTCATTGCATTCATATCACCACTTATCCAAGCTAGATTTATGATTATATAAGGTACTCCTTGGTACATAAAAACTTTGCGTCATGCATTCTAACAAACATCCATCTCATCAAATTTCATCTTATGTACCTCCATAGATTAGTTTCCCACACTCAAGAATGCATTTTTGTTACCGCATAAATCACATAATTCTTTCTATCAATTTCATTCAGAATCTATGATTGCACCATATATTTTGAGCTCTAACTCGAATCACGACAATTTTTTTAGATATAATTAGATTTGCAACAATGAAATTTCACATTTTCCACTTCATCTATAAATAGTGACCATTTTTATAATCATCGGATTTTTGACTCGATGGATTGGCTAAAGGGGCATCCAATTTTTTATTGTTTTTTAGAATTGTAAGACCTTCTTATCACTTTCTTGGAATGGTTTTTATTAGTGGCACAAAAATAAATTGGATAAACATACTGAGAGTTGTCACTCTTATAATACATCCCACATGTTGACCTCAATCTCTTTTAAAACTTCTTTAAATCTAATATCCATCTAAGAACCATTTATGTATGCCAACTACCTAGTAGGCCATTGTATGAGATATCCTTAAGATATGGTACATCTTTTGCAAGTAGGGTGGAATAATCTATCAATATACACACCGAAGCTATTGGAATATAATATCCTAAAATGTACCACATCTCCTTCAGTACATTGGTAATTGTTCCTTCAGTAACATACTTTCTCTCATATGACAAAGAAATGGATTAATTTAGTTGAAACTCCCTTGAAATTAAAATTGTGTTCACCATTGTGTACAAGGTGCATACCATCCAGTTGATAACTCCCTTGCTTAACCATAATGGAACTTCTTGTTTCATGGAAAATCAAATATTTTACTAGCCAACCCATTACCTTACTTGGTAGTAGCAATTTTGAGAAATCAGAACACACATTTACCACATTTTCTATCCATACACCAAAATTCAAAGGACTCAAGCTCTCTCCATAAATTTTATGATCTTCTAGCACATGATCTATAAAACTCATGGCCACATCATCATCTTTTCTACAACATTTGTGTTTGAGAATGAAATTGTATGTTAAAAATATATTTTATCTTTAGGACTCTGTATTGCTGGTTCTTTTAGTGCCATCACATCAATCTCCTTCTCTTATATAATTTTAATCCTTTGCACCACTAAAAATTTGATCACTACAAATAGGGGGAATGGATGAAACTACATGATTTTACATTTCACTCTCTTCCCATGTAATATAGTATCCTTTATTCTCAAAATTTTCCAAGGTTTCAAATCCATCAACAAAAAAGGAAATTTGAATCTTCCATCCAATATTGTTTTAACACTAACAACAACAAAACCTCTTCCCACATCTTTGCAATGTAATTTCCTCCTACTTGGATATACTCTACCCTTTGCAAATTTAGTTCCATTTGAAAAAAAAATCCACATTATCATCCTCTGAAAATGTAAGATACATTGATGTTGTAACAACATAAAAAAAAAAGTTTGTGAGATGAATGCAAATCTAAAAACAATATCTGAAAAAAATTAAAAATAAGGATCCATTGCAGCCACAATGCACTAAAATTCAATCATAATTTTGAAGTATTTTTAACCCTTACCCATAATAATCCTTTATGTTTGCATAGAAATAAGTCTTCATGTCTACAAAATATAAGTTTTTAAAATGGAGATTGTGGGAAATTTTAAAAATCATGTAGGCAAGAACACCGACTCAACCTCTTATCATTGTAGACATTTTATTCAACATTTGGAATCCATACTGTTTATTTTAATCATCATTTGGAATCCATGGGGTCTATTTTAATTGTTATTTGAAATCCATTGTATAATTTGTAAGGAATTATTTTAAACCCTAATTTTTGTGGCGTGAAATTTGAAAGCCTAGCAATTTTTTAACCTTTGATCCTTTGCTCAACGTCATTACCGTAGCATGGAGATAGCCATAGCCGTGAGATAACTAGAAATAGTGACAGATTCCTTGTCAATTTTCATTCTTATACATAGAATAGTGACAGTCTTCCTTGTCAATTTTCATTCTTATACATAGTGATAGATTATTATTCCTAGGATAAAGACGAACCACTAGTTATTTTCTTTTCCTTAAAACTTTTGTTCAACACTATTACTCATAGTAGTGAGATAGCTTAAATTAGTGACAATTTACCTTGTAAATTCTTGTTCTTGGAAATATTGATTTATTCTTATTATCAAGAGAAAGATGAATCCCTAGTTATTTTCTTATCCTTTAAAATTGTTTACAACATCATTAGCGTAGCATGAAGATAGTTGTAGTAGGGAGATAGCTGGAAATAGTGACAAGCCTTTCACTTATAGGTAGTTGAAATTCCTTTTGAAGGAAGTGGTTAATAGGAAAGTTTCTTCTTACCTTCATTCCCTACTAATTATTAGACATATAGGGTTTTACTATGTGGTTTTTAGTGTGACCATGATTTTTACTTCTACATACATGGAGTTTTCTTTTCAACCAAAAGTTTTTACACGTTGTTCCCGTAGTAGGGGAGAAAGCTGGAAATAGTGACATTTTTCCTTGTCATGGAACTATTGTTACAATCCTTTTACACTTATAGGTAGTTGGAATTCCTTTTGAAGGAAGCAATTAACAAGAAAGTTTCTTCTTACCTTCATTCCTTATTAATTATTATATATATTAAAGGGTTTGAGTCTCCCATGGTTAGGGTTTGGGTATCATGTGTTTTGAGTGGCAATGAATTTTACCGTTCTAGCTATGTTTTGTCGTATTTTCCTATTTTACCTGCTCCAACTATGTTATGTATTATTTTATTATTTTTTGGCACAATATGTAGATGTTATATTATTTACTTCTTGGATTACTTAAAAATGAGAATGAGGAATGTACTGTGTTACAACATCTATGTATCTCTTGGTATTTTTTATTTGTGGTGCTTTATTTTCAAACTATAATCTATAATAAAGGTCATCACCGTGATAATGAGATTTCATCTCTAAGAAAATTTTCTATTAACATCGGTCCACAATAATAATCTAGAGCTAGAAGTATGAATGGTCTAGAGCTAGAAGTATTAATGGACAATGGGAGCTATAAATATATATAGTGTGGAGCTGCAATTATGAATGGTCTAGTGCTAGAAGTTTTCACTGTAAACAACATAATGATAAAGAGTCGCATACCCAACCCCTTATTATTCTTTCTAGTTTAAAAATCATTTAGAATCCATAGGGTCAAGTTTAATCATCATTTGGAATCCATGTTATAATTGGATTCTTATTAATTTATATTTTAATCATGAGGATGTGAAACACTAGTTTTTGGGAGAAAGATGGAAATAGGGTTTGTGTTTCTATCAAACTATTGTGTTAATAAGTTTGACCATTTATATCATATATTTTCTTTACACAATAAACACATCTCTAAAGTTTCAACATTTTCATATAAAATTTTCTAGGTAGTTAGAATCTAGAATGAACAATAAGCATAATCATATTATTATTAAAGGGCTTAGTACATATATATCTAATATTTAGTATGGAAGAGAGATAAGAAGTTACTTTCTAATTGTGATGAACCATCATAACTATTTGCTACAGGGAATTGGAGGAGAAATTTGTTACTATGAGTGGTAATCGAAATGACTTGATCCGACCATATAAAGATAATGCAAATGTTTGTAGCCCTTACATCAGCACTTCCCTGTGTTATATTATTATGAATATATACCCATCTTAAAAGGACCAGAGATAAAGGGGAATGGATACCCATGACTTTTAAAGAGACTATCCATCTACTTTTATTTGATCATGGGTGATCTTTGTAACGAACCGTTACACCAAAACCTCGAGGCGTTAGTGAAATCCACACATGAGGATCATAACATCCCACCATGCTTCTATAGAGCCTGACTCGGGCTAGGTTTGCACCCGTACTCCCATACGTACGAGCCCCACTTCACCGACATTTAGGCACCCCATGGGCCCCAGCTACACGACATAACCAACCGAGTGGGATTCGAACACGTGGTTGCTCTGATACCAAATGTAACGAACCGTTACACCAAAACCTCGAGGCGTTAGTGAAATCCACACATGAGGATCATAACAATCTTGGTGAAAAATTATAACACTTGATAATTTATTAATATGAAGTTATTTAGTTTGATATATTAATATAATATCAACACACACACACACACACACACACACACACACATATATATATATATGTATATATATATATATATATGTATATATATATATGTATATATATATATATGTATATATATATATATATATGTGTGTGTGTGTATATATATATGTATATATATATCAACAACACGGATGTCTCCTATAGTGTAGTAGTTAAAACATTGAGATATTAAATAATTTGAATTTAATAAGTAATTTTACATATAATTTCAATTTGTGTCTAGTGAAATATTGGATTTAATAAGCTATCGAGCTCGAATTGATTAAGGAATTATTAAAATATGGGGAAACAATATCTGTTTTTAAGATAGCTTGGTGGCTAGGATTTTTAAGAAATTTGAGAATTAAAGTTGCAATTGGTAGAGGAATTTGATATTCACCTTCAATCTGACCATACTATTTTCAAAGGAGTCAAAATCCCTATGATTGTTGATATTTTTGGACACATTTCTAAAAATTTAAATACAGAGACAAATTATGTTGCTAGTAAAATATCATACTCATCTCTTGCAAATATTTTTTCACCAGAGAATGAAAAAGTAGAGATAGCATATGACCATCGTGGTAATAAAAAGGCAATCAAAAGAAAAACCATACCTAAACCCTAGGACATGGTAGCCATTTGACTCATGAGATATTTTTATTGTGATGGTCAGCTTTTGACCTGTAAACTTCAAACTTTGGAAACTTATAAACCATAACTTTATTGTTGTTCTACTTCTAATTATGAAAATGACAGATTGTGAATTAATGGTGAGTAAAACTGAACTTAGAATGAATTTTGCAGCAAAGGAATAACAAATCAAACACCAAATTTATCTTGAAACCCCCAAGTTGAGGGAAAACCATCCGGGAAGGGAAATTTCTCTTTCTTCCCAAATTTTATTGGCCAATATGAATGAATATAGATTACAACAAGAGGAAAGGAAGTAAAACAATGTATACACTCCCTCTCTTTACTTGGCTTCTCTGTTTCTACACCTTTCTTCTACAAAATCAACTCCAACTCCAATGGTTTCTTGCTCACTTCTTGCATTAATACTTTGATGATCCATTCCACTTGCTCCCCCTTGTATTTATAGTTGTTCTCATGTCCTCCCGTGCACTAGAGAATGAGAAAGGAGGCACAAAGGAATAGACACAGCCTTAACGCTTCAAATCTATGAATTTTCATGGATTTATTTTATTTTTCATCCATAAGTGATGGAACCACCAATTTTTGGAGATAAGTAGTTACGTAACCATCGGGGCGGTTACGTAATCATTTGGGGTGGTTACGTGTCATCGCAGGGCGGTTACATAATCACCTCTCTGCACAGAGAGAGGTGGTTCTCAGAACTTTATAGACAACTTCTCTTTTTCTATCTTTTTCTTTTTGTTTTTGGTGATTCTATGAATTAGTGTCTTTTTAGGATCCCTATGGATCACACCTCCCCTTATCATGAGGATTTTGGTCCCAAAAAATCTTAGTGGGGGAGTAGATGAGGAAACAACTCCCTCATTTTATCCTTTGAGTACAACCAGGCATGCCTTGGTGTCTTCCCCTTTTTTCCAACCTATCAAAGCCTCGTATGGACCTCTCCTTGTATCTCTGACCTTCTGTTGTAGCACTACATCCTCCTCTAACTCACCCCGAGATTCCAAGATGCAATATTCTATGGAAGGTAGCAACTGACATCCTTTTTCTTCAGAAATCATGGATGGCTCATATAGGTGCAAGTTCTAACAATTTACTACCGATTACATCTCAAGCATGAAGTGTGGAAGGTCAAGTCTGAAAGTGTTTTATCCAACCTACTCAAGTATGGTGAAGGGTTTATACCGTAGTGGCTTGATTTTTCTTGCTTGACCTTGAAGTCTCTCCTTCCTTAAGTAAAGCAAAATTTGTCTCCAACATGAAGCTTATGTTCCCTTCGATGTTGATTGTGCCTATATTTTTACTTGTCTTAAGATTTCTCCAATTTGTCTTTCACCTTGAGATGGATTTTCCGGATCCTCTCAATGAATTTTTGTTCTCTAGTCACCTATGAATCATGTATTTCTTCCTCTTTCTACTTCCTAATTTCTATGTCCAGTGGATTAGTTGATAGATATCCCAAGAATGCTTCAAATTGTGATCAAATTTTATGTGTGTAATGTCTCGGTTATAGGAATATTGAATGTAGGCTAAGGACTCATCCCAAGTTCATGGATATTTACTGTTATACCCTCTGATCAGCTGCACCAAAGTCTTGTTCACTACTTCCATCCATCCATCTATCTAAAAAGTGGAAGGTTATGCTTCTTTGTATCTTGGTGTCCATCTTGTCCCACAACATAGTCCAAAACTTCCCCAAGAACCTAGAATCTTTGTCAGAAACAATAGAATTTGGCAAGCCAAAATGCACCCATACATTAGCAAATAAAAGTTCAGCTTGCCTCACTTTTATTGTCTTTTTACATGCCATAAGAACACACATTTTTCTAAATATATCAACAACAACATATAGATAATCATGGCCATGTTTAGACATCGGTAATCCTCCTACAAAATCCATAGAAATGTCCTCCCAGGGACAAGTAGGGATCGGTAAAGGCATATACAAACATTCCTTCCCGATCTTAGGCTTGCTTATACAACAAAGTTTACATCCTCTTATGAATTTTGATACTTCTTCTTGCATATTCGGCCACTACATATACCTTTACAAGTGGGCCATGGTTTTGCCAACACCAAAATGACCGGATACTTTCATAGTATGTGCTTCCCTCATCAATAGAATTTTTTCCTCCTTTGGCACACAGAGCTTCCCCCATCGGTAGAGCAGCCCATATTTGAGATAATAGTATTCAATTCCTATCTTTTCAGCTCTTCTGACTTCAACGCTGATATGTCACCCCAAATTCTTTATCTTGAGTGCATGCCTCTCCATAATCTTCCTTCGCAAAGGGCTCAAAATGAGAGATAGTGGCCAAACTCGATATTTTCTCCTTTGTGGGCGGCCTAGACAACATGTTTACCATTAGATTTGTGCTGCCTTTCATATACTTGATCACCAAATGGAACTGCTGAAGGAATCCCATCCATTTTTAGTGCATTTCTTGTTGCAATTTAGACCATGCTTACAAATACTGGAGAGGTTTTTGGTCATTATGCACAATAGTTTCTTTATGCAAAAAATAATGTTTCCATCTTTTAATTTCTTGAACTAGTTCATACATTTCTTCACCATATACTGAATATCCTTTAACTACTGAAGTAAAATTTTTAGAATGATAGCACACGAGATTACCTCCTAGAGAAAAATACTCCCATAGTATAATCACTTGCATTTTTCTCTACTTCAAAGGGCTAGAAAAAATTAGTAAGAGCAAGTATGGGCGCATGACTAATTTATAGTTTATAAATTCAAAATCTTTATCATGTCCCTTAGCCCAGTCAAAAATCTTACTCTTTACAACCACTATGTGTAGAGGTGTTGCAATAGTGGAGAATCCCAAAATAAACATCCTCATGTACTTTACTACTCCCACAAAGCTTCTAGTCTCGGTGGCTCCCGTTGGTGTTGGGTAGTTGGTGATGGCTTCCATCTTATTTGGGTCCACTCATAACTCTCATCCTCTAACTACGTTCCCAAGATAGACAAGCGACTGCTTGGAAAATTCACACTTCTTCATATTGCATAAAGCATTTGTTTCTCCTTAAGAACTTACAATTCTTACTGCAAATGGGTTATATGTTCCTCCCATGTGGCACTAAAAATCATAATATCATCTAGATATACAATGACACATGAATATATGAATTTCTGCAATACATCATTCATCAATCTCATAAATGTATCGTACATTACATAACCCAAAAGGAAGTACTAACCACTCATAAAAACCCTATTTTTAAAATTTAGTCTTCCATATATCCTCCTCATTCATCCCGACCTAGTGATAAGATGAATTGAGATCAAACTTTGTGAAGAATTTTACATGTTGAACTCCGGTCCAAGAGATCATCTATGTAAGGGAGTGGATATCTCTGTTCTTTATGGTAATCTTGTTCAAATCCTAGTAATCGATACACATTATCCAAGACCCATCCTTCTTTGGTACCATCAAGATAAGAGAAGAAAAAGGTGAGGTTCTCG
Source organism: Taxus wallichiana var. yunnanensis (assembly GCA_018340775.1). Classification (NCBI taxonomy): domain Eukaryota; kingdom Viridiplantae; phylum Streptophyta; class Pinopsida; order Cupressales; family Taxaceae; genus Taxus; species Taxus wallichiana. The sequence continues at coordinate 413,990,998 of CM031238.1, read as the reverse complement.
ACGTATTACCCTTAATCTATTAGCTCCTGGAGTTGTTTCTTTACTTCTGTACTCTCCAGCAAGGACTACCTATACAATCCGATGTTTGGTAGAGGGGACTCTAGCAAATAATTGAATATCATGCTCTACCTCCCGTTTTGGTGGTAACCCACTGGGAGTCTAGAAAAATTCATGAAAAGACTGAATAATACTATCCAAATCCTTCTTTCCCTTGTTAGAAAAATCTGAAATCTCTATCCCATCTTGCTTATCCTTTAATAAAAGTAAACAAAATTGGTTATTATTTTCCTGAATAAGTCTTTTTTCTTGGTTATCACTTACCATAGCAATTTTTGTCTTGCGTTGGTGTGCCCGGATGTTGTAGTGGATTCCATCCTTTACCCATCTCGTATCGGTTCTCCCTCCTTGTGAATATGACATCCTTGATATACAAGTAAGGACTTCAAAACAACATCAAATGCATCAAGTGGAATTACATCAGATTCTAATACATCTATATACTGAGAATTTATCCCAAACTTGAACATATATCTTCTTGTTACATGCATCTCTACACCCTTCATCACCCATCGCAAATGATATAGATGTGGATGATCATAAGTTTCAAGACCAATATTCTTTACAACCACATCAGAAATCAAGTTAGATTGAGAACCAATATCAACCAAAGCATTTACCTTAGTTCTCTTGATTTGGATTTTGATCTGGAATAGTTTACTCATCTCTTCTTCCTCCTCATGCCTATTGATGTTGGTGGCTATACATTCAAGCCTCTCGACTACATCAAAATCATCCTCTATTTCCACCTCCCCATCTATCTTTACAAATGTCATGAATTTATTTGATTCCTTGGTTTGGTTCTTTGGATGTAACTCCGGATGTAACTTCCAACATGTAACGTCGGTATCACCATTGATATCACAATTCTTAAAAAAAATCTTGGGATCTTTATAAGTATTGAAAGTAGTGTAAGTTTGTTTACCTTTCCTTTTTATTTACCTTTAATACTTATTTTTCCCCGCTTTTTTTCTCCCGATTTTTTGACTATTTCATCTTTATCTTTTCTTCTCATTTCTTCCTTTCATTGTCAATATAGTATGGTTGCATGCAAGCTTCATTGAGATCCTTGGGCTTCACGGAGATAAAATTCCTTAGAAGGTGAGTGTGAAGTCCTCCCAAATACTTGGTCGAATATCCTCATCCTCCAAATCCATATTAAGCAACATGGCTTATCTCTAAAACTTCATAGTATATCCTGAACACTTTGACCACTACCTTGTCTAAAGTACTGCCATTTAATCATTTGATCACCTTATGGCCAATAGGATAAAATTTAGCTCTAATAAATTCTTTATATTCCTCCTAAGATCTTACAATATGATGTTTCATCTTTTCACAAGTGGCTAGATGTGTTTCCTACAAAACCAAGACATGTCCTTCTATTTTCGACGTAAAAAGGTGTTCCTTTGTGCCTTAGTAACATCATGAACACTAAAGTAAAGATCCAACTATTTTAATGATTTATCTAATAACTCTGCATCTACTTGTCCTTCAAATCTCTTAAATTCAACCTAAGTTTCAACTTTAAAAGGAGCATGATTAGATTTTTCCTTCTCTTTTACAACTAGATTTTCTTCTTCGCGCCTTCTTCTACATCTTCCTCATCTTGGCTCTTTCCTATGCCAAAATTTTTGGCTAAGGCTCAAACCATTGATTCCATGTTATCTTGCTTGACGTAATCCATATTTCTCATATCCCAAAGTTCTTGTTGATGTCTATACATCCTATCCATCATGGTCTTTAGCATCTCAATTCTATGGACCAAGTTCTCTTCATCCATTTGATCTCAAAAAAATTTTGCACTTCTTCATAGAAATATCAGATTGCAAGGTAAAATTATTTTCCTTTGACCTTTCCATTTTTATACAAATCAAAAGAATGAATACCACAGTCCTGGATACTTATTGCTCTCTCCGATAGACAAATGATCTGTAAACTTCAAAATTTGGAAACTTACAAACCACAACTTTATTTTTGTTCTAATTCTAATTATGAAAATGATATTTTTGAATTAATGGTGAGTAAAAATGAACATAGAATTAATTTTACAACAAAGGAATAACAAATCAAACACCAAATTTATCCTGGAAACCCCCAAGTTGAGGGAAAACCATTCGGGAAGGGAAATTGCTCTTTCTTCCCAAATTTTATTAGCCAATATGAATGAATACAAATTACAACAAGAGGAAAGGAAGTAAAACAATGTATACACTCCCTCTTTTACTTGACTACTATGTTTTTCCACCTTTCTTCTACAAAATCAACTCCAGCTCCAATGGTTTCTTTCTCACTTCTTGCATTAAGACTTCGATGATCCATTCCACTTATTCCCCCTTGTATTTATAGTTGTTCTCATGTCTTCCCATGTACTACAGAATGATAAAGGAAGCACAGAGGAAGAGACACAGTCTAGACACTTCAAATCCATGACTATGTATGGATCTCTTTTATTTTTCATCCATAAGTGATGGAACCTCCGGTGTATATTGGAGGTTACGCAACCATTGGGGTGGTTACATAATCATTCTTCTATGTAAGGGGTGGTTATGCAACCACCAGAGCAGTTACACAACCACCTCTCTACACAGAGGGGTGGTTCTATAATTTTATAGATAACTTCTCTTTTTCTATATTTGTCTTTGGGTTCTGGGTGATTCTAATGAAGTAGTGTCTTTTCTGGATCCCTATGGATTAGTTTGGGATTGTTTTAAGGAGTGTGATAAAAATGATGATCTATCTCAAAAGGGGAAATAACATCCCTTTAGCCTCCCTTATTTTTGTGTCAATTTATTCATTTTATGTCTTAAAGGTATCAAAAATATATAAAAATGGTTAATACATCATGAGATGATATAATTGAGTTGTAAGCACCATTTTCTAGAACAGAAGATGGGGAAGATAAAATGGGAGTGGTCTCTCAAATAAAACTTTGAACTTGGTCCTCCAATTTTGTCTACTAAGGACCATACCGAGCGAAAAGAGGAAGAAATCCCAACATCTCCTACCAATAAAAGAAAGAAAAAGGAAAAACTAGTTTAGTCATTTTTATTTTAGTTATATCTCGATGGAGATACTAAGGGGAAAATCCTCAAAGATAGGGAAGAATAAGAAGAATAAGGTTGCTCATTAGTCATGAAGAATCCAGTAAGATGAAAAACTGGTGGTTAGAAACATGGAAAGCATGAGGGATGACATAGAGGTGAGGTAGAGCATTGTACCCAAAGAAAGGGAAGCATTTATTCACAAAACACCAATGAGGGATCCGAGGAAAAACAAAGGGAAGGCCCCAATTAAATAATAAGTTGATAATATACCTCCTACACCAAGTGAAAGTATAAAATATAACTATGCATTAGCTTTGTATAATGTTGAGAGGATTATTGAAGAATAGAGGAGATAAATCCTTCTCATAAAGAAAGTAATAAAGGAGAAGGATGAGACCATTCAATCACTCCAAAAGTTATATATTGAGGAGGCAGTCACTCAACCATTTAATGCAAATCCACCACCCACCCAAAATGAATTTGTAGATATAGAATCTTCTCAAACACATTTTATTCCACCACATGTTGATTTAGAGGAAATTATTGAAGATCCTGATCAAGCAACCCAAAATACACTTGTTGCACACAAGGAGATCGCAGATAGCCATTCAAATAGACATGATCCAACCTTATACTATAATAATATGGTTAAAAAGAGAAGATACAATATAGGAAAAATAATTTAAATGACAACATAAAATAGAAAAATTTGAAAGAGAAATTGAATAAATTAGAAAAGAGAAGGAAACCTAGGAGATAGAAAAGAAAAAAATTGAAAAGAGGATTGAAGATGCATGTTATGTGGGAAATCATATGTTGGCTTGATGAAAACCATCTTCCATTTACAGTATGTTTATGCTATAACAATATTTTTTGTGAGTGTTATTCATGATTTATTGTAACCTCCCTTATGATATGGAAGATGGGAAACAATTTGTAGAGGCCTTTTGTGATGGCAAATGAGGAAAAAAATCATTTATGAGTTCTTTCTACATGGACTCTTAATACCCCAAAACACCACATTCTTGATCAATATTTATGTAGGAGAATTCCAGCTAAGAGATTTTGCATCCCTATTACAAAATCAAATCAACTAGGATGCTCACACAAATGAATTTTAACATACTAATAAGTCTAAGTAAAGCCTCGTATATTCTACCCAACTATCTAAAAACATATTATTTTGTTTCAAAATCCAAAATGTGGGTATACTCTCTAGCCCTTGATGGAATATATGAATCTAACTTGCTGACTTATATAAAGGCATGCACAAACTTCTTCTCCAAAAAATAAAATTTGGCCATAAAATTCAAAGAATCGTATGTGGGATTTACTATCTTATCCATTGGGGAAAAGGATCCAATATCCTATACCAATTTGAAATGATAAATGAGAAGAGCTATGGATGTGGCGAAATCAATCGTTGAAATTAAAAAGGATTGGGTTGTATTGTGGTATAGACCTCCTCTTTTACTGGTTCCAACACCACCTTGAGGATGCAATGGAGATCGAACACAAATGAGTTTGAAAAGTGGCTTCAGAGAATTATTGAAAATAGTGGACATGGATAACTCTGACCGAAAGGATTGAATGGATTTGTTTCAACAATATAACCTAAATCAAGGATGAAAACATGAGAGGAAAAAATGATGAAAATTCCTTTCAGGACATGCATTAAAGTAAGTGTGGGAGGATGATGAGACCCATAAATGCCTCATTATTTACTTTTTATTGAAAGTGTTAACCAACTTAGACTAGAAATGTGAATTTGATTATAGTTTTAGAAACTTGTATTTGAATTAGAGTTATCAATTTAAACACATATTTAGTCTTTTTGATACCACTAACAACTTAGAATAAATGAAAGATCTATTATTGTTTCGAGATCAAAATTGGTGTACAAAGTATTGTTTATGATTCTTTCTCTGGACCATACATTATTTCAGCTTTGAACCATACAATGTTCCAACTCCAGCCCATACATTGTTCACACTCTAGACCATATATTGTTCACACTTTGGACCATACATTATTCAAGTTCTATACCATACATTGTTCCATCTCTAGACCATGTATACATCTAGCTCCGGACTATGCATACTTCTAACTCTAAACCATCTACACTTCTAGCAATGGACATGTTGTACTTGTAATCAGTATTTGTAAACTAATATGTACTTGTAATATGTATATTCCAAATTGACATAATTGATTTCAAATGATGATTAAACTGAATACAATGATAATCGATCGTGCCCTTTCCCCCTTGCATATATTTTTTTAACCTCCCACAAACCATATTATAGAAATATTTGTTTGTTTTTTATTCTATGCAAACATGAAGGCCTAAATTTGGGTAAGGATATGAAATACTCTATTACAAATCTCATAGGAATTTCATCTAATATTCAATCATTCATCAACTATACACAACTTCATTTACTAATACACTTTTTTCAAAGGACACATGTTCTTAGTCTAGATAGCTAGAACTTAAAAAGTCATACCTTTTCTCCTTATATGATGACAAACCTTCATTCACTCTTTCTTACTTTTATTTACTCTTCTCTAGCTCTTAACTTCAAACAAGAAAATTTTATCCTTTTGGCATTTACTTACCTATCACACCTTTTTCTTATGTGCACAAGATCATACCAAGATTATCTCAACTATAAAAATGATTATAAAGCTATATTTTATCCACTTCTTCAAAAATTGACTAAAAGTCCCTTTAAGAGCTCTTGAGAACAATGTGCTTGCATCATTTAAGATTGAAATATTTGGTTTATACCCACAACAAGCTAATAATGTCTCCAAGTACCCTTTTCCCTTGGAATGGTATGTAGTAAGTTTCATGGGACAAATCAAAGAACTTCTCTTCCAAATACCTCATTTACTTTCTTAGGTTCACTTTTTACTACTAGCCCTCTTGGCACTCAAGTTTTCAATACATAGTTTCTCCCGTGGAAGATTTCAAGTCATTATCAAAGTACTTTTGAGTACCCATTTTGAATTTTTAATAGTCCCCAAAGTTCCAATCTTGATATCAAAATCTTATACCTTTTTCCTTAGTAAACTAATCTCTCAATTAGGTATTCAAGAATGGTTATAGTCTGGTATAGGGGATTGGTAAGGATATCTTCAAATTTACTTAAATGAAAACCTAAAATGATTTCAAATTCATTTGATGGGATTTAATACTGTGTTATCTTCTAATTTTCAAACCTAAACTCGATGATTTAAGGCTTCAAATCTTATGTTTAATAACAAACCCTAATTGTGACTTCAGGACCACCTGCGAAGCTTGTTTGAATTATAAAATAACATTAACTTGATTTAAAGACCTGATATTTGACCTCAAGATTGTTTTTCACTCCCTCCTCAGTCCTTGGTTACCAATATTAGGCAATAATAAGGTAAACTTGATCTCAACTCAAAATTGGAATAATCATGTATGTTATGATAGGGTATTCAAAACCCCGATCCCTAAATAGTTTAATTTGTGAATTCCTTCCAAAGGCATATACCTTTCCATCCTTCTCATGCTAGCAATGGATGCAAGAAAAGGACTTCAGAAATCTAATTACAATTGATTCTTCCTTAATAGACCTTTAGAGACAAAATGCACATATTAATACCCCATTGTATCAAGATTGATCTATATACAAATATTTATTTGTTGATCCTTTAACAAGGTTGGAAACTATTTTGAATAAGATACTTCACTCACTTATTGGTGTACTAAAGTATGAATTTGTTTTCAAGAAAGAAAAACATCCTAAATAGTCATAGTTTAGTTTTGCAAGAACCTTCCAGATTATCCAACTTACTCAAAATGATTCTACTATCTCATGGCCTAAAAGAACTCATAAGCTCACCTTTCATAATAAAGTTACTATTACAAACTCTTCTTCATAAAGTTCACAATAAAATATATAAATAATCTTGTAAGAACACAAATTAACAGATTAGCACACTCACATACATTCACTTACATGTTAAAAATAGGGTGTCCACTACTCCACTTCCATGAAATGTCTATGAAAACCAAGTAGCTCTCCATGTCCATCTATAAAATCACATTCCTTTAACTGTGACATCAAGGGAAACTCATAAATGTACAATAAGGAGATAAATATACAATGTAAAATAGAGTTTTATTTAATAGACCGTGGTTTTACATATAAAATTCTCTCTTTATCTCTCTCCTCGCCTTCCTCCTCCTCTAGGAATGAGTCTTATAACTAATTATTTCTCAAATTTATGCCATATAATTCTCCTTTCATCAACCCTAACCATCCCTTACTTGACTCATTATGCTCACACATGATGTATTACATCATTTTGAACATTTTACCAATGCATATCCACATATTTAACTCCTCATACACACTTTGGACCATCAACACATTCTCTTTACTCCTTAAATCCTCATTATTTTCTCTCTTATATAAGCTTAGAATTTTAAACCTTGGAAATGGAGGGAAATCTTGTAGTTTGAATTTTTGAATATATTGGCTCTAACTAGCACTCGCTTTTTACATCTTATGTCTCTTCTCATGATTTCTTAACCCCATAAACATGATTATAAAGAAATTTTTACATTCTTGTAACATATTTCTTTGATGCCCCTGCATCATACTCCTAAATTATCAATATGTCAATGAAAATTTAAAAATTAAAATTATAACATGGTGTCCAAATGAAAATTGAACTTGACCCAATTGATTCCAAATGATGGGAAAAAATAGTAGTTACAATTTTAGTTGTGTAGAATGAAGGTAAGATGATAGCTCATTGTTAACCTCTTCTTTTGATTCTCACGATTTTATTGAAAATTTAAAATAATATGATTATAACATTTGATTCATGATAACATTTGATTCATGATTCTATTAAATGTAAATTATAGATTAAAATAAAGCAAAACAAAAAACAATACAAGGAAAGACATATATGATGGAATACATTACCTAATAGTATTGATCTTATATATTTCATGTATGAGAATGGGAATCTACCTATTTTAAATATTGTCATACAAGAAATACAGTTAATACTGAAATAGAGTACCTTCCGCATTCTAATTTTAAAGGAATACAAGTAATATGTATGGCATCCACATATTAGGGCCAAAACACTAATAATACATTGTCAATCTGGTTCACAAGTAGTGTAATGAAAAACACATGGAAAATATGAAAATGAACAGATTCTTCCCATTCTATTCATTCTTATACAATAATGTATCTCATTCATTCTAATATGATGCAAACTATACTTTCATATCCATAAAATACATACTTTTAGCTCTGGACCATCCATACATCTAGCTCCTAACCATCCATATTCCTTCTCTTACAACCTTCTATCTCAATCCTACGATATTTCCTAAATGTTCATAATGTACATAATAATTCCCATTGCAATCATTTCCTATAGAATGCACATCTACCCATTCTTTTCATTCTCATATAACCATCTTTCTCATTCCTTCTATATTTTCTGAATGACTAGAATGGATATATGCCCATTCTAATCATATCCTATAATATGAGAATGGACATATTCCCATTCCATTCATTCTCATTCCCTATAATATGAGAATGGACATCTTTCCATTATATTAATTTTTAATCCTTCTAGATTAACTTTATGGAAATGAACATTTGGCCATTCTATTCATCATCAAACAACCATACTTCTCATTCCTTTTATATTTTCTAAATGTTCATAATGAATAATTTCCCATTGTAATAATTTCCTATAGTATGTGAGAACTGAAGCTGCCCATTCTATTCATTAACATGCAACCATCTTCCTCATTCCTTTTATATTGTATGAGTGACTATAATGGATATATACCCATTCTAATCATATCCTATAATATGAGAATAGACATCTTCTCATTCCATATGATATGAGAATGTACATATTCCCATTCTATTCATTCCCAAACAATCATACTTCTCATTCCTTCTATATTGCTTGAATGTTTATAATGGATGATTACCCATTGTAACCATTTCCTATAGTATGAGAATGGGAAATTTCTTAGTTTATTCATTATCATACAACCATCTTTCCCATTCCTTCAATATTGTATGAATTACTAGAATGGATATATGCCCATTCTAATCATATCCTATAATATGATAATGGAAATATTCCCATTTCATTCATTCTCATTCCTTATATCAAAATGAGAATGGACATCTTCATTAATTTTCATTTTAAATTTCCTTTATGTGAATGGATTTTTTTATTCATTCAAATAACCATACTTCTCATTCCTTCTATATTTCCTAAATGTTTAGAATGGAAAATTACCCATTGTAATCATTTCCTATAGTATGAGAATGGGCAGCTACCCATTCTATTCATTATCATACAATCATATTTCTCATTCCTTATATATTTTTGAATTCATAGAATGGATATATGCCCATTATAATCATATCCTATAATATGATGATGGACATATAATATGACCATTCCATTCATTATCATACAATCATTTAGTATTAATTATTCCCTCCGAACCATTCATAATTTCAGCTTCGTGTCATACATACTTTTAGCTCCAGACCTTATATACTTCCAACTCTAGACCATACATATTCATCATCTGACATCTAATCATTTAATACTCATTTATTCTATATTTCTTTTATTATAATGGACATATTCCCATTCTATTCATGAGTCATACAACCATATTTTTCATTCCTACTATTTTTATCGAATGACGAATGGACATATAGTCATTCCAATCATTTCTTGTAATATGAGAATGGTCATATCCCCATTCTATTAATTATCATATAATCATCTTTCTCAGTCATTCTATATTTTAAAACTTAATGAGGATGAAGATATTCATATTCTATTCATTTACATACAATCATAGACTTTCTCATTCCTTGTATATTTTTTTATTTTAGATGAATAAATACTTTTACTTTGAGCTATTGATCAAATGGGGGCTGGCTGAATGGGGTACCACCCTTATAATATAGAAGGATAGTAGCCTTATAAATCAGTAAAAAGGTGTTCAAAAACAACTTAAATTATGAAAAAGCTAAAACATCAAAAATTGAGGTGATATTAGACAAGTAACCTTAGAAATAGCAAAAAAAAACTAAAAACATGACAACAAGGTAGACTGAAAATCATACATCCAAGAGATTGATAATGTCCAAGTGTTGGGCCTCCTTTCCCTTGTCCTTACTAATGCCAAGCTTTCCACTAGAACCCAACTTAGAAATATTCGCAAGAAATGCATATGCAAAGCCTACCGATGCGCGAACAACCACAATCCAAGAAAGAACATGCCCAGCTTATCTCGGTTAGCTTGGTGATATTAAGATGAGAAACATGAGAAGGTTCTATCCTTTAGAGTGAAAAATTTTGTCAACCGACATGACAAAATTCAATAATATTTTATTTTTTCTCTCCAATTCATCACTCACCATGTGATCGATCCACCGTGGAGAGGTAGAATACCCTTCCGAGAAGATGAGAAATTCCAAACACTCATGTTTGACTACTTTATCCAACCCCAATTAGTGAGGAGAAATAATTAAATGTTTTACAATGGCCACCGCAACATCTTTATCAAGGTTAATGAGGATCATATGAGATACAAATACCCATACAATTTCTAAATTCATATGCACCCTCCTCGACAGCTTGCAAATAATCAAACCCGATGATGATGAATTTGATTAAATTCGTTACAAATGAAGAGCCCATGCAAAAACCTTGAGCAGATGATAAGGAGGAACAAAGGTGGAGAAATAAATTTATGTCTTCTATCCACACATGTGTAGAATGGGAAGGGGGAGATCCATACTACACTCATGTAGACACCTAGAATTTAGCTTGAATAATTTAAATACTTAAATTGTGCTAATTATCCCCTTTCCCGCAAATTGGTGACATATCATCAATAGTGCTCATCTTCTCTCCTATCATCATTAATTAATTACATTGTGTTAATTAATTCTTTTATTTAAAAAATACCCTAATTAACGACCTTCCATTAATTAATCCTTCCTTCTATCTAGACTAATTACTTATTGTTAATTAATTAACTTCCCCTTTCATTAAATCAATAAGTCATTATTTAGTTGATTTAATTCCCTTCTATAGTCTAAATCATGCTAATATTCCTCTAAAAATCTTTTATAAGCTTGCACACCTATTAATTAATCACTTTGGTTAATTAATAAACCCCCTTTATCCACATGAGTCACTAAAGGACAAATTAAACTCTCCTAAAGTTAACTCAACCCTTTCTAAACCCCCTTATCCACAACTAACTCAACATCTCTATTATCCCACATACAAAGGGATGTAGAGATTCCTCTATCCATTGGGCTATATAAAGATCCCTCCTCCTACCTTTACACTTACACCTAATTCTTGAGAAACAAAATAAAGCATATAGTACATACACTATAAGCATTTTGTCATCCTTCAGCATTTCACCATTATAAGAGCTAAGCCTCATTATTGAATTTATCCATCTAAGCTTTTGGTTCATATGGAAATAATAAAAGTGGTCTTGTAGCCATGCTTTGATGAGCTTCCATTCATAATCCATTGAAGATGAAACAATCAACTTTGATTGCCATGAATCTACCTAGGTTCATTTAGTTGTTTTGGTGATCTAAAGAGTAGAGGTTTTAATAATTAACATGTTAGTTTGATTTCCATTTCAAATTTCTGATGCAATAATGTTGTTATTTAATCTTGCTTAGCTCTTAATGTGATGGTGTTTAGATTTTGATTTAACTTTGTTATTAGGACTACTAGGTGTTAGTTCTAATTTTCTTAACTTAGTTAAACAAAACCATGCACACATTTGGCATGCCTGGTGGGAGGGATCCTTTGTCCCTTAGTATTTTAGTTTAAATTGTGTTGTTTTTGGCTAACCCCTTTCTATGCACATATGTAAGGTGATTTTTATGCTTTTTGATATACTTACATGTGTAGGATTTTATTGAGAAATTTCATTTTTATGGGTTATTATCACTTTTGAACTAACATTCTAAAATTTGACCATTTTATACTTGCTTGTGTTATTTATCCATATTTTGACATCATAACTGGGTACATTTTCTTTAGGAGGTACATAGGTACCCCAAACAACACACAGAAAGCTAATCCATGCACATGCACCACATCAAGTGTGCATATGCATTTACTAATGTATTGTACCTTCACTCTAATCAAAACCATTTCCAGCAGCGCAAACCATAACCTAGCGCACACACCATAACCATATGCTAGCGCAACATGCCATACTCTAGCGCAACATGTGTTTTTACCGCTAGCACAGGAACCTATATCGTGGTGCATATGTGTCTCCTGCGCCAGCCGCACATGCCTTGTTTAATTTTCCTAGTTTTGTTTTACCACTGTGGCGCATACGCCTTTACCTTGGTGCACCACCCACATCTTAGTGCATATATCTATCGAGTAGCAGTAGCATAGGTACACTATCGGTTTAAAAGTACAATGAGGTGCACACACCTCTATCTACTAAGCACATACACTCTATCTAGTTTCTCGCTCTTTTTTTACTCTTTGGCACATATGCCTTTACCTTGGCACATACGCCCACATCTTAGCACATACACCTCTCAGTAGCATAGGAACACTGCAGTTCCAAAAAACATAGAGGGGCGCATCCACCCTAATCTGCATGCACTTGCCCAAACCTACACGCAGGTGCTTCAATCTTAATTAACATGCATATTTCAGTTTTCTCCAATTTTGTATGTTAAAGTGCTAATTTCATTGCAGGTTTAATCTAACTAGTGCTTATTTTTGCAGGTATGTTTACATGTTTTTTCTAGATTAGATAGACTTTGCATGATTTTTTAAAAGATTAAGGTCCTGTATGTTCTTCCCTCGTGTTCTTTGGGGTGATCATGGGAATTAGAAATGATTCTTAAGTCTTTTTATGCTTTGAAATTGTTGAGAATATTTGAATTGAAATGAGTTAAATTGGTGTGTTTGAATTAAGTGTTTTCCATTTGGTATTTTCTTGGATTTTAGAAACGTCACGTATGATCTTCTCTTGCATCCTTGGACGATCTTGAGAATCAAAAATGATGTTTATTCTCTTTATGGAAAATTACTAACCCATTGTGCAGAGACCAAAACACACGCTTGCCAAAGAAAGGTGGAATCGAAACAAAATCAAACTACTAATATAGTTGTCATGCAGGTTGCCAAAAGGTGTTCAAGTAAACCACATCAAACTAAAAAAGATAAAAAGAACACCATATTCAAAACACTGTATTGTAGGTTTCAGAAAAGGGTAAGTCCATATCCACTCAAAACTCAAACATAACCCATTTGGTATAACACCTTAAGCTAAAACAATGGGGGTGGGACCAGAACCCCAAAGTATTCCACATAAGAGGGAACCTTGCAGGATGAAATGGGAAGTGCTCCGCACAACCTACTTGACTAGTTGTTCCTTATGAGTTAGCGTTATCGGTTGTCTGTATGGTGACCCCAGTGATAGTACACATGGACACACTAGTTTCCCATTGTGCTTGAAGGTGGTAAAGTAAAGCCAAGATACTCCCAAATTAGTCATTGTGACTTTTTGGGTAAATCAAGCTCGCTTAAGAAATCTTGGTAACACCTAGTTGAGAGATCCACCTAGGAAGATATCTTTGGCCAGAGCCCACTTTGACTCAAATAAAATTCTTAGTTAAGAGCTATTGTTCATCATGAAACATGTGAAGCATTACTTTTGCTTAGTTTTTCACTTTCCCTAAGGTGAGGCGAAATTATGCCAAAGTAAGGCCAAAATTTTTGACCCTCATTTTGATCTACTTCCTTCACTTTCTTTTGACACTTTGTTGATCAAAGAAGAGTGATTACCTTTGCGTTATCAATTGATTGTTTTTTCCACTTTTTTGTCCGTTTACACCCATCCATGTTTGTGGCTGGGTTGTTAAACATCTAAAGTGTGTGGAGATGTTTTTATATCATTGGTAGCCTTTTTTATCTTGATACCCAAGTCAAGATTGTCATCATAGTTAGGCTTGGTTCATCACTTTGATTCTCCTTTAAATGTTATCTTGTTTATATCGTGTCACTACAATTTTGGTGTTTACATCTTGTTTCTTGTAAACTTGACCTAAATACTTATATTGTAAGGTTACACTATATACACTTTAACAATTCCTAGGTATACTATAGCTTTAGTTTAATTTCAATTATTACCTTGATTTTGAAAAGTGTTGAGTGTTACCACTTGTGCGTGTTATATCAATATCATCTTGATATCAATACCTTAATTTCTCGCAAAGTTTGGTTAACATATCTTGGTGAAATTGTTGTATCACTCATAATTATAACTGTACACCTTTTGGAATATAGGTCTTGATTGAATTTAGGCTTGATTCTAGTATACTTTATTTGGAGGTCACATTAACTTCTTGTTATTAATCATGCCTTTTTCATTTATTTCAACTCGACATAAGTAGGGACATTTTTTAATCATCATACAACACAAACTATCATTTGAAATAGACTTAGGAAGTACTCCATTTAACTAAATGGTTTACAAACAAAATTTGTGTGATTGTGTCTCATTCATCATTTTGACTTATCCATTTATGACAATCACTTTGATCCATTAATCCTTTATCATTCATTATTATTTGGTCATTGTTTATCACTTAAGTTTGAGTGGTGTTGTGTTTTGAGCTTGTATGATTGTTCCTTGCGATCATTCACCTTATAGACTTATATTTCTAAGGAAAATCCTTTCGAGCCTTTGATTCTTTGCACTCACAACTTGTTGTCCAAACCTTGTTGGATTGTTGAAATTACGTTATCATGATGTATGTTTTTCTTAGCTTCCTTTTTGGAAAATCACACAAGCATCCCCATCTTTGCAAAATGTCTAGTTGGTTGTCATTATGTTTCCCAAATCAACATGAAACCTTCTTCACTTTGAAGAAGTTTGATCATATAATTTAGGTCTAGACCTTTGAACCCAAAACACACAAAAATGACTGATTATCACAAGGTCCCTTATACATACAACAATAAGGAATCAAAGTTTTAGTGTACAAATCAAAAGATGCCCATCATGACCAAACCTCATTTGGTTCTTCATGCTAGAGAACCCATTCGGGTAACCTGTTCCCCACCTTCATCTCATAGTTGGTGGTATGGTTTGGACACTTCTAATCCAAATTATTATTCAGTTCCCCCACCCTTCTTCTAATTCTAATCCAAACATTTCCTCTTCTTCTGAGGATTCCAATCCAAATATTTCCTCGACTCTTCTAATGATTCAGATCCAAACTACTATTCAGATTCATCTAATTCAACTCCTAAGTCACGGTCCTCCCCTTCTTCGTAAGACCTCTATTATCATTCACCTAAACAATTTTCTCCTCCTCTAAATATTTGTGCCACCAAAATTATCTTCATCATTCATCTAATGCACTCCTACGTCATCCTACATCGCAGTCCTCCCTTTCTTCATAGGACACCTTTTTCAAGACCCCGAACAACATCTTCTTCCTTTGAATATATGTGTGACTCAAATCCCTCTAATCAAAAATCTAATACAATTATTGAATCACGGTCCTCTCTTTCTTTTGCAGACCCTTGTTATTATTCATCCAATATAATTATTGAATCATGGTCCTCCCCTTCTTTGTAAGACATTCTTCATCAATCACCCCCACAAATTCTTCCTTCTTTGAAGATTTGTGTGACTCAAAGTTCTTCGATTAAAACATCTGAATCAATCCATGTGTCACAATCACAGACTTTGGACTTAATCCTACTAGTTTATAGATGATATATCATCATATAGGTAGGTCCACACCACCTTCTTCTACTCCTGAGACATCTAGCTACACATCTTCTTCGTCCCCCACATCATCTTCTTCTATCAATCATCATCAAACATCTTCTAAGTCTTCCACACCAAGTGAACCTCTTTCTTCAAATTAACCCCTGGTGATTGATCAACAACTCATACCGATTGACATCTTTCAGAATGAAGAAACAATCAGGGCATTTATAGGGGGCACATGAAGATATTCCTTTAGAATATTACGAGCAAGGATTCTCTTTAGCTTCGATGCGCCACATATTCTCGAGGAAAATGTTGATTCCTTTTATCAAGAAACAAAGGAAGAGCCTCAAATCATGCAACTTGATCCTCCTCTTATTCTTCCATCTTCACATTCTTCATTATGTGAAGAAACTCCTTGGTCTTGCATTGATCCATGGCCTATCTTCTCATCACCCAATCACTCTTTATCTATCATAATTCCTCAATCACAATCTCTTATGGGGTCAATTTCAAGTAGCCCTTCATCTTCTTCTAGGTGTGGGTCACCTTCTAGTAGCCTCCCTACTTTTTGTGGGACATTTTTAGTAGTCCACTATCTTATATTCTTGGGGAACACCCAACTAGCCCCTTATCTTCTATGTATGGATCACCCCGGGTAGTCCATCATCTTCTATTCTTGGGCCACATCCTAGTAGCCCATCATCTTACATCTATGGGTCACATCCTATTCTTGTCCTAGTATCCCTTCTTTCTTCTATTCTTGGGGGCCACATCCTAACAGCCCTTCATCTTCTATCTATGGCTCACCTCCCAATAGCCCATCTTCTTCAATCCTTGACCATATCCTTTTCATCCATCACATTATTCTTCTACCAAATATTGTGGCAAGCCCACTTTGCCATTCCTCTCATCAATTCTAAATGTCCACGTTCTTCTCTCACTTCTCAGGATCAGACAAGTCAAGCATTAGCTTATAAGAAACCCAGATAGGTTCTTTATCAAGCCAAGATCAAAAATTTGAAGAGATCCAAAGCTACCAACAACTCCAATGATCATAAAATCCAAAATCAAACGTGATTCTAGAATGCACACCAACATACCCATCAAGTATGGTGCAAAGTATAAAAACTTATGGATAGGGAACTCAAACTCCCACATACGAAACCCATGTTTCAAAACAAATCATAGTCATTTGTTGAGTGTGAACTCACCACGATCATTGAGATCAGGGATAATATCACTCTTGATAAACAAATGCACTTAGTCTCCCTTATTAAGGAAGTCACACACATCGTTGTTGGATCCTATCACACAAAGTGACATTATTGGTCCTAACTTCCAAAAAATCTAAAAATCATAAAATAGTTCAAAAATACAAAAAAATGAGAAAACATTAAAACATTACAAAAAAAAAATCAAAGGTACAAAGATCAAACATTGCAATTAGGTATTGCATACACATGGATGTTCTTTCTTTCCTTTCTTTCATATTCATTTGCAAGTCATCTACACCATTTTCATCCCTTCGATGTTATTGTGGTTAGCCTATTCACACACATTTTGTGACATTTATCTCTATGGTATCCATTTGAACTTGGTCTTTCATAACCTTGGTAAATTAAAGAATGACTGACCTCTTAGAGATCCTATCACTATTCTCATATAATAAACTTATTGGGAAGAAATTTTGGACGTATTTTTGACACTAGCCAATGTCATCATTAAAATCACTTCCACATCCTTCCATCAAGCCATCAGTGGTTCTTAACCCCTTGTCAAACAAGAGAGCTGAAATAAGTTTTCAGAAAGCAAAAGAATCAAAATCAATCAATCAAAAAGCAAAAGCTAAAAGAAAAAGAAAATTGATATATAACTCTCTCTTGGGGTATTTCCAATAATCTCTACTAGGGCTATGGATGTCCTGACTGATAGTAGAGAAATGTTGTGATTAGAATCAAATGCATCTCCATCGAGGTTATGGATGCACTGGCTGTGCAAAGGGAGCAATGTACGGCTCTCCTTCCACAATCCATTCACAAATCACCTTTCAAACTAAATCATTCCTACACATTGACTAGTGTCTTCACTTACTATCTATCAACTCTTTCCTTTAAGAGGTAATTCATTTCCACGTGCACACACGGGATCTCGATGAGTAAAATAGGATTAGTATGTTATCAAGTGTTATTTTTTGGACCTTGTTCAAACTTTCTTTAACGCGTGTCTTTTCTCATGATTTGTGCCTTGGGCTAATCACTTTTTCATCAACACCTTCTAAATCTTTTCATAGCATCTTTTGTTCTTCAAAATCATTTAGAACATCCATGTGTATAGGATGGCCTTTTTGCTATGTTTTTGGACACCTTTGTCCCCCTTTAATAAATCAATCACCCACTTCCTTTCTATCACATGTTTCTTGGCTAGCTTACATTGGGGGCATCCTTGCTCCCTCATGATTGAACCTATTTTATATATTGGCCTTGATCCCCTTCTATCTATGAAGATTTTTTCTTTGAATACTCCCACCTAATCATTGGGGCATATCATATCTTCACTTTCTCGTATGTTTGACATTCTTCCCTTGTACATCCCATCTATCACTGGGGGCATCCACACTTCTTTGTCTTCCTGTACATAGCTTCAGAAAACTTATAGAAAATCACAAAAACATTCAAATATGTTTTGAGAAAAAAAAAACAATATAAATCATCCTACAAAACATCACTCTTTGGTTCTCGCCTAAGCTTGTGTGTGACTCACGGATCATCTTGATCTACCTCCATCAACAAAGTTGGTTTTCTTACTATGTCTATACTCTGGGGTATAATGAGTTGTTTGGTACTATTTCATAGTGCACGATTGCTTTTCATAGGACCCAAGTGTCCTCCGTTATTCCCCTTGCATGTATCATTTCTTTGGGCACAATATTTTAACCCTTATCGTTAATTCACATAGGTCATAATTAAAGCTTGATAAAAAAACATTACATTGTGTTTCTCTATTAGGTTAGCTTGTTTATTTTCTCGTATTGCATTACATTATGTATGTTGCAAGGAGTTAGGCATCTTTTAATTTCTCATATTGCATTGTATTTTGTATGTTGCATGGAGTTGGTGTTTTCAGTAATGGATAATTTTTCATAGTATGGCTTTTCATGTCATTCTACTTTTGTCGTATGTTTATATTTTTAATAAGGACCGATGACATAGATCTTTGTAAATATGATGGCAATAAAGTTGTTTCAATACACTTTGGATGAAATATTTCTTTTTCTTCCCATATTCATTTCTTCTACCTCACCCTCTTATCCACACTATTCTTCTATGCTTCACATGGGGCATCCTACCCCTCTCCTTTCTTCTATCCTCTGTTTCTCACCTTTTCGATCGTCATTCATCATATTTTATCACCCCATCAACACTCAGGGGGCATCTCTCACTTCTACTAATTTTTCTTCCACCCCTTCAAAATTTAATCCATCTTGTACTATCTTTGAAGTGGTTTCATTTACACCACCCCAAAGAGGAAAATGTAGACACCTATAATTTATCCTGAATAATTTAAATACTTAAATTGTGCTAATTATCCCCTTTCCCACAAATTGGTGACATATCGTCAATAGTTCTCATCTTCTCTCATATCATCATTAATTAATTATATTGTGTTAATTAATTAAGTATTATATTCAAAACATACCCTAATTAACACCCTTCCATTAATTAATCCTTCCTTCTATCTAGACTAATTACTTATTGTTAATTAATTAACTTCCTCCTTTCATTAAATCAGTAAGTCGTTATTTAGTTGATTTAATTCCCTTCTATAGTATAAATCATGCTAATATTCCTCAATAATGATGGATGTCATCAATGCTTCCAAAAAAATTGTCAACATTATTCTTCTGAAGTCCAAGCATAAAGTTCTGGAGCTAGAGGAACAGGTCAAAAAGCTAAGCGACAAGCTAGAAGGGATGTATCAGAGCACTAAAAGAAGGAATTTTAACTTACGCATCAGTAGCTCTTCTACAAGCTGGAAGATGATATTAACGACAAAGGTGTTGAGGGTTACGTGATAAAAGATAGCCACAATGGTAAAAGAGTGGGGGATCCATAAAATATTAACTTATGGTTTCGTATATTGAATTGCATTTTGGCAAACTTTTGTTGTTTTGATGTTTTGGAGAATGTTTCTCCTTCTCTCTAGTTTCCCCATCTTATTACAAAGTATGGTTCTTAATTATAATATTTAAGAATGTTTAACTCCTTTTCCGTGACTTTTTTCATTTCCTTCTTGCTTTTTATTTCATGTTCCTCCTCTTGTAATGGCCCCAATAGGAGCCGATCCTATTTTTTACCATATCTAATAAAAAATTCTAATAGTCCTCTAAAAATATTTTATAAGCTTGCACACCTATTAATTAATCACTTTGGTTAATTAATAAACCCCTTTATCCACATGAGTCACTAAAGGACAAATTAAACTCTCCTAAAGTTAACTCAACCCTGTTCATAAACCCCCTTATCCACAACTAACTCAACATCTCTATTATCCCACATACAAAGGGATGTAGAGATTCCTCTATCCATTGGGATATATAAATATCCCTCCTCCTACCTTTACACTTACACCTAATTGTTGAGAAACAAAAGAAAGCACATAGTACATACACTATAAGCCTTTTTTCATCCTTAAGAATTTCACCATTAGAAGAGCTAAGCCTCATTCTTGAATTCCATCCATCTAAGATTTTGGGTCATATGGAAATAATCAAAGTGGTCTTGTAGACATACTTTGATGAGGTTCCATCCCTAATCCCTTGAAGATCAAACAATCAATTTTGATTTCCATGAATCTACCTAGGTTCAATTTAGTTGTTTTTGTGATCTAAAGAGTAGAGGTTTTAATAATTAACATGTTAGTTTGAATTCTATTTCAAATTTCTAATGTAATAATGTTGTTATTTAATCTTTCTTAGCTCTTAACATGATGGTGTTTAGATTTTGATTTAGCTTTGTTATTAGGACTGCTAGGTATTAGTTCTAATTTTCTTAACTTAGTTAAATAAATTTATGGCTTCTCTCCACGCATGTGCATAATGGGAAGGGAAGAGATCCATCCTACATGCGAAATGGGAAAATCAAAGTGAGGGAGGCTACTTCCATTCCCAATAAATGGAAATTCCATACACTTCATTAAGGCTCAACCTCGTGTGAAGTAAATCTTGAGCCATCATGATCACCCTTGCTATTAATCAATGCATCATTAAGTTAGAAAGTCCCATTATTAGCAAGGGCATCCAATACTAATTTCATTTCCCAATAATCATGATGAATAGGCCATTCATAAATCAAGGAGAGCTGATGAAGAATTTGGGAAAGGATAAAATGGAGATGTTGGACCTTCGCTTTACCTTTTCTAATTACTCGAACTATAACCTAAGATTCCACTTCAATGACGATCTTAGAAAACCTATATCAACAATCATCTTGACACTTAAGTGGAGAGGCTATATTTCATATAATTATATGGAAATTAATATCTTCCGATTCTAATCGAGTCTCATACAATCATCTTTCTCATTCATTGTATATTTAACCTGAATGAGAATGGATAATTTCCAATTATATTATTTCTCATACAATAATATTTCTCATTCCTTATATATAATTTCTTGAATGTTTAAAATGGAAATATTCCCATTCTAATAGTTTGGTGTAATAATAATAGGCATCTTCCCATTCTATTATTTCCTATACAATCATCTTTGAATTCTCATTCATTCTATATTTAACCTAAATGTGAATGGATAATATCCCATTCTATTCTTTCTCATACAACCATCATTATCATTCATTTAGGATGAATTAGAATGGTTACATTCTCATTCTATTCACTCTAATATAATCATTTTTCTCATGCATTCTATATTTAACCTAAATGAGAATCAATAGTTGTCGATTCTTTTTAATCTTATACTATCATTTTTCTCATTCTCGTTTATATTAATCAATGTTTAGAATGATTGAATGTTGATAATGGACATATACCCATTCTAATAAGTACCATTAATAAGATAATATTCATATTCCCATACTATTATTTCTCATACAACCATCTTTGAATTGGCATTCATTATATATTTAACATGAATGTGAATGGATAACTTCCCATTCTATTCTTTCTCATACAATAATATTTCTCATTCATTCTATTTTTTTTTTAATGTTGAGAATGGATAGATGACCATTATTATCATTGTTGTTAATATGACAATAGACATCAACCCATTCTATTCTTTATCATACAACGATCTTTCTCATTCATTATATATAATTGTCTGAATGTTGAGAACGGATGTATGCTCATTCTAATAATTTATGTTAATGTGAGAATAGAAATATTCCCATTATATTCTTTCTCATACAATCATATTTGAATTCTAATTCATTCTATATTTAACCTAAATGTGAATGGAAAACCACCCATTTAATTATTTCTCATATAATCATCTATAAATTGTCATTCAATCTATAATTAGCATGATTGTGAATGGACAGCTTTCTCAATTCTATTCTTTCTTTTATATCCATCATTTTCATTCCTTCAAGTTGAATGAGAATGGGAAACTACCCATTCTATTCAGTGACTCTCATACAATCATATTTCTCATTCATTGTATATTTAACCTAAATGAGAATGGACAACTTCCCATTCTATTCTTTCTCATACAACATCTTTCTCATTCCTTCTATATAATTTTCTGAATGTTCAGAATGGATATATGTCCATTCTAATCATTTCCTATAATATGAGAATAGACATCTACCCATTCTATTATTTCTCATACAATCATCTTTTAATTCTCATTCATTTTATATTTAACCTAATTATGAATGGACAACTATCCATTCTATTATTTCTCATATAACCATCATTCTCATTCCTTCATGTTGAATGAGAATGGGCGCTTCCCATTCTATTCACTCTCATATAATCATTTTTCTCATCCATTCTAATATTTATTGTTCCTCTTATATAATTGTATGAATGTTCAGAATGGATATATGTACATTCTAATCATTTCCTATAATATGAGAAAATACATATGCCCAATCTATTATTTCTCATACAATCATCTTTAAATTCTCATTTATTGTATATTTAACCTGGATGTGAATGGAAAACTTCCCATTCTATTCATTTTGTACTTCTTGAGTGTTTAGAATGGACATTTTCCCATTTTATTGAAATTCTCATTCAATCATCTTTCTCAATCCTTTTATATTTCCTATATTATGAGAATGGACATCTTCCCATTCTATTCATTCTCATACAATAATCATTATCATTCCTTCTATATTGCCTTTATGGGAACATAGATCTAAAATTTTAATACAATAATCTTTCTCATTCCTTCCATATATTTAGTTCAAGCTTACATTATTTAGTTCAAGCTTATATTATTTTTGAATAATTTAATATGATGCAAATTATACTTCTACTATTTCTACTAAATTATGTATTTTTAATAGATATTATTAAGTATAGAAATTTAATTTAATTTGAATTTTTAGAAATTATCATCCTTAAAATTATGGTATTTGAAATCAATTAGCTAGTAGCCTATGCACATGGAGGGAAAAAGTGTGCTTTAGCATGCTTGAATCCCTCCATGTTTCGCTTTGATTGCATTTGAAGAAGTCTTTAGTAAAGCCAACGCTCTCATTTTAATTCCATCAACTCTATCAAAATCAATGTACTTTCAATTAAATTAACAAATAATATTAAGCCATCTCATTAAAGTTTGAACCGAGCTTTGCTTCCTCATGTGTGGGAAAAAGGGGATGAGTAATATAGGGGAAAGGATCCAATGACCATCCATGGGCCAATGACCATGCGTGCATTTGTGAAATAAAGTACCATTAGTTTCTTCAATTAAAGTGAGCACATGTCACTTTAAAAATTTAAAATTAAATATAAACTAGCTAATAAAACAAGTCACATCAAAAAGGTACCCAATGAAATGGTGACACATAGGCAATCCATAAATGGTAACTTTATTCATAGTAATGGGTCACCTTAAATTTCTTTGTATTAAAAAATATTTAATGTATATCCCTTAAAAATATGCTTTCCACAAAATTCTAATGCTCACAAGGAAATCTAAATATTACAAAAATCATCATATATTAAAGGGTGTTTTAAAAACAAATTATGAAAATTAAGTGGCTCAAACAACCCCTTAAGGTAGGGTTCACGAAAATTGGCTCCTTTCCCCTATATAATCATTAGGGTATTTCAAATTTTTGAAGTCAATTCATTAATTCACTTTCTCTTATTATTTGTTTGGAAAAAGTTATTAATGAAATAAATATTTCTAAATTTTGAATTTAAAAAGATATTTACCTAATTCAAAATATTTGATTATTTATTTTACATATATTCATTAGCTGTATAAATTCAAAATGTATAGAAATTCATGTTCTTATCACCATGTATTCAAAGATGTTATTCATTTTCGGCATCGCTTATTAATAGAATTCAAATATTTCAAATCCACCGATAGTTCATTTTTTTGCATGGCAGTTATTAATGACTCGATTATTTCAAATTTTCAAATTCAATCCATTTGTGGTCATTTCCCAACATTTATTATGGGTGGTTTTTAAAATTTTGAAAATTTGGGACTTTTCGTTCTAGGAAAAAATTGTTAATGTTTGAGTACATTATATAAATGTTTTTGAATTATTTAGGCTTCATTTCTATGTTTTCTTATGACCAGGTGTTTCAAGTCGAGCATAATATATCTTTCCTTTCATTTATCTATCGACCATTTTGGTTCTATAAATCTAATATTTAATTAGGAATGCAGCTTATTGTTGTCAATTTTACACCCCCTGTAAAAATTGAACAACTTGGGATAACTAGACTTAGGAAATTTCATGGAGTTTTGAAGATGAATCTGGAATTACAATGAAGAAATCGAGGAAACTTGAAAATTGGAAAAGGGATGAAGGGGTGGTTTAGCAAGATCATCAAAGTGAGTTAGAGATTCACCCGGGAATTAAATGTGGAAAAAATGTAAAGAAAAGAACATATAAAAACCATAGCAAAGGGAGAAGAAGAGAGTAATGTGGAGTTTATATGTTACTTTACAACCGAAAGTAAATAAGAAAGTAGTCCCAAAACCTGATTTACATAGTTTCCCTTTTTGTGTTAAACCAAAGTTTCTTTACTTATAAAAACAATCAAGTAAAGCAGCCCAAAAGCATAAGTCAATTAATTGGGGGTTATAAATTGTAGAGAAAAGAAAAAGGTGAGTAACCCGTAGATGCGATGTGGAGAAACTTCAAAGCAAATCTCACCCAAAATACCGCAAGTAAAGCAATTGTGAAAAGCTGCATGGGCATAACTCTCTCCCATGAACTACAAATTTAATAAAATGTAGATCAATGGAAACATTTTTCACGCTCTACATCGTGGAACCCATAAAATTAGATTTTGGAAGGAAATAACAGGTGAAAATGAGGAAAATGTGGGGATAACATATTTTCTTTGGGTTCTAAGCAAAAACCCAACCAAGTGTCAATCATCCCTTGTTGGTAATAATTTTTGAGATTCTATAAGGGATGGGACCACTGAAAACGAGCTCTAGAATTCTCTCTCTCTCCTCTCTAGGATCAATAAATTTAACTGCTAAGGCACATTTTTAGGGGTGATTTTTCATGTAATAGAAATCTATCAAATTTGTTCCAGAGCAAAGCGTTGTTGAGTCATAAGCCTCGATCTATATATTATGGAAGAATATCCTTGCCTTATTTTGTAATTATAATGAATTGTGCATCCATTTAATCAATAAATCCATGTTTTATGGCTATTCTCTTCCCTAGCTATGTTTTATTGCATTTTTCTTTCCTTTCATTGCATATTCCATGTTTTATGCATTTTATATTCTTCTTACAGGTTCAAATTTTTTGTGCTCTATGGAAATGATGTTGAAAAATGTAGTTAGGGACTGTTTCACTTGTTTCTGACCTCTCTCTTTCCCATTCTTCATCTCATTTTCACTCATCTGGATATTTTCCCACCCTTTTCTTGGTGCAATCACCTCTGTAGCTTAGGATTTCCATTTTCATGTAATCTCTCTCTCTCTGGTCCCTTAGAAACTTAGGATGAGTAGATAGAAGAATTTTCCTTCGAAATTATTTTAGGATTAGGATTAGGTAGAGAAATCTAGCCTTCTCTCGAGGTTTGTCTCAATTTGTAGGTCTCACAACCGTGAGACAATCACATGTTGCTTCGAATTCTTGGTCATTCATGATCATATCCATGGTGAAAATTTGAGCTCTAACATCTTTGGCATGTCCGATGGGACATCATAAATAAATATTTCCAATTTCATCAGGTTTGATGTGTATTTTGGTAAAATTCTAGCCTTTGGAGGATATGTGCCAACACAAAGGAAAGCTTAAAGCAACAAATGATCAAGATCCCGTAAAGAAAAAGAGTGATGTGGGGATTTGAATAATGCTAACTATTAAGTAAAGTAATTCCCTCAACCCACGAAGTATATTAATTTTGAAGAAACCGCGATAAAGAAGGTGATTCATGCGGAAATGTGATGGGGAATAACTCGCAAGTAATGTTTGATGAGTTGATTAAATTATTTTTCCGAATAAATCCTCCCGTGTAATTTTGTTAAGCCTTTGAGATTATGTCCTTGTATTTCCCTATCATGTTGTTGAACATCATCAATATAACTTGAACTTATTGGCATAGTACTAATTAATATAATTATTACTAGTTAACTTTTTTTGTGTTATTCATATTATGCATTTATTTATATGGTTGCAATAAGTTGTTTGAATTATGCTTTTTTACTATGTCACTCTTGTTTGTAAGTAACTTGTTATATTCAACAACCTATATGCAACAAAGGACCCATCCACATTCAAAGGGACTCGCCTACATCCAAAGGACCTATCTACAACAATCCATTCATAGCCAAAGAATATCACCTATAAAAATATTCATGTGCACAAATATCTTTGGGAACATGAAGGATGACACTCCAATCTCGTGCACGTGTCATAGAAGAGGCAGCTACACACTGGAGAACATGAGAACCAAATATAACTCAACAATAGATTTGACTACTTATTACAACTCACCAAGAACTCATTGATCATTTAAATATGTGATTTCAGAACTCAACAGCTTACTTTAGTGATGTATTTTATATCCGGACAATCATTAGTTAGTTCCTTTGCATGTATTTTATATCCGACAACTATTAGTTAGTTCCTTTGCATGTTTTTAAACTCTTTTTTTTAATATCTTCCACTTGTTTCATTGAAGATCTTTTACTTAGTCTGTTTAAACTCCTAGTTGAACTCTTCTTCTCATGTTTCATTGTAATTAAGGAATATAAAAGAGAAGGATTAATGTTGGGAATGTATCGGATATAGAGATCTAGATAGAGAATTAGAATAGAGGATACAAAAATATAGAAGTTTATTTTTCTTCTAAATGTAATCTTCAAGCCAAATCAATAAGAATTTGAGTTTTTTTCAATAACTTTTAGGTACAATCTTTAGGAGGGATTAGTACCTACTACGGGGCCCACTTATGGTTTTCTAACCCCCTCCATAGTTTTTTTCTTTTTTTTATTGCATGGATAGACTAGAAAGTAATTCATTCCTTTATTTATATTCTGAATTTACAAGATTTGTTTTAGTTATATTATTTGGAAGCTATTTACTTTCAGTCTAAGTTTAATTTGTTTTCAGATTGTTATTTCAAGCATTAGTAGTGACAAAAATTTATTTCCTTACCTCTTAGATCCTTGTAACTGTGCATACAACACTAGCATTATTGAAAGTTTACGTCCCTTGATTTGATGATTAAATGATTGTAGATTAATGAACAACATATTAATTACTACAAGTTAATTTGCACCACCATTTTTGGCACCATTTCCAGGATACTACCAAGCTATAAGGTTTTTGAGAGGTTTTTCATTTCTTATAAGTAGTTTAGGTTTTAGGAAATTCACCTCCAACCAACGCCCCCACTAATTTCTGTTGATTGAGTTGAGCTAGTTGATGCATGCACCGTCCCAAAGGATTCACATGGTATATTTTAACCTAATCTACAAGAAACACATATCTCTTCATATAATTATAAGGATTCTAAGGAAGACATACTTTCCTCTATACAAGGCTTACTATTATAAGATCCCTTCCCAAGTGAAATTTATTAAGTTGTTCTTGATTATCCATACATAACAAAAGAAGTGAACCAACATGTTGAAGATAGGGGAACCACTTTTGAGTTTCCTATTTCCAACAATGATGAGGTTACTTCTATGAAGAATATTTCTCCCTCTACGTTGCCTAACTTTTATGGATCCATGACTGAAGACCCAAACACCTTCTGTTTGAGTTTGAAATTTTGTGTAGGAGCTATGATTATACCAATGATGCCCATAAATTGAATCTATTCCCTACTATACTCAATGATGCAGCCTTGAGATGGTTCATGGGTTTAAGAAGAGATGGCTTTACCACATGGGCACAAATGAAGGAGAAGTTTCTCTCTAAGTACCAAGTTTACCGTAGGTCGAGTAACAAAGGAGGTGATGAAATTTACAATATGGTATAGATCGAGGATTATCTATTGTAATACTATATCGAAATATTCATGTTCTACATGCAAAAGACAAGGCACATAATTCTACCTCCTGAATATCTCAAATTTCTCTTTTTGAAGGGACTTAGTGAGGAGGACATTGATGCCTTAGATCTGATAGGAGATGGAGACATTTCAAAAGACACCTTTGAGAATATTTGTGAAGCCTAAAGAAAATAATCTAGAGCCACCATGAAGGGAATAATAAATGTAAGATCAACTACCAAAAAAATTGGGGACATATCCAAGTCATAGATTGTTAACATGTTCAAAAACATGAAGCGGGATATTTTCAATGACATGGCCACTCAACTAGATTCTCTGCATACTAAGAAGAAAAGAGAAAATGTAGAGGTAGTACTCATAGAGTTCTTACATGCATGCATAAGAAAGAAATATGACTATGGATGCAAAGGATTGGCTAGCATTACACAAGAAAGGGAGGCTTCACCTGAATTTGAGATTTTGGAGACAGGGGATAGGAATTATTCTATGTTTATCAAATAAAATCATGGCCACCAAGACAAGGATGTATGTCACAAGAACTTATGTCATCATTTCATAATTGGGCTAGTAAGCAATATATGCAACCCTCACCTTGGGCTAATTTACAACAAATTTGGGCTTCATACCCTAGCCAATACAAACAATAATGGAAAACTCAATTTTTAGGATAACAACAATGGAAAAAAACCCCTTATTTATGGCAGAAAACTTTGAGAGGAAGGAAACAATGGAATAACCCACCTCCTAATTACCAAAAATCTTACCAACAACCTCATTATCTACAAAAGCAATCTATGATGCAAAATACCCACCTAGCTCTCACCAAAAGCAACCCAACTACCAAATTTCTCAACCAATGCCTAACCCTAATAATAAATTTTCTTAGAAAACCTATTCCACTGAATCAAATCAATACCCTGCCTATTTTGTTTATTTTAATAACATCCATATCCACTCAGAAGATAACTTCCTCTACCAAGTGGACCCACCATTACAAGATATTATAGATAAACCATAGTTTCTACAAACTAGTCCACATCAAAGTGATAACATGTTGCAAGCCAATCCACAACAACCTGAATAGATTTCCAACAAGGGTAAAGTGCAAGCTAATGAACCACCATTTCTAGAGAGATTACAAGAAAATAATACTAACCTCAAATCAGAATCTGATTATGATTTTGTCAATTAGCTGAGAGATATTTGTGTCAAAATTCCTCTTATTCAAGCCATCAAGGATGTGCCCATCTATAACAAGTTGGTTAAGGATCTATGCATAAAAAACTAGGAAGAAAGAGAAAAGATCCATCCATTGTTCAAGTTATTGGACAACCGATCGATATTATGCTTGGAAACTCGGTTTTACCCAAAAATATAGATTTATGAATTCCTTTGTAAACATTAAAATTAATGACACAACAATAAAGAATACTCTGATTGACTTGGGGGAAGCCATTAACGTCATGATAAAGAAAATTATGGATGATCTGAAATTAGAATGACTAAGGCCAATAGCTACAGTCTTACAACTTGCAGATAGATCAACAATGAGACCTGAAGGAGTATTTAAGGACATAGTTGTGGTGGTATACTCTTGGGAATACCCTGCTGACTTTATTGTTCTACAACCAAATCAAGTTTAGGAGGATATCCTATCATCCTAGGAAGGCCATGGTTAGCCACCATTTATGCATTCATAGGTTGAGGGTCTAGCAACATGATTATTTCTAATGGAAGCAGTACTAAAAATCTAATGCTTTATCCTCCTGCCTAGATATTAAACGATGAAGATCAGACAATTTGGGTAGAAGAACCAGAAGCAAATCAAAACTATATGTAACACCTCATGATGTTGGAGAAGTCTTGACAATATAAGGACAAGAATTAAAAAAATTCTCTCTAATGTCTTGTAGAATAACTATGGAAGAAACAAAGAAGTGGATGATAGATTAAGGTGTTTAAACTACCCCTTGAACCAAGTTCTACCGCAACAAATCACCATGGAAATTCTAGGTTAGAATTATATGATTCATCAAATCCTTCCCCATTATTTCATATTGAATTATATAAGTAGAAATGTATATTCAATTATTTATCTCTCTAAGAAAGTGGAAATAACTCCAAGAAGGCCACTTAATGTAAACAAGATGCTAAGCATGTAGTAAGAGAAATTGTTGATTGCTCTTGTGTAAAAACATAAAGCATCCTTACATGGAATTATGATGACATGCATGGAATTAATCCTAGCTCTACACACATACAATATTTATATAACAGATAGTTGTAAACCAATTAGGCATCCACAAATAATAATGAACCCAACAGTGAGAGAGATTGTAAAAGGATATTTGAAGAAATTACTGGATGCTGGATTTATATCTCCAATATTAGATAGTCAATGGGTGTCACAACTTGCCATTGTGCCGAATAATAATGGAAAATGGAGGATATGCATAGATTATAGAGAGTTGAATGCAGAAACAAAGAAAGATCATTTTCCACTACCTTGCATTGATCAGATACTTGACACTTTGACTGGGGAGAAATATTTTTTCTTTTCTTGATGGATATAGTGGTTATAATCAAATTCAGATTACACCAAAGGATCAAGACAAAACTACCTTCACATGCCCATAGGGAACATTTACTTATTCATTTATTCCATATGGTTTATGTAATGCACCTGCTACATTCTATAGAGTAGTCTTGACCATCTTTTCAGATCCAACAAAAGGTTGTATGGAGGTATACATGGATGATTTCACATTACATGGAAACACTTTTGAAGAATCCATGAAGAATCTGAAAAATAATTGAAGAGATGCAAAGAGCACAATCTGTCCTTAAGTAATGAAAAATGCTACATAATGATGTTTAAAGCTATAGTTTTGGGACACTATCTTTATTCTGATGGAATTCAAGTGGATCCAACCAAGATATCTAGTATTCTAAATCTACCAACACCAAGGAAGAAAAAGGATGTTAGGATATTTCTATGCCATGTTGGTTATTACAGGAGATTCATATAATATTTCAGCAATATTGCAGCACCATTGTTTGTATTATTAGGAAAATATGTTGCCTTTGAGTGGATTGAAAAATGTGATACTACATTTGAAACTTTGAAGAAAATTTTAACTATTGATCCTGTACTAAGAGGACCTGATTGGAACTCTCCCTTCCATATCCACACTGATGCATTGGACCATGCCATTAGAGTTGTATTATGAAAAAAATATGGAGTTATGAATTATACAATTTATTATGTTAGCAAGAACTTGTAGCATGTTGAACTCAACTACACACTAACAGAGAAGGATTTCTTGGAAATTTTATATGCTATCAATAAATTCAAACACTACATCACATGTTATCCAGTGTTCATTCACACTGACCATGTTGCAATAAAATATTTGATAAATAAACCAGTAGTGAGCAATAGAATCATCAAATGGTTGCTCCTTCTACAATATTTTGATGTCACATTATTGGATAAGCCTAACAAGGATAACATGGTAGTGGATTTCCTTTCAAGAATTGATACTAATGATGAATAACAGGTAGTTGATGAATATTTTCCATATAAGAACTTATTTTCTATCTCTGCAAAAATACCTTGGTATGTAGACATAGCCAACTATTTGATTTCAGGTAAAACACCTCCTCACTACTTATACAGAGACACGATCATATTATGAAAATATGTATAGATCATGAGGAAATATATGATGTCTCGTAGAGAATTCCATAGTGAATATTGTGGAGGAATTTTTTTCAAAAATAACATCGCAGAAAGCATTAATTGGTTATTATTTTCCAACATTGCATAAAGATGCAAAAATTTACACCAACATATATGATAAGTGTCAAATAATGGGTAATCCTACCAAATCGATGAAATTTCATTGCAACCTCATTGGTTTTGTAACCTTTTGAAAAATATGGCTTTGACTATATCGGCCCCATAGATCTTAAATCCTGTGTAAGGAGTACATCTTGGTATGCACATATTATCTAATTAAGTGGAAAAAGTGAAGGAATTGTGAAGTCTGAAAAAGTGAGAAAGTGTTCAAGTTCCTCTATGATCATATATTCACCGGATATGGAGTTTCAAGGAGATTTTCACCGATCAAGGTACGACTTTCATCGCTAGTGTGATTTCTAATCTAGATAAAGAATATGAAATTAGGCATAGGAATTCTATATCATACCATCCCCAATCTAATGGATAGGTAGAGGTAACAAATAGAGACATCGATTCTATCTTGACAAAGACAATTGCACTCCACTAAAAATATTGGGTAGATAGACTTCTAAAGG
Organism: Taxus wallichiana var. yunnanensis; assembly: GCA_018340775.1. Classification (NCBI taxonomy): domain Eukaryota; kingdom Viridiplantae; phylum Streptophyta; class Pinopsida; order Cupressales; family Taxaceae; genus Taxus; species Taxus wallichiana. The sequence continues at coordinate 413,958,028 of CM031238.1, read as the reverse complement.
CAATATGGGCATTCAACACAACATGGAAAAGAATAACTAGGTTCACATCATTTGAAGTCTTGTATGGTAAGATCATTGTTTTCCAATTAATTTGAGCACAAATTAATTAGGACTGCGATTGAGCTAGGAATAGATATATCTCAAGCTCAAAGGAAAAAAATTCTCCAAATCAATGAGTTGGATGAAATGAGAAGACAAGTTGTGTTTAATATAGAAGTAGTATAGAAGAAAAGAATCAAATGGCATTACCAGTATATCAAGACAAGGTAGTTTAAGGAGGGTGAATGGGTACTCTTGTTTGACTCTAAGTACAAGGACCATATGGGAAAAATCAAGACAAGGTGGCTAAGCCCCTATGAGATAGAAAAAATCTTTCCCAATGGATTTTTGTAACTCACCACCATAGATCCTATGAGGTTCAAGCTATTGGTGAATGGCCATAGGTTGAGTTTTTACAAGAAGCCAACTACTAACGTAAGTACCTTCATGCGCAAAGAGTTTAGAGGAGTTCAAAACATGATGGAAATAAAGACATCATAGTTAAAATCACAAGTTAAGCCTACTAGTTCATCTTTTGAGATTTCAGCATTGAGATATTTCTCTGGACTTGGTATATTTATCTTATTGAATACTCCAAGGACAAATAAAAGTGTTGTGATCAGCCCTCTAGGTGATCAATAGCACTCGCTAACGTTTTATTTTCTTAGAATTTTTTTCCGTAGGGATTTGATGTTAGATGGTTGTAAGAGTGCATAATATCCATCACAAGGAGAGAATGTAATGACTAAAGGTTTTCTTGCAGCATCATGTATAAAACCCCTATTTTATTTTCATGTATGGAAGAGCTCATGATTACATGAAGAATATCAAAGATATATGCACGTGTGAGAGATGACAAAAGGTAGCTAGTATCCCAACAGATTGGTTTTCCCTCTTCAGAGTTAGATAATTGTAGTAAGGAGGAGCTAACATAAATTCCACACACGTATGCAACATCATAGAAATCCAATGTCTAACAAGGGAAAAAAATAAATAAAGCACGCATAATCATCATTATAAACATGTATCGAGGTAGGTGCACTTAGCTACCACCGTATTAAATTATAATTAGAATGACTATTATTGATTTGTATTTATGCCAAGTCATTATTTTCATTTATAAAACACTTCCCTTTATGATATGAGGTGTCACTACACGTCAACCCATACTGTCATATCACTTTATCTTGCACACTTCATGCAATCACATCACTTAATTACCTCTCCCGTAACTATTTTTGTTTGCTTCGGTCTCAAAGTTAAAAAAAAAAACTCATAGCAATCCCACCGACTCAATTTTGCATTATTTCTTCAATAAAAATTATTTGAATGTGTTTCATACCAAATCAAGCATCGTGTTTAATATGGGTGGAGACTTGATTCACCATGAACTCTGCAGAACACTCTCATCTTCTCGTAAACCCTCAAATTTCATATTGTTTTAAATATTACATGTGGCTATATATAAATAGATTCTAAATATTTAATGAATCAATGGTTGAAGATTTTTCTAGTACATTCAGAGATGGAGAAGAAAAGATAAAGGTTTTAATAGTGAGAATTAGTGATGACATCTTGGCCGAGGTAACTGGACTTCTTACATTGGGTGAACCATTTCCTGAGAAAGAAAATTTGAAGGCAGCCAAAAGGGAATTTGTTGATGAAGATGATATATTCTTCAATGACAAATAAGGTACACACAAAACTTATCTCAAACTTTTCTGGTCTAAAGTTACAAATTATATTATCAAGTATTTTACCTGTGAGGGGAGATACTCTCGGTTAAATACAGTTCACTTTAAATTGTTGAATCACCTGAAAAACAATAGACAAGTGAACATTCCAAATTTATTACATGAGATATTGAAAAGGATGAGTAGGGAAGCATAGAAGGGTAGGTCTGCACTATCACACCATTGTCTCATCACCCTGATTATAAAGCACACCCTATAGAGGGATCACCTGGAGATAGGATGGGGAGATTTTGTAAGAACTAAAAATATTGATGAATTGTTGAGAATAAATTAAAAAGGATAAGAAGTATTGGAATCTCCTCCAAAAATGTATTTGAGCCCACAACTTCTACCTCCCAACCTAAACCAAAACTAGAAGAAAACCCTGCCACTAAAATTTTACCACCTACTGAATAAAATATTATTCTTGTATCCACTTAAAGAAATTTCATTGTTGAATCCCTCCTTGAATTCTCTACTCCTAAATCATCCACCTCAAAGGGTAAAATAAAATCTTACAAGTCCACCCTTAAACCACAAAGGAGCTCTCATAGGCTAAAAACCAAATGGCCAAAAACCTCCAAGTCAACAAAATCCCACCATATCACTTGATAGTGATTTGGAAGCTATAGATGAGAACATTGAGCCCATTGAGAGAGATAAGGGAGGTGCTAATGTTTTATTCCATGAGCAAAAAGGCCCTAAAGAGCATATGGAGGGATAGGAAGACCGAGCCTAGAATGTGGACACAATGTGTGTGCAAGAGGGTCATGTAGAGAGAAAAGAGGAAGAAGTTGCAAGAGAAATTACACAAGAGTACCTTGAGGAGTACATGAAGGAGAATGCAATAGTAATTCATACTGATGAAATAGTTTTTGAAATGAAAGGATTTGAGGAGAAAATAGGAGAATAAATTGAAATAAAGTTTACCAAACAGTTCATGTATCAGAGGGTAATGAAGAAGAAACAAAACAAGATATTGCTGAAAAAATTACACATGTGGAGAATTTCATTGAGCACTTGGTCCATGGAATTGAGGAAAAGTAGAGCATGCAGCAATAAAGTTTCATCAAAGAAGTTATAAGAGATCATATCAAACCAATTTCTAGGGATATGGCAACACAGATAACATTTTTGGATTATTAGGTAAATCAATTTGAAACCTGTGTAAATAGGTTAAAAGTAAAATATGAAAGAGAAAAAGAAGAACTCATCTTCCAACACAAGCAAGAAATGGAGGCAAAAGATAAAGAAATTGCAAGGATAAAGAAAGCAGGAAGATACACTTAATGTGGCCCATAAAACTTTCAAATGCATGCATCCTTCCAATGTCTATACTATTTTATTGAAATAAAAGATGTTGTAGCTAAAATTGACTTGTATAAACTCTGACATGCCATTTAATATCAATGGAGTGAGAAACTTCGTAGGTTGTACCTAAATAGCCCTCATGAAACTCAACTTCTACTTTTTAAACTCTACATGTATAACTATGCTCTAGAATATGATAGGGATTGGATTTTAGTCCCATACATTGGATATGTTCTGGTTAAAGCACTTTGTTCCTATTTTCAAAATGAATTGGATCAAGAAAGGAAAATGGAGGACTACATGCATCTGGAGAAAATACATCCACTAATGGTCGTGGCTAAATCTGGTAATACTAAATAAATTGTAGAGCAATATGGAAATTATATGCAAAAGAAGGAAATTAGAAGAAGGGTATGGAAAATGAGGAAAACATCTCATGAGGAGGTTAGAGATATGATTAAAGATCATGGAATTCAATATTTCAATCATGTAGAATGCACTTTGAATGGCATGTCTCTTAAACTAAAAAAAGGAAATGCATTCATACCCTAACATAATACCAAATCTAAGAAGAGTGAATGCATACATTCACATTGCCACTGCTATGTAGAAAAATGGTTCCCAATTTCCTATCATCCCCCAATCTTCCACTTTCTAATATCATAATGGCCAGGTGATCAACCATTAAATGAAATAATACAGACAAACTCGTGAACACACTGGATTAATGAAGGTCACTTCTTCACATATCTAGAAGGGATAGATACTCTAGTGGATTTCATACATGTATGCAACACCATTCCGCAGTAACCTAAGGAACATTAATGATAACATTCAGAAATTAATCTCGGGATGTTATGAGTTGATTAAGTTCATTTTATAAAAATTGATCCTCTATACTTTTGTTAAGCCTTTGATATGGTGTTGTTTTATTTCCTTTTCATATTGTTAAAAATCATACTTGAACTTATTGACATAATACTAATTAATACTGAATCTCCCCAAGAGTTTCTCCACAAAAAAATAAGTAGAAAGGTGGAGAGATTTTTGTGGAGGTTGATTACTTCAACTATAGAAGATATCATGGGAGTTGGAGGAAGAAACCTGGGAGCTGGAAGAAGACTTTGGGAAGCTCTACCAGGCATGATAGGCTCTAATCCCTTGTAAAAACTTGTTCTCTCTAATTAATTCATGAAAGGAACTTTTCTTACAATAGAAAGCATTTTGGGGTTATGAATTTTTATTATTGCACAATAAATTTGAATCTCTTGCTTGGTAAGTAGTTTTGGAACTGATTTTGATCTTGTAACTATATAATTGTTCTTATCATGGTTGAAATACTGATTTTCTTTGCATGACTATTTTGGGTGTTTTAAAACAAACTCGCCATGACTGTAATGGAAAGAATAATTATGATATTTGAGTTTTGGGAACATATAAATTTATAAATCGATTTTAGCAAAGTGTTGTTATTAATCTCTCGTGTGATTATTTTTATGAATGTAGTATATGATTAACACATTAAATTTGGTTCTAAATGCTGAATTTAGAACATTGAACATTGATATAAATAACAACAAAAAAATCCCCTTATTTTATAATCATGAAATAGGGATGTTACATCTTGGTACCATGACTAATTAAAATTTTTTTGGGCACTCTGAGTATGCATTTATTCTTATGGTTGTAATAAGTTATTTGAATGATGTTTTGTGTGATACTAATCTTGTTTGCAAGAAACTTTATATATGAAAAACATGTATGCAGCAAGAAAGGACCCATCTACATCAACTCGCTCCCACCCAAAGGTACTTGCCTACACCAAAGGACTTTTCCACAACAACCTATCTACATCCAAAGAAGATCACCTATAAAAAGGATCCATGGGTATGAAGATCTTTGGGAAAATGAAGGATGACACTTCAAGACTGTATGTGTCATGGAAGAGGTAATTAAAAATTGGAACATGGAACATGACAACCGAATATAACTCAACAATAGATCTGACTACTTATTACAACTCACTGAAGAACTGATTGATCAGTTAAATACGTGATTTCAAGAACTTAATAGTTACTTGAGTTATGTATTTTATATCTAGACAATTTTTAGTTAGTTCCATTGCATGTGTTTAAAATCTTGTTGTTTTGTTTAAGATCTTCCACTTGTTTCATTGAATATATTTTACTTAGTCTGTTTGAACTCTTCTTCTCACATTTTCATTTTAATTAAGGAATATGAAAGATAAGGATTAATGTTGGGAATGTATCGATGTAGAGATCTAGATAAAGAATTAGAATAGAGGATATGTAAATATAGAAAAAAAAATTGCTCCTAAATGTAATCTTCAAGAAAATCAATAATGATTTGAGTTATGTTTAGTAACTCTTAGGTACAATCCTTAGGAAGGATTAGTACTCAAGGTAGGGCCCACTTTTGGTCTGCTAACCCCCTCCATAGTTTCTTGTTTTGTTTTATTACATGGATAGACTAGCAAGCAATTCATTCCTTTATCTATCTTACGAATTTACAAGATCTCTTTTAGTTATAGTATTTGGAATCTATTTACTTTCAGTCTAAGTTTAGTTTTTTTATCATTGTTATTTCAAGCATTGTAGTGATAGAAATTTATTTCCTTACCTCTTAGATCCCTGTAATTGTGTATACAACACTGACATTATGGAAATTTTTCATCCCTTGGTTTTATGATTAAATGATTATAGATTAATTAACAACATATCAATTTCTACAAGTTAATTTGCATTACCAATGCTCAAGTAAAACCTCAAAGTAAAGCAGTTGCACTCTAGAAACCCGTAAAGAAGGAAGAGTAACCTAAGGATGCAACTTCGACAAGTGTATAATAAGTGTGGCTTTAATCCATGAGTAGAGAAAATTCAAAACTCATAAAGAAGAAAAGGCGAGAAATTTTAAGTAATGCAAGCTTGAAAACCCACAACACATCTATTGAATCCAAACATCAAAATCTATTGGTTTGAGAAGTGAAAGTGTCTCACTTCATGAGAAGAATCGAAACAATGTCTAGAACAATAGAAGTAATTTTTGAATACCTACAGCTTATCACCAAGGAGGGGAAGAAGAGGGAGAGTAGTTAAAATATCACCATCTCCACCAAACAAAACTCTTTCAACACCACTTACTAGTAGGACCTTCTTGCAATCTACTAGAGTTCTCATACCTCTCTTAATGGCACAAAAATAAGGGTTTGTTAATTTCAATGGCAACATTCCTCTTGCTCTTAATACTGAAAATCCTATTCCAGTATCTTCACTAAAAAGTATCCCTTTCTTTACTGGGAGAATCACACTACTCTAGTTGACCATATTCAAGACATTTCCAATGTTTGTGCTATCCACAAAATTACTGACATGGATGTAGTTGTGAATCTTCTAGCTTCCTCATTCAAAGGAAAGGCTTTACAATTTTTCAAGAGTCTAAAATTGGGATTAATCACTAAATGGAATCAACTAGGGATAGCCCTTTACAACCACTTGGAGAGAAATCGATAACCTATATTTGTTAGAGTAGTTGACAATGATAAAGAGATCTCCAAATGAGCTCATGCTAGAATTCAACTTCATGTTTCAGAGGAAATGGAACATAATTCTAGTCCTAGTAAGGCTAGTGGTAGAAGGAACTTTTCTTTACTAATTAAGATCTTTCAATTATGACATTGTTGTTATGGTTCAATCTATGGGAGGTATAACATTTCCTGGGGCCTATGCATTAGCTATTAGGGCTGAAAATTGTTTAATACAAGCTGGGAAACTAGCTCCTAGGCCACCCATGCCCTTATATCTTGAATTGCCTCAAGTTATTTAGCCTTCTATTACTCTTATCCCCGAGCAACATTTCCAACCCATCGCTCCACATCTCATTCTCCTACACAATAAAAGGAGGATGAATACATGAAATCCTTAATCATAAATTTGACCAACAAATTCATATCCCTAGAAAAAAACAAGCCCAATCCTATAGAAATTATTCTAACTAAGGATATCATCCATATAGAAATCAACAATATAATCAAAGATATGGACAAAATCAGCAGAATAACATATGACAAGGCCAAAATGCACCTCTTCCACAATCACTTCCTACTCCTAGTTCAAGCCAAGCATTGGTTCTAGTACAAAATAATATGGTTCAGGAAAGTGAATGGTGTTTTCCATGTAATCAACCGCATAATCAACTTAATTGTGAAAGGGCATTACATGTTCAAGCATACATGGTTCAAACTTCTTCCAATCAGCAAGAGCCACTTCTAGAAGCACCCAATCCTAATAATGTGGAAGGAGTCCAAGAGGCCAATACTGATGTCAATCTCATGTTCTTTGATCTGATGATTTTTGTGTAATCAATCAAGTAGTGGGAATCTCTAGAAAATATAAAAACAATGTTGCTAATAATACAAGGTATAAGAAAAGGACGTTGGAATCATAGACTTCATCTTCCTCATGTCAAGGAAATGTAACCAACTTGGAGAAGGAGGTTAATGTAGGAAACAATAAATTGTCTCAAGTTCTTGATAGGCTTGTTTCAGACAAGGAGGTTACTCCCTAACCAAATCCACTTATCCCAACATTTTAGTAATAGAAAAAAGAGAATAACATGCCACCGATGTATAAATCCATAGACCTTCCCTACAAAAATTTTGAGAAAATGAAGAAAAAAATTAATATGACAATGTGGGATGTGTTGGCTATTCCATCACAAAGAGACCTCTTATGTGAAGCCCTCAAATGACTTCCCCAAGCTAATCTAGTGGTGGAGAAGACTCATGTTGTTGTTAATATGTGTCAAACAAAGGAAGATCAAGTAAGTAAAATTGTTAAGACCCCACCCTTTTACATGTCATTAATTGTGGGAAAACACTTGGTACATAATTATATGATTGATTCAGAGCTAGTACCTTTGTAATTCCTAAGAAAATGTTGATATCCTGGGTCTCAAATATAGTCCTATTTCTAAGGGAGTTTTAAAACTTGATGGGTCAACCATTGGTGTATTGGGAGTAATTAAATATCTTAAGTTAACCCTTCATTCCTTCCCAAGTCTCACTATAACTCATGACATATCAATAATTGACTTGCCTCCCATGTTTTCCATTTGTTTGTCTAGATATTTCACTACCAAGGTGGGTGGTTATTTGTCTTCATATTAGACCCATATGATTTTGAGAACTAGGTATGGAACAATATTTACCATACTGGTTGAGCCCATATTTTCTTACCATATTGATTCATATTACCTTACCCTTATCCAAACAAATTTCCTGATATAAGAAGAACATGAACAAAGTTCAATTTCATAAGAGAAACCTATTCCTCCTCACATGCCTGATCTATTTCTCAATGAATGGGCTGAGAGACATCAAAAATTTGATCCTTATGTTGAAGAACTTGAGCCTTTAAAACTGTTCTTGGTACTTATTGCATTCTTGAAGAAGGATCCACTCTACCCGTAATGTTTAAGCAAGAGAATGAATATGCTTCCAGACTATGGAATATGTTCTTTGATGATTCTAGAAGCATAAATGGAGCCAGAGTTGGTGTGGGTTTATTTCTCCAATTAATGATAAGTTATTTATTTTTCATAGATTATGGTTTACATTTTCTAATAACGTAGTTGAGTACGAGGCAATTGTGCATGGTCTTCTAATTGTTGAGAAGAGAAAAATAAAAGCAATGTAGATTTTTGGGGATACTAAATTAGTCATCCACTATGTTAAATGGAGGTGTGCTACAAAGAAAAATTTGTTAAAGGATTACAAACACAGTAGTCCTGGATCTTATAGATATTTTTGATGTTCTTAACTCAAGTAGTAACTCAAAATTGAACAAGGAAGCGAGATCAAATGGAAACTTTTGGTTCTCAATTCTCACTTGTTGAATATATTTTTTTAGGTAATTTGTAACATATTAATATGGTGGTCAGACCTTTTATTTCACATAATGAGACCAGATGGCAAGTATTTGACAATGATGACCAAATTTTTCAATTCATATAAAATGATGTTGAGTTCTCTTCAATAATGCAATCATATTTGCAAGATATCTATGGTGACTAGATTATTCACCTGAAGATGAACAAGTTACCAAAAGCATTGGTAACCTAGAACATATTTTCGTCCCCAATGATGAATTCGGGGAGAAGATAAGAACATAAAGCAGCTAGAAGTAAGATTTTCAACCAGTCACAATTGTACATGGAAAGGAACTTCTACTTAGGAAGGTATGTGATGATAATGAGAAATGTGCTTTTATATCCTTGTGCCAAAAATTTAGTGATATATTTTCATAGGATTATGAAGATATAAAGGGTTTTAATCTAGACATTTTCCAACATTCTATTGATCTTGATCCTAACACAAAGCCAATTAGGAAAAATCAAAGGCTAGTTAATCCCAAGATAGAGCCCCTCATGAGGAAGGATTTATCCAAACTCATTCAAGACAAGATAATTTTTCCTATCAAATACTCTACCTGGGTAGCAAATCTTGTTTGGGCAAGGAAGAAAAATGGTGAAATCATACTTTGCGTTGATTTTTAGGACTTAAACAAGGCCTATCTAAAGGGTCATTATCCTCTACCTTCCATGGATAATATTTTTCAAATTATAAAGCAGGATCTCAAAGGTTTTCTATGCTTGATGGCTATTAAAGTTTCAAATCGATAAAAGTTAAGGAATAGAATAAATATAAGACTACATTCAAACCCAAATGGGGAAGGTATGCATATCAAAAATTTCCCTTTGGTTTATCAAATTTAGGTGTCATGTTACAAAGAGAAATGGATACAACATTCAAGTGGTATATCAATGAATTCATCCTTGTCTATCTTGATGACATTACCATTTTATCATAGTAGAGTAAATATCATAACAGTCTTCTTGAGAAGGTATTTGAGATATGTCAAGAATTTGGTGTGTCTCTTAATCCTAAGAAATGTAATTTTGTAATTGTTGGTCATCAAACATGTACCCGCGTCTCGATCTAGAAGATTTGAACTATTTGAGACAAAATGGAACTGTCCCTAAGTTTTGGGACCTTGTGCACTTGGAATAGATCTCCAGAGAAGGCCAATTCATCTAACTACCTCTCGACGCTACTAATACTCCTAATGTGGAATGTAAATTCTAGACTAAGCATGCCAATGCACTGTGAATAGAAGGATGTGCGGAAAGGGGAAATCTAGGCTAAGGAAGGTGATAATGCCGTAAAGAAAGGGTCAATCTCTCTCCAAGAGTGGAAAAGGAAATAGAGAGGGCACAAGAGAAGAGGGTGGATGGTACATGTTAGAGATCAACACGTGTGTTTGGACTTCCAATGCATATAACACATGAATGTGGGTACTACTAGCACGAAGTATGCATAACATGCTAGAAAATGCAAACAGAGAGGCGAGATGTAATGAAAATGAGAGAGGGAAGAAAAGAGTTCCACAAAACATGATTTTATTTCTCAAGGGATGCACAATCATTTACATTCACGACAGGAGGTAAGAATACATTGTAGAGACCATGCCAAGGTTTGAGACCCATGGGAAGTTGGCCACCATTTTGGCATGGTGTCATTATAACAAGGAGGGATCCTTTTTACAAAGTAGAACTCTGTTATTTATAGAATAAGGAGAGAATAGAAGGAGAAAGAAAGGGAAACTCAGATTCAAATCTTCAACCACCAACAACAAGTCGTAAATGCTTGCAAATATTTTTGCAAGGATTTCAGATGTGCCTCCCCATGTCTATTTAGCATGTAATATCTAATGAAATATGGTGGTTGAGGTTGATTAGATGTGTGCATTGGTGATTAGAAAGAAGTTTCCCTATTTTCCACCTACCAAATCTTGCCTAAATTTGAATTTGAATAGTCCAACGTGTAGCTGGTGTCATCTTCTCTCTAACAAGTCCAAGCATGTGCTGATCAAAGCTTTGTAGTAGAAGATCTAGATGTTGGAATATGTCATATCCATTTGGGCATACAAGACATGTGGCACGTGCAGATTGATCAAGAAATCATACACTGGTTGATTGTCTATATTTTGTTCCCTATTGGCGCACTTTAATAGGCTACATGTTCCACACTCAAGTCTCGAAAGATGATGAAATGGCATAGTGACTCGACGCAGAAGAAGGCATAAGGTGCGGAAGCAAAAGGCACACACATGAAAGGGAAATAGAGGTAATGAACATGTAGAGGTGTGTGCATAGGAGGAATAGAAGAGTACTTACAGGGGATAAGTATGGGGAAGGGGCGTGAGTTTTCAAATGAAGGAGGGCGCGTAGTGGAAGAAAGAAAAGATGGCATGTGATGGAGCTTAGTGTATGCAAGTGCGTAAGAGGAATACCAAGGACTTAGCCATTTTGGAAGGAAATTTTACATAGGTGGTGTAAGGAGTGTGTGACATGATAGGGAAGAAATCGTGCACGCAGGAGGAAGGTGCAAAGGGAAATGAGATAGTAAAATGCAGAGGGAGAAATAGGAAATCATGCGAGGACACAAAGAGGAAATGTATCTATGCCAAGGTGTTAACAGAACAATATAGAGTGCAGGTAACCTAAAATGTGAAACATCATAGTCAGAATGAAAATATATAAGTTATCTAGATAACTAGGAGAGTTATTTGGATAACAATTTTGGCAAATTTCGGGGCCATCTACCTACTAGATGAAGAGACCAGTAGCCTTAGAAGTCCATTAGGAATTGAGTCAAGCACTAATCTTTAAGATCTAATCTGTAACTTTGAAGAACATTCTAGAAGTCACTTGAAGCTCTGTCTGAACTCTAAACTGAACTTCTACTCTCATGTGAAGATATTCTGAATTGAATTGATGAGAGTGAAAGTTGTGTGGATTGTTGGAATTACCTTCACCAAAATTGAACTATCATCCCAGGAAGCAAAAAAAAGGGGCACATGGGTGCAATAGGAAAGGAAAGGTGCCAGAGGGAGCACACCAAAATAGAAGCACAACACTATACAAAACTAAAAACCATACATGTCCTAAAGGGAACATGTAGAGTGTGCATGAGAATTTGTGTTACTAAAAGAAAACCTTATCTACCCTACTCTAACTAGAGGTAAAGAGTGATCAAGTAAAACCTATAATAGGTAGGGAGAAGTAGCTTCCTTTCCTCACAAATTGTGACCATGCAACTACTTTGGAATTGAACATGGTCGGAAACAATAATGAGAAACTGATTTATAGCTAGTTTTTCACCCTTCTCCTTAAACTATCAACAAACAAAACATACACCTCCTAGAGTTGTTATGCGCTTGGATTTGGGAGGCACTATTACTGATCTTTGGCACGCCGAAGCTCTACCTCATGTTCTAAAATGAGCATGACCAGTGGCAACTCTATCTTTGGCTCTAGACTAGCCAAATATCTGATTGGGCACGGTCTAATCCTTGTGATTTTCCCATTGATTTGAAGCTCAATCCCACATATGGGATTTTCTTGTAGAATTTTATCATGAAGGGGAGCACTTGCAAGCTAGGTCATGCAAAGTTGGGGTGCGCATTGTTCTACCTCTACAAGCAACTCAGTCTCCTTCAGGAGGATGCCCTTTGGGATTAACTATTTTTATTCTGAAACAAGCACCCATATGATTTCCTCTTCCCAATCAAATTAACACAAGTCACGCTATTCTTCAACTGGTCTACAATCATTGAACATGATCATTTTGGTTGGGAAAGGCACATTGGCAAGGGGCTATTCATTTTTAATACATTTACATAAAGAGGACTCAGAGGAAGGTGGAAGGATGGGGGCAGAAGGCGTATGAATGTGCATGCACTAAAGGAATGGAGGCGTACATAGAAGAAGGGATGGAAAAGAATTGAAAGTGAGAGGATGGAGGAGGGTAATTATCGATGGGGAATCGTGTGAGAAGATGGGAACATGCACAACTAGATGAGATGATGTAAGTTTGTGCAAAGGATTGGAAGGGTTATAAGATGGCGGTGCAGGTTACCCCATTGACAGTTTATCGCGTGCTAGGTTTTTTAGCCTCCATTTCTTCTACCCACTCGTAATCTTGGGTAATATCTCAATGATGAAGTGTAGCTTATGTTGGGCACTAAACTAGCCTAGTACAAGGAAGTCCTATGGACAAATGACCTTGTAGCCAACTTTAGCTTCCTTTATGGAGCACTTGACTCTTAGTTGCATCATTTCCATCTCCATGTTTTTGACCTGCCTCTCAAAATCAGCTTTGGCTAAGGAGTTAGCACCATCATCTGCTTAAACTTGTTTGTCATAAACATTTTGGTTAGAAAAAATGGGTTATTTGCATTTTCAGGATAATGGGACTTATTAAACCGATTTAGAGGAGGATTTTAGAAATGTGGGGATGGAGGGAAATATTTTTGCTAATGAAAATGAGAATTCCTAAAGGGAAAGAATTCATGATTGCACAAGTTCAAAAGAGGAAGGTGGAGTGATAGAAGAAGAAAATATGAATGAAATAAGGAGGGGGGACTAGTCTCGTGAATGAGAAAATGGGTGTGTTTTGATCAATGGAGTCACCAGATGTGTTGAAAATGTCTCCAAAGGCTGGATCTCAATAAAATACATTAAACTTCTTGAGACGAAGATGTATATCTCTTCACTCTTGTCCCATCATGCATGCTATAAACTATTGGTCATCAAACATGCACTGTGTCTCGGATCCGAAGATCCGAACTGCTTTTGAGACAACAATGGAACCATCCCCAAGTTGTGGTACCTTATGTGCTTGGGATGGTTCTCTCAAGAAGGTCGGTTCCTCTACCTACCTCTAATGCTATCATACTCCTAATACAGAATACAAATCCTATACTAAGCATACTAAGGGACTAGGGATAGAAGGATGTGCGAAAGGGGAAATCCTATGCTACTAAGGTGATATCACCAGAAATAAACGAGATAAGAGGGTGGATGTTGTGTGCCACGTATCAACACACATGCTTGGCCTTTCAAGGCACGCAATACATGAATATGGGGACTGCTAGCATAGGGTATGCACAACATGTCAAAAAATGTAAACAGAGAGGTGAGATGTAATGGAAATGAGAGAGGGAAGACAATAGTTCCATAGAACATGATTTTATTGCTCAAAGGATTCATAGTCATTTACATTCATGAAAGGAGGCAAGAATACATTGCATGGACCATGCAAAGGTCCGAGACTCATGGGAAGTAAGCCACAATTTTGGCACAATGTCATTATAACAAGGAGGGATCCTTTTTATAAAGCAAAAATATGTTATTTATAGAAGAAGAAGGAGAGAAGAGAAGGAGAAAGAAAGTGAAACTCGATTCAAATCCCCAACCACCAACATCAAGTGATAAATTCTTATAAATCTTCCCGCAAGGTCATCGATGTGCCTCCCCATATCTTTTTGGCATATAAGATATGATGAAATATGGTCATTGAGGTTGATTAGATGTGTGCATTGATGATAAAAATATGTTTCCCTATTTTCCACCTACCAAATCCCACCTAAATTTGAATTTGAATAGTCTAACGTGTAGTTGGTGTCATCCACTCTTTGAAAGTCGAGGCGTATGCCAATCGAGCTCAGTAGCGAGAAGATACAGATGTTGGAAGATTTCATATCCATCCGGGCATGCAAGACATGTGGCATGCATAGATTGACCAAGAAATCTAGAAATTTTTCATCTGTTTTGTCTTTTTTGCCATGTGTCATGCACCTCTTGGTTTTCTAGATTCGACACCTTGTTAGCGCACTTTGATAGGCTACGTGTTGCACACTCAATTTTAAAAGATAATGAAATAACATAGTGATCACATAGAAGAAGGCACAATGTGTGGAATAAAAATGTAGGCACATGAAAGGGAAATAGAGGTAACACACGTGCGGAGGAGGTGCCCATGTAGGAGGAATAGGAGAATACTTACAAAGTGAACATATATGGGTAAGGGGTGCAAGATTTCACCTTAAGGATAGTGAGTGGTGATAGAAATAAAAGAGGGCATGTGATGGAGCTTAGTGTATGCAAGCACACAAGAGGAATGTCAGGGACTTATCCATTTTGGAAGGAAATTTTTAGAGGGTGCACGCAATGAGTGCACGATAGATAGGGAAGAAAGTGGGTGCACATGAGGAAGGCACAAATGGAAATGGAAAAAGATATACTAGAATGCATGGGGAGAAGTAGGAAAGTATGCATATAGGAACTGCAATTGTTCTAAGGTGTTAACAGAACAATCTTGAGCAAACGTAACCTAAAATGGGAAACATAAAAGTCATAATGAAAATATATAAATTATCTAGATAACTAGGAGAGTTATTTGGATAGAAGTATTCCCTATAGGTAAGCTATTGGGGGATATTGTTTCAAAGGAGGGAATTTTCATTGATCAAGAACAAATTTCAGCTATATTTTCTCTCTCCTTGTTAGTCCACAATAAGGCCTTGCAGTCATTCCTTAGAAAAATCAATTTTGTTAGGAGATTCATTCCTATTTTTACAGGTTGGGTGATGCCTAATACTCTCATTCTCAACAAGGACTCGGTTTTCAAATGGAAAGCAGAGGGGAAGGAGATATTTTCCAAGATAAAATAAGATATTTCTTAATATCCTACACTTATCAACCATGACTATTCCAAGGATTTCATCCTATATACATATGGAGCTAAATCTAGCATTGATGTTGTTTTGACTTAGCAAAATGATCAAGGAATGGAGCATCCAATGGCCTTTTTCAATCAAACACTAAAGGATTATGAACTCAAGTATAGTCACATTTAAAAATAGGTATTTTCTATCATTAGAGCTCTAAAAAGTTCAATAGTATGATTTCTACTAATCACATCAAAGTTTTGGTCTCACACTCCAGTGTGAGAGACTTCATTATGGGAGTAGAAATTAGCAAGAAAAGAGATGGTTGGATGACTAAAATAATGGATTATGGTGTGACTATCAAGGATATAAATCATGTAAGGGGTAGAGCACTTTTTGAGAAGTTGTCTTTAGATGTTCCAGATCACTAAGAGAATTCCTTCATGAGTGAAGATCTTCCAAGCAATACTGAATTATAGGAGGATGAAGGAGATATATTCAATGATCACATATAAATTTCTGATATGACTAAGTTCTTGTCTATTACTGCATATAATTTTTTTCCTAAACAAAGAAAAAGAAGGCACCTAAGGCTACAATCAATTCCCTATGCACTAATTGATGGTATTTTGTTCAAGAGAAACATTAATGGATTTATACTTAGGTGCATTGAAGGTGAGTAGTGTGACAAGGTTTTTACCGAGTTCCATGATGGTTTCTCGGGTGGACATTTTTCTTCTAGATCCAAGACCATGAAAATTATAAAAATAGGTTGATTTTGGACTACATTATTTTTGATGCTAAAAATGGGTTAGAAGATGCAGAGAATGTGTCTTCTTCACTAATAAGAAAAGGTTGTCTACTCTTCCACTTCACCCAATCCAAGAAGATAATTCATTTAGAAAATGGGGTCTCATATTTCATTCACATGATTAATACTCCATTGAGTTTTTATCACAAGTGGGTCATAACAGAATGTATTACTTTACTGTGTAGATGGAAGTTGTGCCAATGAAGGAAGCCATTGAATCAGTTATACTAGAATTTCTTGAAGAAATTGTAACAAGGTTTGGAATCCCTCAAACAATCATTTTTTATAATGTAAAATCCTTCTTAGGATCCAAAATTTCTGATTTCTTGGACTTGGGATTTATCTTAAGACTTCTTCCAATTACTACCCCCAAGGTAATGGATTGATAGAGTCTACTAACAAGAATCTAATCAGGATCATGAAGATAAAAATGGACATTAATCAAAGGTAGTGGCACAAAAAAGTTATAAATGCTCTTTGGGATGATAGGATAACACTGAAGAAGGTAATTGGCTCTTCTCCTTACAAGCTTTTATATGGAAAAGAAGCTAGGATTACTTTTTCACTTGAGTTGCCTTCACTTGAATTGGATCAACAATTAGAATTTGAAGGTGCACACTAAAGAGAGATCTAGATGATAGAATTGGTGGAGCTTGAGGATTTAAGAAACTCTTTCATGACCAATGGAACAACATTAAAAATCGACCAAACAAAGGGTTCGACAAGAAGGCTAGGGATCGAGATTCAAGGTTGGAAATCTAGTCTTGAAATAAGATGCAGAAATAGATAAACTGGGAATACACTCCAAGTTTGATATAATCTAGAGTGGGCCATATATTTTTACTGCTTGCAAAGAAGCCAACTCTTTCGAGTTATCTGGCCTTGATGGAGATGCATTACAATCCTAGTCAATGGTATTTATCTCAAAAATTCCCATTAAGTTTTCATTTTATCTTGTACATATTAGTTTAGTTTTCAATTCCTCTAAGTTCTTTCAACACATTGTTTTATTTGTAGAATAGGTTTCCTTTCCCTAAGTTCTTTGCACAAGTTTTGTTGCTTGTAGGTATCCTTGTTGCATAGTTTCATCCTAGTTTTGGGAGAAGGTGTTGTGGGAAGGAGTCAAGATGTCATGGATCAGTTGTAAACATGTCAAAAAATAAAATATAGGAAACTAAGATCAGTTTGTGTAGTCTTCATGTTTCATTCCTTCAGCCCAAGCAATCAATAAGGTGGTATGTAATTTATACAAGAAATATGTTATTCAGTTTCATCATAGATTGGAAAAGTGAACAAGATTATATTTCATATTCAAGACAATTTTCCACTCACATAAAACCTTATTCAAAATATTTTCATAATGTGGATGGTCAATTGAGAAATAGAAGATCAACTTTATGTTTAGTTAACTCGCTTTAAGTGGTCTCAAGGGGTTGTTCTTCAATTTCATAGCATATTTCATAGTATCAAGATGATTTCATTCCTAATGGATGCTTCTAGGCCGCTTATCAGCTCATCTAGCAAGAAGGTGCCCCTACTAGTCACCAAAATGTTGTCAATTTTACACCCCTTACAAAAATTAAAAAATTCAGATAATTGGACTTGGGAAATTTCATGGAGTTTTAAAGATGAATATGGAATTATAGTTGAAGAAATGTGAGGAAACTTGAAAGTTGGAAAAGGGGTGAAGGAGTTGCTCAGGTGAGCTCATCGGCAAGTTGGATAGTAACTTGGGAATTTGATATAGAAAAATTTAAATCAAAGAACATATTGAACCCGTAGCAAAGGGTGAAGCCAAGAGTAATGCAGAGTTTTGATGTTGCTTTATTTTTGAAAGTAAATAAGCAAAGTAGTCCCAAAACTTGACATATCTCGCCCTCTTTACGCTCAACTAAAGTTGCTTTACTTATAAAAGCAATCAAGTAAAATAGTTCTAAAATCTTGAGTCAAGTAATTGGGGTTTGAAAAGTTAAAAAGAATAGAAAAGGGGAGTAGCCCATAGATGTGATGTGGCACAACTTCAAATAAAATATCACCCAAAATCTCACAAGTAAAGCAATTGTAAAAACCCGCATGGGCATAACTTTCTCCCACATACTCCAAATTTAATAGAATTTATATCAATGGAATCATTTTTCACGCTCTACATTGCAGAGTCCAAAAAATCAAATTTTGGAAGGAAGTAATGGGTGAAAATGAGGAAAATGTGGGGATATCATATTTCCTTGGGCTCTAAGAAAAAACCTAGCCAAGTGTTAATCATCCTTTATTGGTAATCATTTTTGAGCTTCTAGAAGGGCTGAGACCATTGAAAATGAGCTCTAGAATTCTCTCTCTCTCTCTTCTCTCTAAGATCAATAAATGTAAGTGCTAAGGCACATTTTTAGGGGGGATGTTCATGTAATGGAACTCTTTCAAAAATTTCCAGAGAAGTGTTGAGTTTCAGGCCTCTGATCTTAATATTATGGAAGAATATCCTTTCCTTATTTTGAATTATAATGAAATATGCATCTATTTAATCAATAAATCCATGTTTTGTGGATATTATTTTCCCTAGCTATGTTTTATTACATTTTCCTTGCCTTTCATTGCATATTCCAAGTTTTGTGCATTCTATATTCTTCTTACAAGTTCATATTTGTTGTGCTCCATGGAAATGATGTTGAAAAATGCAGTTAGGGACTATGTCACTTGTGTTTGACCTCTCTCTTTCCCATTCTTCATCTAGATATTTTCCCACCCTTTTCTTGGTGCAATCACCTTTGTAGCTTAGGATTTCCATTTTCATGCAATCTCTTTCTCTCTCTAGTCCCTTGGAAACTTAGGATAGAAGTAGATAGTAGAATTTCCCTTCTAGGAGTAGTTTAGCATTAGGATTAGGTAGAGGTAGTTGGCCTTCTCTAGGAGTTTGTCTCGGTTGCAAGTCCCACAACCGAGAGACAGGTCCCATATTTCCTCTAAATTCTTGGTCATTCATGATCATATCCATAGTGTAATTCTGAGCTCCAATAGTTATAAGAAGATACTTTCTAGTTCTATTGAACTGATATTGGTAACTATTTTACAAGCCATAGGAAAATAAATAAGAGGATTGAGATTTGGAAGTTAATCGAGAAAAATACATGAACATAAGGGTTGTAGAGAAGGATATGGAAACACAACATTTGGAGAGAAAGAGATGTAGATGAAATAATTGCAGATAAAACAATCACTAATTATTTGTTGAACTCATATAAATGTACTTATCAAAATTTCATAAATTATCTCTTTAAAACTAAAAAGAGTAGACATATTTTCATTTATTTGCATGTATGACATTCAATCATTTATAGAATATAAAAGTGTTTGTAACTTTAAATTCATTTAAAAATAGAATTTCTAGTTCAAGGGTTTTTATTATAAATGTAATACTGAAGTTATAGATGTTTTAAAAAAACTTGAAATGTAATTTGTGATGGAAATGTATGATTTATCCACGCAATATAATCACCTGCAACTATATCCTCATCCTATATCCTCTCCTGAATATTTCCTCATCGAATAAAAACATATGTATTTTTATTCAAAACACGCAGAACTTTACTTCGTGTCGAAATGACTGCAACTATATCCTCACAATAAGTCTTTGTTGATGAATCCATGAATATATGCTCAACATGCAACACCTAGTCGTAAGAGAACTAAGAAATGAAACTCGGATCATTTTTTTAAAAAAATTATATAATGTACTCATAGATTAACAAATACCGTCCAAAATGAAAGCACCATTTTTTCAAAATTTGAAAATCCACCCATAATAAATGTTGTCCAACTACCAAAAATGAATTAACTTCAAAAATTTGAAATACTTGATTCATTAATAGTTGCCACCAAAAATGAACTATCAACGGATTTGATATATTTGACTTCCATTAATGAATTCTGATGAAAATGAATACATGACAAATAAGAATGCAAATTTCAATACATTTTTAACTTATGCCGCCAATGAATGTAGGTAAATAAATAATGAAATATGTTAATTTTCATAAATATCAGCTTTAAATTCAAAATTTTTAAATATTTGATTCATTAGTAATTGTTGCCTAATATAAATAGTGTATTGAATACCTAACAAATAAGAAAGTGAATTTCTATATGTAATTAATGAATATGTAAAGTAAAATATAATACCTTTTACAATTCCAGAAAACATTACTAATTTATAATTATACTTATAAAATTAACAATTTTATGAAATACTTATTAATAATACTTAGTAGTACTAGATATTATTAAGTAATTAAAACACACACACACACACACACACACACACACACACACACATTACTAATTTCATAAAATTGTTAAATTTGCAAAAATTTAATTGTAAATTAGTAATATTTTCCTAAAAAATTGAAAGTATTATAATGTACTTTGGCATTATATTTTAATCTACAGAAAATTGAATCTACAGATATTTAATTGTAAATTATTAAATGACTTTGTGAAGAGTTTTTAGCAATGATATAAAATGATTAAAATTATGGTTTTAAGAATATTTTAATTTATCTGCAACTTATACTTCCATCTCCAAACCATGCATACTATAATGTTCAGAATGGACATAATGTATGCAAACTATACTTCCAAATATGATGAATGATCTGGAGTTTGAAGTATGAAAGGTCCGGAGCTAGAAGTAAGAATGATCTGGAGCTGGAAGTATAGTTTGCAACATATTAAATGAGAAAGAATAGAATGGGAAAATGTTTATTCTCATATTATAGGAAATTATTATAATGGACATATGTCCATTCTAATCATTCGGGAAATTATATAGAAGGAATGAGAATTGAATGGTTGTACAAAAAAAATAGAATGGTTAGTTGTCCTTTCACAATCAGGTTAAATATAGAATGAATACGAAATATGATTGTAAGAGAGTGAATAGAATTGGTAATGACCCATTCTCATTCAACCTGAAAGAATGAGAATGATGGTTGTATGAGAAATAATAGAATGGGTAGTTTTCCATGCAACTTCAGGATAAATATATAATGAATATGAAATACAATTTTATAAGAGTGAATAGAATGGGAAGATTCCCATTCTCATTGACCCTAAAGTAATGATAAGGGTAGTTGTATGAGAAAGAATAGAATGAGAATTTTTCATCCACAATTAGGTTAAATATAGAAGGAATGATAATTCAAAGATGATTTTATGAGAAAGAATAGAATGGGCAGATGTCTATTCTCATATTATAGGCAATGATTAGAATGGAAATATGTCCATTCTGAACATTCAGTAATTATATAGAAGAAATGAGAATGATGGTTGTATGAGAAAGAATAGAATGGGTAGATTTCCATTCACATTCATGTTAAATATAAAATGGATATGAAAGATGATTTGTAAGAGAGTGAATAGAACCAGAAGCTACCCATTCTCATTTATCCTTAAGGAATGAGAGTGAAAGTTGTATGAGAAAGAATAAAATTTACAAATGTTTATTCACCTTCAGGTTAAATATAGAATGAATACAAAATAGGATTGTGCATGAGACTTAATAAAATGGGAAAATGTCCATTCTCATATTATAGAAAATTATTAGAATGGGCATATGTCCATTCTAAACATTCATGAAATTATATAGAAGGAATGAGAAAGATGGTTGTATGAGAAAGAATAGAATGGGCAATTGTCCATTCACATTCAAGTTAAATATATAATGAATGAGAAATATGATTGTATGAGAAGGAATGAGAAAGATGATTGTATGAGAGTGAATAGAATGGGAAGTTTCTCATTCTCATTTAGCTTGAAGGAATGAGAAATATGGTTGTATGAGAAATAATAGAATGGGAATTTTTCCATTCACATTCAAGTTAAATATAGAATAAATGAGAAAGATGATTGAATGATAAGGAATGAAAAAGATGATTATATGAGAGTGAGTAAAATGGGAAGGTTCCCTTTATCATTTGACTTGAAGGAATGAGAAACATGGTTGTATGATAAATATTAGAATGGGTTGTTGTCTGTTAACATTGAGGTTAAATATACAATGAATGAGAAATATGGTTGAATGGGAAGGAATGAAAAATATGATTGTATGAGAGTGAATAGAATGGGTAGCTTTCCATTCTCATTCATCCTGAAGGAATGAGAAAGATGGTTGTATGAGAAATAATATAATGGGTAGTTGTCAATTCACTTTTAGGTTAAATATAGAATGGATGAGAATTCAAATATGATTATATAAGAAATAAGAGAATGGGTATATTTTTATCCTCATATTATAAGAAATTATGAGAAATTTTATTTGAGAGTGAATAGAATGGGAGGCTACCCATTCTCATTCATCTAAATGAACAAGAAATATCATTGTATGAGAAATAATAGAATGATCATATGTCCATTCAAATTCAGGTCAAATATAGAATGAATGAGAATGATGATCCTACGATAATTAATAGAATGTGTAGATGTACATTCTCATAAATTTATAATAAATTATTAGAATGTGCATATGTTCATTCTCGAACATTCGCTTCATTTCATTTATATTGTTTTTGTAAATTAAGATTCATAATAAAATAAAAAATTATCAAATATTTTTGGTGAACCCAATGATTAGAATTATTTTCCATAGGATCCACTAAAACCCTAATGGATAAAGATAGATATTCTCCTTCTCAACTAATTGTTCCTCATCTCAATTTTAATCCCATTTATGTTGAGGAAACCATATCTGAAATTTCTACCCTATATCATGATATTACTATGTCGGATCATATTCAACAACTCTTAGCTAACGAATGCAATGTGCCTACTAGCTTTGATAATTATACCATTGGCATTATTTCTGATCCGATGAGCTTCACTCATTGTACACCATGTTATACAGTTAGCCATGATCCTCCTAAAATTTCCAAAGAAAATCTAGATGATACTCTCATTAATTTCATGCTTGGCCTTGACAATAATACACATGTGCATATTGATTCTCATACTAGTTAGGACACTACTCTAGCTACATCTCATGTTGCTTCTATTTATGACAATTATTCTCATGATACATCGCATACTAGTTCGCATTATCCTTCATACTATGTTGATGATATACTTGATGATACACTTAATGACATTATTCTATCTGAGTCTCTCTTTGATTTTGATGAAACAATTGATAGTCATGATTCTACTTCTTTGCATACTACTTTGAGTGTGAATCCCCTACTCCATTGTCATCTTCTTCTGAGGTTTTATCTAATAACATGCATGAGTCATCTCCATCTATTAGTTCATCTCCTCATGTCACTTCATCTTCATCTATTAGTTCATCTCCTCATGTCACTTCATCTCCATCTATTACTTTGTCTCCTCCTACTACCGCATCTCCATCTAATGCTTCCTCTCCTAGGGATGTTTTTGATGTTAGTCCTACTACTTCTATGGATGTTCCATGTCCTTCGTCACCTATTACTCCTTTGGCACCACCTTCTAGTGTGCCCTTAGCATCAAAATATCTTATTTCTCCTCTTGATATCCCTATGATTACTCATAATGGCAAATTACAACCTCTTAACACATTATTTCCATCCTCTACTATTCCTTCACAAGATATCTTGTCCCTCATGCATGTTGTTGGTCACTTACAATCTCAGGTCCAATATCTTACATTAGAAAGAAAGGCCTATTATGCTTCCATTGACAATAATTCATTGCATGGCAATCCTATTCCCAAAAAGATCCATAACTCAGCATTTCCTAAGGATTTTGTTATGCCTACATTTTCATGTTTCAATGGTACTGGAAATCCATACTTACATCTCAAGCATTACTTGTATGGTTATGGCTTCATATTCTAATGATTGACTATTACTTAAATACTTTCTCCAAAGTATCAAAGATGGTGCTCTCCAATGGTACATGTACCTTCCCTTTCGATCTATTAGTATCTATTGTGAAATGAAAGAAGGTTTTATTCATCATTTCATATTTAACAATGGCCCTAGGGTTACATGTGATCATTTACCTACTTTACATCAAGGAAAAACATAACCTATCATTGATTACATTCTACAAGTTAATGCTTGCATGTACCAGCTATTTTTTCAACTGTTGACCTATAAAATTAGTTCATCATCTATTGCGATTTGATTCTTGCCTTGAAATAATGATTGCAATATGATACATGTGAATCATTCACATTTTTATGCAATAATGTCATTGAATTATAAAAATATCTCCTTGTTTCACCTATTATAGATCTTCCTCCTATTGCTACTACTAATACATCATTTAGCTCTTCTCCACTCTTATATGTTGAGCACCTTGCATGGTCTCCAGCTCCTCCACATTATAAACAAGTTCTGTCTACTCCATCACATAAGCATCTTCCATATCCTACTCCAATTCAAGCTACACCTTAGACTTCTACACCTACTTCATGAGGACCATTACATTTCTCTCATCATGTTAGACCTCATGATGTGTTGCATGCATTTCTTAATAGGCACTTGATTCACCTCCCTTCTAACCAACACCATCCACCACATCACTTGCAATGCCAACATGATAGACCTTATTGTAACTATCACCATATTAATGGCCATAGGGACAATAAATATTATGCCCTTTATGATTGCTTGAAATAATTAGAAGACAAGGGATTAATTTCGTTTGGTTCTCACTCATGTGAGCGGTCTATATCTCCTCTCCCTCATGTTTTTACTCTAATTGAATTATCTCCCTCTTTTATTTCTAAGGTCATTGTTCATCCAATACCACAAGTTGTTACTCATGTGTGCTCTCCATCACATCCATCCATCGCTGCACCATCTCATCCTCCATGTCATGCTACCATTACACATTGGCTTTCACAGCTCTTAGAATTTTCACTTCCCACCACCACTTCACCCATCATTGCACTTGCTCCACATGACATTTAGTTTATCTCCCACACTCGTGCTTCTTCCATTCTATAGGCTTCCACCACTTCACGTCAGCTTGGTTTCTGGTAGGTGATTTATATCACCTTAACATCCGACGATGCACTCATGTTATAATGGTTTTTACATAGATATTGAGGGATATTTTACAATAAGAACATATCTTCACGTGTTTTCTCGATTCATCGAGTGCACATTACCCAATCATTTCTTGATGATGCACTCTTACTATATGGTTCATTCTTGACTACTAAGGGGTTTTATATAAATGAACCCTTTCATCTCTACATAGGGGGGGATCACCATTATATCCCCGTCATTATTCATTATGCTAACATACACTATTTTATACTACTATGACCATTTCCTACTCCTACAATATTTATTTTTGGCTTCATCATTAATCACAACATTACACATATGTTACATTATTTTATCATAACCATCACATTACATACATTATCTATCATCATTTACAATATATATATCCATATATTACCATCATCAATTTTATCAACAACTAAACACTACAATACTAAAATAAAAATCTTTAACACATTATACATCTCCATACATGTTACAATAATCAAAATCAATAAAAACATCCAATACATCAACTATACATATATATTGAATCATAGTTACAAGAATCTCATTATTCGGGGCAATTCACCTACTTCAATACATCACTACATCAATACATCATAT
Organism: Taxus wallichiana var. yunnanensis; assembly: GCA_018340775.1. NCBI lineage: Eukaryota > Viridiplantae > Streptophyta > Pinopsida > Cupressales > Taxaceae > Taxus > Taxus wallichiana. The sequence goes on along the minus strand of CM031238.1, from coordinate 413,931,897 downwards.
CTCATCATCGTTATCACTATCTATGGCTATAAGAGCCCTAGAACTATAAGCCTCACCGTTAAGTCTGTACCGCTGGTCGCAGCCCCTATATCTCTCTACTTACCTACATAATAGTGTTTTCTCTTTAGAATGCTCCGCAAACCAACTCTACAACTCAATAAAATGTGAAAATATGTCCCGCACTAGAGGGCCACCACCCACCTCTTGTCTATCCCATTATGTCTCCTCACAAGCCTCATCCCTCTCACTCAATAGTATGGCACATGTTGCTTCTACTATCTCCACTGACTTTAATAAAGGGGCGTGCTCACCCGCAATATCATATACATGCTATATCATATATCCACTAGTGAGAATATCAATGGGCACATTCTACGTCAATGTGTGGATGGATTTTTCCACAATCAATGACCAATACACATCACCTATAATCATAAGAACAATTCATTCAAAACCATAACCATCACATACCAAGTACCAAATCATATAACTAAACTATATAAATACTCACACTCTGCTATCGTCGTTGCTAAATCATTGGGGGTAGGTGCTTTCCCCTCTTATCCTCCTCTTGACGGTGCTCTCGGCTTGATATTAAAAAGACTAGAAACAAATTTACCCACCAATGTGAGGCCCACCATGCATGGTATTCCTCCGCACACCCCACGTCATCCCCATCTACTAGTTCTATCGTTGCATCTCGCCTCATTTGGCCCTAGAGGTACCATCTCGCACTCCCGTGGGGCCTGGTCTAGTTCCAAAGCCTCCTTGATGCCCTTATAGATCATAACCACACATATGGATCTAGGGTTACATCATGAGCCATACCAAACTATCGTGACACCCTCTTAACCTAAAATAACTCAGCCACCCCAAAAAGTGGTCTTATAACCACATACTACGACGCACACATTATAGCTCTAATACATCCTCTCAACCATCCTCTCGTAGTCTCAATAGAACCTCCATATAATGGTATCCAACCCCATATGATATAGCATATCTATATAGGTATCTATCTCTACCTTCCTCCCACGCACACCTACTCATCTCCCGATAAAAATTCTAGCCTCTCTCACTCTCCTTGAGGTCCTGTTGATTTACCTCAATACAATAATATGCTTTTAGGCCTATACATACAATAATTTTGTATCACCAATGCCACCTCCATGCTTCCTCCCCGTATAAATCAATATAGATCCTATATAGGTGGGCCAACACACACCGTTCCCAACCATACATAGTACACTCCTCCTTGATCCGCGACAGATATTATGCATCTTATATAAGATGCCTACACCACCACCATCTATTACAATTGATGATGTTATCACCATGATAATAAAATTCTGTAATCACAAAACACTTGATCTCATAATAGCATCTAGGCTAATATGGGCCTCCTTTGAAATGTGAGTCCCTGTGAAATACCACCTATCCTATCTTATCCACCTCTGCATGTCATCCACTGCCATAACTTGTACCCTCTCTCCAACAATAGGTAATTACAGTATATGATACCCATCCTCTAGTTTGAGTTTCATCTCCCCTATAGGTAACAAAAAGGTGTAAGTATATGCACACCATATCTCACACAAAGCAGTAAGAGTAGGCATAGTATGGGGTACATCCCCATCCTCCCTATGTATCACAAGATAACATGGTCCAAAACATCACACTCCTCGTCTAAAAACCCTAATCCAAACAATGTACTCAAATGGAGGCCACCTCATAACTCTCTAGAATTTATATCCCTCTATCCATCACAAAAAAACAACAAAAATAGAACTAGCACTCACCCATACTCAAAACAAACCACTTATGACATCAATATACATCAAAAGTTCACATTTACAACACTCTAGGTTCATCTCATGCTCTTTAGACATAGGTTCCCAAAGACAAGACTGGGGCACCTAGGAGTGGGACACCATCGCCCATGTTTGGGCACTCCTGTCCCAAAGGTCATTAGTGCCTTCACCACTTTTTCTAGGTCTAAAACATTGAGAAATTTAAAAACTTTTTTTTCACAAAAATTCATCAAAATAGGACTAATACCAACGCATTTTTAAAAAATAATCATGCTTACCAACTCCATCCTCATACATGATTCCATTACCATCATCACCATGTCGAATCAAATTGATCATGCTACTCTAACTTACAAAGATCCTTATACACTCAGAGCTCACTATCACACTTGTACAAAAGACAAATGAAGTACCTAATAAATTTTCCCACTATAATTTATATTAGTTATCCATTACTCACTTTATTATGGTCATTCACTGCATTTATTATCTCAAATAATTCACATCACACACTTTCCATCATATCTCCAAAGATACCTACTTCAATTTCAGTCTTGTTTGTGGAAATATTTTCATAATTCTACCTACTTCCATATTATATACATATCACACACAATCTGCTCCTTCTTAACCATTATCTACACTTAATATACAAAACCTTTTACGATATCAATCCTATACCTATCATTACATTATTACATGATTACTTTCCTCTCAGGGTTTTCTCATCAACACTCTACCTTTCACTCGAAAAGGGGGGCATACGATTGGGGGAACCTTACAATTCCCCTTACATCACCATGCAATAAACCTACATCCATAATTTTTCATTATCAAACAAATTATTCATACCCCACATGAAATTTCACATCACCTTCTAGCAATTCTCCCTAATGACCTAACTTGGGGGAAACAAACATAAAATATCTCCATGAGTAATCAACCAACCAATCACCAAATACAGTTTAGTCTCTATAATAATAAGAATAAAATTAAGAAATCTACATAAACACAACACATTTATCCTCCCAGATGACCCAACTTGTGAGTTATATCACCATTTTCCCAGATGACCTAGCTTGGGAAGTTATTCTAGATCTCATGATTAATTCTAGATGACCTAACATGGAACACATAAGAATTTCCATGAAACCCTTGGATTGGGGGAAATAAGACATCATTTCCTTTTCTATAGTTCTCCTATATGAGATATCTTGTTTGATCGAAATCTATGGATCCAAAAATCACCAAAAACTGATTTGTATCCATCTGCAGTAGCTAGATATTTTGAGGATGTAGTTAAAGGTTGGAGAGACACTAGTATTCTCTCCCTACACTCTTCCTCTCGTGGAAAGACACTAAAATCCTCGCCTCACACATTAACATGTGCAAATGGGTTAGGAACTAATCACTCCCCTCCCCGTCACATCTCCATCGACAAAAATTGAAACATTCAATCATTCAACATCACAATCATCAATCTCATTTTGTGTTCCTCATAACAGTCTCATGTCTCTTGTTACGCCACATAAATCGACATGTTGATCTATGGTTCGTTACACTATATGTTCTTACTCGTAACAAACTTCTATTGTACTCTTCATATACTTCAAAGACATGGGATTATCTAGAATTTTCAAGTATGCATCTCTTCTACTTTATGTTATTAAGCTTTCACTCATCAATATAGAGTGGATGCAAATGGAGACACAAAATCACACACTTAACACTAGTATTATACCGCTAAGTATGTTGTTTTATATATGGATCTTGCATAAGAAAATTATTCACTAATGACCCATTGTATAGTCCATATGTTTGTCTTTTTGATCTTTATTGTTTTTTATTTTACACATTCTTCACTCATACACACAGCTTTTGGTCGTAAATAAGGATCCCTTTCTCTCGCTTATCACTCATTTATCATCACATGTCTCAGTAGAAAATAACACCTAGGTTCAGATGAGAGCACCAAGAGATCTTGTCCATCTTGGGCGCCCCTTTTCCTCTTTGTTTTTGATCTTATTTTTAACATTTGAGGTATGTATTTTCATTTTTCCTCCCATCTTCTAAGGTACTAGTCATAATTTTAGGTCATTAGTGTTGAAAATAGAACAAGATATCCCTATATAAACACAACATACATGTCATTATATGGGTAGACTATTTTGATCAATGGATAGCTATCTATATAGAGAAAGGGGCTATATTTGGGCTATTACTCTACATACACATTGCATAAGAAGGGGATTTCATTATATTTCATCCACATATTGGCATTTCTACATCTATTTATTACCCCTATCTTGGTGTCATTGATGCTAGCACAACCTAGAGCACTATTACACACACAAGCACACATAACTACATTGGGTATGAGATGTAGTGTAACACTCAACTGTAAGACCACCATTGTGGCATCTGAGGATAGTATGAACCCTTCATTTACATATTTCTTTTTTAGGGTTTGATGCTTTGTTTGGGGTTTTGCAGGTGATTCTTCATTGCAGGTTTATGGTGACATCAAGTGAACCAAGTGCGACACTCACGTGACCAAATGTGAATAAATATGAAGATGTAGAGATCTTACCAAAATTAGGTTCCATCATTTTTGTAGACAAAATCACCTAGAATCAAGACCAGGGTGCTCACAGTGCCTCTAACCTCAAGAGGCTCCCCAATCCAATCATGTTTACTCCTACCGCATTTTTCTATGCTTCATTAGGATGCTCTCTTATTCTGTTTCATCACACTCAACCCCGGATCACTAGAGATAAGTCAAATTCAGGTAAGTAACGTATCCCTCTTATTTCATTTTATTTATAAAATTAGCATAAACTATTTAGAATTCATATTTCAGTTCATTTCATTTATACTATTTCTATACATTTAGATTCATAATAAAATAAAAAAGTTATGTAATCATTTTGGTGAAACCAATGATTAGAACTATTTTCCCTAGGATCCACTAAAATCATAATGGATAAGGATAGATCTTCTCCTTCTTAGCTAACCAGGCCTCATGTTAGTGTTAATCCCATCTATGATGAGGTAACCATAGTAGAACACATTTCCCTATATCGTGATATTACTATGTCATATCATATTCAATAACAACTCTAAGATAACAAATTTAATGTGCCTACTAGCTTTGATAATTCTACCATTGGAATTATTTCTGATCCGATGAGATTCACTCATTGTACACCATCTTATACCATTATCCATGATCCTCATGAAATTTCCAAAGAAAATATAGATGATACTCTCATTAATTTCATGTTTTTCCTTGACAATAATACACACGTGCATGTTGATTCTCATATTAGTTAGGACACTACTCTAGCTACATCTCATGTTTCTTCTATTTCTGAAAATGCTTCTCATGATACATCGCATACTAGTTCACATTCTCCTTCATACTATGTTGATGATACACTTAATGACATTCTTCTATTTGAGTCTCTCTTTGATTTCAATGAAACAATTGATAGTCATGATTTTACTTCTTTGTATATTTTTGCATGTCAATCACCTACTCCATTGTCATCTTCTTCTGAGGTTGTATCTAATAACATGCATGATTCATCTCCATCTATTATTTCATCTCCTCATGTCACTTCATCTTTATCTATTACTTTGTCTCCTCCTACTACCACATCTCCATTTGATGCTTCCTCTCCTAGGGATGTTTCTAATGCTAGTCCTACTATTTCTATGGATTCTCCATGTCATTTGTAACATATTACTCATTTGGAAGAACCTTCTAATGTGCCCTTAGCATTGAAATATCCTATTTCTCCTCTTGATATCCCTATGATTACTCATAATGGAAAATTACAACTACTTAACACATTATTTCCATCATCTACTATTCCTTCACAAGATATCTTATCCCTCATGCATGATGTCAGTCACTTACAATATCAGGTCCAATCTCTTACATTACAAAGAAAGGCCTATTATGCTTCCATTAAGTATTATTCATTGTATGGAAATCCTATTCAAAAAAATATCCATAACTCAACATTTCCTAAGGATTTTTTTATGCCTACATTTTTATGTTTCAATGGTACTGGAAATCCATACTTACATCTCAAGAATTACCATATGGCTATGGCTTCATATTCTAATGATCAACTATTACTTAAATCCTTTCACCAAATTCTCACAGATACCACTCTTCAATGGTACACACATCTTCCTTTTGATCTATTAGTACCTATTGTGATATGGAAGAAGCTTTTCTTCGTTGTTTCATAGTTAACAATGGCCCTAGAGTTACATATGATAATTTACCTACTTTACATCGGGAAAAACATAACCTATCATTGATTACATTCTATGATTTGATGATTACATGCACTAATTATTTTTTCAACCCATTGGCCTAGAGACAAAATTCATATTATGTCATGCTTTGATTCCTACCTTGAAACAATGATTGTAATATGATACATGTGAATCATTCACACTTTTATGCTATAAGTTCATTGACTTAGAACAAGATATCATTGTTTCTCATGTTATAGATCCTCCTATTATTATTATTGTTACATCGTCTAGTTCTTCTATGATCCCATAGGTTTAGCATCTTACACGATTTCCATCTACTCCATCACATAAGCATCTGCCATCTCTTACTCTAGGTTCAGGCTACACCTCATACTTCTACACATACTTCACGATGACCATTAGATTTCTCTCATCACTCTAGACCTCAATATGTGTTGTGTACATTGCTTAATATGCGATTGATTCATCTCCCTTCTAACCAACACCATCCACCACATCACTTGCAACACTAGCATGATATACCTTACTGTAACTATCACAAGATTAATGTCCATATGGACAATGATTGTTATTTCCTTTATGATCACTTGAAACAATTAGAAGACAAGGGCATCATTTATTTTGGTTCTCACTCATGTGAGTGGTCTATATCTCCTCTCCCTCGTGTTGTTACTCTAGTTGAGTTATCTCCTTCTTATAGTTCTAAGGTCATTGTTCATCCACCACAACAGGTTGTTACTCATGCGCACTCTCCATCACATCCATCCATCGATGCACCATATCATCCACCGCCTCACGCTACTACTACATATTGGATTCCATTGCCCTTGGTATTTGCGCTACCCACCACCACTTCACCCATCATTGGAATGGCTCAATATGACATTTAGTTTGGCTCCTACACTCATGTTGCTTCCATACCACATGCTTCCACCTCTTCACGTCGCTTGGTCTCTCGGTAGGTGATTTTTATCACCTTACCCCCGATGACTTACTCATGTTCTTACGGTTCTTATATGACTTGTTGAGGGATATGTTACAATGAGAACCTTTCTTCACGTGATTTCTTGATTCATCTAGATCACATTACCTAATCATTTTCCAATGACATGCTCTTTTTATATGGTTCATTCTTTACTACTGAGGGGTCTTATATAAATGAACCCTATCATCTCTACACTAGGGGCATCGGCAATCTATTCCCCCTTATTCATTATGCTAACATACACAACTATAAACTACTATAACCATTTCCTACTCCTGTAATTTTTATTTTTGGCTTCATCATTCATCAAAACATTACACATACACTACATTTCTTTTATCATCACCATCACATTAAATACATTATATATCATCATTTACAATATATATTACCATCACCATTTTCATTAACAACTGAATAATACAATACCAAAACAACAATCATTAACACATTTTACATCCCCATATATGTTACAATCATCAAATCAATAAAAATCATCCAATAGACCGACTATAGATATATATAAAATCATAGTTACAAGAATCTCATCACTAGGGGGAAAAGTCCCCACAACAATCCATCACTACATCATATCTCATCATTGTTATCACTATCTATGGCTACGAGATCCTTGGAACTAGAATCCTTGCCACTAAATTTGTGTCACTAGTCATGACCCTATATCTCTCTACTTTCCTACGTAATAGTGTGTTCTCCATAGACTTCCCCATGAACTGGATCTACAACTTAATAAAAAGTGCAAATACATCCTTCACTATAGGGCCACCACCCACCCCTCTCTAGCTCATCGTACCTCCTCATGACCCTCATCCCTCTCACTCAGTAATATGGCACACGTCATTGTAATTTTCGCCACTAGATCAAAAAAATGGGTGTGATCACCCACAATATCATCTACACACTTTAAGCATACCTCCACACACAATAATATCAATGGGCACATTCTATGTTAATCACAGATGGATTTTTCCACAATCAATGACCAATACACATCACCTAAAATCACAAGAATAATTCATTATACAACCATAACCATCACACAACCAAAATATACAAATACTCACACTCTGCTATCACCACCGCTACATCATTGGGGAAGGTGCTTGCCCTCCACTCCTCCCCGGAAGTGTTCTCGCCACCACTACAAAGCCTAGAAATAATTGTACCCACTAATGTGAGGTCCAAAATACATGGTATGCCTCCATACACCTCACGCCATCCCCATAGATAGGCTTTATCACCAAACCTTCCTCATCTCGGCCCTAGAGGTACTAGATACACTCATGTGTGGCCTGGTCTAGTTCCAGCCTCCTCGATGCCCTAATAGCTTATAAAAGCACATATGACTCTAGGGGTACATCTTGAGCCATACTAAACTATCGTGACACCCTCTCAACCTAAAATAACTCATCCACCCTAGAAATCATTCTTCCAAACACATAAGTACGGCATATACATTGTAGTTATACTACATCCTCTAGCCATCCTCTGTAACTGGATATGGCCTCCATATAATTTCCTCCACCCCATACAATCTATCATATATCTATAGGCATCTATCTCCATCTTCCTTCGATGCACACCTAACCATCTCCTCGTAAAAAGGTTTGACCTCGTCCCACTCTCCTTAAGGTCCGCCGATCGGCCTTAACATTGCAATATACTTGTAAGCCCATACATGTAATAATTTCCTAGAACCAATGCCACCTCCATGTTCCTCATGTGTAAATATTTATATATCCCTATACATGTGGTCCAACACACACCATGCCCAAACATACATATTACGCTTCTCCTCTATCTCGGTGATATATATCATGCATCTTATATAAGACACCTACACCACCACCTCTACTGTAATCGATGGCACTATCACCATAGAAATAAAATTCCACAATCATGGAATGCTTGGTCTCGAAAAAAAAAATGTATGCTAATATGGGCCTTGGTCGAAATGCAAGTCCCCATGAAATACCGCTAGCCTCTCTCATCTCGCTTTCATATATCATCCACTATCATAACCTATACCCTCTCTCCAAAAATAGGTAATTGTAGTATGTGATACATATCCTCTAATGTGAATGTCATCTCCCTATAGGTAAAAAGGTGCAAATATTTACACACCATCTCTCACACAAAGTAATAAGAATAGGCATATTATGGGGCACATCCCCATCCTCGCTATCTATCACAGGATGACACGGTCCAAAACATCCCAATCCTTGTCTAACAACCCTAATCCGAGTAACGTACTATAATGGTGGCCACCTAAAACTCTCTTAAATAGATATCCTCTGCACATCACAAAGTAATAACAAAAACAATGCTAGACATCACCCATACTAAAAATAAAAATTTATGACATCAATATAAGTAAAAATTCACATTTACAACACTATAAGTTCAGCTCATGCTCTCTCGAACATGGGCACCCAAAGACAGAATTAGGGTGCCAAGGAGTGGGACACCAACACCCATGTTTGGGATCTCCATGTCCCAAAGGTCATTAGTTTCTTTACCACTTTTGTCTAGGTATAAAATGCTAAGAAATTTAAAAACAAATTTTTCACAAAAACTCATCAAAATACAACTAATACCAATGCATTTGCGAAAAAAATCATGTTTACCAACTCGCATCATCATGCATGATGCCACATCTTCGCCCCCATCTCGAATCGACTTGGCCGTGCTTCTAACTCTGAACATCCTTATATAATCAGATCTCACTATCACACTCATACAAAAGAAAAATGAAGTATATAATCACTTTCCACACTACTATTTATAGTATATCTCCATTACTCAATTTATTATGGTCATTCACTTTGCATTTATTATCTCAACTAATTCACATTACATGATTTTCATCATATCTCCAAAGATACCTACTCCAATTTTTGTCTCGTTTATGGAAATTTGTTTAGAATTCCACCTACTTACGTATTATATACATCTCTCAAAAAATATATTCCTTCCTTACCATTTTATACACTTAATATACAAAACATTTTGTGATATCAATCTTATACCTATCATTATATCATTACATGATTACTTTTAACTTAGTGTTTGTTCTCATCAACACTCTAACTTTCACCGAAATGGGGCAGATATAATTAGGGGCATCTTACAATTCCCCTTACATCACCATGTGATCAACCTATATCCATAATTCGTCATTATCAAATAACCTATTCATACACCACATGAAATTTCACATCACCTTCTAAAGCAACTCCCCCTAATGACCTAACATGGGGACAACAAGCATAAAATCTCTCCATGAGTAATAAACTAGCAAATCAATCACATATAGTTCAATCTCTACAATAATCAAAATCACATCAACCAATCAACATGAACACAACACATTTATCCTCCCAGATGACCTAACTTGGGATTTATATCACCACTTTCCCAAATGACCTATCTTGGAAAGTTATTCTACATCTCTCGATTACTTCCTCGATGACCTAACATGGAAGAAAACACATACACATTGTGGTGACACCATTGGAGTGGTAACAATGAGATGTCATTTCCTTTCCTATACTACTCCTATATGGGTTATCACATTTGATTCAAAAATATGGATCCAAAATCACCAAAAGTTGATATGTGTACGTTTGTATTGTCTATATCTTTTGAGGGTGGAGTTAGAGGTTGGAGAGACACTAGAATTCTCTCCCTACACTCTTCCTCTGGTGGCAGGATGCCCAAATCCTTAGTTTCTTACACATACACATGCGTAGCCAAGTTGGGAACCGATCACTCCCCTCCCCATCACATCTCCATCGAAAAAAATTGAAACATTTAATCATTCAACACCACAATCATCAATCTCATTTTGCACTCCTCATAACGGTCTCACATCTCTTGTTACACCACATGTATCACAAATCTTATCCATTGTTAATCATGTTATATGTTCTTACTCATCATGCACTTTTACTACACTATTTGCATACTTCAAAGTGACATGGGATTCTCCAGAGTTTTTAGGTATGCATCTCTATCTACTTTATGTTACCAAGATTTCCCTCACCAATATAAAATAGGGAAAGACACAAAATCACGCACCGAACACTATTATTATACCACTAAGTATGTTTTTTTATATATGTAACTTTCATAAGAAAGATATTCACCAAGACCCATTTAATATTCCATCTATTTTTCTTATTGGTCTTTATTGTTGTTTGTTGTACATGTTCCTCACTCATATACACATTTATGTTCATGTTTCAAGGATCCATGATTTTCAGTTATCACTCATTTTTCATCACCTACCTCTGGACAATAGTACCTAAGGTTGAATAGGAGTGTCAGTGCTCCTGTCCATCCTAGGTGCCCTTTTCCTCTTTGTGTTTGATCTTATTTTTAACATTTGAGGTTAATATTTTTAGTTTTCCTCCCATCTCTTGAGGTACTAGTTGGCATGTCGGGTCATTAGTGTTGAAATTCAAACAAGAGATCCCTATATAAACACAACATACATACCATTATATAGGGAAACTATTCGATCAAGAGATAATTATCTACATAGAGCATTGGGACTACATTTAGGCTATTACTCTACATACACATTGAATATGAAGGGGAATTCATTCTATTTCATCCACACATTTGCATTTTTACATCTATTTATTATTCCTTGTCTTGGCATCATTGGTGTTATGGAAACCTAGGAGCACTATTACACACACAAGAACACGTAACTACAATGGGTCCGATATGTAGGACAATGCTCAATTATAAGACCATCATCGTGGCATCTCGAGGACAGTTCAAACCCTTAATTTTCATCTTTATTTTTTATGGTTTGATGCTTTGTTTGGGGTTTTGTAGGTGATTCTTCATTGCAGGTTTAAGGCAACATAAACGAACCAAGTGTGAAACACATGCAACCAAAGGTAAATAATTACGAAGACCTAGTAACCCTACCAAAACCATGTCCCGGCATTTTTCGCTGAAAAAGCACTTAGAATCAAGACCATGGTGCCCATATGCACCCTTATCCTCCACATGAGCCCCGGCCAAAAAATTACTCCTACTACATTTTTATGTGCTTCGTTATGACGCTCTGTTATTCTAATTCATCATGCTATTCAGCCATGGATCACTACAAGGTAAGTCAAATCCAAGTAAGTAAATTATCCTCTTATTTCCTTTTATTTAAAAAACCAAAATAAATTAATTAAATTTCATATTTCAGTTCATTTCATTTATATTTTTTTGTACATTTAGATTCATAATAAAATACAATTTAATAGAATCATTTTGGTGAACCCAACAATTAGAACTATTTTCCCTAGGATCCACTAAAACCCTAATGGCTAAGGATAGCTCTTCTCCTTCTCGATAATCATGCCTCATGTCATTGTTAATCCCATCTATGATGAGGAAACCATAGCTTAACTTACTACCCTATATTGTGATATTACTTATGCTAGATCATATTCAACAACAAATCTTAGCTAACGAATGCAATGTGCCTACTAGCTTTGATAATTCTACCATTGGCATTGTTTCTTATCCGATAAGCTTCACTCATTGTATACCATGTTATACCGTTAGCCATGATCCTCATTCTGAAATATCCAAATAAAATCTATATTATACTCTCGTTAATTTCATTCTTGGCCTTAACAATAATACACATGTGCATGTTGATTCTCATACTAGTCAAGACACTACTCTAGCTACATCTCATGTTGCTTCTATTTCTGAAAATTCTTCTCATGATACATCACATACTAGTTTGCATTCTCCTTCATACTATATTGATGATACACTTGATGATGCAATTAATGACATTCTTCTATCTGAGTCTCTCTTTGATTTCGATGAAATAATTGATAGTCATGATTCTACTTGTTTGCATACTGCTAAGTGTGAATCCTCTGCTCCATTTTCATCTTCTTCTAAGGTTGTATCTAATAACATGCATGATTCATCTCTGTCTATTAGTTCATCTCCTCATGTCACTTCATATCCTCTATTACTTCATCCCTTACTACCACATCTCCATCTCGAGGTTTTCTCTCCTATGATGTTTCGATGTTATTCCTACTGCTTCTATGGATGTTCCATGTCCTTTGTCACCTATTACTCCTTTGGCACCACCTTCTAGTGTGCCCTTAGCATCAGAATCTCCTATGTCTCCTCTTGATATCCCTATGATTACTCATAATGGAAAATTACAATTGTTTAACATATTATTGCCATCCTTTATTATTCCTTTATAATATATATTGTCCCTCATGCATGATTTCGGTCACTTACAATCTCAGGTCCAATCTCTTACATTAGAAAACAAGTCATATTATTCTTCCATTGACAATAATTCATTGCATGGAAATCATATTCCCAAAATATCCATAACTCATTATTTCCTAATAATTTAGTTATACCTACATTTTCATATTTTGATAGTAACGGAAATCCATACTTACATCTCAAGCATTACTATATGTCTATGGCTTCATATTCTAATGATCTATTATTAGTTAAATTATTTCACCAAATTATCACAGATTTCTCTCTCCAATGGTACACACATATTCCTTTAGATCTATTGGTACCTAAAATGAGATAGAAGAATATTTTCTTCATGGTTTCATAATTAACAATGGCCCTAACATTACATATGATCATTTACCTACTTTACATCAAGACAAAACAAAACTCACATTGATTAGATTATATGATTTAATGTTTTCATGCACTAGTTATTTTTTCAACCAATTTATGTAGAGAAGTAATTCATCTTCTTTTCGTGATTTGATTATTTCCTTGAAACAACAATTTAAACACATACATGTGAATCATTCACGTTTTTATGCTATAAGGTCATTTACTTAGAAAAATATATCTTTGTTGCACATGTTATAGATCCTCCTTTTATTACTAATATTGTTGCATCATATTGTTCTTCTCCACTCCCATATGTTGAGCTTCCTACATGTTCTCCATCTCCTCCACCTCGCAAACAAGTTCCATTCACTCCATCACATAAGTGTTTTTATCTCCTATCAGTAGGTTGGGATACACCTCATACTTCTACACCTGCTTTATGAGGACCATTACATTTCTCTCATCATGCTAGACTTCATTATGTGTTGCATACATTGCTTAATAAGCACTTTATTCACCTCCCTTCTAACCAACACCATCCACCACATTTCTTCCAACGTCATCATGATATACCTTATCAGAACTATCACCGTATTAATGTCCATAGGGATAAAAATATTATGCATTTCATTATCGCTTGAAACATAGAATAAAAGGGAATCATTTCTTATGGTTATCACTCACATTATTGGTCTATATCTCATCTCCCTCATTTTTTTACTCTAATTCATTTATCTCCTTCTTCTAGTTATAAGGTCATTGTTCATCCACCACCACAAAGTTTTTATTCATGCACACTCTCCATCACATGAATCCATCATTACACTCGGCTCATCCATTGCGTCATGCTACTACACTACACATTTCCTTCAATATCCCTCAAAATTTATGCTTCCCACCACCACTTCACCCATTGTTAGAAATGCTGCACGTGACATTTAGTTTGGCTCCTACACTCATGTTGCTTCCATTTTTAATGATTCCACTACTTCACACTAGCTTCACGCTGGCTTGGTCTCTAGTAGGTGATTTCTATAACCTTACCCCCTGATGACACACTCATATTCTTAAATTTCTTACATGACTATTGAGGTATATCTTACAATAAGAACCTCTCTTCATGCACTTTCTTGATTCATCTAGTGCAAATTACCTAATCATTTCCCGATGATGCACTCTTACTATGTGGTTCATTCTTGACTACCGAGGGTCTTACATAAATTAACCCTATCACTTCTACACTAGATGGCATCACCATTTTATTCCCCCTTATTCATCATGCTAACATACACTATTCTACACTACTACGACCATTTCCTACTCCTACAATATTTATTTTTGCTTCATCATTCATCACAACATTACATATACGCTACATTTATTTTATCATCACCATCACATTACATACATTATGTATCATCATCTACAATATATGTTACCATCATCATTTTCATCAACAACTAAACAATACAATACCAAAACAACAATCATTAACACATTGTACATCTCCATACGTGTTACACTCATCAAATCAATAAAAACATCCAATACACCGACTATACATATATAAAAATCATAGTTACAATAATCTCATAATTCAAAGGAAAGTACCTATATCAATACATCATATCTCATCATCTCTATCGCTATCTACAAATGTAATGTTCCCGAACTAGAAGCCTCACCACTAGCTTTTCACCACCGATCGTAGCCCCTATATCTCTCTACTTTCCTACGTAATAGTGTTTTCTCCAAAGAATTCTCCATGAACAAACTCGCATCTCAATAAAACATGAAAATACATCCTACGCTAGTGAGCCATCAACCAACGCCTCTCTAACTTGTTTTTTCTCCTCATGAACCTCATCCCTCTTACTCGAGTAGTACGTAACATGTCGCTATTGATGTCACCACTAGATCGAACAAAGGGGCATGCTCACCCACAATATCATCTATATGCTCTAACATACCTCCACCCATGAGAATATTTGTGGGCACATTCTACGTTTTTGCGCATGGATTTTTCCACAATCAATGACCAATAAAAATCACCTACAATCCCAAGAACAATGCATTAGACAACCATAACCATCACACAATCAAGTACTAAATCATTCAACCAAAAATATATAAATACTTATGCTCTTCCATCACCACCACTACATCATTGGGGACATGTGTTTAAGTTTAGCCCACTACTCCTCTTCCTAGTGGTGCTTTGACTATCATGAAAAAGATTGGAAACAATTGTACCCACCAATGTGAGGCCCACCATGTATGATATGCCTCCGCACACCTCACATCATCCCCATATAATGAATCTATCACCGCACCTACCTCATCTATCCCTCGCAGTAATAGTTGCACTCTTGTAGAGCTCCGGTTTAGCTCCGCACTCCTCGGTGTCATAATGGATCATAACCACACCTATGGCACGGGAGTACTTCATGAGACATACCAAACCATCTTGACACCCTCTCAACTTGAAATAACTCATCCACCCCAAGAAAGTAGTCCTCTAACCACATAGTATGGCGTACACATAGTAGCTCTACTACATCCTCTAGCCATCATCTATAGCCTCAAGATAGCCCCCATATAATGGCCTCCACCCATATGATCTAGCATAACTCTATAGGCATTTGTCTCCAACTTCCTCTGATGCACACCTACCCATCTCTTGGAAAAACATTCTAGTCTCATCCACTCTCCTCAAGGTCCGTCGATCAGCCTCAACACTACAATATGCCTGTAGGCCCATACCAGAAATAATATCATAGAATAAATGCCACCTTCATGCTCCTCATGTGTAAATTGGTATATATCCCTATACAAGTGGGAAAACATACACCATTCCCAAGCATACCTAATATGTTCCTCCTCGATTCAAAGTGATGATATCACACATCTTATATAAGATGCCTACACCACCACCCTCTACTGCAATCAATTATGATATCACCATGGAAATAAATTTCCACAATCACGTAACACCTTATCTTATAATAACATATATGCTAATATGGTCCTAGGTAGAAATGTGAGTCCCCATGAAAACACCATCTATCCTCTCTCATCCACCTCTACATATCATCCACTCGCCATAAGTTGTACCCTCTCTCTAACAATAGGTAATTATAGTATACAATACATATCCTCTAGTGTGACTATCGTCTCCCTTGTAGGTAACCAAAAGGTGCCCGTATCTACACACCATATCTTACATAAAGTAGTAAGCATAGGAATATTATGGTGCACATCCCCATCCTCGCTATGTTCTATAGTCCGCAAGATCCAAAACATCCCACTCCTTGTCTAACAACCCTAATCTCGAGGAATATACTCAAATGACAGCCACCTCAAAACTTTCTTGAATGGATATCCTTTGCACATCACAAAACAACAATAAAAATAGTTTTATCACTTCACCCATACTAAAAACCACTTATGACACTAATATACATCAAAAATTCACATTTACAACACTCTAGGTTCATCTCATGCTCTCTCGACATGGGCACCCGCAGGCATGACTGGGAAGCTGTGAGTGAGACACCAATGCCCATGTCTCGGGCATTCCCTGTTGAAGTTCATTAGCACCTTCACCATTTTTATCTAGGTCTAAAACGTTAAGAATTTTTTTTTAAAAATCACCAAAATTCATCAAAATACGACTAATACCAACACACATTTTGAAAAAAAAACACCTTTACTAACTTTTTCATCGTATGTGATGCCACATCCGTCACCACCATCTTGAATAGACTTAGATGTGTTGCTCTAACTTACAAAATCCTTATACACTCGTATCTCACTATCACACTCGTAAAAAAGACAAATGAAGTACCTAATCACTTTTCACACTACTATTTATAGTATATCTCCATTACTCACTTTATTATGGTCATTTTCTGCCTTTATTATTTCAACTAATTCACATCGCACGGTTTCCATCATATTTACAACATACCTACTCCAAATTTTATCTCGTTTATGGAAATATTTTCAAAATTCCACCTACTTCTGTATCGTATACATCTCACACACAATATATTCCTTCCTAACCATTATCTAAAATTAATATATATAAATTTTGTGATATCAATCTTATACCTATCATTACGTGATTACTATCACTTGGCATTTATTCTCATCAACACTCTACCTTTTTCCAAAAGGGGGCATAAAATCATGGGAATATTACAATTCCTCTTACATCACCATGTGATCAACCTACATCCACAATTCATAGTTATTAAAAACTTGTTCATACACCACATGACATTTCACATCACCTTCTAGAAATTCCCCCTAATGACCTAACCTAAGGGAAACAAGAATAAAATCTCTCCTTGATTAATCAACCAACCAATCAATCAAATATATTTCAATCTCTAAAATAATCAGAATCACATCAACCAATCAACATAAACACAACACATTTATCCTCCCAGATGACCTAACTTGGGATTTATATCACCACTTTCCCATATGACCTAACTTGGGAAGTTATTCTACATCTCACAATTGCTTCCAGATGACCTAACATGGAAGCCAACACATACACATTTCGGTGACACCCTTGGAGTGGGGGAAATGAGACATCATTTCCTTTCCTATACTTCTCCTATATGGGTTATCATGTTTGATCAAAAATATGGATCCAAAATAACCAAAAATTTCTATGTCTCATTTTGTAGTAGCTAGATCTTTTGAGGATGTAGTTAAAGGTTGGAGAGACACTAGACTTCTCTCCCTACACTCTTCCTTTGACGGTAAAACATCCAAATCCTCATTTTCTCACACATACACACATGGAATAGGGTTGGGAAATGATCACTCCTCCCCATCACATCTCCATCGAAAAAAATTAAAACATTCAATCATTTAACATCATAATCATCAATCTTATTTAATACTCCTCGTAATCAGCCTCTCATGTATCTCGTTACACCACATGGATCAACACTATATTCATGGTTTGTCACACTATATGTTCTTACTCAAAGATGCAATTCTACTACACTCTTCATGTACTTCACAACATGGGCTTCTCCAGAATTTTTAGGTATGCATCTCTATCTACTTTATGTTTCCAAGATTTCTCTCACCAACATAAAGTGGGGTTAAATGTAGATAAAAATCACCCACTTAACACTATTACTATACTTCTAAGAATGTTTTTTATATATGGATCTTATGTAGACACTAAATTCGTGTCTTACGACCCCTCAGTGACCCGCATCCCATTTCGCAACCTAACCTCATTACCTAAACCTTACACAATTATTTATTAATTACCTTGTAATTGATAAATCCCCATCACCTCACCTACCACCTCATTTTTCCACCTCATCATGACTCCAGCTAGCCCTAACCCTAAACTAACCTAATTAAGACCCATAACTTGGTCCACACCTACACCCATAACTAATGACCCCTTTCTCGCACCCAAAACCGACCTTCTAGTCATTTGACCAAGCCCGCAACTAATCTCTCGGGAGAAAAGCAGGGAAGGTGGGCTATTTTACTAAAAATAGCCTACTTTTTCCTTACCGATGCCGGTTCCTACTCGACCGCCGTCGGTTACGTAACCGCCATCGGTTCCCTGTAAATGGCCTCCCCAAACCAAAAACAAGGGATCGGAATTTCATTTTTGGGTCAGAGAAAAGGATTCTTTGAATCAAGAAAGAGCATCAGGAGCGATCAAGAGAACCCGGATCTTTACTTGACTGAGCAGAGACAAGTGAAGAGACAAGGAGAGTAAGCCAAGGACTGCAACTGGATACCAGAGCCCTGTGATACTCAGCTGATTTGATCTGCTGTGTGCCAGACCATCCTACCTCAGTTCTGCCTTTGCCATCAGAGCTCTTGGACCTGCATCTCCGCGAATAATCAGTAAGTTACTTCTTGCATGTCCTCTTTAATAACATTTCTTCGACTTTTTGAATCATAAGTCCTCACAAATCCATTCTTGGATCCACTACCCAACGTGTCATTGCATCTAACTGTCATTCATCTACCTCTCATCACCCTATTTCCTAATATTACCTATATACAGCCCTACAAATAACACAACTACCAAACAACACCACCACCCCACAAAACAACCAACCTTCAGATCTTAGACTCTACCGATATCGGTCATCAGTAACCGCCATCGGTTATCAGTAACCGGCATCGGTTATACTGACTATAACCAATAACCAGCCTTTCCCCTACCCAGTTCAACAAAGCAATTTAATTGATATCTTACAGTCTTTTGTGTTAATTCATATTAGCAGGGGAACTGACCACCTTCGAAAGGAAGTTTTATATTTCCTGGGCCCAAGGCAGTTTCCTCATTTATTGTCTAATTAAAATCTTGTGGTCTTGTGTTCTTATTTGCAGGTAGTCCTTCCAAGACAAAAAGGAGTTCTTCGCAGTCAGCCTGATCTTTCTCTATGGTACGCACACACCATCTCGACATTCTACAGGTATTCCTCCTAGCCCCAACCCTTATCTGTTTCTAAAAGGAACGAAACATTCCGAGTGAAACATTTTGGCATGCCCGGTGGGACCCATTTTGGGTTTCTTTATTTCTTGCTTGCTCTCATATAGGGAGCATACTTGCTGTTTTCTTCTTCTAAAGATATTCATAAGGTTTTGTATTATTTTGGTAAAAGAACTTGCTTTGTTTTTGCATCTTGCATTAGTGAAAGTCATCTCTTTTGCTTCATCGAATATCATTGTCGATTTGGGTTTAAAACACGTGCATTGCATCCTTTCTTGCTGTTTTCAATTCTAGTGAACATAGATTAAGTAACAGGTCGTACACGTGGGGGTGATATCCACGGTATTGACAAGAAATTAATCTTACATTCACTGCACAACACATACCGAATCACTTCACAATTAACACAACAGCTCAAACATCCCCCTTTTTCCGCGGTATTCCTCCGCCCGATTGAGGTAACCTTATAAGCCAAAACAACTTGACATTTCCCCTAAGTCTCTTGTTTAGGATTCTGACATCATTCTACGTCTAAAGGCATAAGCCCACGATAATTAAAATTAACCCTAGGGTTAATCTCTGGATTTGCGTGTGCATCTTGCTTGTTTTTAGTTCTGTTTTCTTTCTCATACTCTGTCTTCTGTGATCAATAATTGGACAAGTATACTAAACGTTGTTAAAAATCAAATTAGCAGCCTTTTTATATCTTGTTAGCCCAGACTTCTTACACCGACATCGGTTACCTGACCGACGTCGGCTATAGTATAACCGACATCGGTTACTAGACCGATATCGGTTACTGTCTTTTCCAATTCCTGACAAACCAGCAACCTACCAATTTTACCAGTCTGAGTTTGTTTCTATTCCTGACAGATTGAAACCCTACTGTGAACTCCTGTCCATGGTTGTTATCACTCAAAAGCAAGCCGCTGCCATGGTTTCACATGCTTGCTCTGTTTCTTTGCCTGAATCACCCCCTTCACATTCTGTGGGGAATCCTACGGATACCAGCGAGGTTCCTAAAATTCCTGTGGGAGATAAGGACTTTGCCAAGTTTCTGGATGCTAATCCTAGTGCTTTGTTGTATATACTATTTGTCTCATGCCCTTGACCGTACGCCTGATGGTCAGCTCCTTGTTGGCATGCCTATTAGTATAGCTGCTCATTTAGCTCCCACTCCGCCTGATAACACCGCCTTGCTTCCTGCACCTTTAGCCCCATCTCCCAATCCAACAGCTTCAGAGATTCATACGGCTCAGATTGGCTTTCCTTTGGCTAATCTTGGACCCCACATATCATTACCACCGACTGCCCCTACCTCATCTCTCTTGCAGACTACTCCATTCATGACTTGTTCTCTGCCACCTATCCACACGAGCTTTCCTTCTCAAGCTCCGCCTACCTTTTCATTCCCATACACGTATCCAGTAACCTCAACACCTTATATGGGACATCCCTATTCTGTCACCTCAACATATTCATCCTCCATACCTTATCAACACTTAACCCCACCATTGTCCAGCGGAGGCCCTTGGCCCAATTTGCCTCCGTTTACCACAACCGCACCATCATCCCATCCAACCACGGATTTCATCAAACAAATGATGGACAAAATGCAAAATCTGGAGGCTTCTGTGTCGGGAAGTCGTAGCGCCTTGACATACGAGAAAGTTTGTCGGGAGCCCATTCACCCTTCTGTCCCCCTTCACTCATATCCTCCTCAATGGGAATTACCGAAATTTACTCGTTTTAATAGTAAAGAGGATCCTCAACAACACTTGCGATCATTTAGACATGCTTGTTATTTGATTTCCCATGATGATGCCTTGTTACTCCACACCTTTCCCATGTCCTTATCAGGACCTGCCTTGGAGTGGTACAGTGCTTTAACCCAGCACTCAATCTTCTCTTTTAACCAACTAGCCCAATCTTTCTTGGATCACTTCTCCATTAACATTGCTAAGAAAGTATCCATCACCGACCTTTATGCCATTCGACAATTCGAAGACGAATCTATCGCAGATTTCATTGGACGATGGCGTGGCCTTATCAACCAACTTACATATGCCTTGCCTCAGGCTGAACTTATCAAACTTTTCACGCGGGCATGTGCTAAGCACATTTCTCCTACTCTTCAAATTCAAACTTTCCGCACATTTGATGAGGCCTTTACCATGGCTCGGAAACTAGAAATTCGAGCCTTAGAAGAAGAGAAATTGCGGTTGCGCAACAAAAACCCCAATTTCTGAACTCCTGATTCTACCAATAAACCAAATACCACCACTCCTCACGCATCCACTTCTTCTAAATCAAAAGGAGCTGTCCACGCGGTGATGGTCAAATCTCAAGCGCCGTCCAATACTCCACCAAAAACCACCTATAAGTACAAAGCCGAGCCCATCAATTACACTCCCTTAGGAGAAACCTATGGCGTCATCTTGGAAAAATTGCTCAAGGCCGGAGCTATCACCTTGCCCCTGTTAAACCTCACTCCGGGTTTGACTCCACTCGCGCTATACCTTCCTGGTACAAAGAAAATGACTTCTGTAACTTTCACCGTGTAAAAGGACATAGTCATGAAAACTGCAAGATGTTGAAAAACATAGTGCAGGAAATGGTTGACGCAGGGGATATAACCCTCGATAATCCTAATGCCCCTACCAACCAAAATTTGAAAATCTTCAACAAACCATTCCCGAATCACTCTCCCAACAGTAACACAAACCAGGATATCTTAGCCGAGGAGAGTGTTCATGAGATCCATGCAGTCTTCGATACCCAGCCAAAAGCCTCTATCGAGAAAATTTTGAATCAAGCCTCTTCACTAACACAGGAGCCCGAACCTCCTTTACCACCATCAAGCCAAAGCGAAATCATTCCTTTCCCCATAAAGGAGTTAACTGCCTAGATTTCTCTTCCCATCGATGAGTCTTCTTATACCACATCCCTACAAGACTACGAATGGATGTTATCTAATCTATCTATTTCCCAAACTTCTCCTTCTACCACTCTTGCCGCACAAGAGGAGGGTACGCCACTCCTTTTGACATCCTTAGATGAGAAATCTCTTGCACCGACATCACCAAATTCTTTAACCATGACGAATCCTCTCGAACATGCCCTCTTACCTATTAGTCCTTCATCGCCTAAATCTTTTCAACGACCGGTCGACCTCTTAACATCTATTGATACAGTGCCTCATCTACCCCCTGTATCACACCCACAGTGGACTGGAATCACAACCCACCTTTCTTCCGTACCAAATTTACAATTCAAACCTGAAGACTGTCATTCTCCAGAAGATAGACGAATCCTATGGGAACGTTTGAGTACCCCTTATTCTACTCAAATGCAGATGACCGATCCCGACACCTCTACCATATATCCTAAGTGTTTACAGAAGCTTAAAATGCCCATGTTCTCACCTTCACCCCCCTCACCTCTACCAAATGCCCCGTCCACTTCTATTAACTTAACCAAATCTTCTCCTACGCTTGGGACCTCACCCATACCTAGTCTAACACACCCACCTAAGCGGTTTGATTTATCTAAAAATAAAGCCGTCCACCCCATTAAGAGACAGACTCAATCTCCTCAACCTATGCCTCTATCACAACTAAAACCATCATCGTCACACCTACCTTCCATATTGGGACCTCATCCTTCCACCTTGCATCAATATATCATACCTCCTGCGTTTTCTTCAAAACGACCTACGCCTTCTGCACCTATACAGGGATCAAAGGGTATATCAACATTATCACCCCACGCATCCGGTCCACCAATCAACCCTAAACAAACTCCATCATCAAAGGATTTATTCTCTGCTACTCCCCTTTCTCCATGGTTGTGTCCCACTACCACGTCATCTGTAGCTTTATCATCTAACCAGCTGAATGTAGCTTCTGCGCCAAAGAAACCACATTTAGTGAAAACCACGTGTCAACACCCCTTGGCTAAACCACCACCCGCACGAACCAACCATACCCAAACATTATCGAAATCCAGACAATCAATACCCTCATCCTCTTCTGATTTTGACCCACTCAAAGGATCTTACGCCAAAATCCTTGCTATGTTAGTAGAGAATGCGACCATTTCCCTACCCCCACTTAGACCTTATGACCCGTCTAAACCTCGACCTATAGGTTATGATGAGTCTAAGATCTGCGCTTATCACCGCACACCAGGACATGATGTGGAGGGATGCAAAGCTTTAAAAACCATCCTTCGTCAGTCACCTCTCCTAGATAGAAAGGTTAAGAAAGACAACTTACGAAGGGAGAGACCTTTAGTTTCCATTCCCTCTACTATACCATCTGTCCCCACCTCACCAAAATCTATCATTATTACAACCCCACCTCTTGAAGACCATGACTTATCCCAACCATCTTCCTCATCTCAGGTCTACGAGATTAATATGATTAGTGTCGCTACTCGAGGGCAGAAAAACAATGGGAAAGCAAAAGAAAACACGCCTGCGGCACCTCTTTCTTCGTCAACCATCCCGATTGCACCACCACCTAAAGTGGTTATTCGCGGACCCGCTTACCCCGTCTCTAATGGAGTTGCCCACCGAACTATGATCAAACAGCTTCACCAATCGCCCGTAAAATTGACACTGTATGATCTCATTCAGACTTCTGAATCTCATCGACAAGCTCTCGTTGAGATCCTTCAAGGGATAGAGGTTTTACCTAATGAAACCTTGCCTGTTACCTCTATTCTAACACCCAATCACGTTGCCTCTCTCACCAAACAACCCACCGCCCCAACCACTTCGTCTCTACCACAAGTTGCTGCGCGGTTTCTCAAAGATGAAATTGTCGATTTTGAGTACGTAAGATCCCGACCTACTCTTTTTCGGCTATCTCGGGACATTTGGGATATTCGGTATGTCATGTTATGATTGATGGGGTGCCAACCTAAATATCATCTCTTCAAAATCCTTCCAACAAATGAATATCCCTTCCAGTTACATGTGTGCCAACCCCATCATGTTGCGATCATTCAATGATGCTATTACTTCCACTTTAGGCACCGTGATCCTTAACATTCGTGTAGGACCACGTACTTTACCCGAACTCTTCTATGTCCTTGAGGGAGAGTTCCAATACAATATGTTGTTAGGTCGCCTTGGATCCGGGCTATGGGATGCGTTCCCTCAACATTACATAGATGCATAAAATTTGAGTACGAGGGGAAGTCCTACACCGTAAAAGCTGATCCTCCCCCCTTTAAAACCTGCAATATGTTATACCACCCAAACGATGTGCTTGTACCAATCAAGACACCCGTTCATTCAACCCAACCATCTTCTTCGACTGTGCCTCAACCATCCACCTCAACCACACTTACGCCTTCAACTGATGAAACCACCGTCGCAAAAACCACTTCCCTTCCCGCAGCTAACATCCCGACCGCGGACCCCTTAGTAGATGTTTTTCAGCGCCTTACGCTGGGGGAGTATCGCCTATATAACGTTAGTTCTTTCCATACCCCACAGGAGTACGGACAGGTACATGCCCATCCTAACTATGACCGTCGTGTGGGGGAAGTAATCTCCTACGGACCACCTCACTGCCGCACTAACCTAACGTATGGGGGTGTCGACGCGTCTTCCGTTGCCCCTGAGCCTCCTCTTGGTGTGGTTCCTTTCCAATCCGATTTTCAATACCTGACAAATCGTCGCTTCGCCCTCACCTTCTTGACTCGCTGTGCTTGGAAAGGCTTTGGTTTTGGTCTTTATGAACAAGGCCGACATACGCTCATCCCCATCACCACACGCAAACATAATGATCGTAGTGGTCTCAGATTTCGGGAACACTTACATCGACGGAACCTCGTGTCAGTTGTCTTCTAGAAGATGATGACGTCACCCCTACCAACCATCATCACCCATTTTGCCTTCGTCTCCCACTCGAGTCGATAGATCCTGAATCTATCCCTCCTAACTTTTTTTTTTCATAAATGCTATCTTCCTAGGTCCTCTCACTTATCAACGCGATAATGAGGACCCCTCTTCTATTCCCCTTCTATATCCAGACATGATTGAAGAGGACTCCCCTTCAATTAACGTTGTTGAGTGCCAGGATGATGACTCCATCCTCACTTACCTTGGCGCGGATGACTCTTATATTCAACGAGCCTTACCATCTGAAACCCAAACCATGCTGAACGAATCTACTATAGAAATCAACATCCACACGGAGGAGGATCCTCACATTGTGAAGATCGGACAATCCCTTAACGCATCAGAACAAGTCGCCTTTACTACTTTCCTCCGTGCTCGCAACCAAGCTTTCGCTTGGTCCTACGCTGACATGCCAGGAATTGATCCTGACATTGCTGTCCATAACATTACACTGAAACCCGATTCCAAGCCAATTAAACAGAAATTGAGAAAAATGCATCCACGCATTGCCCTCTTGGTCAAAGAGGAGCTCCAACGACTCCTTTCTGTTTCCTTCATTCTGCCTATTGACTATCCTCAATGGATTTCTAACATCGTACCTGTCACTAAAGCGACGGGGGGACTTCGGATATGCACGGATTTCCAGGATCTTAACCTCGCTTGCCCTAAGGATGACTTCCCCCTACCTAGTATTGACCAACTTGTTGATCTCACTGCAGGCCATGAGATGCTCTCTCTCATGGATGGCTTTTCAGGATACAACCAAATTTTGGTTGCCCCTGCCGATCAACACAAAACTGCCTTCATAACTCCTTGGGGAACCTTCTGTTACCGTGTAATGCCATTCGGCCTTAAGAATGCTGGTGCCACCTATCAACGGGCTATGACCTACATTTTTCATGACATTATGCACACAATCCTTGAAGATTACGTCGACGATCTTCTTGGCAAGTCTAAACATCGCAGTGAACATCTCGATGTTTTAACCATTATTTTTGATCGCCTGTTACAATATTCTGTCCGTCTTCAACCAAAAAAATGTGTCTTTGGTGTCCTTTCGGGAAAACTTCTTGGCTTTATCGTCTCTTTGCGTGGCATTGAGGTCGACCCATCTAAAGTCAAAGCTATTCTAGAAATGCCCCCACCTACTAATCTCAAACAATTGCGTAGTTTACAAGGTAAGCTTCAATCTATCCGACGTTTCATCTCCCAACTCTCGGATCGATGTCAACCTTTCCATCACCTCCTTAAGAAGGACATTGATTTTCAATGGAGCAAAGAGTGCCACCAAGCCTTTGAAGCTCTCAAAACTTATCTCTTGCAGCCACCCGTGCTTATCCCACCTCAAGACGACCACCCTTTCTACCTTTACCTTTCCGCCACTGACCACGCTGTAGGGGCCATGCTTGCACATCGTGACTCTGAAAATCGAGAACAAGCCGTTTATTATATAAGTCGTACTTTGGTGGACTATGAGACTAGGTATACACATGTAGAAAATTTGTGCCTAGCCCTATCATTCGTGGCTACCAAACTCCGACACTACCTTCTGAATCACAAAACTTTCATCATCACCAACACGGACCCCATCCATTACATGTATGCCAAACCTCATCTAAACCAACGCATCGCCCGATGGCTCATGCTCCTCGCCGACCTCGACCTTGAGTTCGTCCACCAGAAATCAATCAAAGGACAAACCATCGCAGACCAACTTGCGGAAGCCCCTTTACCTGGGGAACAATTTACCAATTTTACATTCCCCGACGAACTCATTGCCACTCTTTCACTCCAGGAGGAGTCGTATTCAATGACTCTCTTCTTCGATGGATCCAAATGCCAACGCGGTGGAGGAGCCGGCGTTGTTCTTATTCCTCTCGACGCCGAGCCTATGCCTCTTTCATTCCGACTCGATTTCCCTTGCACTAATAATACAGCGGAATACGAGGCCCTTGTTCTGGGTCTCCAGGTTGCGCTGCACTTAGGTATCAAATCTATCAATATTTTTGGTGACTCTCAATTGGTAGTCAATCAAGTTATGGGCATCTACCAATGTAAAAATGAGGAACTTCAAAAATACAAACACTACGTGGATTCGCTTCTAGCCTTATTTACTCATTATTCTATCCAAACTATTCCCCGCTCCACTAACAAATTTGCGGATACTATGGCTTGCTTAGCCTCGCAAATTCCGGCTTCATCAACTGACTCTGACATTTTCGTCTTGGTCCAACAACTCTTTGCCCCATCTTATTCAGCCCCGGTTGTTTGTATGATAAATAATGTGTCTGCTAATTCACAGGATACTTGGTATCACCAATTTCACGACTACCTTACAACCTCTGTTCTCCCATCTGACCTTACTAGTACTGGTAAACGCGCTTTTCTTAAACACGTTTCTCGTTATGTAGTTATGGGGGGACTCCTTTATAAACGCGGCTTTGATGGCATCCTCCTTCGATGTCTCACCGGCGCGGAGGTCACCCATACCATCCAACAGGTCCATGATGGTATTTGTGGCGGACATTTTAGCGGCCTTGCCGTGGCTAAACGAATCCTTCGCCTAGGTTATTATTGGCCTACTCTCAATAATGACTGCCTCGAATATGTTAAGCGTTGTGTCATGTGTCAACAACATGCCAACCTCCAACATACTCCTAGCCATCCGCTACAGGTCGCACGAGATCTTTGGCCTTTCTCACAATGGGGTTTAGACCTTATTGGTGAGATTCATCCGTCCTCTTCGCAACGTCACCGATGGATTATCACAGCAACCGAATATTACACAAAATGGGTGGAGGCTATTCCACTCATTTCAACTAAAAAAGAAAAAATTGTAGAGTTCATTAACCACCACATTATTTGTCGTTTTGGTGTTCCTCATCGCCTGATAACAGATAATGGAAAATCTTTCAAAAACAAGTTGTTGCAAGACCTTTGCGACAACTTTGGCATCAAACTTAGCTTCTCATCACCCTACTATCCACAAGCAAATGGACAAGCCGAATCCTCTAATAAAACACTAACCAAAATCCTCATGAAAGT
The DNA here is from genome assembly GCA_018340775.1 of Taxus wallichiana var. yunnanensis. Taxonomy (NCBI): domain Eukaryota; kingdom Viridiplantae; phylum Streptophyta; class Pinopsida; order Cupressales; family Taxaceae; genus Taxus; species Taxus wallichiana. Next base: position 413,902,696 of record CM031238.1, on the reverse strand, counting down.
TGTCAATGAATCCGGCAGAAATTGGCATGATCACATCCCCTTTGCCCTTTGGGCTTATCGTACTAGTATTCGTACCTCCACTAATGCCACACCTTTTTCTTTGGTATACGCACGAGGCTGTTTTGCCTCTCGAAATACAAATACCCTCCCTTAGAATATCTCTTCAGGATATTCTCACCAACGATGATTTCCGCCAAGAGCGGTTAGCCCAATTGGAGCTTCTTGACGAACGTCGTCTTACAGCTCTTGATCACCTTCAAATCTATCAAAAATGCATCAAACGTGCTTATGATAAGCGACTTCATGAGCGTACCTTTAAGGTTGGTGATCTTGTCCTCAAAGAGAATCAACATGTCACCAAACTAGAAAAGAGCAAACGTGGAAAATTTGCTCCCAATTGGATTGGGCCTTATATAATCACTCACACCTATGGATCAGGCACTTATCGTTTAGCTTCGCTTAATGGTAAACCTGAGCCTGAACCCCTTAATGCCTTGCATCTTCGACCATTCTACTGTTGAATTTAGTGTTATATCACTTCTTATCTACCTGCTCGTCCCTTGAGCTCACATACCACCACATGCACTTCGTTTCCTACACCTCATAATAAAAATCAAGCTCACATAGTTTGATTCTCACCTCACCTAAACGATGCCTTCCCCTTTTTAGTCTAGTCCATGACTTCAAAGTATTAAAATAAGCCGTATTCTTATGGGATTTTCTTGAGTCAAACTTCCTACCAAACTAGATGCTTCACGCCAAAAAAACATCTAGTCATCTAAATTTAATATAGACTGCTCCCTCGAAGGACAGCTATATGCCAAACTATTGCTGCTATTATATATAGACTGCTCCCCCGAAGGACAGCTATGCACTAAAATCATATCTGCTACTATAAATAGACTGCTCCCTCGAAGGACAGCTATACACAGTCAGCCTTTATCAGAAGCTTCTCGCATTGATCAGCTTCGTGAAGACCTCAAGAATAATACAATCAATATCCCTTGTAGACTTCCCGCATCGATCAGTCTACATTCAATAAAATAAAAGCCTCATTCAAAAGAACTTTTGAGTCATGGACTTGTCTATTTAGGGTAGGTTCTCTTTCGTCCGAACACTCACTTTGTAATAAGTTTTCCGTACCTCAACTATACCATTCACCTCACCTCACCATTTATTCAACTCAAGGGACGTGTCGTACACCTGATAGGTTGTGATCATACAACTCTTTTCACCTATTGACTTCTCGTCTATGCACCGGTACCTAGGGCTTCAAGTGCGTTCTATGTTGTGTGGTTTGTTTTGCTCTTTTCACCTACGGAGCAATCTTTCCTTTTTGCCTCGCATCTAGGATTGTGTGTTGATCTTAATCAGGACATGGTTCCCTACCACTCGGGTAGGCTAACTTTCGCTTCTCTTGTACCTTTTACAACGTCACCAATTCGTTACCAACACCATCAACCTTACCTTACCAATATTACTATCAATACCTTTACCAACCAACCAATCGCCTAACCATACCTAAATTGCCTGAATTCACCTCTCCCTGGTCCTAAGGGAGAACTACATCGGTCTGAGGCCCCTCCTTGCTTTGTGCAATGGGCTATGTAGGCAGCACTTCGGAGACATGGGGTCTCCCAAGGTTAGCTCGACCATCCCCTACCATAACCTATCATGTGTGGTAAATATAAATATTTTTGTGTATTTCTATTTCATCACATTCCTCTTTATCCTTTTTTCAAAACACCGAAAATCAAAACACAAACATTCTTATTATTATCGTAACTCAAATCAACATACATATTCAGTTTTATTTAGATGTTAAACAAATACATCTTCTCTATCATCGACACGCAGGTCGACATCTTTATTTTTATACCTCTATAACATTTACTTAAACCCTCACGATTCATCCCGACCCAGGTGATGATCGTGATCGTCGACGCCTTTCGCCAGGCCTCTCTGTCCTCAAGGGTACCATGGCTATTGGTACCACCCACTGATCTACCAATCTCTCCTGTAACATATGAATACACCCTCTCGCATGGAGGAATCCAGCCTCTAGTCTCTCCACCCGTGACTCCGCAACCACTAACAATCCTCTTGCCTCATTCACCTGCGTTTGGAGCTGCTGAACTAAACTCTGTAGACGATCTCTCTCTGCTGTAATCACAGCTATGTCAGGACGATCACGTATACCTCGCAGCTCCGCTACCCACCATAATCTATAGGCCTCTGTCGTTCCTGCATCCATTACCCTGCGATCGGCGGCTATTTCCTCTGGCCCTTCTGGAGGTGTTGGCCGGGGAGGTGAGAATGCTGCCTCGGCATCGATCCTCATATATGGTCTATAAGCCTGGGGTATATCCTGCACAAATCCAAATTGTCGCCGCACGCGATCTAGAGGAATCCTCTCATACTCACCTGGCCTGTGCCCTGCGATCCACCTCAATCGCTCTACACCCCTCAACTCCTCAGCTATGTTCTCTGTTACCATATAGTTTCCGTATGGCCTCCAACAGATATCCGCAATCGTCACCATCTCCCATACCTGCCTATAATACTCAATGTCACCCGTCACAGCCTGGGATCTTGCCTCTTGTTCTGTTTGGACCCATCGTCTGAATCCCAACCTTTGTACTCCGGTCTCTCCTGACTGGATGGGTCGGCCTATTGGTCACACACAAACAATGTGCTCATAGGCCCAACAGTGTAATAAGTATGAACAATCCAGCGTCGTCTGTTATTTCGCCTGCAAGCCCATAGACCCCTGTATAGCTCCACCAAATATACAGGTGCCCATGCAAAAGTCACATTCCTTTCTATCATCTCCCAAATAACACACATCAATGCCTTTGGAAATCTTCCCCCATCCGCCCTCGGTAACGCGTAATACCCTACCGCTATCATTAATATCACTGCTAACCTTGTCTCCTCAGGGTGTGCTGCATACATTATCCCATATGTGAATGACAAACCTCGCTGTGTTAAATCTCGTGCGTATGGACCAAATACTGCTGTTATCGCTCCCCGTGCCACGCTAGGTAATGCCTGATATACTGGTTTTCCTGTAATTGGGAGTCTCAAAATACGGAACACATCTTCCAATGTTACTGTCATTTCCCCTGTTGGCAGATAGAAGGTATTTGTCTCAGGATTCCATCTCTCAATCAACGCCTGTAACATAGCATGGTTACGTGCGATTCGTGAATAATAGCGGATTCCACTTAACCCCAAACGATTTATCAATGTCCATTCAAATTTGGCGTTACATCCGCTTTCGGATTAAGTTCTGACAAACATATTTAGTACACTATCATTCATCCTCAACCCTGCCTCTGCCTGCATACATCCAAATAACAAACAACCATTCAATTCCTCAAATCCCCCCGGGTTTTTTCTCAAATTCTGGAAATTCCTACAGCAACCGGTATCGTTTACAGCTAACCGGTACCGGTTGAGTAACCGATACCGGTTATCCCTAACCGATATCGGTCCCTGTTACTTTCATACACCTTGCCTAAACAACCACCTACGACAATAAATTGCTCGTTTATTCCTCTCTGTATACACAGACATACCCGAAACCCTTGATTACCTACCACGTAACACTCACCTCATTTATAACCCTTGTTATCATCTTTTCTTTCTCATATCTACCCACATACTCTCCCCCATCTTATTCACAAAACATGCAGAAATCAAATCACAACCAAAACGTTTACCTCTGGAGTTGCAGCAGCTTGAGGTGGCCCTTGTCTTCCCTCTCGTCCCTGCCTGTTGGATGCTTCTCCTCGTTCTGCCATTATCACCACCTTTTTCAAACCTACCTTTCTGTCTTCTGAATCTCAGATCACAATCACTTTCCCTGTCTCTTTACTCCTAATCACTCAAATTTCTCATGCAATTACCTGTCTCAGTCGTCAAAAAGCGTCGCGTTCGCGTATTTAACTTCTTGCATGGCTCTCAAAATTAGAACTTAAGTTGCCACCCTAGCTTTTTTATTTTTAGAAAAGCTCATACCTAAATAACCGGTATCGGTCATGTAACCGATATCGGTCTACTAACTACCGCCGTCGGTTATCTAACCGATATCGGTTACACACCTGGCCTTTTGAAACATGGTCTTTTCTTCATTTTTTTACCTAATTTTTGTCGCGCCCGCCTCTTTTCCTGCATCACAACACCATTATCCATATTTGTCCATCCACCACACATATCATTACAATTTCATTAACATCATCTATTTTACAAAAACAAACCAGCCATCAGCTAAGGATACCAAACCAAAACAAAACAAAACAAAAAACTATCTATCTATACCTCATTTGAATCCAACTCATCAGATACATATATAACAATGTCACAAAACCAGCCCAAAACATGCAACATTTCATCATATAACACATCATCCATATATCAACATGTCAATTAAACTCATCATACATTCTATACCACAAACCATTGACGAAATACTTAAAAACATTTTCAACACTGCATATGGATCAAAACATCATCTATATATATATATATACAAGTTTTCAAATATACACTGTGCCCTGCATCGGGGCCTCTGTGATCTCATAATCCAACAAAGCCGGCACGCAGGCCGCAATAACTATCAATAATCTCGACTCGGCTCGCAGGCCGGTCCCTCATATCAAAAATATACTCGGCTCGCAGGCCGGTACCAACTGTACAACCCGTACTCGGCTCGCAGGCCGGTATACAATAAATGAATGAATGAATAAATGAGTAATATGTAGGCACGCAGGCCTCTATAAACATAACCGGTTCGCAGACCGGTGCCCATATCCAATATACAAATACAAAAACCATGCCGGGCTCCCTCAGCTCTCCCCACCGCCCTCAGCACCTCTCCCCGCTGGTCCCTGTGGTGCCTCTCGCCTCCTGCCTGTCACAGACACGCCGGCTGTGGCTGCACCTCCCTGAGATCTCTGGCTGTGAGAGGTCTCTGCTCTATGAGCTGCATAAGGCTGATACTCAACTCCGGTACCATCAAGAATATCCTGATAGTATCGGGCCTCCGCTCTAACCTCCATATAGCGCTCTCGAGCCACTGAAGGAGCTGGGGCTGGTCCCCTGGCACCTAATACTAATGCCCCACGAGCTCGTGTCTTTGGTGCATTGCTTGGCAGTGTGCTCGGTGGCCGCTGTGGTGGTGCTGCACTGCTTTCTTGTTGAATGCTGCTCTTTGCCTGTGCACTGTACCTACACTGCACTGGTTTGTCTTCTTTGCTTTAGTGGTGGTCTTGCTGCGTCTCTGTGCACTGAGCCTGGCTAGCTACCCCCTGTAAGACCCTATCGTGCTGCTTGCAGAGCAAGCTGCCCTGTAAGAGCTGCACCTGACCCCTGAGCTGATCTCTCTCTATTGTCACCAAGTGCTAGTCTATGCATGGGCTTCATACTTACCCTCGCCGCTCTCTGACCAGCCCATCACACCATGTATGCTCTGTCTGACCCAAAGCATCATCTACTGTGTCATCTGCTGGCCTCTCAGCAACCCAATCTGGATCCAAGGGCTGTGGTGCAGGCAGTGGGGCCTCTACATCATCCCTCTGTACTTTGCGGGAAGGGAGGTGGCTCAACCTGTCGCAGCCCCATCTGCCTGCGTACCCTCTCTAGGGGTATCCTCTCGTACTCTCCCGGCCTCTGTCCTGCTATCCGAAAGTGTCTTGGATCCGGCGCAGAATCGTACTCGGGCCTCCTCTGTGCGGGTGATGACCTCTGTAAGGTCTCCATACAATATCTACCACTGTCAGGCCCTCTAATAAATGCCTGTAGTAGGCAACGTCTCTCCCCATGCACTGCTCGTGGCTGCCCCACGACTCCCAACCACCTCTGAAAGCCGTATCTGTATATAACCTGTGGCCCTGGCTGCTGGGGCAGCCCTACTGGTCTGATGCATATGATGTGCTCATATGCCCAACAGTGAAGTAAAAAGGTAGAGCAAATCCCAAATCACCTCATCCGGCGATAGCCCCATAGCTCCCTGTATAACTGCACCAGGTATACTGGTGCCCAAGCGTAACAGGTGTGCTCCTCCACCATCTCAAGCAGCACCCCCATCAATGCCCGTGGAAAACGGCCTCCCTCTGAGTCCGGGAGGCGAAGCAGGTGATCCCAATCATCATCAGCATGGCCAGTCGTGTCTCGTGTCGGTGCGCACGGTACATGTCACCATACCCGATACTCGCGCTGTGATAGGTAAGTAACGCGGCTGCATCTCCAAAAACCTACAGGATGTTGTCCATCGCCGTCTCCGAATCTACCTGGAACACTGCCTCTCCCTCGATCGGCAGTCGAAGGATGCGATACACATCCTCCAATGTGATAGTCATCTCCCCGGTCGGGAGATGGAACACATTGGTCGCCGGATCCCATCTCTCGATGAGGGCAACCATCAGGCTGTGATCTCTATCAATAGCTCTGTATCGCTGGACTCCGCCGAGTCCCACCTCACGCATGATCGCCCAATGAGCCGCAGATACGTGTGGCCACATCCGCACCAACAGCGGGGGCATCCTATCCCGCATCGTCAACTGCTGACGTGCCTGCAAAACCAACCCACATCCTTAGACCTACTCTTTATCACAACATCTACTTTACCCTCTAAACCCCCTTTTATCCCCCCGACCACACCCCAACTCTCTACCACCCCCCTCTAGCAACCTACCTTCAACCACCCAACCCAAAACCCACCCAACCCCAACCCATACAAATCCCATATCTACCCACAACTCAACCCACCCAAACCACTACCCGACCCAAAGCCCAAAATCTACCCAAAACAAACCAACCCAAAAACAAACCCCACCCACACCCCAAAACACACCAACACAAAACAAGCCCAACCCAAACCCAAACCCACCCAACCCCAAAACAAAACAAACCCACACAAACCCCCAATAAACCCACACAAGCCAAAGCAAAAACAAACAAAACAAACCAAAACAAAACAACACAAACACTACGGACCGGTACCGGTCCCAAACAACCGACCACGGCCCTCTTCCCACCGACGCCGGTCAACCACCGACCGACGCCGGTCAACCACACAGAACCCAGCCCCTAAAATTTTGCGACCGATGCTTGGTCGCTTAGCGACCACAATACGACATCGGTCACTGTCATTTCCCGGAGCCGAACCCCCGCGTGGCCCCCCCACCCACATTTTTGCATTTTTCTACTTATCTACCCACCCAAACACCCTAAAAACCTACCCACCCAGCCGCCTTGCCCTATTTTACCCATCTATCCTCTTCGTTTTTCAAATTACGTCCATTTACTCATTATTTTCTAAAACATGTAAATTCCTACCCAAACCCCCAATTTAGCTTAATACCATTCAAATGCACAAAATAAAGAGTTCCGAACCTACCCGAACGACGACACGTCGTCGTGGTGGGATGGGTGGTGGTGGTCCAGCTGGTCCAGCCCCTCCTGCTCCTCCTGCCTGTGCCATAGCTCCAATTCTGATCTGCTGGGTCCCCGGCCAATCAACTGCTGCCTCCTCCTCACTCGGGCCCGCAAACAACTCACTCCTCCAGCAAAATAGCTCCACCTCACTCAATAAAACCTCCAATCTCAACTCTCCACGTCAGACAAATCAATTTGGTTTTCAAATAACACAAGTGACAATGACAAGCCGTATTTTTCTTTTTATAGGTTTTTCGCCCATAACCGATATCGGTTTCATTTTGCCCTAATGAACCGGTATCGGTCCCTTAACCGATATCGGTCATGTAGAATCGACATCGGTTTTTCTTCGCCAACTTTCCCCCAATTTTTTGCCCTTATTTACCATTTGCCCCTTTTTAACCACATATCGCCTATATCCACCTTTGCTGAACACCATTTGTTTACCTATTCGGCCCGACCCAAGGCCTCAACCTACCTATTTGGCTCGACCTAAGGCCTCAACCTACCTATTCGGCCCGACCCAAGGCCTCAACCTACCTATTCGGCCCGACCCAAGGCCTCACCCTACCCATTTGGCCCGACCCAAGGCCTCACCCTACCCATTTGGCCCGACCCAAGGCCTCAACCTACCCATTTGGCCCGACCCAAGGCCTCGCCTACCCATTTGGCCCGACCCAAGGCCTCGCCCTACCCATTTGGCCCGACCCAAGGCCTCACCCTACCCATCCGACCCGACCCAAAGCCGCCACCCAACAACTTGGCCCGACCCAAGGCCTCACCCTAACCATCCGGCCCGACCCAAGGCTGTAACCTAACAACTTGGCCCGACCCACGGCCGTATCACTTCAATACCATACCCACAATCAACGTTTTATTTTATCCATCCATCATGTACCTTTTGTTCAATCGAGCTCACCTGTTCGTGTTTTAGCATGATTAGGGTCCTTGACTTGATCTGTCGACCAACTTTGCCTAGACCTAGACCGTGACGTTTATCTCAACCAAACCAACCATTTGGTACTGCCGAACACGCCTAAACGTTCCTGTACCTTACCTGTTATATACCCTGGAGCTACTTCCTATGCCTTGGATACCAGGATTATATCACCCTTGTTTGGATAAACTATCGACCTTTGCCTATACATTGCTGGTTTGCTCGCCAAATCATGTACCCTAGTCGCACTATTGCATTTCAACATGCGTCTGCTGCCTTGGACCTCCCCCACCACCTTACCATCCTCTCTACAACATGTACCCTTTATCAACCCTATCCCTGATTTCCCGTTCACTCAATCCGTGATAGATTTGAGGGGGATTACCTATATCCTTAACAGGAGAAACCACTTCATATTATTGTCCGCGCAGCTTTACAACACAAGCTACACGACAATAAGGGGCTAATGTAGACACCAAATTCGTGTCTTACGACCCCTTGTGACCCGCATCCCATTTCGCAACCTAACCTCATTACCTAAACCTTACACAATTATTTATTAATTACCTTGTAATTGATAAATCCCCATCACCTCACCTGCCACCTCATTTTGCCACCTCATCATGACCTAGCCCTAACCCTAAACTAACCTAATTAAGACCCATAACTTGGTCCACACCTACACCCATAACTAATGACCCCTTTCTCGCACCCAAAACCGACCTTCTAGTCATTTGACCAAGCCCGCAACTGATCTCTCGGGAGAAAAGCAGGGAAGGTGGGCTATTTTACTAAAAATAGCCTACTTTTTCCTTACCGATGCCGGTTCCTACTCGACCGCCGTCGGTTACGTAACCGCCATCGGTTCCCTGTAAATGGCCTCCCCAAACCAAAAACAAGGGATCGGAATTTGATTTTTGGGTCAGAGAAAAGGATTCTTTGAATCAAGAAAGAGCATCAGGAGCGATCAACAGAGTCCGGATCTTTACTTGACTGAGCAGAGACAAGTGAAGAGACAAGGAGAGCAAGCCTAGGGCTCTGCAACTTGATACCGAGCCTGTGATACTCGGCTGATTTGATCTGCTGTGTGTGCTTTGAACCATCCTACCTCGGTTACGCTTTGCCATCAGAGCTCTTGGACCTGCATCTCCACGAATAATCAGTAAGTTACTTCTTGCATGTCCTCTTTAATAACATTTCTTCGACTTTTTGAATCATAAGTCCTCACAAATCCATTCTTGGATCCACTACCCAACGTGTCATTGCATCTAACTGTCATTCATCTACCTCTCATCACCCTATTTCCTAATATTACCTATATACAGCCCTACAAATAACACAACTACCAAACAACACCACCACCCCACAAAACAACCAGCCTTGGATCTTGACTCTACCGATATCGGTCATCCGATGTAGAACCGCCATCGGTTATCGATGAACCGCATCGGTTATATAGACTATAACCAATAACCAGCCTTTCCCCTACCCAGTTCAACAAAGCAATTTAATTGATATCTTACAGTCTTTTGTGTTAATTCATATTAGCAGGGGAACTGACCACCTTCGAAAGGAAGTTTTATATTTCCTGGGCCCAAGGCAGTTTCCTCATTTATTGTCTAATTAAAATCTTGTGGTCTTGTGTTCTTATTTGCAGGTAGTCCTTCCAAGACAAAAAGGAGTTCTTCGCAGTCAGCCTGATCTTTCTCTACGGTACGCGCACACCATCTCGACATTCTACAGGTATTCCTCCTAGCCCCAACCCTTATCTGTTTCTAAAAGGAACGAAACATTCCGAGTGAAACACTTACATAAGAAAAGTATTCACTATTGACCCATTCCATAGTTCATATGTTTGAATTTTTGGTCTTTATTATTGTTTATTTTACATGTTCGTCAATCATAAACATAGTTCTCGGTCAAGTCTCGAGGATCCCTTTCTATCTGTTTTCACTCATTTGTCATCACCTATCTCTAGAAATAGTGCCCAGGGTAGGACCAGAGCATCACATGGTCTTTTCAATCCTAAGCGCCCTTGTCCTCTTATTGTTTGATCTTATTTTTGACATTTGAGTTCATTCTTTTCGGTTTTCCTCCCATCTCCCAAGGTACTAGTCTACATTTCGGGTCATTAGTGTTGATATTTGAACAAGATATCCCTATTTAAACACAACATACATACCATTATATATGTGGACTACTCGATCAAGGGATAGATATCTACATAGAACAAGGGACTACATTTGGGCTATTACTCTGAATACACACTCCATAGGAAGGGGAGTTTATTCTATTTCATCCACACATTTGCATTTTTACATCTATTTATTGCCCCTTGTCTTGGCATCATTGCCACTAGGTAAACCTATGAGTACTATTACACACACAAGCACACATAACTACATTGGGTTTGAGATGTAGTGCAGTGCTCAGTTGTAAGACCACCATTGTGGCATCTAAGTAAATTCTAACCCTTTCACTTACATATTTCTTTTTAGGGTTTGATGTTTTATTTTAGGTTTTATAGGTGATTCTTCATTGCATGTTTAAGGCCACATAATTGAACCAAGTGTGACATTCACGTGACCAAAGTCAAATAATTATGAAGACCTAGTGACCCTACCAAAACTAGGTCCCGGTATTTTCTATAGACAAAAGCACCGAGAATCAAGACCATGGCACCCATAAGCACCCCTATCCCTCCACAAGCACCCCATTCTGGTCATATGTACTCCTACTACATTTTTATGTGCTTTTTTACAATGCTTTGTTATTTAATTTCATCGTATTGTCTAGCCTTGGATACCTATGAGGGAAGTCAAATTCAAGTAAGTACATTATCCCTATTATTTCCTTTTATTTATAAAATCAAAATAAATTATTTATCATTCATATTTAAGCTCATTTCATTTATATTATTTTTGTACATTTAGATTTATAATAAAATACAAATTTTATAGAATCAATTCCATTTCTATTTGAAGAATTTATCGTCTAACACTATCTTCCTTAAGACATCATATATGGGTTTCATTTGCAAGAGATGATAATTTACCTTATTACACGTGTAATCATTAAAGTAATTACAAAAAATAATTACATATGTATATATTTTAATGGAGATACGAAGTTTTGAAAGACATGCGTGAACATACCTTATTGGAAAACAAGAGGGTAGACATCCACAATAAATAGATAATATCGAGAACGGAAAAAAACCACAAATATATTTCATTTAATAGATGACTATCACATTTAAAAATAAGAGTTTAGATATCTCAAGAAAAATGTAAATTTTTAGAGGTCTTAAGGAATGAAATGTGTTTCTCCAACATAGAGCATGTATATTTGATAGAACTGAACCCGTAAAATTTTCCTAAGAACTTACATCTATACAATATGATAATGGAGGAGAGGGAGAGATGTGAGGAAATTTTAATTTAGATGTGTCATGAATGATGAAAATATATCACCCACATATCCTATCACCATTAATATCCTCGACATATCACCGCTTTCCCTATAACATACCATCGATATTTACAGGTGAGGTCATTAGAACGGTTTGAGCTTTTACTCTGGGTAGGTGAGGTAATTGGGAACTTCAAACAAGAAACTATGTGTTTCCTTTTTTATATCGATCTATCATGGTTTCTCCTAAAAATTCTTCCAAATATATATCTCCATATTTGAACATGAAGGCCCTAAAGAGATGAAGTGAATGAAACAAGTCTCATACAATTTGGAGAAAATTACTAGAAGATATGGCCATAAAACTAGTTCTTCCTTATCTCGTGGACTCCTACCTATTGTTTGAATTCTCTGTGGGAATTCTCCTTACTTATCAAAATTTTAGTATCCCTTATATTTTATATTTTAATGTCTCTACAAATTGAGAAACACAGGTAATAACTCTTGCAAATCCACATAACTCTTTACTCACACTGCGCCATACATTTCCATAATCTCATTCTCGTCACTCATGCCAAAATTTGTGAAGGCTTTACTCCTTCATCCTACGAATTTATAAATCCATGCAATACGGTATATGGGAAACCCACGGAAGAATGAGATATCATTTCATGGTTTTGGAATTTCCCACTTCTCAATTTTTTTCCTTCTTTCAAGGTGCACGGTAGTACTTCCCTTTTCAATTCTATAGAAAATGAAAATTTTAGTGGCCAATTTTTGTGAACTCACAAATATTAGGGATTTTGGAAATTGGAAATGGAAAATTTTCAACGATCGAGATGCCACCTAGTTAGCCTAAAATTTTGGTCGATAATTCATTTTTATGGGTCATTTCTCCTACTATTTACATTTAAAATGAACTTATGTATGCATTTCACAACCAATTATAATCAAAATTCACTCATATTCATCGAGTTATAATGCATATCCCAGGGGGTTACAAGGGGAGTAACCCCTCTTGCGGTCCTGGGGGCCTATACCCCTAGTGGGATGTCCGAGGGCTACATGCCCCTACAGGGTTCAAGGGCAATGCCCCTGAAAGCCACATTTTATGTCTTTTTCTAGGGGAGATGAGTGTCTATTTATGAAGAGACAATCATCTTTATAGTATAACATACACATGAAGGACGTCCAACTACAAGAGATCAACACCAACCACGAAAGACAACCATCTAATGCGCAGTTCCATCCAATGAGGAAGGGATGACCATTTAAAGTTACTGGGATGGTCATCCAACATAGGTCGGATGGCAGACCAACAAGGTTGGACCGAAGACCAATGGATTTCATCTAATGCGTAGGTGATGGCCATCTAACTATAATAGACGTTCATCTAATGCGGGTTAGATGAACATCCAACTATAATAGTCACCCATCCAATGTAGGTTAGACGACTAACCAATAGGAAGCGTCATCCAAAATAAATTTTGTACAATGACAAATGAATGTCCATCCAACACCCTTCTAATCGTATAAAACCATTTGAAAAATGCCTCGCCAAGTTGCCTTTTCCACGAATGAGTTTTTGGATATTCGTCATCATTTTAAAAGTCCATTTTAGAGATTCACCGCCTATTCTATAATATTTTTTTTGGAGGGGGTCTTAAAATTAACCCTATCTATGAAATTGAAAAACTCTGCAGAATCGATATATGTTTTGATTATATGTGAAAATGTGCCTCTCCATACCTTCACTTGCTTCACAAATCTTTTCCTTATCGATTTTCTAAATTTTTCATGGGAATGAAACTCCATGGTGCTCTGAATTTCCTTTAAACCATGAGATATTTATTTGGTTCTGTGGAAAATTAACTTCCTTAGTGCCACGAAAGACCAGAATCTCCACAAACAATATTTTCATAAAAATCTACCTAATTCCCTACTCAATATTTCCTTGTTCGTAGGTTAGCAAAACCCACAAAACACTATGTCACTGCACTTCATGGAATTCTAACCATTCTTGCATGGCTTTTAAAATAAAAATTATCCAATTCCAAAATGATTTTTAAGTTGTGAATATAGCCTTGGGGGTTATTTTTGACAACGGGGTCTTGGATTGGGAATTTTAACTCTTAAACCATATTTGAAGTGTTTCATACCTATGTTATGCATTTTCATTATGTCTTATATTTATTTAAGGAAATTTAAGATATATTTGAATTTGTTTTAATTCTTTTTAATTGTGTATCTCTTAAAATTTCTAGGTGAGTAGATAAGTGTATTAGACTTTAATATATAGAGTTTTTGGTGCTAAATTTGGAAATTTATCACTTGAAATGAAAAAATTTACTTTATCCCTAAATCTTGACTTGTGCACACATTCTAAAATTAATTTCTTAACCTTAGTCCCATGCATGAATTGATCTTCTCAAAATTAATACTCAATTTCTCACAAAATTTATTGCATCAGTCTCTGAACCATCTATCAACTCTAAGTATAATGCCTAGAAGTGTCTAGCACATTTATATTTCACCTTAAAAACCACAAAATAGAGACCAAAGCATCCAATAGTTTGGTTAAAAACTGGTGTTTCATCCTCATCCACCCAACATTTACTTTTTAATTTGATATATTTCTATAGGTGAGTACATTCCCGATGGGTAATCCTTAATGAGAGGTTATGTCTATGAAATCCTATATATGAAATTAAAATGCACTCATTTACTCACTTGGTAGTTACCTATCACTTTAAATATGAATCATTGCAATTATCATTCCTAAATAACCCAAACTCTCATAAATTCCTCTAAATCAGTAAAACAATGTAAGAGTAACCCTTACATAAGTTTAAAGTGCATTCAAGTAGGCTATATTATCATGAATAAGGAATATGATTGCATAAGAGTCAATATAATGAGAAGCTACCCATTCTCATTCACCTTGAAGAAATGACAAAGATGGTTGTATGAGAAATAATAGAATGGAAATTTATCAATTCACTTTTAGGTTAAATATAGAATGGATGAAAATTCAAAGATGATTTCAACATATGAGAAAGAATATAATGGGTAGATGCCTATTCTCATATTATAGGAAATTATTAGAAAGATGATTTGAGAGTGAATAAAATGGGAAGCTACCCATTCTCATTCATCCTCAAGAAACAAGAAAGATGGTTGTATGAGAAAGAATAGAATGATTAGTTGTCCATTCAAATTCAGGTTAAATATAGAATGAATGAGAAATATGATACTATAAGAATGAATAGAATGGGTAGATGTCCATTCTCATAAATTTATAAGAAATGATTAGAATGGGCATATGTCCATTCTAAACATTCAAGAAATATAGAAGTAATGATAAAGATAGTTGTATGAGAATGAAAATAATGGGAAGTGCTTATTCTCATTCAAGTTAAATATAGAATGAATGAGAAAGACGATTATATGAGAGTGAATAGAATGGGAAACTACCTATTCTCGTATTTAATTATTATGAAATAATAAAAATGGGAACATTTCCATTCGGATAGACAAAATGAGAAAGATGGTTGTATGAGAATGAATAGAATGGGTAGCTACTCATTCTCATTTAGGTTTAATAACATGCCCATCAACAAAAATTTCTTCAACTAGAGTCCTATCTCTCCTCACCATTCCCGCATGGTGAATTTAAAATCTATTGGGAATACCATGTCTCAAATCATTATTTTTCATTGATTCCATTTCTATTTTAAGTATTTATTGTCTAAAATTTTCTTCCTTAAGACATTCTCTATGAATGTCATTTGCAAGATCTGATTATTTCCCTTATTACATAGGTAGTCGTAGTTTCTTTCCTAGGATAAACAAATATCAAAACTTGATGTTTTCCAGAAATTATCATCTCCTTTTAATAACACAAGTCATTCATCAATAGGACATAGTGATACCAAAATTTTCTTATTCAAAGAATGGTCCATAATTATTATAAAATAAAACAATAATTTCGACTTCAACCATTAAGAATGGGAAAAATCCTCATGATTTGAAAATGTTACAGATAATTTAACCAACCAAAAATTTTCTATATATTAAGAAATAATATAAACCATCAACTAGACTGCAAGTATTAACACCTTTGAGCCTTCAACTTTATGTTGCACTTTGATATTGAATTGAAGAATATATAACACCTTTGTTAAGATTATTGGTCTCGTATTTCTAGTTCCTCCTAAATTGTCTGAATGTTTAGAATGGACAACTTCCCATTATATTCATTCTCATACAATCATCTTTTTCAATCCTTCTATATTTCCTAAATTTTCATAATGGACATATGCTCATTCTAATCATTTCTTATAATATGCATATGAATTGTCCGAGTGGGAGTATGGATTTTCCAAAGTGGAAGTTTGAATTGTTTGGAGATGGAAGTATGAATTTTCTGAATATAGAAGTATAGTTTAAAAACTATTAAAATTTCAAAATGATGGACAGATGCCCATTATCGTATTATAGGAAATTATTAGAATGGGAAAATGTCCATTCTAAAAATTCAAGCAATATATGTTGTATTCACGAAAAATTATGTTCAAAATGAGAAGATGTTGATTCTCATTTCGTGTATTAGATTTGGCATTTTCCCATTCTATACCAAACTAAAATATATTAATGAAAATATTTATTTTCCTATACATTTTCTTTTATAAGAATGGTAGGAATTTGTAATTTTTTAAACATGTGATTTTATTAACAAATTTTATAACAGGTAAAATGGATCTTGTTACCCTATGGTGAACTAGTGGGACAATTATCTTATAGAGCCAACAACCCAGGTTCAAACCTAGCCCCCAGGATTTCATATCTTGATTTACCCGTGGCATGTGGAGTGGGGTATTTTCATGTCACCTAGGGGGTACATCCCTAGTCTAATTTTTTTAACACATTCGGGTCATGACCTGAACATTTCGGTTCACTTTGCTACAGATTGGAAGGATAGAGGGTCAAGTATGGTGGCCACTGGGTCACTGTCAATAAGGACCTGATTGTTGAGGCTACAGGCCTAGAAATAGAGGGCTACCATTTTTTCAGTAAGAGGATTGACAAGTTTGCCGAGGCTAAGAAATTCTCTGATGAGGGCGAGGAGCTTGATTTTTTTGTTGCGGGCATAAGGGTAAGTTCTATTCCCATGCCGTATGATGAAGTGACGAATATGATGGTCAGATATATTTCTTTGGAAGGGCATTATAAAATGTTCCCTGTTAAACAATTTTTCTTTTTAAACCATTTTAAAAGGCATTTCACGGTCTGCTTCCTACACTACCTTCTTAATTCCCTTCATGCTCTATTCTATATTTTCAAAAGCACTCCCATGCTATTCCTTTGCATCAGGGCCTTATCTTTTTGTTGCATAAGCTTTATATTGCCAAGTTCCCTAGCTTCTTGATTGCTCCTGGTGATCCGCTCGCTACCACATCCTCTACTCCCTCTCACATTATTTTCACCCCTTCCAAATCCAAAACCAAGAACCCTAAGAAAACAAACACCCCTCACACTACCAGGATTCTCAGAAGCTCCAAAGAGATGGAGGTTGCTCAAAACTTGTTGCATATCAGCAATGTTGGTATTGAAATGGCCCTACATCAGGAGGAGTCTCAAGTACCTCATAGACTGGAATCCCTAGAGAAAGAGATGAAGCAGCTAAAGAAGGACCTTTAGCGTATGGAAAAGTAGAAAGGGAAAAGAAAATTTGATGAAGAGAATGACAATGGCAAAGATCAGTTTACTGATATATATATATATATATATATATATATATATATATAAGAAGTTGAACTCTCTAGACACCAGACTGGGGAGAGCTAAAGATAGACATGATCACAACATGGCTATCTTCAAATCCATAAGTGACTTTTTAGAGAAGCAAGTTTGGAGCATTTCCATGCTCAGTGGGATCCCTGCAACTATTTGGGGGAATGATAAAGAGAGGAGTCTGACCATATCACAGTTGGATGCTTCGGACTCAACGCACATAACCACACTGGTGTTGTTTACCTCACTATAAATGATCCAGTCCAAAATTGAAAGAGCATCCAAGAAATAGACTCACTTGGGCTGGTGGGATTCATTGAAGATGTTGTTCTTTTGTGATCTTTCTGCTCTGACTTTGCTACTTTTTTTGCGGTTTTGTTGTAGTCTTTGTCCTTTTTTTGCCTCTAGTTGTAACTAACTCTTGGTTACTTTTGGAAATACTATTCTATCTATATATTGATCCTTTTTGTTGAATCTTCATAGTTATATCAGGTTGGTGAGCCCTTTTTATAACAAGGTATAGTCCCTTTAAAACTATTTACCAATAATAATAAAAATGGATCTTATTCTTTACCCCATATAAATAAATTGCATTTATAGATGGTGCCACCAATCTGGAAAGGAGGGATGAGGAATGGTTTGTGGAACTTCACAATCTATAAAATTACCACAATGATTTGTGGTTGTTTCATGAATATTTTTCTAGTGAACACTAAGATAAGGGCATTGTTTTGAATATAAAGTGTATACCAACTACTTTTATCTGCATTCAAGTTGAAAATATAAACAAAAAAGAAAGAATATGCTCAATACTAGAGATGGAGTTATATGTTTCTTTATATAAAAATGTGACATGGAACGATCTACAAAACATCTCAAATATTCTTGTTATAGTTATGGTTGGAAAATGGAGCCATACATTAAGGGGGACTTAACTGGTGTAGAAGATAGTAAAAAAATTGTGCTAGAATTGTGAGTGTATTTCAAAAACTTTGTAATTATGCATTTACTTCATCTCTTGCCCATCGCCTTTGCATATGGACAAATAATTGGGTAAAAAAACTAAATTTCCAAAAATTTACAATGTTGAGAAGACAAAATTGTTTAAGTTGGAAAAAGATACTTCAGTATCACACTTCCATGAGCTTAAGGGATCTTCAAAGGAGAAATCTCTTTTAAAATAGCAAAAACTCATTTTAAAAAGTGAATCTATAACATCTCAAGAGATTCAAATTTTTTTATTTAATGAAAAATCATTCAAGATTGATGTTGGGCAATGCCATGAAGCCCCTCCACTATACCAATACCGGACACTTGACTCAACAAGTGTTAGTCAGCTTGTAAAATCCATGTTATGTAACCTTGTGCCTCTTCATGGGATGCAATATTGCTTCCTTTCAAAACGTAATTAGATATATTACTAAGATTGAGTTTGAGCATGAAATACAAGATAATGAAATTCAATTTTACATTATTGATGGGAAACACACTATTCAAGCCCAAAAAATTATCTTGGGAAATCCAAATTTGAATCTATTCATGGTAGAATAAAGAAAAGGTCATCTTGTATTCTATCTTCAAAAGCAACAAGATACAAAAATAATCAGTATTTTCAAATAGAATATATGGCCAATAAAACATGGGTTCGTCACAATATTTATTGACAATTTATACAAAGCCATATCAAGGTGGATCCTAGAAAAGATACCACAACGTCTTGGTTCTGGCTATGAAAATTCAGAAAATTAGAAGGTATTTATATTTTGGACTTCATTTTATTGCACATAGAAATGAATTAAATATAAGTTTAGATCTTATTGTATTATAACATGTGAGTAATAAAAATTATTTTTTGTTCACATGCAATCATTCAAGAGGCAATGTTTACTTATTTTTGAGATGAAAAAGGTAGATATCTTGAACGATAAGTTTCCATTCCTTATTCTTCCAAATTATATTTGGGAAAAATGGGTGTTAGTTTTTTATTTGTATGCTAATGGTGGATTGCTATGTTGTCTAAAGAAAGCTACTTGACCCTAACTTCAAGATAAACTCATTATACCTACTTACAGGTAGGACTTATTACGAGCAAAAAAAGGTATGACAAATGAAGAATTATACCTACTTGCAGATAAATGTATTATTGGTGAAGTTTTTTTAAATAAAATATGGTGTAAATTTAATAGCTTTGGAGGAATATTGTAAGATGGTAAAGGAGAATAGATCCACAAGAATCAAGGTTATATCTTATATAAAAACCATATTTCTAGAAAAAATTGTTATTATGGGATGTAGTGTAACAAATGTGATTGAGAAATTTTAAATGCATGAGACTCATTTTTCTCAACTTTGTCAAGAGTTTGGAGTTGAAATGACAAAAAAGAAAATCTACTCAATCAGATGAAGGGATTCAAGGAGATGTGATGAATTATTCAAAGAATGTGATTGATCTCCTTGAATTATATGTATCTTTTGTTAACAACAATTCATAGCCAAGAGAACCACATACATATGAGTTTACTTTTCAATGTTCTTACCTTTTTTACTAAGTATAACATTGGGGTTTAGAAAATCATATGTCCTCACTCAGTGTAGAAGTGGTTATTGTTGATTTTTGTAATCTTGTGAGTAATATCTCACAAAAGGATATAATAGAACTTCTCACATGCATCGGTTCAAGTACCATGAACTGTGTATGCATATTTATTTTATCCATAGTATAAGCATATTTGTTTCAGAATTCTATAGGCATTTACATGAAAAAAAAACTAAAAAAATGCAACCATTTTAGAAGGGTGCTACAGAGGTTTTGAATGAAGATCTTGGGTTAAGATGGTTGTCATAATTTTTTGCATATATGGTGTAGATAGTTCAAATGAAAATCTTGATGAATATATGGCAGTAGATCTTGACTGGTCACATGATGAGCCCTTGGATATTGTCAGACCCAATGATATTGGGGTTTTCATTACAGAACATCCATTCAAATATGAGATATCTATGCATTTTTGGGAGCACATGATTAACAAATTTCTACAACTGATTCAGCCCCATTTTAATATTATATGGTGGTATAAATGCAATAAAGGAAGCACAAAATGTTCAGAGGACTTCCCTTATATCTATAGTGGAAAATCCAAAGCAGGAGCTCATGCTGAAACAATATTATAAATTTCTAACTATGCCTCCAAGTGATTAGCCTTTATTAAGCATTTGTTATTCTAATTTTCATATTACACTCTTTTATGTAATTTAAAATGAATTGTTATCTATTCTTAGCAATGTTTACTTTATATATAGTTTTAATTTTTAGAATCATTTCCTTGATATAGTATGTTCATGTATATTTTTTTTAGAATGATATAAATGGGAAGGTGCCCATTCTTATACTATCATTTATAATTCCAAATCCTATTATAATCCGAGCCATATACATTCCCATAATCTAGTGTGGTCTTGGGTCTATCACCTATGGTTGTGCAACCCATAGCTGCAGGATGACATGATGAAGCCATCTCAAGCTTGTTGTTATCTAATACATGTCTTAAAATAAAATGTCGACATGTCCTACCCGTGTACCACATATCGTCTCCCGGTATACCCTGGATATGGCCCAAATGTTACTACACCCGGTCCACATGACACCACTCTATGTTATGACTCTGAATTCCAATAATAAATGGCTCAACCTCTGTAATGTTAAGCTTTTATTTGTCCTCACGCTATTAATATAATCAATAGGGATGTCGTAATCATACAAAGCTATAAGTCATCAAAGACATATCTATAATAAGATGTATCACCCATGTGTGATTGTATTTCCTTGCCTACTAGCTCCCACCCCATGCAAGAGGGATCATTTGGAGCCCTAGCTCATAATAATTCAAGTGGGCTTCCAATCGCAATATGGTTCCATGCCCAGATTTGTAGCAGTGTGGTTGGTCCTAAGATCTTCATGCCTCTGTGTATGTGATCTAATTCAAATTTCAGTACATATGGGCCAAGTATACACTAACCTCAGCGAAGACCTCTCCATCCATAATCCTATGCACTAATCATGTCAATCTAAGTGGGAAGTGTGTGCCGGTCTCATCAGGTAGTAAGTAGCCATTGATAAGAGCCATCAAATACACGAGTATACAAGCAATCCGTCGATTCTCAAAGTATTTGTATAGAAGCACCGCCATACCCTATCGGGATATGTCCCTTCAAAAAACATGTCCTAAATGTAATCTAGGATCTAATAGTGATCTCTTACGTAATTCACCAAGCTTCCCTGAATCAGAACTTTGAGGATCCAATATACATCCTCTAGAGTCATGGTCATCTCACCGTCATAATTTGAAAGTCCGGCTCTTGCTTTGCCACCTCTTTGCTAAGGCATTTAGGAGATTTTGATCCAACATAATATGAGGCATCTGTGCAATATAGGAGAGGCATGTAGCCTCTAATGTCACAGTTAGAAAAATCTATTCTCGACGTGAAAAATTCTACTCATAGGCTTGAAGGTGCCCATGTCACTCACACACCTCCAAATTGCATAACCTTTCTGCAAAATTACACAAAGCATTTGGTTAACATTATTTATTCTCATAACATATTCCTAAGGTTTTATAATTGATTCTACATTATTTTATGCATCCCTAGTTTATTCTACAAATCTTCAAATCTCCTCTACAAATTTTCTAAGGCACGATTATGCACTAGCATAAGCCTGCTTACACTAGTACATCACTTTTGGCACTCACATTGCAAGCCTACACTAGTGTGTGCCTTTTCGCACTCACTCACTCATCTTCCCACTTATGCAAGCCTATGTTGGCATGCACATTTTCACACTCACTCACTCACTCATCTTCCCACTTGCGCAATCCTACGTTGGCATGCGCATTTTCTCGCTCAATCACTCATTTTTGCACTAGCACAAGTATGTCCTACCCTCAATTTCATTTTTGCACCCACGTGTATGTTTTTACACTAGCATGTACCTCCTTTACACCAACTCGCACCTAATAGCCGCTTACCCTCCCTAGGAATTTCCCTAGTGTGACCCCATCATTTTACCCTAGCCTAAAAATGACATAAATACACTAAAAATTATTATTTTTGTATTACGTGCGGTGTGGCATCCATAGGATGCCTCCCAAAATTGGGAACTCAATCGGTGTAGTGTTTTCTTCTCTAAATTCATGTCATCTCTCTCCAATTTCAGAGCAAAAATCTCTCCAAATCTCAAAAGGGTCTAATAACAATAACTGGTCGTGATGGATTTTAGCCCTCCCGACCTCCTATTTATACTCGATTTGACCTAGTTCATCATTTTTCTCACCTTCTAGGGGCTAGATAACTAACATGATTCTTTTATATTCTTCCCACCACATGCTAGCATTCCGTTGTGATGATTATTTTTATTAAATAATCATTTTTCTAGCATTTTCGTTGTGTTGGGGCATATTTTTGCTTCTCGAATGACCTTGTCTTCTACCGGGGCATGTTTTTGCTTCCTAGTGATTTTTGCAATGTACCACAACATCATCATTCTTCTAGATCATTTTCTTCCTAAAAATTCAAAAAAAACGTAAAATCGTTAAAAAATCCAAAAAATTGGTACAAAAATCAAACAATCCAAAAAAATTGTAAAATTTCAAAAAAACAAAAATTAGTAAAAAGCATGCACACAGCTAAAGTATTTATCAGACACATCATCCTCAAACATAGAATTTTTTCCTACGAAATATATTTCTTTGTTCCTCAATTGTTCTCATGAAAAGAATCGTGGATCATCTATATCTACCTCCATTAACAAAGTTGATTTTCTTACTATATTTGTACTCCCTTGCACAACAAGTTTCTTAGTATTCTTTCATAGTGCACGATTTATTTTTCATAGGACCTTTGTGGCCTCCATTTATTTACCTCGCATCTATCCTTGCTTTGGGTGTCATTTTTAACCCTTGTCGTTAACTTGAAAATTTGGGAACTGAAGCTCGATAACAAAAATATTAGTACAATGGTCTTGAACGTTGTTTTTTTATGTGTGTTTGTACTTGCTTCCCCGCGACTTAGTTTGTTTACTTTCTTGTATTGCATTATGTTATGTATGTTGCATTGAGTTAGTGTTTTAGCAATGAACAAATGTTAGTATTATAGCTTTTCATGTTATTTTACACTTTTTTTGTATGCTTATATATAATAAAGGGTCGATGACGTAGATCATAAAGAAAAATGATGAAACAAAGTTTCTCTTGAGCTAAGTTGGATGAAAGCTATTTCCATTCTCTTCATCTCCATTCTTCTTCATATCATTTTCTTTTATCCCAAATTTTTCTTCAATATCACACTGGGGCAATAGGGATTATTTTTATTCTCCCCTTTCCCCCTTGTTTCTTCTATCCATCAAACACTTTGTATTTTCTTTCCTACTCATTCATATTTGCACACTCACCTACTAGGTTTGTGTTGACCCTTTTTTCATTCTTCTTTTCGATCATCAATCGACCTCTTTCATCACCCCATCGACACTTGAGGGGCATATTTTATTCTACTAATTTTTCTTATATCCCTTCAAAATTTACTTGTCTGTAATTGTCTACTATCTTTGAAGTGGCGTTGTTTACACCACCCTAAAGAGGGGAAAATATAGAAAC
Organism: Taxus wallichiana var. yunnanensis; assembly: GCA_018340775.1. NCBI lineage: Eukaryota > Viridiplantae > Streptophyta > Pinopsida > Cupressales > Taxaceae > Taxus > Taxus wallichiana. The sequence goes on along the minus strand of CM031238.1, from coordinate 413,878,468 downwards.
CTAAAATCTACTTATGTATTTTTAATACTAAGATTACACTAATTACCCTATTTCCCATCATTTCCATTATAATTCATGATTTCCCACTAATTAACTAATGCTTCGTTCATTTCGATCAATTAATGACACTTTTTACTTATAATCCTCTTCGAATCAATTAATTAACTATTATTAGTTAATTAATCCTTTTTAACCTCATATTTAATCTTATTGGGTAAATCCCTCTCTCAAATCCTCCAAATCATACCTATTTCCCTCTAAATCATCTCTAAATAGATTTTTAAGCTTATCTTGGCCTATTAATTAATCCTAGTTGATTAATTAAATCATCTCCAACTCCCATGAGTTGTTAATCACTTGTTAATTCCTCTAATCAAGCTTATCTCTTCTAAATCTACTTTATCCTTTATCCCACATGCACTAGTTTGCAAGATTCTCCCAAATTGGAAAGCTATATAAAGGACCCTCCTACATCCTTCACACCTTACACCTTTACAAACACCACACTTTTCTAGTGAAATCTATAAGCTTATGATAAGAGCCTTCTCCATTGTTGGAATAGCTACTTCATCTTTGCATCCATTTCTCTCATTGTTGAGTAGAAAGGAAGATCTAAGTATGGCCTTGTAGCCATTTCTTGGTGAGATCCTTCCCTCTCTTTGGAGATCAACACAAATTTGATTACTCATGATCTAAAGAGGTTCATGTTTAGAAGTAATCATACATTACAAGAGTAGGAATGGTTAGCATTAGGTGATTTCATTCATGTTTATGCAATTAGAATAGTTATTTCCTTTAAGCTCTTATCATGATGTTAATGGTAGATTTAGCTTTGCTTTGAGACTACTAGGTGTTAGTTTATTTAAATTAGCATAGCAATTTTAGCATGTACACAACATGTATATGATAGATAGGTAGGTTTAGGGAAAATATTCAAGCCATTGTAGCTATCCAAAGTTGTAACGCCTTCTCTCACCATGCATTGTAACTTTGTTTCCAATTTTTGAGATCTTATAGACATGTAAGGAAATATGGTGTGCTATTATATGGATGACACATATAAAAAAAATAGATAGGTGTAGAGAAAATAGTCAAGCCAACGTAGCTATCTAAAGTTGTGACACCTCATCTCACCATGCATTGTAACTTTGATTCCCTTATTTAAGATCCTATAAACATAGGATGAAATATGTTATGAATGACCATACGTTTGGGGATTATTGAGAATAGATATATTCATTGAATTACCATGTATTTTAAATATGATTCACCTCATCATGTGTTTTGGGAATTTTGAGCTTATAATGGTTCAAAGGATTGGCTCATGGATCGACACACTCTACAAAAATGAAAAAAATCATTAGGTGCATAGTTCCAAAGTGGGGATATCATGAGCCAAACCTTTCAATAAAATGTAATATAGAAATTTTTATTGAATGACTCTGCATTTTGAAGGTTATGATCCATCATACACATAATTTGAAGCTTGTCTCATGAATCAACACACTCTAAAATAATGCAAAAATCATCAAGCACATAGTTCCACGAGTGGGGTGATAATGATCCAAACCTTTCAATCAAATACACTATAGAAATATGTAGTGAATGATTGTGTTTTTAAGGATTTTAATCCATCATGCACATGGTTTGAAGGCTTTGCTCAATGATCGACCCACTCTACAATAATGAAAAACTCATCATGTGGATAGTTTCATCTTGGGATGATCACAATCTGAAACCTTTAATAAAATTCACAATGGAAATCTGTAATGAATGAACATGCATTTTAACTATGTTCTAACTCATCATGCATTTTGGGCTTGAGGTACTTCTCAGCTGATATTTTAGCACTTTTTCTTAGTGATCTTGGAAACATGGTTTGAATTCCTTGGATTATGGTCAATCCACTCTAGATTAGTGTAAAAAACATGTGTGTGGTTCAAGAGTGGGTGATGACAAGCCAAGTATTTAATCCATCCATTATGTGATTGATCATCAAGTGCATAAATTAAGTTTGAACAATGTATTTACATTCTACTTACCTATTATTATCTACAAATTGTGGTCTTACATTCACAAGCACTTGACCTAGTTTTGGTAGGGATCTCAGTGGGTTTTGAGCCTATTATATCTTTATAAATTAGGGTTAATAAATTTCTATTATAGTTGATACTAGTGTAGAGAAAAGAGTTGCAAAGCAGAGACATTTTTTCTCTTAAAGTTACATTCTACTATATTTTTTTGAAAAATATTATTTTTAAAGGTGTGTAGGGTTTTATTAGATGGAGGTATCCATGATCGGTCTTGGGGTATCCATGAATAGAGGTAGGGTATCCTCGAGCAAACATTGTTTAATTCTATAATCCATTTTGATGTTCAACGGTTGGCCTTGACTCTATTAGTCGCAATAGGTGCTCAAATTTGTAATGAATTAAATAAATCACCCTAAATAAATGAAATAAATGTTGGGATTTTTTATGTTGGATACATTCCATTTTTTAATAACATGTGGGGTATCCATGATCATTTTTCATGGGGTAACCTCGACTCTATTAGTCTGAGTACATAAAAAATTGTAAATTAATTAAATCACCATAAATAAATTGAATAAAGGTTAGGATTTTTGTAGGAAACTTGGTGAGTTTTAAGTGAGGATGTTTTTATAAACTATGTTTTATGTGCTTCTCTAGTTAATCTCGGTGTAGAGAAAATATTTACAAAGAGAGATGTTTTTCCTCTTAAAGTTACGTTCTTCTAGGCCTGTTCGTAAAATTATAATTTTTGGTGGTGTATAGGGTTTTAATATATGAAGGTGTTATGATCATTCTTGGGGTATCCATAAATAGACATAGGGTATCCATTAGTAAACATATGACAATATGATCCACTTTAATTTTTATGTGTTTATCTCGACTCTATTAGTCAAATAAGGTGATCTAATTTATACATTAAATAAATCACCATAAATAAATGAGAGAAAGGTTGGGGTTTATGTCCTTGATGTAGTTAATTTTAAGTTTTTGATAATAAATGGGGTATCCATCATCGTTTGTTTATGTGGTGACCTTAACTCTATTATTTAGAACATGTGGAAAACTTAATAAATTAAATAAATCACACTAAATAAATAAATAAATATTAGGGTTTTTATCCTCGTCATTAGTGTTATCCATATTTTTCCCCGTAAAATTGGTCACCACGACCCTACGGAAGAAACCCGGATAAATCATGTTTAAATCCTACAATCATACAACAGAGGGACTCTACAATGAAGTGGCAAGGACTGCGAAAGATCAAACGATCCCGTGCAAGAAGAAATTCAAGAAACAGCTCTGTCGAGCGAACCCGTGCTTCAAATCTAGCAAAAAGATTGCATGCAGCTCTAAAATGGAATAGCAGGGTCGGGGAAGGATAAGATAGTTTCAAAGAAGCCAAAGGCTCAAAGGAGAAGGAACGATGAAGGTTTGAAGTCTTCGAGCTCTAAAATAGTTCAGAATGAGCCCAAAAATGACTAAGTATGGAGGAGATAGTGGACGCTGCCAAGTGTCCAAGCAGGTGCACCTCCAAAGATTAAATCCAAAAGGGGAAACTCAAATAAGCACCAGGCCCCCATGTGTCCCAAGCCCAAAGAGGGACATAACCAACGGCTAAAAGTAAAAAAAAAGTGGACGGGCGGGCCTAAAATGACTAAGTATAAAAGGTGTTAGTGGAAGCTGCCACACATCAGCTCGTCATGTCTCCAAAGGTAAATCCAAAAGCAGAGGCCCAAATGAGCATTGGCTCGCCACATAGTCCAAGTTGAAAATGGGACAGAGTAGGCCCAAAATCGACTAAGTATAGAGAACAAGTGCAAGCTTGCCATGTGTTCAGTCCTAAAAGGTAAGAGAAGGCATTGAAAATTCCAAGAGCTTGTGGAGGATTCCAGTGTCAACTTGATGTACCTTCAAGGGTAAAATCTTGAGTGTGTTTTCAAATGAGCGCAGACCTTACATGTGTCCCGATCTGGAAAAAGGGATAGGGTCGGGTTTGAATAGTCAAAGTAGAAACAAACTAGTGGAGGTAGCCAAGTTTCAAGATGACACTAATTCAAAAGTAAAATTTGGGGAAGGCTTCCAAACAAGTGTTAGGCCTCCACATGTCCCCGGTCAAAGGTATGGCCCCACCGAGTAAAATAACTTATCCAAAAATGAGGAAATCGAAAGCAAGCCGTGGAAGAAGCCACATGTCATCCTGGTGCAACTTCAAAAGCAAAATATAAAGGTTTCCCTCAGACATGTGCCATCCCTCCACGTGTTTGTTTTTAAAAAGGGGCCCATTTTGACAACTGGTTGTCACCATTTCTATGTAGACCTGATTCAAATTTTAAATGGGCATATCTTTTGACTCAGTGCTCGAAATCTGACAAATCTAGCACCGTTGAAAATATCTTGGCCTCGTCTATGCCATTTAGATATGAAAATTTAATTTTTGAGAGGTTAGGTGGGGAAAAATTAATAAATGTCTACGTGTCATTAATACAGGATCTATTTTCCCCTAACAGCTAGATCAGATTTGATCTGACCCATTGTTCCTCCTCCTTCGAGGTGTTAAACAAGCAATTGATGCAGTATGCGACAAATTTGGGGTGGATTTGTAAGAGGCATTGATGATGGTGGTTGAGCTTAAAACTAGTTTTCTCACTTCTCTCTCCTTCTTCCCTTTGTCTTGAATCAGTAAAAGAAGGGTTGGGGCTCATTACAAAAGGTTGGACATTTACATTTGCGCCCTCCTTCTTCTTTTGTTCATAAAAGGATTTGTAGAGCTTTTTTAACCTCTCATTTGGGTTGTAATGAAAATTTTTCTTCTTGGCCACTGTAATATACTATATCAACTCTTGAGCAATAAAATATATGTTTGTGGATGATTCTCGACCCTCTCATGATTTGTTGTTGCCTTTTTGATATCTTATTGCGGTCTGGTTATTTGTGCATGTTGTTTGTATTACATTATCATGGTTTGTGTTAAACTACAAAATGAGTGTCTAACATTCCTTTGGTGTATCATCTCATTATCTTAGGTTTATTTTCTTGCATCTCTCTAACCATGTCTCCATGGTAGATAAAATAGACTTTGAATAGATCCTCTACAATTTGTTTGTGTACACTGAATAGAGGGATAGGAACCGGTCTCAATCCAAAGAGCTCTCTCAACTTGCAAGGTCCCACACCTTGAGAGATGCTCCATGTTATGTAATCACATTGAGAGTATCAACCCATCTAATTGCAAACATTCAGAGTGCTATGATTCTGCACTAACAATTATATACTTTCCATTTTTTTAAACAAACATGGGTACCCATGAATAGTCTTAGGTATACGTGACTAGAATTTGGGTATCTAAGCACATTCTTGATTGGTTGGTATGAACCCTTTAAATTGTTCATGGGGTAATCTCGACTCCAATAGTCACAAAATATTAAAAAATTGTATATTATATAATTCACCCTAAATAACGATGGATGAGGCTTGGAGGTCATCAATATTTTTTCCTTTTTGTTATCTAATCTACTTTTCACATCAAATTCATATTTCTAGTGTTCACTAACAGGTAAATTTACATGCATGTCTGTCAAGCTCCCAAAAATGGTGAATAAAAATGATCATGGTAAGACAAAGGGATCGAATTATCATAGTCATTAAGGAGAAGAAGGGTTGTCCTAAGCCCTTTAAATTAGACATGCCTCTTGGAATGAAATTAACTATTAGATTTAAAGGATATATCAACAATACTCGGGAATTGAGAGAAACAAGTAAGTGAAAGAAATAATAACATGTTTGGGTATGTACAAATTTTATTTTATATCCACTTCCTACAATAAGGATTAGGTTCAATTTGTACATAATTAAAAGGGGATAAAGATGGAGGTTGATGGGATGAAATATATATTTGTAAACAACGCATCCATGAAGCACTGGGGTGCCCAACTTGTGCTATAATTTCCCTCATGTAAATAATATCCCTCCGATGAATTTTTGTCAACACTCTTATGCCTACTTATGTAAAAATATGTGTTAATATATACAACAACATGGGGTGCAAGAATACATCAATTCTTGAGTCATAGAAATTATTCAAAGACATTATAAGAAAGTGTGTACTCCTCCATTTGAAACAAGGTCTTTGATTTACTAACCAAATTATAATAGTATGTAAATGAAAATATGGAAAATATATTTACATAGATTATTTCATGCGTGTGGATATAGACCATGATATCTTGATGTGGAAAAGAAGTGCAAAAACTCAAGATCAGAAACCATGTCTTGTATAGTGTTTGATAAATTAGATGAAGATTAACTATTTCCTTCTATATGTATAATACATTTTTATTGGTTTTGTGGTTTATATGTCAAACCCCAATACTGAATATGTCTAAGGAAAATTAGGTCTCACAAAAAACCCTAACCATATGGACATGTGCAACCCTAAATTTGTAGGTGTGATATTGTTCAAATAGTATTTATACAATCAAAAAATATAGGAAAATAATGATAATACAAAAGATATGATGGCTAATAAGAATCATATTGAGATGAAGGTGCTAAAATTTGTGTTGAATAGTCATGAATCACCATAAAAGACAAATATGATGGAATAAAATATTGAAAGTAACATGTTATTGTGTGGATACAAAATAATCCAATTTGAGAGATGACTATTGGGGACTATTTTCAATGTTCAATCCACAACCACCTCAATTAGAACTATCTATAGATAAAAATGAACTAGTTGAATATAGAGTAGCCTCTCCAAAATCCAAAGAGGAAGAGGGTGAAGAAGTGCATGAGGAATATGGTGATAAATTTTTAGAATAAAGTGACAATTACATATATGAGATGTGAATTAGCTGCCATGGAAGGGGACATTAAATTTGTGGTATTTGATGTGGAAACCAAGGAAGAAAAAATTGGAGTCATGGGATCTAGAGTGGCTATAAAGGAAGGATTATTTGAAGTAGACCATTTCAGGGATTCCATCTATAATCTCAACAAATAAGTGGCTAGTCTAAAACTTTTCCCAAATGAAAAATAAGTAGAATAGTTAAATACTCTGGGATTACATATCCCTCCTACACTCTATGATAGCCATTCAAGATTCTGAAAATGAATACCTTCTATAGTTTATGCATGCTTCATAAATCTTTTACATTACACTTTGCATCCAAAATAAAATAGCAATATTTCAGTAAAATTAAAGAGATGCATGATAAGTAAGATGTTTTAAATAAAATGGAGGAAATGAAATATGAGTTTTTAAAATTGTATAGTAATTGGTTTTCAATGCTAAATATTTTTTAAGAGAGTGGGGTAGATAACAAATATTTGTGGATGAGTTTGCCAAAAATAGAGGATTTTGTTAAAAACAACGCAATTAGATTTGTAAATACAAGGTATGACATCTCCCTCACCTTTTGTGGAAGTATTTTGAAGCATTGAGTTCATTCAAATTCATCTATTATTCTGTATCTTACATTTATAGTGTATAATTGTATCTTTTGTGCAAAAGAAGTTATATTACATCATGCTAGCACATGTTAATAAAATCAATAAATATTGACATAAATGGATTGTAGTGCAAACATAAGAACTTTGTTATCCTGCTTCTTTAAATTTCAAGTTCCCGGAAATGGTACATTAGCTATTTATATGAAACAAGTGTGTGAACTTTATAATCCATTTTGTAAGTTAAGATATTGTCAATGAAGTATATTGTCAAAGAAATAAAATATATTTTGAGACATCATTGGTTGTAATATCTACTTCATTTATCTAGATTTTTTATATTAGTTTCTCTAAATTTTTATTTTTATAAATCCATTTTTAAGTTAAGATATTATCAATGAAATACATTGTTAAAGAAGGAAAATGTATTCGATGGTTGCAATCAATATTGAATTTATATGGATGTTATTTCATATGACTTACTTTTAAAATATTATTTTATAAACATTATTGGGTTATACATTTTTAAAATGGTTTTACTGAAGTCCTTGATATTGTAGCATACCTGCAATTACCTAGACATGTTACTAATAACCCACATATATACATATATTTAATACAATGGAAGACTTCACTATCATTAATAATCCTAAAATTAGATATGGTATAAAAAATTAAACCATTTAACATGACCCAATAAACAATAGATGAAATACCATAACCTAAGAAGAACCTTCCTTTGAACCCCAAGAAATTGCATCCAAAAAGTGTATAGTTTGAATAGTGACACACAATCTGGATTAGGGATACATTTTTATCAAAACATTGTGAATTTTTATATATCACTAAGGAAAAGCAATTCCTCATACCTATTCCATAGCAATTATGGATAGGATCCCATATATGCACATCCCATGAAAATATACGTGAACATGAGGTTGAAGAAAATGATACAAAAAAAAAAAATTTAAATGTAGTTCTTACTATGCATTTGGCGGGAGGTTGTGTCAGGTGAATTGAACAAGATGCTAGATTAAATATATCATGAAATCTAGGCCACATATAGAATATAGTGTCCTTCAAATTTTCATATCCTTTCACAACAAGCTCTAGATATTTTTTCCTTTTACCAATACTAAGGGGTACAACATGAATAGAAATCAATTCAAATATAACTAGGAAGTTGTTTTCGAACAAATAACCTCTATATAGGTTTCATTTTGTATCATATTATGTAACTTTAGGTGATTAAATACCTTTTTGTGATATTGAATGAATATTGTAATAGTGGTTTTAGATTAGGACACTCAAAGGTACGAAGCTATTTAGTTCCTTATGTCATACTCACCTAATGCAGCTAATTTGGTAGTCACAAATTCATGATTGACATATGTTTTAATAAACTGGAAGGTTGTAATATTATCCTTTCTTGTAACAATAAATTGACAAAAATAATTCTCTCTTTTTTTGTTGTTAGGCTTCACCTTCGAATGGATCTGTCGATGTACAAAATATCAAAACCTCTAAATGAAAAAGTATAGAATTTAACATTAAATAATAAGCTACTTTACTTTGTAATGAGAAATCAAATCAAACTAGTTAATTAAAAAAACCTTGATGAGACCAAAATATGTCTCATTATATCACCAAATAACATTCTTATTCTCTCTCTCAAAATAAAGCTTTCAAGTGAATTTAGATGTAGTTTTAATAATGGATATCATATTTAAGGTAGAATATAGGATTTATCTTATCATCTCTTTAGAAATCTATTTGCAATCTAATTGTTGTTATTTCTTGATATTTCTTCTAAAGTTGGAATGCAATAGTGTGTAGAAAACAGGTCATAAACAACTATACTCCAAGTTCATGTAGATTACAGCTATGGAAATTCTTCACACAACTACGGAAATGCCTAGCTACAAAAATTCTTCACACAGCTACGGAAATGCCTAGCTACGGAAATTCTTCACGCAGCTACGGAAATGCCCAACTAGTGAAAGTATTTTGGTTTGTTCCAAAATAATGTAAAGGAGCACCAAACTATTCAGCCTACTCTTTGCTTCCACGTCATCAACCAAGAATATAGATCCAAACATGTGGCAATCCAAAGTCATGAATGCATGTGGCATTCCAAGAAGAATTCAAAGTCATGGACTTAGCACTCCTCCTTTTTCTCTCCATGTTTCAAGGATGAGAAAATGGTGGAATAGTATTAGGAATGTTGAATAAGTACTCTCCCACTTTGTGTTCCTAGATTAAAGGGATGAGTTGTAGAAATATTCTCCACGATAAGTGGGTTGTTGTAGTCAAGTTTGTTTAGTATTTATTGCTTTGAATAAATCCACCCAAGAATAGGTAGTTAGTTCTTAGAGTGTGGACCAAGTAAACTAGGAGTAATGTCTATAAATACCTCTTCCATATATTTGGAAAAGGGGCATATTTTGTAAATTAGTTTTGAATCAATACAAGTGCAGTTTTAAAAGTTAATTGTAGTTTCTCCAAATCCAAAGGGAAGAGAATGGCCAAAAGCCACTCTTCCCCAAGGAGGAGGATTTTTCTGTTATTTCTTAGCATAGTTTATTTACTACAGATTTATTTCAGTAGTTTAGTTGTTGTGTGTTTCTTTTTCATGCATGTTTAATTTCTATATGTTTTCTTAGGAAGAAGTATTGTTGAATAAGATTTTCCTTTCTCCTTTTGCATATAGCTTTAGACACCGCCTTGGTTATAATGACACCAACTTGTCTATGAGTTGGTTAAATGACTGGTAATACAATGACCCGTCATTTTTGGCGCCATTGCCGGGGATCATGGTGTTATTAGGAGACTCATAATTTTTCTAAAAGAGTATTCTAGTGATAGTAGAATACCTCTTAACAAGATTTGTGACAGGAGATTCTTATTCAATAGCTTCTTTAGAATTTCTTTTCATGCAACTAGATTAGAATTTCCTTTCAAGTTTTTCATTTTCTGCAATTTCTTTTCCTGTAATTTTTTTTTCCTGCAAATTTCAAATTTTTTTTTTTGCAAATAGATTAAATTTTTCTGCAATTAGATTTAGAAACTTGATGGAGATTTCCAAAAGAAACCCCTCCTCAATAACATGGAAACACCATTTTATATTAGTCCATCAGACATGTGTTTATACAATTATTTATTCTGTTAAGAAATATTTCTATTATATTCATATTGAGAATTTCAATATGATATTATAGATTGTTGATAAGACTGACTACCTTAATCAACATATGAATGAAAAATTCATAATAGAAATATGTATTATCATCAAATAAAACCCATACCTAGTTCTATTTCCTATATACATAACAATTACAGTGGCTAGTTACCCATGTATTTTGGTGTGATGGAATGGATACAATAGGAATTTGATGATAAGTTTTCTTAATCTTTATAAAAATTGTAACATAATATATTTCTATAGGGTCTAAATTGATTTGGGTTTCCTATTCTGAAATATTTCTTGTTTGCATGTATTAGATTCAATACCAGTTCATGCATGCAAGAAATGTAAAAAAGAAAAAAAAAAAAAACTTTGTGCAGGTTAGCCGAGAGACAAAGATTTATGTGGAATATTTGTGTAAACAGATTGAGAGTTGAAGGAAAAGCTTGAGTTGCTTCACACGAAGAAGGAAACATCATGTTGAAGGAAAAAAACCATCTCTCTACAACTCAAATTCCTGCAATAAAAATGAATCTACAACAATAATGAAAGTTATTAGAACATGGTAGACAAATGCAAAAAGGTATGCATTATTCTCTCATATAACAACTCGTTTGGTTGAAAAGTTCAAGCATGCAACAAGAGAATTCTATTTTTAACTCTTACATTTAATGAAGTGAGACATTCCTTTTTGCATGCAATGACTCATGCGGTTGTTAGAAAAATTCAAATAACATGCATTCCTATTTTATCTCTTTTATTTAATGAATTAGTCAAATTTTGTTAAGATATTCCTTGCATGTCGACTTAATTGATTTAGAAATAAATTTTACATACAAAGAGGAAATAAATTTGCATGCAATGAATGCTACAAATTACATATCTTTTAATCAATTAAGTCTCATGCAAAGAGTGCTCCTAAATTGACTCTATTTATTTAATGAGAGAGACTTGTTCTAAATTATTTTCAATAATTATTGGAGATTTGAATTTGAAGGAGCTAATTATTGCAAGAATCTATTTTTTAGATGACATAATTAATGCAGGAAATTACAAAATCAACATACATGGCGCATTAAAGAGGAGGTCAAAGGAAAAAGAATCATCTGATACGGAAATCACGCATGAAAAATAACCACATTTTTTGATGCAAACTACTCACGGCTCATAAAGAAATAGATCAAAAAATTTCTGGGTTTTGTTCTACATGAAATGAGCTTTCCATAGATCATTTTGAATCACCCATTTTGTTTAGAAATGACAAGATATCACAGTTTGAATGCACGTTGCTCAAAAGAAATAACATGTTGCAGACTATTTTGATAACAGTGTTTTCTGATCCAAACTACTCATAGCTCATAAAGAAATCACTCAAATGATTTCTGGGTCTTGTTCTACATGATCTAAGCTTTCCAGATCATTTTGAATTTCTCATTTTTGTTGAGAAACGACCAAGATATTGTATTTTGAATGCATGTTGCTAAAAATAACATGCTGAAGATTGTTTTTTTTTAAATAAATAAATATATCTTATGATGCATGCAAGTATTCTGCTAGTACTCCTCATTTTCAATACCTGATTCATTCCATGCTACCCTCTTTGTCTCAGTTTTGTGAAAAATCATTTTCCCAACTTTTGAAAACACCAAAAATTCCTCTGATATGCAATAGTCAATGTTAATCTTCTAAAAAAAACAATGGGAAAGTTGAAAACTAGCAAATGGTTGTTTTTTCCAAACCAAAAAAAAAAAAAAAAAATGGGGAAAGTTGAAAACCAGCAAATGGTTGCTTTTCCTAAACAAAAAAAAAAAAAATTTTTACACTTCAAAGTCTTTCTTGGATTCATATGACTGCTTCTCTTATGCCAACTTGGTTGATGAAATCATTTTCTTCTGAAAAGTTCTATGTTGCAGTGACCTTGACTTCATATCTATTTGTTTTTTTAATTGACAGATGGAAATCACGGTTATACAACATGATGAAAGCAAGGATAACTACTAGAGTATGGTATGGTAACTTTTTTTTTCTATTTTTCTATTCTTGAATATTGTTATTTGTTGTTTTAATTACAAATAGATTCACTTCTCGAAAGCATAAAAAAAAAAAAGAGAAAAATTTTCAAGATCTCCATGTGTTGATCAAGTCAAGTAACAAAGAAAATGATGCAGATGAAGTTTTTTCAGCTTTCTAAAAAATGAGATCTATAAGTCCGCTGAATTAAAAAAATAAAAATTTGCATGAGCATGAGGGCAATCACAAAGCTAAGTGTGGGGGAGACTCACTCTCTTCCAAATATTTTGAAGAATGCATGAGGAAACAAAGAGTTAAGTGTGGGAAAAATATCTCTACATTATCTACGAAAACCTCATGAGAGCATGAATAAAAAAAAAGTAAAAATTTTACTTCTAAAATCTCAGATTTGCTTACTATCATGAAAAAGGAGAGGATAATTTAAAAGATGCGAAGTATTGACAAAATCAGATTCTACATGAAGATCGTAGTTTGCATGAGGGCATGCAAGAAATTAAGTGTGGGGAAATGATGAGACCAAAATATGTCTCATTATATCACCAAATAACATTCTTATTCTCTCTCTCAAAATAAAGCTTTCAAGTGAATTTAGATGTAGTTTTAATAATGGATATCATATTTAAGGTAGAATATAGGATTTATCTTATCATCTCTTTAGAAATCTATTTACAATCTAATTGTTGTTATTTCTTGATATTTCTTCTAAATTTGGAATGCAATAGTGTGTAGAAAATAGGTCATAAACAATTGTACTCCAAGTTCGTAGATACCGCCTAAAGAAATGCCCAGCCTTAGAAATTCTTCACGCAGGCTACGAAAATACCCAACTATGGAAATGCTTCACACTTACGAAATTCCCAACTACAAAAATTCTTCACACAGCTACGGAAATTCCCAACTAGTGAAAGTATTTTGGTTTATTCCAAAATAATGTAAAGAAGCACCAAACTATTCAAAGATACTCTTTGCTTCCACGTCATCAACCAAGAATATAGATCCAAACATGTGGCAATCCAAAGTCATGAATGCATGTGGCATTCCAAGAAGAATTCAAAGTCATGGATTTAGCACTCCTCATTTTTCTCTCCATGTTTCAAGGATGAGTAAATGGTGGAATAGTATTAGGAATGTTGAATAAGTACTCTCCCACTTTGTGTTCCTAGATTAAAGGGATGAGTTGTAGAAATATTCTCCACGATAAGTGGGTTGTTGTAGTCAAGTTTGTTTAGTATTTATTTCTTTGAATAAATCCGCCCAAGAATAGGTAGTTAGTTCTTGGAGTGTGGACCAAGTAAACTAGGAGTAATGTTTATAAATACCTCTTCCATATATTTGGAAAAGGGGCATATTTTGTAAATCAATTTTGAATCAATACAAGTGCAGTTTTAAAAGTTAATTGTAGTTTCTCCAAATCCAAAGGGAAGAGAATGGCCAAAATCTACTCTTCCCCAAGGAGGAGGATTTTTCTATTTTTCTTACATAGTTTATTTACTAAGATTTATTTCGTAGTTTAGTTGTTGTGTGTTTCTTTTTTATGCATGTTTAATTTCTATATGTTTTCTTAGGAAGAAGTATTGTTGAATAAGATTTTCCTTTCTCCTTTTGCATAGCTTTTAGACACCGCCTTGGTTATAATGACACCAACTTTTCTATGAGTTGGTTAAATGACTTGTAATACAATGACTCGTCATTTTGGCGCCGAGTATTTTCGGGGATCATGGTGTTATTAGGAGACTCAATTTTTCTAAAAGAGTATTCTAGTGATAATAGAGAATACCTTTTAACAAGATTTGTGACATGAGATTCTTATTCAATAGCTTCTTTAGAATTTCTTTTCATGCAACTAAATTACAATTTGCTTTCAAGTTTTTCATTTTCTACAATTTCTTTTCCTATAATTTCATTTCCAGCAATTTCTTTTCTTGCAATTTTTTTTTCCTGCAAATTTCTTTTTTTTGCAAATAGATTAAATTTTTCTGCAATTAGATTTAGAAACTTGATGGATATTGTCAAAAAGAAACCCCCTCCTCAATAACATGGAAACACCATTTTATATTAGTCCATCAGACATGTGTTTATACAATTATTTATTCTGTTAAGAAATATTTCTATTATATTCATATTGAGAATTTCAATATGATATTATAGATTGTTGATAAGTCTGACTACCTTAATCAACATATGAATGAAAAATTCATAATAGAAATATGTATTATCATCAAATAAAACCCGTACCTAGTTCTATTTCCTATATACACAACAATTACAATGGCTAGTTACCCATGTATTTTGGTGTGATGGAATGGATACAATAGGAATTTGATGATAAGTTTTCTTAATCTTTATAAAAATTGTAACATAATATATTTCTATAGGGTCTAAATTGATTTGGGTTTCCTATTCTGAAATATTTCTTGTTTGCATGTATTAGATTCAATACTAGTTCATGCATGCAAGAAATGTAAAAAAGAAAAAAAAAAACTAACTTTGTGCAGGTTAGCCGAGACAAAGATTTATGTGGAATATTTGTGTAAACAGATTGAGAGTTGAAGGAAAAGCTGAGTTGCTTCTATCACGGAAGAAGGAAATGTCATGTTGAAGGAAAAAAACATCCATCTCTGCAACTCAAATTCCTGCAATCAAAAATGAATCTACAACAATAATGAAAGTTATTAGAAAATGGTAGACAAATGTAAAAAGGTATGTATTATTCTCTCATATAACAACTTGTTTGGTTGAAAAGTTTAAGCATACAACAAGAGAATTCTTTTTAACTCTTACATTTAATGAAGTGAGACATTCCTTTTTGCATGCAATGACTCATGCGGTTGTTAGAAAAATTCAAATAACATGCATTCCTATTTTATCTCTTTTATTTAATGAATTAGTCAAATTTTGTTAAGATATTCCTTGCATGTCGACTTAATTGATTTAGAAATAAATTTTACATATAAAGAGGAAATAAATTTACATGCAATGAATGTTACAGATTGCATATCTTTTAATCAATTAAGTCTCATGCAAAGAGTGCTCCTAAATTGACTCTATTTATTTAATGAGAGAGACTTGTTCTAAATTATTTTCAATAATTATTGGAGATTTGAATTTGAAGGAGCTAATTGTTGCAAGCATCTATTTTTTAGATGACATAATTACTGTAGGAAATTACAAAATCAACATACATGGCGCATTAAAGAGGAGGTCAAAGGAAAAATAATCATCTGATACGGAAATCGCGCATGAAAAATAGCCACATTTTCTGATGCAAACTACTCATGGCTCATAAAGAAATAGATCAAACAATTTCTAGGTTTTGTTCTACATGAAATGATCTTTCCAGATCATTTTGAATCACCCATTTTTGTTTAGAAATGACCAAGATATCATAGTTTGAATGCACACTTCTCAAAAGAAATAACATGTTGCAGACTGTTTTGATAACAGTGTTTTCTGATCTAAACTGCTCACATCTCATAAAGAAATCACTCAAACAATTTTTAGGTCTTGTTCTACACATCTAAGCTTTCCAGATCATTTTGAATTTCTCATTTTTGTTGAGAAACGACCAAGATATCACATTTTGAATGCATGCTTCTAAAAAATAACATGTTGAAGATTTTTTTTATTAAATATAAATATATATATATCTTATGATGCATGCAAGTATTCTACTAGTACTCCTCATTTTCAGTACATGATTCATTCCATGCTACCCTCTTTGTCTCATTTTTGTGAAAAATTTATTTTCCCAACTTCTAAAAACACCAAAAATTCCTCCGATATGCAATAGTCAATGTTAATCTTCTCAAAAAAAAAATGGGGAAAGTTGAAAACCAGCAAATGGTTGCTTTTCCTAAACCAAAAAAAAGGGGGAAAGTTGAAAACCAGTAAATGGCTACTTTTCCCGAACAAAAAAAACAAAAAAAAATTACACTTCAAAGTCTTTCTTAGATTCATATGACTACTTCTCTTATGCCGACTTGGTTGATGAAATCATTTTCTTCTGAAAATTTCTATGTTGCAATGACCTTGACTTCATATCTATTTGTTTTTCAGCTGCAGATGGAAATCACGGTTATACAACATGATGAAAGCAAGGATAACTACTGAGTATGGTATGGTAACTTCTATTTTTCTATTCTTGAATATTGTTATTTGTTGTTTTAATTACAAATAGATTCACTTCTCAAAAGCATAAAAAAAGAGAGAAAATTTTCAAGATCTCCATGTGTTGATCAAGTCAAGTAACAAAGAAAATGATGCAGATGAAGTTTTTTTAGTTTACAACAATTAAGATCTATAAGCTGTTGAATTAAAAAAAAATAAAAAAATAGTTTGCATGAGGGCATGCACAAAGCTAAGTGTGGGGGAGACTCACTCTCTTCCAAATATTTTGAAGAATGCATGAGGAAACAAAGAGTTAAGTGTGGGAAAAATATCTCTACATTATCTATGGAAAACCTCATGAGAGCATGAATAAAAAAGTAAAAAAATTTACTTCTAAAATCTCAGTTTGCTACTATCATGAAAAAAGGAGAAGACAATTTGAAAGATGTAGAAGTATTGACAAAATCAGATTCTACAGGAAGATCAGTAGCTTGCATGAGGGCATGCAAGAAGTTAAGTGTGGGGGAAATGATGAGACCAAAATATGTCTCATTATATCACCAAATAACATTCTTATTCTCTCTCTCAAAATAAAGCTTTCAAGTGAATTTAGATGTAGTTTTAATAACGATATCATATTTAAGGTAGAATATAGGATTTATCTTATCATCTCTTTAGAAATCTATTTACAATCTAATTGTTGTTATTTCTTGATATTTCTTCTAAAGTTGGAATGCAATAGTGTGTAGAAAACAGTCATAAACAACTACTCCAAGTTCATAGATTGCAGCTACGGAAATTCTTCACATAGCTATGGAAATGCCCAGCTACAGGAATACTTCACACAACTACAGAAATTCCCACTATACGAAATTCTTCACACAACTACGGAAACGCCCAACTAGTGAAAGTATTTTGGTTTGTTCCAAAATAATGTAAAGGAGCACCAACTATTCAAATTTACTCTTTGCTTCCACGTCATCAACCAAGAATATAGATCCAAACATGTGGCAATCCAAAGTCATGAATGCATGTGGCATTCCAAGAAGAATTCAAAGTCATGGACTTAGCACTCCTTTTTCTCTCCATGTTTCAAGGATGAGAAAATGGTGGAATAGTATTAGGAATGTTGAATAAGTACTCTCCCACTTTGTGTTCCTAGATTAAAGGGATGAGTTGTAGAAATATTCTCCATGATAAGTGGGTTGTTGTAGTCAAGTTTGTTTAGTATTTATTGCTTTGAATAAATCCACCCAAGAATAGGTAGTTAGTTCTTGGAGTGTGGACCAAGTAAACTAGGAGTAATGTCTATAAATACCTCTTCCATATATTTGGAAAAGGGGGCATATTTTGTAAATCAGTTTTGAATCAATACAAGTGCATTTTTAAAAGTTAATTGTAGTTTCTCCAAATCCAAAGGGAAGAGAATGGCCAAAATCCGCTCTTCCCCAAGGAGGAGGATTTTTTTGTTATTTCTTAGCATAGTTTATTTACTACAGATTTATTTCAGTAGTTTAGTTGTTGTGTGTTTCTTTTTCATGCATGTTTAATTTATGTATGTTTTCTTAGGAAGAAGTATTGTTGAATAAGATTTTCCTTTCTCCTTTTGCATACAACTTTAGACACCGCCTTGGTTATAATGACACCAAATTGTCTATGAGTTGGTTAAATGACTAGTAATGAACTTATAAAAAAATTCCAAAACTTTGACAAAGTGTGCAACACTCAAATACTCATTTACAAACAATCCTACTACATTATTGTAATAATTACGAGACATGTATTCCAAGTCGAAAGATAAAATTAAGTGGACTAGTGTTATGTATCAAAATATTATCTAGATGCATCATTCAATGTGTACTAATGGTAACAATTTAACCATCCCTCACTTAATAACTAACATACAAACTATTCCCCACATAATAACCATGGTTAATAACATGTATCAAAAGATTTTTAGATGCATCATCCGATGTGTATCAATGGTAACAAAATAACCATCCCTCACTAAATGAATGGCATCCAAACTACTCCCCACATAATAACCATGGCCAATAACACTTATATGCTCCATTTCCTCTACCTCATTTGCACCTATAGGAATACAATGTTTTTTAATCTTCGTTTTATAAGGGTGGTCTAATGCTAGCTTGCATTCATCATTCGTATACACTATATGCAGAGGAACCTAAATGGAAACACAATGTGTCTAGTATTCATTACCAATAGTGTAAAGAGTTGGTTCTTCATCACTTGCTTCCAATTTAGTGAGATCAACTTCCCACTTGTGTGATTCATCCGAACATGGAAAATGTATATTTCTTGCAAAATGTTTTCACCCCGATTAGGAAACACTCTATATTTGAATGGGTATGAAGATTGTGAGAATTTTCTCCCACTTTTTGAACTATCTGAAGATGCAGCTATGTATGGTGCTTTATCACTCGAGCAATAATTTTTGTATACTTTAACATGTTTCTCCTCCTGTTCAAGAACAATTTTGTGATCTCTTACCAAACAAACCTTCTCACTATTAGGTTTACTATTTTTTATTCCATCTTAATGGTCATCTTCATGATTTAGTATCCAATGTGCTACAATTATTCCATTTTCAAGGCCTACCTAATCATTTAGCATCCAATTCAATAGAATTCTTCCACTTTGAGGCCTTCCCATTCATTTGACATCCAATACAATATAATTCTTCCATTTTCATGTCCTACCCAGTCATTTAACATCCAATGTGATATAATTATTTAATTTTCATGGCCTTCCTCTACGTTTAGCATCCAATGTAATACAATCCTTCCTTTTGTTGGCCCACCCAGGACATTTAACATTCAATTCACTTAATATATTACTACATCTCCGTAAGTAAAATTATATTTAGGTGGTTTTTGTGGATCTCTAAACTGACATTAATAAACCAACTAATCCTAAAATTAGTAAAAGGTATAGGTTATATAAGGATGCTTTATCATTTTATATAATTCTAATCATTCATAAAAACATAATATAAATTTAGAGATTCTAACCATATGACATGTACCTATTATAATCATTCATGGATCTTTAACAACCAAGCATTAGGTATATCTTATCAAACATTTGACCTATGAAAAATAGACATAATGCAAAATGTGGAAGTGAGAAAACTACTGAAACAATTCCAAAAGACGTGATGAATATGGGAAGTGTAGACACAAAATCATGCACTTGGGTACATTTCTAGGTCCTAAAATCATACTTACATTCATATGATTCCTAAGCGATAAAAATAGTAATTGCTAGTTGTCTTTAGCATATTTTCTTTGTTTCTTGTCTTATTTCTAGTATTTTACACCTTCAAGCCCTATCGGTACTTTACTTTATTATCTTTTATGACTTTAGACACCAAAGTGCATAGTCAAGATGCCAACTCCCAAATGCGCTTATCCCCTCTAGAATCCCCTAACCTCTTTCCACCTTACTCACTCTTTTTGGGCCTCTTTTATCTTTTGGGCATCTTATTTTCTTATGGTTCAACCTTCTAGTTATCAATTACAAAATTTAACCAAGGGAATCATATAAATACAAAGTTATGTGACCAAAATAAAGGACCAATCTCTAATCATCTATTATCATCACCTAAGGTTGCATCCAAATACATCTAAGAGCTTCAAAAGGAATTAATCTAGCTTTAATTCAAGGGACAAGGAATGCATTTTTTTGCATACATGCGAGAGGAGGGGAATTTCATTTTTCCATCCACACATCTATCTACATTGGTACATCTAGCTATCACCCATTATCACGTGAACTTGCACAAGGGCTTCTTAGGGCACGATTCTATCACACACGCACAAGAACTACATAGATTATGAGATGTAGTGAATCACTCGGTTTGTAAGTTTACTCGGTTGGGTGACTATCGGGGTCAATCCGACTACCCATATTACATATTTTCTTTTTGGGATTTGATATAGTTTTAAGGTTTTACAGGTCATCTTCTCTTTGTAGGTTATAAGTAAATATGGTGATCATATAGCAACATACATGAGACCAAAAGAGAAAGTTAGCAACACTTGTGCGACACCGAAAGATTCATATTCGAGCTCCTACGTAATTAGAGGAGCCCACAGAGAGGTCTCGACACCTAGGCACCCTCACCCAATTCTAGGTTCCCTAGTCCCAGATATTTGATAGCTTTAGAATTTTTCATTCACTGCATATTGCAACAGTCTATCCTTCTATTTCATCATATTTCCCATTTTACACAATCTCGGATCAATCCCAAAATCATCTAAGTATTCTTCCCTCTATCTTTCACTTAGGGTTTCATACTTCTTTATCTTATTACTTGTGTCATCTATATTCCTAGCAGTTGTTTATCATTTCTTTATCACATGTGACTCTACAATTAGGATTTTACAAATTCCATATTTTTTAAATCATTTGGTGAACCCATCCATTCAAACCCTACCTTTTGAGTATGTATCAAAATATCTCTTCTTCTTCTCAATTCATGGATCAATATTCTTATCCTTCTTTCACCCCAACTAAGGTTTCTGGCATGGTTACTATTGTTGTTGATTTTATGTAAGTTCGTACTCAACATCCTCCTCACTTCATTACTCCTATGGTTGATCCAACTATCAATGTAGTAACCACTTGTCGCACTCATCCTCATATGGCTCATCTTTTTCTATCCCACCACCTATCACTTCTGCAGCTCCTACCACAACTTCTAAGGGTTATGAAATCATATAACAACTTAAGAATACACCAAAAAAATATCTCTTTATGATTTATTGTACAGCATACCCAATTTTTTCAAACATTAGAGGTCTCCCTTCACTCTATTCACATTAAAATCAATAATTCGTTGGTGGCTTTCACACATCTTATCCAGTCTCTTAAAAAATTTCTGCATGTTATATCATTTAGTGATGAGGACATACCACCATTTGTTATTGATAATCCATTCGTACCTTTGCTTATCACTGCTACCATTGGCACCATTTGTATCAAGCGTGTACTCATTGATAATGGATCCACCATAAATATATGTGCTCACTCCTTCTCTAGAAAATTGACATTACTAAAAATCTAATTACTAATAATTCCACTCTCATTTGTGGCTATGATTCCACTACTCGCACATGCCTAGGTACTATCATGTTACCTATACAAGTTGGGCCTACAAATTTTCCTACGGTATTCTTTGTTATCTATGCCTTGTTTCAGTTTAATATCTTGTTTGGTAGACCCTATATTCACGTAATGCATGTTGTCCCATCTATTGTTCATTTGTGCATTAAATTCTTACATGATGGTTATGAGCATACCATTTTTTCCGATGTGATCCATTCAATTTCTGTCACATAGACCATGTGACTGATATGCCTATTCCTCCATCGCAACCTATTCCATATAGAAATATTGGTACATATGATATTGTTCAATCTAGTGCTTCACATCCTTCTTCCACCTCTCTCAGAAGCATACCATTCATTCTCACTCACAATACTAACATCATTTCATTCACCGATTCTACTCTAATAACCACCACTACTCCGCTCATTAAGACTCCTCTCACTCCTACATCTAGCTCACTTCATACCAATATCCTTGATACTGTTATCTAGCATGACAATGCAATCAATAATAATTCTGATGATAAGGTTGATACCGTCAAGCTTACTGATGAAAAATTACACAATCTTAATTTTACTTCTATCAAGATAGATGACTCATACTTCGATGATACTTTCATTGTTACTTGGCCTTGTGAATATCAATTCAAGAAACCACCTCCTTCTACTAATGCTATGGTACTTTTTGGGGGTCTATCATACATTGGAAATCATACCACCTTCCTCATCTTCCCATGAGCACTCTACATCAGCGCTTCCTCCTTTCACATACACTTTTTTCATCAATAATTTTTATTAGCCACATATTCCATTCGATCTTACTTGCTCACGATACTATTTTTACACATGATGGTTTAACTCATCTTGGATTCACACTTGTTGATCTCCTCCCTCCACCTTGTTCGTGTCACCTCTATCATGGATATGTTCACATTACTATTGTTTTTGGCATCCGCATCTTCCATCTATCAATATTTGTTGTGTGAACTTCTCGCACTTATCCACTTACACTTGGGAAATATTGGCTTGACTACATTGGTTGCACTTTAGATCCTGATCATATTTATATCACATTTCACATGCCTTTTGGTTGTGTATCTATTTTTAATTATTCATTTCTCGAATATACACAAAACCTTACTCGTTGTTATGCACATGGTTATCCACTCCCTCCTTTCAATGATGAATAGTACATAATGGGCATGTATAATTTACATTGCAATGGCTCTTTATATGATCAACCTCATATTATTTCTTACCGGTCTCTAACACTTCTCCATTTGGCTTCAACCATGAAAATGATGATCTCTTAGACAATGTTACTTGATTATTATACACATCATACACTTGGGGGGAATCATGCTTACTTCCCCCTCCTAGAATTATTAGTTGTATCTCATTTCTACCATTACGCTATGTTATTCACATCTAGTATTTTTCATTCATCTTACATAACTTTATAAACACAATTGGTATCGTCACTACCATATGGTGCACTCTAGTTCCATAGTTCATACTCATTTTGTTGAGGGTTTAAATATGAAATTAACCTCACCTTATTCAACATTTCATGCTTCGTGATTCATGGTTGATCTTTCTAGCACACACTTTTAAACCATTTCCCGATGACACGCTCTTATTCTATGGTTCATTATTGACTATCGAGGGGTCTTTTATAAATAAACCTCATCTCATGCTCATTCACATCCGCTCGAATGGAGGGAGGGGCATGCTTCCCCTATCACATTCACATTGCATATCATTCCATCTCACTCATTTATAGCATACTTTGCATATCTTAGTTACACATACTCTTTCTTGTTTATACCAGATTACATGTACACTTTTCTTACTATTTTAGACAAATATTTAGTATGTCATTATCTTTTCTATAAACATGTACCCATTCACTTGTTATTTAGTTGTGAATGCATATTTCCTATAGATATTTACATGGAGTACCGACCTTTGGCATTGTACCTCCTACCATTCCCACTGAGGCTCCTGGGGCATCTACATTTCTCTTCTTACACATTATAGGTGTTATCGTTTCATACGCATTATTATTCTACTAGCACACTAATTGTTACATTGATGCATACATGATTTGACATACTTATTATCTTTCTAACATGCTAATAGGTGTTTCATGTGTATTATTTTCTTTGCATGAACTATTTACCACTATGGTTATTTGCTACATCTTTTTAACATTGGCTTCCATTATGTGTTATTGTTTTGGGCTATGCCCTATGTCTTGTTTGTTTATTGCTTGTATGTTTTTTTCCACTTTGACCCTGATTATCTTGCGACATTGTGAGCAATGTCCCATGTTTGAAACCCACTTTTCATGGTCCACTTTTTTGCACTATTGTTTGTTTCATTATCTTCTATAGCATTTTTTCCACTTTTTCTACTAACACATGTTTATAGTCACTTTTTTTGCATGTACCTTGGTTTCTACCATGCGCATTCCCTCCCCATGTAAGGTATCAATTTTAGAGTAGCATCTGGTACTCTCCTTTGGGCCTCATCCTCCTAGAGACATTATATGCACCTCAAATAAGGGGGGAATATAGTGGGAGAATTATTCACCCCATACAACAGCTCAAAGCTACATCACAAAGTGCATTTTAGCATAAGAAAAAAATAGTCTACACTTACAAAAATTACCTAGAATCGACTTCGGTCCTCAATTTAGTATAAACACCAACCCTAAAAATAGACACTAGTACCTAGGAACTCTTGACCTTTCCTAGGTGCCTATGACCAGGGGAAGTTACAGTTATTTTCTCATATCAGCATAGTTTTCAGTAATTTTCACAGGATACATGCACAACCCTCCAATAATCACAATGCATTATATCTCTTTCTCCTACTTAGATTGAATAGGGAACAACATGGAGCTAAACACATATCACATTAGTTATAGTTGTGTATAAATTCAAGAAGCATTCATGGAATGAGAGTAACACTAGACTTATCTCCATAGCACTCTTCTTTCATGGTGTGAGATTTCCCAAAAAACTCACACTTGGCGTGAGATCACCCAAAAAACTCACACTTGGCGTGAGATCACCCAAAAAACTCTCTATTTGCATGAGATCACCCAAAAAACTCACTCAACATAGTATTTTTGTGACATTTTTCTATCCTTTTACACTCATGATCATTAGGTGCACACTTTCCTTTTTACTACTTTTACACACATTTACATACTTTTACAAAGTTTTCATAATACATGAATTTGATTATTATTTCTTTCTTCTTTTATGAATATGGCCTTAACACACAATAATAAACATCCCTATGTCAATCAAGACAATAGGTATAACATAATATGCTTCACCCCTAGGGTCATTTCTTCTTGCTTAGTAACGTTTTCATTTTTATCACTTCACACTTTCACTTGTCTCCTTGGAACGTTATCACCATCACATTCTACATGGTTATCAGAGTACACATCTCTTATCTACTTTATGTTATCAATTATTCACTCAACAAAATAACGTGGGGAAAATTTAGACATAAAATCACACACTTGGGTAAATTTCTAGGTCCTAAAATCGCACTTGCATTCATATCATTCCTAAGCGATAAAAATAGTAATTGATAGCTATCTTTGGCCTATTTTCTTTGTTTCTTGTCTTCTTTCTGGTATTTTACACCTTACATCCTAATCAGTACTTTACTTTCTTATCTTTTATGACTTCAGACACTACTTCCCAGCCAAGACGTCAGCGCCCAGGTGTCATCATCCCCTTTGGGTGCCCCTAACATCTTTTCACCTTGTTTACTCTTTTTGGGCCTCTTTTATCTTATAGGCATCTTATTTTCTTATGGGTCGGCCTTCTAGTTGTCAATTACAAAATTTAACTAAGGTAATCATATAAATACAAAGCTATGTGACCAAAATAAAGGACCAATCTCTAAGCATATATTATCATCACCTAAGGTTACATCCAAAGGCATCTAAGAGCATCAAAAAGGAATTCATCTAGATTTTATTCAAAGGACAAGGGACTACATTTTCTACATACACGCATAGGAAGGGAAGTTCATTTTTCCATCCAAACATCTATCTACATTAGTACATCTAGTTATCTCCTTTTGTCACATACACTTACACAAGGGCTTCCTAGGGCACGATTCTATCACACACGTACAAGAACTACATCGAATCTGAGATGTAACTTTTGGTCATAATTTCACTCACCAGTGTGACCACCGAGGTCAGTCTGACTCCCCATATTACATCTTTTCTTTTTGGGATTTGATGTAGTTTAAGGGTTTTACAGGTCATCTTCTCTTTGTAGGTTACAAGTGAATTTGGAGATCATCCAATGACATACAGTGACCAAAAGTGAAGGTTAGCGACACTTGTGTGATACCAAAAAATTTAGATTACAAACTCTTGCAAATCCACAGGATCCCAATAGAGGTCTCTGGTTCCTAGGCACCCTTTCCCAATTCCACGTTCCTAGTCTCGAGATTTGACAGCTCCATAATTTATCAGTGCACAATTACGACAGTTTACCCTTCCAGCTCATCAACTTTTTCATCCGCACAGTCCTAGATCAAGCATGAAATCAGCTAAGTATTCTTCCCTCTCTCTTGCACTTAGGTTTTCATACTTCTTTATCTTATTGTGTGTGTCTTCTATATTCCAATAGTTTTTTAGCATTTGTTATCAAATGTGACTCGTAATTAGGATTTTACAAATTTCATATTTGTTGAATCAGAATGTCTTAATACTTCATTTTTACCGAATAAACTATTGTGAGCGTGATTTATGATATGCAATCTAAATCACATGGTTTAGGTTTTGAATTTTTCTATTTTACATTTTAAACATGTATGACATGATCTTTTATGGTTATTGTAATGTAACAAGGATTTTTGCATGTGAAGGATTTTCATGTGGAAAATCAGCAATGTACTAATAATAATTATTAAAGTATGGGTACAAATGGCCAATGACCTAGGATAAAAATGAATAAGCATTCATAAAAATGTTATTATTTATTCACATTATCTAAATACACCTCATTTTGATAAATTTCTATCCCAAGAACTAGTTTTTGATATTGTAGAGGTATTTATTTAGTTGATGTGCATGTATTCACTTACCTTAACAGATTGTGTTTATTTATATTTATGTTTATATAAGATATTTAATTTTTAAAGTAATTTTTTTAATTATTTCACAATCCATGTCATTTTAATATGAATGTGTATTGCCCAAAATTAAAAAAACATTCAATATGTACTTGTATTACCCAATATCAAAAAACCTTAACACAAAAATTAATGTCATAATGGATGAGTAAAGTTAAACCCAATCCTAAGTGAAAATAATATGTTTATATTTATATTGTTATAACAAAGTGAAAACATAAAAGGAAGAGAATCCATAAAGTCATGAAAAACTCTTTATTATAGATTTTTTTAATTATCACTTCTTCCCGATCACTTACAAGCCTGAAAAACAATATAGATATACAAAATCCTTAAATAAATCATCTACAGATTCAAGAAACAAATAAAAATCATGCCAAAGTTTTGAAATATATTCATCTCGACAATAATTTGGTTAGAAAACCAATTCGAGTGCAAAAATGGTTTATAGTTTATAATTTAGGATTTAAGCATCAAATAACCACAAGTCTCTAGTGGTAAATACTTCATAGGAAAACTTTTTGTGCACAACATGCCCCTATTTTCAATAAATAAAGTGGGGAAAGACTTATTTTATAGAGAAATGAGTTTATTTTTTAATAGGTATATAAGTGTTGTAGTGTCCCTTTCCCTTCAATTAATAATTAAAAATTATACATAAAGTGTGGAGCATGATTTCATTAGGCCTCGTAGTCTAGATCAAACATTTCTATTCTTCAAAGACCATACAAAAAATATTAAAAATTATTATACAAAAACCCATTATGGGATTACTATAGATTAAAAACAGTATTGTATTCAAGAAATAATTCTTGTGGGGTAAAGGGACTTGCATCATCCATGTCCAAAGCAAGAAGAATCATTTTCCCACCCCTACTCACATCAAAAATTCCACTCTAGCCAAGTTCTATAGGATTTTATTTGCATTCTTATCTCGCATCCATGTGGAGAGTGAGATTTTGTTCACCATCTAGGGATATTGTAGCCTTCAAAGAACCCATATTGAGCAACATCATAGAGATAAGCATCCCCAAAAGATTCCTAGTGAATAACAATTTTATAGAAAAGTTTAATATTATAAATAAATGGTCCTTTAACACCTTGAAATGGGTGACAAATCCATGGGAGATACCTATGGATGAGGAAAGGAGAGAAGGTACCTACCCACCTAGGTTTAATTTTTCAAGCACGACATCCAAATTAACCTTATGTTCATACTTGATAGGTATCCCTAATACCACGATATATCTCTTTCTTGGATTAACTTTTATCAGATTGTCAATAAAGAAAATGTAATTTCATAATTTAATCAAGGGAGATTACATTTCTCTAAATAATTCAAACCCAAAATAGATTTAATTGAAACCCATATTTTTAGAAAGTGGGACTTGAAGACTTTTTTAACCTTATCTCTATAATGGTGACTTCAAAAACTATATCCTTATGTTGGATACATAAGTAAAACCTTATGTGTAGAGATCCCTCATCGTAGAATAGAGACTATTTTTATGAAAACCAAAGACTCTCATTCCCATGAAATAAAGGCATGATCTATAATTATGGTCTTTTCACAAGAGGGGTTGGTGTCATCTTTTATACTCATATCACAAATAATAAACTTTAATGATTATGCCAATACAATGGAACTTTGGTCGATGATTACAAACTAATTGTAACTCACCAATAGCCTAAGACTTGATTCCATGGAAAATTGTATATTAAACCAATGAAACAAAGAACATAAGAAGAAAAAAATTGGTGAACACGTCGAATTCTCCTTTTGTTTTCACTAAGTTTTTTTCTACATACATTATTGGTTTTACTCTTTATTTATACATCATAATCATATCCATACCACAAACACAAAGTGTAATCAATTGTCAAAATAACATACCTCTCTTTGTATTGGTTTGGTATCATTTGTAATTTCACAAAATGACCTTGGTTTATATTATGATTGAATGAGTCCCATAGGAACGTCAAATTTTTTGAAAAACACTTGTCTCAATTTTAAAAAAAAATTGATGTAATGTACCTCATATTAAATGAAATTAACAAAATAAAATACCTACATGAAAATACTTATATATCATCTAGAATTTTAGATTAATATAATCTTGATAATAATACTCACAATTCTTGTCAATACTTTTTTATTATTTCTGATCTCGTAAGGTGAAGACCCTAAAAATAAAAAGAGATAAATGCAAGCCTTTAAAAACAATCTGATATTCAAAAACATAAACTAAAAAATGAATGAATAAACAAAAGTGTGAAAACAATACCTAATTGGAAATGTAAAGCACATAGACCACATGGAATATATGAAGGTAGAAGAATCCATAGGATAGATATGAATATAGTGGAATTTATATGTCATTAAAAATATTATAAAATATGTAGATAATAACATTTTTTATCAATTGAAATCAAAAGGCATTTCAAAAAGGTTCAATCGGGGAATTTGTTCCTCGCAAAGAAGAATTCAAACTAAGTTTTTGGGGAATAGATAAACCCCGACATGTTTTCTCGAGGAATTTCACAAATGGTTAACCATGGGTTGCCTCACGTCACCATATTCTTTTAGATGAAATAATTATAGGGAATATTTTATATCAGTAACTTTAGTTTGGCGGAAATACTACTAGATAAATTATGCTTAATCATCAATTAAATAAGTTAATCAATGTTTTTAGTTAATAATTTAAGGATATTTTTGGGGGTGTAATAATGTTATAAGGGTAAACAACACAATGTTTTCCATGTACCATATTCGAAGAAGATAATATTTGATGGTGGGATATAAAAATACACACTAACATACTTTAAGGAGATAGGATTGCATATAGTGCTACAAAAACAACGTCCTATCATAATGGAAGAAAGGAACCTTGTGTTGGAACTAGAGTGCATTTCAATGTATAAGGTTAGAAACCTATAGAATCGGGGTGTATGAATGTTCAATACCAAGTGGAAATGGATAACAATAGAGGATGTGACTTTGGAGACAAAGTAGCTTCTAGGAAAGTAACCAAATTTGACAAATTTTTGGGAAAATGTGTATAAAATTAAGGGAAAGTTGAGTGTAGAAAAATGGAAAAATTGCATAGAATGTAATGGAATGTTGAGTGCAAAAAAATCTAGGAGGGAATCATAAGGCCTGAAATAGTTGAAAAATGTACATAAAATGTAGGGTAATGTCGAGTGTAAAAAAAAGAAATTATTCATGTATTTGGTTGAGTAGAATTGTAGGGTATGTTGGTTAAATAATCACTCTATGATCTAGTAGTTTTAGGTTCTATTGTTTGTGCATATTTCACATTTATTGAACTATATGTTAAAAAATTGAGTTTGGAAGGTCCCAAGAGTTTACCTATCCTAGTACTACATTAGGTTAAGTGTGGTCAACTTTTGAGTCTTTACTAGTTTTGGGGATAATGTTCATTGTGGAGGACATGTTGTGTACCTAGGTAAAAATACATTATAGGATATATGTCATTATATTCCTTTTATTTATTTTCATTGGTACTAATTAATGTCATATTTTTGGTTCCTTGTAAGATAGAGATGTGCCAATTCATCGGTTTGGTAGAGTTTCTTGAGGTTTTCATGTCAAAGACAGAAAAAAACCTAAATAATGTATATTTTACCATTTAAACTTGTAATGGAAATATAGAGGTATAATTGTGTGATAACTCATGTTATAGTTGGATTTGGAGGTGCAATCCACTCTCGGGTGAGAAAGTTCCCCATTTTATTATTTTATCATATACTTTATATTTTTAAATCCATTCTCTATTGTTATTTTAAACACAACACTCAATTATGGATCTCTCTCTCTCTCTGTGTGTGTGTGTGTGTGTGTGTGTGTGTGTGTGTGTGTGTGTGTGTGTGTGTATTTCTTGTGTGTGTGTGTGTGTGTGTTATGGTTATCCCCCTTCTCAAACTTTCAAAATTCAAGGAAATTTATCATGTCCCCAAGTATTGAGGGATAAAATGTTCTTACATGGGTACATGTTCCCTTCCTTGATGACACATCCTAAAAGAGGGAATCTAAGCATATTTCTTTCATCCCTCTTTAAAGGAAACTCGTCCCCAAAATCAAGGGATTTATTCACTTGCAAAGATAAACTCTGTATAGTCAAATTTTGAATTGACTAAAATAAAACTTAATAAAAGTGTAAAATACCAAAATAATAGCATATGTAATATTATCTTTTAAAGGTAAACACTAGTCAATATAGAAGTATAAATATTACAATAAAATCCAACCTATAGGATTGAGTGGGAAACACCGAGTGGACCGAGTAGGAAAAATTATTTTGAATCCTTCTACGACCACGAGGAAGGATATGGGGATGGAGAAGGGGAAAATGCATGTGAACATATGCAGTATCAAGAAACAAAGGGACACAGACCCACATGGGTAGGGGTAGTCTCCATGCAAATCCCTAGTATTGAAAAAGGGTTCACTCAAGCAAAAATCACACATCACATCTCCGAGAGTGGAAATCATTTCATAGTCCTAGACGCACTCATAGATATATCCATGAAAAGAAATATATTATCCCTAATTGAGAAATTTTATGGGCTAAGGCCCAATGTTGAGTTCATTAGGAGATGGGCTTGTAGAAAATGGTAGCCGAAAGGAAACATGGAAATTTCCTTGTTAAGAAAAGGATTCTTCCTTTTCCATTTCATCACCCTGGAAGATTGTACTCGAGCACTAGTTGAAGGACCCTAGTTCTTGGGAACCATGGGTATTTTATTAAGAATATGGAATCCATGTTTTGATCTAGAAAAAGAGAATACTAATGTCATGTCCCCGTGGGTTAAACTCCTAGTCCTACCTCTTGAGTTTTGGGAAGAAGATTTTTTTAAAGTATAGCAAATTCTCTAAGCTCCTAGTGGCCTTCGATGGAGCAACCAAATCCATAACAAGACTGGATTCCACTAGGATCTATGTAAATGTAGACTTGGATAGATATCTACCCGATGTCATTACCATCCATTCGAAGACAATTGGGCTGGAAGAAGACACTTGAATATGAGACATCCATTGCTAGATGTAAAAAGTGCAACAAATTGGGACATAGTGTCAAATCTTTCCCAAAAAAACATTAATTTTGGACACACAAGGGAACCAATAAAAATAATGGTATGGCATGAAAACCCGAATGAGGTAAAATCACTGAAGAAGATACAACTAAAGGCAAATGCCAAGAAACTAGCAAAAACTAGAAGAAAACTAGTTTGTGGACGAGGAATATCCTTTCTCATTCCTTAAAACATAGGAGTGGGACTCTTTGGAGGAAGGAGATTATTTTGAACAAACCCATATAAATGAGTTTCTCATGCCACATATAGAAATAGAGGAAAATGAGATAGAGAAGGAGATGTCAAAAGTAGAAATAAATGAGAATAAAGAGAAACATTATGTAGAGATCCAAGAGAAAAGAGAATAAGAAAAGGAAAAGATCTAGGAAGACTCAAATACATTGGCAGATCAATTCTAGGATTCTCAAGAAGAAGAGGATATAAGAGAGATGGGTATAGAAGAAACAATGGAACAAGAATTAGAGGCATGCCAAGGACTAAGCATGGACAAATTACCAAACATGGAGTAGTTCAAGCTGATAATGACTCCAATAAAAGGGAAAACTAAAACTCAAGAAGCTTCACCATTTTAAACCCCAAAAAAATTGATGTATGGGGTAGAGAAACTAGAGGAAAACCATCTGGTAAAGAAGAGAAAATAAAAACAATATAGAGGGAAATTGCATTAGGGAAGAAAAAAACATTGGATCTTAAAGGGTCCAAAAAAAAAAAGAATGAAAGTCATTACTTGGAATGTCAGAGGATAGAATAATGCAATCAAATAAAGGATAGTTAAATATTTTATTGAGAACCACAAGCCTACTATTTTGGTACTTCAAGAAACTAAGATGGATGTAGAAAATTTTAAACTTTTGGGAAATAAAGTTTGGAGAAATGCATAAATAAGTTGTGTGAGCTCAAATGGTGCCTCAGGGGGAATTTATATTCTATGAGATAATGATCTGGTTAAAGGTGGAACCATATTTGAGTCCCCTAATCACCTAGCTATCTTTTTCATGCCCTAATAAAGTAGAAAATCATGGATTCAGTCCAATATCTACGCCCTATTTTTTCCAAAGGAAGAAATCATCTCTTGACAAAGGTAAGTACTTTTAGAAATAATTGTAGCAATTTTGATTGGATTGTCTTAGGATATTTCAACACTCCCATCTCCCGGCTAAAAAGAAAGGGGGAAATCAAGAGTTTACTACTAGTATGGAACACTTTTTTGTTTCATTTCTCATAAATCTTTGATGGATATTGAACTAAGAGGGATCAAATTTACATGGAGCAATAGGAGAATGGGAGAAAAATTAATCATGGTTAAATTATACAAAGTGCTTGTCTCAAATGATTTGGTTTTCTACCCTAGATTTTTTTATTTTAGCCCTTCCTAAAATAGGCTCCAACCACAATCCTTTAGTTTTGTGCCTTAAAGACAAATAAAATTTTCATCTTTTCCTTTCGATTCAAGAAAATGTGGAAAAAGAATCATGATTTCTACAACAAAGTTTAGGAATGGTGGAAAACTAAAAAAAGGGATCAGACATGTTCTTATTGGTTCAAAAGCTTAAGAATGTCAAGAGAAATGCCAAAATATGGAACAAAACAATCTTTGGAAATATATTTGAAAAAAATGAAACAAACCAAGGAGCTTGAACTTTTAGAACTTAAAGTTAAAAATAATGGAATGGATGTGAGTGATTACTACAAGGAAACGGAACTCCTCAACAACTCCGCATTATCTCGTAACCTCTCAAGATATTCACTGGAGGCAAAAATCAAGAGAGTTTTGGTTAAAGGAAGGGGATAGAAATACAAAAAAATCATTTGACTACCATAAAGCACATAATTCACAATAAAATTAATTCTATCATTTACACTTAGGATAGGAAAGTAGAGATATGGAATCAATTAAAAAAGAGGCAATAGAGTTCTAAAAAACCTCCTTTCTAAAGAGGTTTAGGAAAATGAAACCAACACCAATTTCTTGTTGAATTTCATCCCTCATTGTACTGATATTCAAGAGGAGATGAGAAATATTCTAATACCATTGGATATATAAGAATTAAAAAATATTGTCTTTTCCTTCAAAGGAGAAAAATCCCCAGGACTAGATGGCTTCCTAGCTTGTTTTTTCCAAATTTATTGGGAAGTTTACAAAAATGATTTTCCCAATGCAATAAATGAATTCTTCAACACCAGAAAACTTCTAAAGGAGGTAAACAAAAACTTTATAGTGATTATTCCTAAAAGACCAAGAGCTAGGATTTCAAAGAATTCTAACCAATAGGTCTTGAAATACCATATACAAATTTTTTACAAAGACTATTACGTCTAGAATTCAACCCTTTCTCAACAATAGCATCTCATGGAAGCAAGGTGGGTTTGTTCAGGGAAGACAAATCCAAGATGGTATATTTTTGGTTTGTAGAACTTTACATTCCATAAATAAAAACAAGAAATCGGTATGGCCATCAAACTAGATATGAACAAATCATTTGACAGGGTCTCATGGGAATTTCTTGATAAATTTCTAGAGAAAATTGCCTTTAATTCACATTTCAAGAAACTAATCAGAGAATGCATTTTGACCCCCATTTTTCCATTCTTTTAAATGGTATTCCTACTAGATTTTTGGCAAAAAAAAGGAATAAGGCAAGGTGACCCTATCTCACCCATTCTCTTTATCATAATGGCAGAAATCCTTAGTAGAGAAATAAATAGCTACATTGAAGCAGGATACCTACATGGTTTCAATACCTCATTGAATAAGCTCTCATTTTCTCACCAGAAATTTACAGATGACACCATTCTCCTCTCCATTTCTTCATTCAAAGAAGCAAAATAATTCAAATACTTGTTAAACTATTATGAGGAATCTTCAAGGCAACTCATTAATTATGGAAAGAGTTCTATTTTTTTATCAATACCCATGAAGAGTGGAAAAAGTAAATTGCTAAAATATTTGGTTGTGTGATTAAAAATATAAAAACCACTTATCTAGGGATACTTATGTTCAAAGGTAGCATCCCAAGTTCTTTGAAATCTGCTCTTGGATAGGTTTCACTAAACTAGCAGGATGGAAAGGGGTTGTGCTATCTAGTGTTGCCAAAGTCACCTTGATTAAAAGCACTCTTCAAAATATTCTTGTTTACCTTCTCTCTCTTTTCAAAATTCCCCAAAAGATTATTGATTTGATTAAAAGATTCAGAAGATATTCTTATGGGTAGGATTTGAAGATCATAATATAATACATCTGGTTGTTTGGGATAAAGTATGCAAGCTGAAATCTCATGGTGGGTTAGGAATAAGAAACATCAGATAAATGAATACTTCCCTCCTCGCTAAAATGGGTTGGAGATTTCTCAAGGAAGACTCAACTTGGTGCAGCATAATCAAAAATAAATATCTACAAGAGGACTTCATTGAAAACTTCACTTCTTCTATGGATTTACCTCTAGGTTCCCATTTCTAGAACTCCCTAATCAAAAGAAAAGATATTATTGCTAAGGGCATCAGATGGGACCTTGGGAATGACAACAATATCAGATTTTGGGAAGACAGATGGAACTTGGACCTCGATCAAGAATATAGGACATAGTTACGAAATCGATAAGCAAGATAAGATTGAAATATGGAGAGAAGATAAGTGGATACCTTGAAAATAGAAATGGGAAAACCACTTGGAGAAGACTATCACTTGAGGAATTAAACAATATGTAAAGAGATAACCTATCTTTAATCCAAAAATCCAAACATTTATATTCCTAACAAAAAGGTTGAGGATGAACTAATATGGCAAGATTCATGTGATGGTAATTATAGTGTAAAATATGGATACAACAGTCGAAGCTGACCTCTCAACCCTCATAATTGCTTGAAAAAAGTTTGGTGTAAATAAATGATACCTAAGGTTAACTTCTTTTGGTGGCTCACTATCCAAAACAAGATCCTCACAATTGACAACCTAAGAAAGAAAGGACATATTCTTATCAACAGGTGCATCCTTTGTAAAGAAGTGGAAGAAACTATTGATCACCTCTTCATACATTGTAATTTTACATACACTCTTTGGGGTCTCATTCTTGACAAAATTGGATTAAAATGGGTCCAATGAATACTATGCAAGACCTAAAAGAAAACTGGTATTACCACACAAAAATTTCTCATTCAGACTCTTATGGGACCTAACCCTTCCCCACACATTTTAGGTTATATGGAAAAGGAGGAATAAGCTAATTTCTAAAGGGAAAATGCTACAGGTGGACATTGTCTTCAAGAATCTTATTAGGCTTATAACAAATAACTTTAAAGCATCCATCAAATGTAGAAAAGGAATCCTAAGGGATTAAGACATCAAATTTCTCAACAAATGACACTTACAACTCTCCCAAGATCATAAGCAACAGACTTCTAAAATTTTGAGGAGTGAGAATATTTGTACGCATACTCAAGAAGGTTAGCACAAGTTAAACTTTGACGAGGTGGCTAAAGGTAACCCAGGAAGATTTGGGGGAGGAGGAGTCATCAAAAATGATAAAGGTGACCTCATAGTAGCCTACGCTGGGAATATGGGTGTTCAAACTAATCATTATGTCAAGGCTTTAGCCACTTCATGGGGAATCAAACTCACCAAATATATAAATATCTCAAACCTCTGGGTTGAAGGGGATTCCATGAACATTCTAAATTTTTGTAAAGAAAGTCCCCCTCAAGTTGGACAATCAACAAAATCATTGAAGAATCCATCCTCATTCTAAAAACTTCTCAAGCTATGAAATATCTCACACCTTTAGAGAAGGAAATAAGGTTGTTGATTTGTGTGAAAAATATTGGAGTGAACTTTGATAAGCTTCAAAATTGGATTAGGAGAGTGATAAAGATTCCTCCAGAGATCTTAACTTCCATTAATAGTGAAAAAAGAGAAATGTAGAACTGAGGTTCCACCGAGGTGGCTTGCTTCCTTTTTGGGGTATACTCCTTTCAACCTGCTATGTTGGTTGGCTAGCTCTCAGGATTTTTTAGCTTTCTGTCTACCTACCTACTAGATTTTAGCTATTTTTTCTCTGTATTTTTGTTGGTTTTGTGTTGGTTTTGCTCCTTCACCAGCTGTGTTTTTTATATTTTTATAATTTTGGTTTCATGAGATCTTTATGGTTATATATGGATTAATGGACCTTGTTATAACAAGGTAGGGACCCTTCCAAAACCCTATTTTTACTAAATATCAAAAAAAAATCAACCTATAAGGACTTTATTAAGAGAACCCAAATTAACAATTGAACCCAAAACATTGGTTAGAGTTGATAGTGGCTTGTGTATTAAACATAATAAGGTTAAAAACTTCTTACATGCATAGACCTACCACACATTAGGATAATGATCTTGAAGATGACATATAGATATATGGGGAGGTTTGTATATCTTTAATTGAGTTTAGTTGGTGTAGACTTGAACATGTTTGTTCAATGAGAAGATCCAAAGAGTGATAATAATATCGACATCTTTATATAAAGAGCTTTATATCAATTTTTGAACGTAGAATATTAATATAATCCATTAGTTGTGATTACTTCATACATTTTATTTTCTTTTGTTGTTAAATTGATTTGTATTAAGTCCATAAAAGAATGTACTATCATTTTTATGTCTAGGATTTTCAAATTTATGAATTCAATTAATTCTAATTATTTCAAATTTCAATTAATTAATATTGTAATATATATACAAAGAATTTAAATCTACTAGGGTTCCATATGTTTACATGTCTATTATTTGTTTTGGTCATTTTTAAGCCCTCATCATATTACTTATGTGGTATTTTTCAAAAAAACTCTCACTTAAGCCACCATTAACTCCACCTTTTGGTACATTCTACCTGTGGCAGCGGGGTGTTATCCCAGAATCAACATCCTTTTCATTTGGGTTTATTCCGCATAATTGAAGTCCGTAGAACACTTTGGCATGGGGCTGCAGCAGAATGCCTCCACGTGTCCCACTTTGCTTGGGCAGGAAATTTTCTAGGTGTTGTGGTCGGAGTGAATTTGATGGGTGTATGGACATTTGGTGATGTTTTTGATGGAATTTTTATTGTATATGGGTTTTATTTGTTTATTTTTCCTTATTTACATAATGATATATCTACTTTGTAAGGGATCTTTTGTATTGTATGGGGAAGTGACTCCTTAACACTCTTTTATCATTAATAAAAACTGCACCCTTTGGGAAATCTATGCCTATTTTAATGGCACGAAACTATCCCATTGCAACTATTATCTCCAACAACAGTAAGAATGGAGCCCAAACTAGTACAAAAATTGTTGTAAAGGTTTATAAAGAGGTGAGTCTAAAAAACTCCCGAACCTAATATTTTATTACAATACGATGTTATAGAAAATGTTTTCCATTGTTATGAAAATAACTATTTGATATATTTGTTAGTTGTGTCTCATTCAAAGAATATCCTAAGGCATGTATGAAGCACAATTGAGAACCCCTTGGAATTTAGATACCTAGTATTTATAACATGACCAAGGGTTTTTTATTATCCCTTAAAGAGCAATCACAACTGAAAATCCTACATGGAATATATCGGCCTTGGTTCCTCAATAATAATCTTGGGTTTGTTTCACCACTGACAAGGACCTTTCATTTTTGACCAAGCGGTCATATGAGTTCATGTCTGGATCTAGTTACCAAGTATCCCCATCCCTTTATGGTTATTTTTAGAGAATAGTGTCATTTTTATGGGGATTTCATTTTTTATGATCAACATAAGTTTTTTTACATGTCCAAACAAGTGTATTTGTTTTGAGGTTTATTTGTTGAAATAGATCAAAGGGTCTATAAAAATTCAAGCCGAGATATAATTCCTTTTATAGAGATTTTTTTACATCAACCTCGCCTTACACTTAATTTCTAATCCAATCACCCAACCACAAAATACATGATGGTTCCCTCAAAACTCAACCAAATACGACCTTTGAACTACCTCCGGCTAGAAAAAAACTTGCAAGAAACAAATATGAAGGTTAGACCACTATTGCTAAAAATAAAATTCACAACATGGTATAACATTATTATGATCACAACACCTTTCAATCGAAATTCACCATCTATGAATCATATTGAAAGTGAACCTTCCCTACCTCTCATCTCCCAAGCCCTTATTTCTCACAACCCCTTGTAAAAGCTAATTTTCTCAAGATAACAACATGTAAATGCTTATTTCTAGTGGTGGGACAACCTCTAGATTCCTCCCTCTCAATGATCTTGCAATCCACATCACATTGATGGCATGTCACCTAGGGGAGGTGGTGGCTCCAAATTTAATTTCTTCACACTAGATCCCCTTATTCTTGTTAAACCAACAACCGATCTTGAGTAATATCTCCACAATTTTGAGCTATGAGGTGAACATTGAGGATATGCAGGGAGAATTACTCATGGATTTTCTCCATATGAATCTACTCTCATGAAATTTTCATTGTCTCATAGAATCCGTAATAAAATTTTCAATGTGATCTATTTTTGAGTAATTTGATAATTTATATTTGATTTATTTATATTTAGTTGAGGTTTCAAGTTTTCTTTTGCATACTACTTAGAAGTGTATCTCATTGAATGTGACAAAGATCTCTACTTTGTATGAGATGGTTGTAGTGGTGTTGATATGTTTGATTTCCTTGACATTTTCTCTATTAATTCTCTCCTTTGGCTAGGACCCTCATATCAATCAATTTAGGTAATTTTGTATTTTAATGGACGTTCCCAAGGGTTTTGTAATATATATGCTCTTAGTAATGGGCCTAACAAATTGATCTTTTCGTATCGATCGATTGCATAATTGTATCTAGCCAATTGGCTATTTTTGTTGACTTTAATATGGTGGATACTTCTGAGGTTAAGGAGGGGAACCTACATTTTCTCGAGTACGTTAGAGAATATGAGGCTTGTTATTATTTTAAAAATGTATGGGGTCTCTTGACCCCTCTTTTTGTTATGCAGACTTTACCTCATAATTTTTATTTTTCTGCTCCAATTTCCTAGATGACGTCGATCTAGTCTTTAAACACCTCGATCATGTCATGTTGTCTCGAGGAACAAATGTTCTCTTTCCACCTTTCTAGTAGAAACCTGATTTCTATCAACTTAAATTTTTTTCATGTTTGGCCATAGTCCCATTACTTGTTAGTTAGTATACGGTAGTGATATTCATATAGTCCCCACAATCAATTATTTTTAAAACATTTTTCTTGGCCACAAGGGTACTATTGGAATCATTTCCATAGTGTTGAACTTAGATTCATCTCCTCCCTATGCTAACAACTAGATTGTGTAGTGGAATGGCATGATCAATTGCACCTTTTATTTCCTCCTCCAATATAGAAAGTAGGTGGTGTGGGTAAAAAAATAGGAATACGAGTGGTCTTAGAGAATATCAATCTCATCTTAACAATATTATGATCCCTTCAACTTGCATGTAAAGTCTATGGTGACTCTACTTAAACACAAACTCAAGCTTTTATAACTTCATGCCACCAAAAGGGCTCAAATACAAGCTCATATGTATTGGCTCAAAATCTAGAGATCAAGCCTCTAAATGTTTTTTTGATTGAATCCAAATT
Source organism: Taxus wallichiana var. yunnanensis (assembly GCA_018340775.1). Lineage (NCBI taxonomy): Eukaryota > Viridiplantae > Streptophyta > Pinopsida > Cupressales > Taxaceae > Taxus > Taxus wallichiana. The sequence continues at coordinate 413,837,625 of CM031238.1, read as the reverse complement.
TGTAGGGATTATTTGCACATAATTATTAGGCTTAACTATAAAATAATGAGGATTTTCCATTCTACCAAATTTTCCTATAGCACGATCCCAGCCTCACCCCTTATTTATTGGTATATCCTAGTGTACACCTAGATTTGGATCACCTACAAGATGTATTAGTAGACATGAAATTCTCTAAATCAATTATACTAAATAAATGGGTTTATGATTCCATTGAAAAGAGGACAATCATGGGTTCTTTCGATGAATAAAGTGGGTAAATTTTCTTATCTCGAATCTATTACATGTATGCAAAACACACTCAGAAAAATGTTAGTTACTTTTTATGGTTAAGGGACCTACCTCAGTCATATATCTAACCATTTAAGGCAATAAAACACATTATATTGTAAAAAAATGACAAAACAATGCATAAAATAAATGGTATACCTGACTCGCTCTCAAACCAGCCATGGATGTGATTCGTTAAAAATTACATGAAGTTTATAGGCCATTCATGTGCATGACTAGTACCTATATTGAAATATCACCAAAATAGTGATGTCATGCGTTGCACCATTCCTTTTTTATCCACCTTCAGCTCTATGAAACCTTTAATAATGAAATATACAAACAAAGAAGTAAAATCTCAAGTATGGTCTCAAGTGCACAAGGAGTAAAGGGGTTAAAATGATGGGGGTGAGTGGTGCTTTATATTTTTTTAGTGAATATAATATTGTGACACATATGGGTGCAATGTGCATAGATGGGTGAGATTATAAGGGTCCATAGTGCATTGGGCATGCAAATGGGAAGGTGGGATGGAAAAAATTAAATGTGATTGGGTGACGGTTAGTAAATGAGTGATGATGTGTCTTTTATCATCTTTTGTGGGGTTTTATATTATTTATTTTTGTGAGATTATATTATTGTTGGGGGATTATTATGTTTAATGATTTTTTTGGTATTTTTGAATTATGATACCACATCCACAAGGTATTTTTTCTAGTGTCTACATTTTGCTCCTTTTTGGGATGAATATTTCAGCAAATAGGATACAAAGTGTAAAAACTAAAGACTAGATGGGGTTGCGTAACCCTATGATAATGGTTACGACAATTACAAGATTATATGGTTGAATATATATACGATAACTTGGAAATTTGATCGATGGGCCACTTTATCCTCATTCTATGAAGGGATTGATAGGTTGATTTCGCAAGGAAAATACTATTGATTCAATTGACTAAGATGATTAATTATTGGATTTCATAAGATTAGAGGAGAAGGATTTTTATATGATATCCCCATCAAGTGACAATTTTTGGAGCCATAGGTTTCCCCATTATAACATTGGATGAAAATTGGCAGTTGATAAATGATAGAAAATGAACCTTGGAAAAGGCATGGTGATGAGAAGTGGGGACAATGTTTCCCCATCAATGTGCATGTGACATATGATTATCAATATGTACATGAGTGGATGCAAGTTAGAGTGCATGAGATAAATGTTTCCCCTACCCAAAGTGATGAGACATTATTATGAGATAAATGACATAAAAATTGGTTGTTATTCAAAAGTGTACACAAGGCAATGAATGCCTACAAGTTTTCATTAAAAATGAGTTGGAATGTAAGTATTAAAGTGACATGGTTACAATTATGGAGTATAAGAGGAGTTTAGATATATGCATATGGGTCTTATATGTGTATACAAGGTTTGACACAAGATTGGTGGTGAACATATGATGGACGAAAAGGAAGAAGCCATGAGACAATGAGTGATCTAAAATAAGAGCTTTAACAAGGTATAAACATCACAAGGATGTATACTAGCCACGTGTCTCATTGATATCATGTTTGTGCATGTGAAGGTTAGTTGTTGTTTAAAGTGAAGACCCATAAGGTAGTAAGTGAAAATGTAAGATAATGTGTAGGTGTTAGTGAAATAGGTGATTTGTGGTAGATGTAATGAAAGGAAATTGTAATTCATGCATTACTCCACTTCTAGCTATGTATATATAGACCCAATGGAGATACATTTGATTCTAGTTAGAGCATTTCTCTTCTTTCAGCCAGTGTCCATAGCCTCGAGAAAATATACTTGAAAGAGAGAAGAGAGAGAGAGAGAGAGAGAGAGAGAGAGAGAGAGAGAGATGATTGATATTGCTCTTTTTTAAATTATAACTTTTGCTTTTGATTTTTCTTTTTACATGATATTCAGCTCTCTCATTTTTCCAAGGGGTTTAGAACCATTATTGAATTTATGGAGGGATTGGAAGTTATTATGGAGATAAGAATGGAAATTTTCAATGGATAATTTCATGTGGCCTTCAAGACAAGTTATTAAGTGTGTAAGAGTGCATGTATCTCTAGGAGGATATTCGTTCTTAATTCACCAAGTGGCAAGAGACAAAATTCAAGAAATTTTAGTAGAGACTAATAGCTCATAAAACATGACAGCAAGATAACCAACAGATTCATCAAAAGTTTTGAAACAAACCAATACGTGGAATATGAATTATTTTGAAGTGAATTATGTATTAGTGAATTGAGAATTGGAATGACATATGAATGAATATAGCAATAACATTGTTAGGATAAATGATTTTTATATTTTGAAATATTTTTTATTTGTTTTTTTATTTTTGTGTGTTTGTGTTTGTATCAATGATGATAGTGTAGGATGTGTGGAGAATCAGGGTGTGTTTCAAATCTAGGATATATGTAGAGAAGTGGATTGTAAGGAGCATGCAGAGTGTAGTAGCGAATAAAATGAGATTCCCCTCATTTTTGTAGGGACTAGATGAATGAGAGACATGATGTATAGAATAATATGATAGATGAGGTAGATAATGGGATTGGATTGTATGATGTGGATGATGAGTGAAGCAATGATGGAAAATAGAATTCATAGGATGGTGGTGAGTGGAGGACATGAGTGTGAGGATTAAGAAAAGAATAAATATGTTGAGTTTGGTGAATATGTAATAATATCAAGGGGATGAGGACATGAAAATCAATCAATGGTAGAAGATAAAGTGAGATGGAGTATGGTGTTAGGGATAATGTCAAGTAGAAGATTGGGGTAGAAAAATTTGATTTTTGAAGGATCATGAGAGCCAAGGGTGTGGTATTATGATGAATGGGTATGATGAGAATAATATTGCATGGAATTGGGAGGTGGATGTAAGATTGGATTTCAAATAAATGAGAATTTAGGAGGAAATAAAAATGATATGAAAGTGTAATTGGACATATGGAGGAGGATTGTGAGGTAAATGTGTAAGAAAAAAATGTTTTGTGGTCATGATAGATAATGTAAATGAAGGAGGATTCGGTAATAATAAGGGTACCTAAATGACTATTGATGGAGGAAAGAAGGTTTTTGTGGAATAATTCTCTAAAAGAGGTGAAGCAATGAGATAAAGTGTAGGTGACTTGTGAGGAAGAGATGGAAAAATAAGTAGATATGAATGATGGGGAATAGATGCAAGAGGAGTATGAATGAACGTAATAGATGGTAAAGGATGTAATGGTGGTATCGGTAGTAAGAAGGGTGCATGAATGAGTGATGATGAAGGAAATAATATGTGCATGGAAGAGGGATCTGAAATAGATGAATAGATGAGTGAATCTATATGTGATGAAGAGTTAAATGTTGGTGTGGTAATTTTTTGTCTAAAAATTCTAGTGTATTCAATCAAAGCAAGTGATGAAATAGAGGACATGGTGGTCAATATAGAATCGCATGATGATATAGACAGTGGAAATATAGATAGATATGGTAAAAATGTGGAGGAATATAGAAATATTCAAGATGATACCACATCTAAATTGGTGGCACATAATGGTGGAGATTGAAAATGGGTTATTTTAGATGATGAGACATGAGGGGAACATATGATAATGTGGATTTTGAAGTGGGTGACATAGATGAGGAAGAATTAGGTTCACATGATGTTTGGGAGATAGTGAGAAATGATGATTCAGATGATGGAGACAAGACACATAGAGAAGAAGTGATAATAGTAGTAGTGTGTGAAGTGATCGGATGTGTGTTAGAAGGTGGATCGGGGGAGATGGATGCTCAATAGTGATGTCGCCCTTGTCAAGAAGATCCTAAATAATTTTGTGGATTTGGGGAGATGAATGGATGGGATGACCAATGATATGATGATAGGAACATGTTTCATGGGAGGTGCACCACAATGACGAGCTAGAATGGGTGGGAGAATGATTAGATTGGCTTCAAACAACTTGTGGAGAATAGAAGAAAGTGACTTATTTGATGGAGTGAATTTTTGAGGGGGTTGGACAAATAAATAACCCATAATAAAGTGTGGATAATGTTAATATATTGGTGTAGAAGGTGATGATCTGTGAGAAGGATTCATTTGGATGACATTGTGAATATAAAAGTGTGATGATGGACTAGGTGGGAGAAACTAAAATGTTTGGTAAGGAAGTATGATGACTAAGATGCACATCATCGAGGCATTTTTCCATGTGCATGGCCTTGTCAAATTTACATAGTGGATAAATTTTTAAGTGGTTTAAGATGTGAGGGACACAAATTTTAGGAAACATTTCAATGAGTTTGGATTTTGGGAGTGGAAATGAGAGGCGGTGAACAAGTGCACATTAATGTGTGATAAATTCAATAATAGACTCATTATGGAATTGTCAAAGCTTATGAAGATAAAGTAGTGTTTCTTTGGGTGCAATATGGATGGAAAAGTGGGAGAATAATGCATCAACCAAGTGGAAAATGTGTAAATTATTTGTTATGGTATGTGCTAATACCGGTTGAGTTCTTGTCCAGTGAATGAAAGTGGGAAGGTGTGTAGGAGGAGTGTGTCATCATATTGAATGAGGTGGCATGCGTAGAGGAAGATATGCAAGTAGTATTGGGGGTCCTTGGTGCCATTGAATTTTTCAAATGTGGGAAATTTGAAATGTGGTGGATAGGGGTGGCGTGGTACCATGGGGTGGATAGGCTCATTACAAATTGTGTGATAAGTTGGTGTGGGTGGAAGTCCCCCAAGTGTTGGGACTCAAGCTTGGAAATGTGTTCAATGAGGTGTTGATGGATCATGTTGGTATGAATGAAGGTCATATGGTAAGGTGGTGTTAGGGGGTGTAGGGTGGTTGTAAGGTGGTTATGAGTGGTTATAATGTGGTTGTGTGGTGGTTGCAGGATGGTTGTGGAATGGTATTTTTTTGTTTTTGTTTTTTTGAGTTTGGTGAGTTGTCGGTCGTGGGCGTGACCGGATCAAGAGCATATGGGACTAACCCATCCACAAGTGTGACTGTCCTAGGGCCTTTTTATTTTTTTAGTGAGGAGTTAGTCTCGATCACAAATGGCTCAAATGTGGAAGGGACCGACACATTCGCAAGTGTGACTAACTCAGCATGATTTTTATCGGTGGAAGACTAGTTACGAAGGTTGCGGGATGGTTACAAGGTGGTTATGGGGCAGTTGTAGGGTGGTTTTAAAATGGTTGCAGGATGGTCCCACTATAGTTGCCAAAATTTATGCCTAGATTTGGATCACCTATAATATGTATTAGTAGATATGAAAATCTCCAAATTAATGCTACTAAATAAATGGCTTATGCTTCCATTGAAAAGATAAGGACAATCATGGGTTCTTTCAATGAATAAAGTGGGTAAATTTTTTATTTGAATCTATAACCTACATGTAAAACACGCTTAGAAAAAATTTAGTTATTTTTTGTGGTTAGGGTGCCTTCCTTGATCATATCCCTAACAATTTAAGAAGATAAATGACATTTTATTGTAGAAAAATGACAAAACAATGCATAAAAATGAACGGTATACCCGACTCGATCGCAAATCAATCGCAGTGCAATTGGCTGAAAATCACACAAAGGTTGGAGGCCAATCTCGGGAAACTGGAACCTACATTGAAATATTTCCAAAATAGTGATTTCATGAGTTTTACTAATCCTTTTTGATCCACCTTCACCTCTCCAAAACATACAATACCGAAATATGCAAGAAAAGAAGAAAAAACTCAAGTATGGGCTCAAATGCACAAGGACTCAAGGGGTTGAGTGGTGTTTTATAGTTTTTGTGCATAGAATATTGTGACACATATTGGTGCAATGTGCATAGATGGGTGAGATGATAAGGATTCACTATACATTGATCATGTAAATGGTTAGGTGGGATGGAAAAAATTAAATATGAGTGGGTGAGGGTTAGTAAATGAGTGATGAGGTGTATTTTATCACCTTTTATGGGGTTTTATATTTTTATTTTCTTTTGTGGAATTATTTTTTTTGGGGGGGGATTATTATGTTTTATGATGTTTTGGTATTTTTGAATTAGGATACCCTATGCACGAGGTGTATTTTCTAGTGGCTACACCTAGGATTGGAACCTTGGTGAATGACTAGGAAACACCTTTTACACCATCATACACATCGTTAGACCATAACTCATTTTAATCTAATGATATTTTTCAAATCCCTCATATTAAAATAGGAAAAATTGTAAATTAATTTCATCCAAACTATTTATTCCCATCTATCCAATCTATTTGAAATTTCCCAACTTTTGTAGAACATTACAAATTGGTGTTCCATGCCTAAGATTATACGATTGATAGAATCCAATATCTACAAGAATTCCTTAACATGTTCCCAATAAAGTGATCTATTCTTCTAAAAAAATATGTGATGCCCCTCTTTCTCTCAAGGATATATGTTATTGTTCAACACAAGGCTAATAATAAATCCACTAGCCGAATGGTTTCCCGTGTGAATCCTACATAACTACTTGTGGTATGCCCTAATCCTAGGTCATATATCAAGATATGTATGGCCGAATTTTGTCTTTCATAATCTCTTTTCATGTAATATAACATTTATTTATACTTTTATATGCTTATTAGGTTGGCTTTGGTGTTTTTCATAGCATAGTAGGGTATATATATGAGTTAGTAACTAGTATATCATCATTTGAGCACTTGAGTCTTATTGTGTGGTTTGAAGGTTTCCCCCTAAAAGTGGATAAGTCATCCTACTTGCATATTGTGATCATTTTTCTATATTTTTGGTGTTCTTTTGTGTTTTATTTTTATTGGTATTCATATCTAAGTAATTTATATTACAAGTGGTATCAAAGATTTGATTTGGGCCTAGTTTTGAAAATTTGGTCAAAACCCTAATTTTGAAAATTCATGTATATATCCAATGTGGTGGAGAAAATTTAAGTAAGATTCTCTCCAAATTTTAATATCTTTTGACATGTTTTTCACAAGTTATGTCCATTTTAGGGGTTTTCATAATCACTCCATAGGCTACAATTTTTTGAAATTTTTTAAGTTTCTTATATTTTTAGAAATTTTGCCAAAACTTATCTAGGGCTTGTTATTTGTATTTCTCTCTATTTAGAAAAGAACCATAAGAAACTTCAAACCCTAAATTCCTACCCTATTCCCTATACCCCAATACCCAAACCCTAGATCATGGAAAGGAGATCAACTAGAGCGCAACCGAAGGGGAAAGTCACTTCAAGAATGACCCATAATAAGGAAGATATGGATTCTAAATCTTCAACTTATAGGGTATCAGAGGTAGTCACCCAACTTCAGGAAAAGGTTAAAAATATGGTGAATAAATATTACCTCAACCACAATCTTTAAGAATTGAAGGGTGTTGACACAAAATCACACACTTAATACTATTTATTATACCGCTGTATGTTGTTTTAGATATGGGCCTTGCGTAAGAAAATTATTTACTTGGTGACCAATTCCCTGTCCATCTTCTTGTCTTTTTGGTTTCTATTTCTTTTATCTTTCACATTTGTCACTCATACACACAGCCTCTTGGTCGATCATAGGGATCCTGTCGCTAGTCTCCACTCATTTACCATCATTTATTTCTAGACAATAGCACCCGGACCGGACACTAGCACCCAAATTCTCCTATCCATCTTGGGCACCCATGCCCTCTCCAAGTTTAATCTTATTTTTGGCATTTAAGGTCAGTATTTTTAGTTCTCCCAATCATATCTCAAGGTAATAGCCGGTATGTCGGGTTAGTAGTGTTGAAATTCAGGAAAATATCCCTATATAAACACAACATACATACCATAAAAGGGCGGGCAATTTTTATCAAGGACTATCTATCTACATATCAAAGGTGACTGTATCTTGGGCTCATTATTTTGTATACACACTGCATAAGAAGGGTATTTCATTCTATTCCATCCACACATTTTCATTTTATCTAGCCACCACTCGGTATCTTGGAGTCGTTGGTGTGAGGGTAACTTAGGAGCATAAAAACACACACAATCACATATAACTACATTGGTTACGAGATGTAGTGCACCACTCATTCATAAGTTAAATAGTTGACAACCGAGGACAGTCTAACCCCTCATTTTGAATCTTTATTTTTTAGGATTTGATGTTTTTTTGATTTTTTTGTAGGAGGATATTTGTGTTTAGGTTTTACAGTACCTCAAAGCAATCCAAGTGTGACATACATGTAACCAAAGTTGAAAAAGTGTGAAACCCTAGCAACAATATTGAAACTAGATTTTGACCTTTATGCAAACTTCAGGTGCTCCCGCAAAGATCTTTCACTCCCACATGTGCCTCTGTTCTTTCCCAGGTGCCCGTGTCTAAGCATTTCCACCTCCTCTACATTTTTCTCGAGTTTTATTACGATGGTCTATATTTATGTCTCAATGCATTATTCAGCGTAGGCACACTTCGGATAAGTAAAATCAAGGTAAGTTCCCTATCTCTTCCATTTGATTTCATAATTAATATTGGATAAATTACCTAGCATCTATATTTCATTATATGTCATTTATAACAGTCATTACTTTCAGATTTTAATAAAATAAATCCAGATTTTATTAAATCATTTTGGTGAACCCATAGCTTAGAACTCATTTCCCTAGGATCCACTAAAACCCTAATGGCTAAGAGTATAAACCAAGATATGCCTCCCGAGAGTGTAAACCCTATCTATGATGAAGTAGTTATCATTAAACTTCACGCTCTCTATCACAATATTACTCTCCCGGATGAGATTCAAAGACATATTTTGGCCAATGAATGCAATATTCCTACTAGCTTTGATCATTCTACCATTAGTATTGTTTCAAATCCAAAAATCTTTTGGGTTGTCATCTTATTTATCCTATCAGCAATAGGCCTCCTCCACCTTCTTTTATTTCTACTGCAACTCTAGATGAGGCTATTATTGATTATTTGCTTAACCTTGATAGCGGTAGTACAAATACAACACATAATGACAATGTACATGTGCATGATCTTACTTCTAATACTAGTCAGGATAATTGTATAGCTACATCTCATACTCCTTGCATTTCTAAAAATGTTTCTAGTGATTCTAAGGTTACATCTCATACTATCTCTTCTTCATTATACATTGATGATATGCTTGATGAAATCCTTTCCTCTGAATATTTGTCTGATATTGATGAGGCACATGATAGTAACAATTCCACCTCTTTGCATACTACTGAATGTGAATCCCCCACTCCACTTTCATCTTCTTCTGAGATTGTGTCTAGTAACATGCATGTTGATTCATCTCCTTCCATTACTTCATCTCCTAACAATTCTTCCAATGATATTCCTAATGATGTTATCGATATTCCATGCTCTTCACCACCCATTACTTCTTCCACACCTACACCTATGGTGCCTATAGCATCAACATCCTCCACTACTTCTTCTTCTAATATTCCTATGATCACTCATAATGGAAAGATACAACCACTCAATACACCATCTATATCTCCTACTATTCCATCACATGATATCTTATCACTCATGCATGTTGTTGGTCAATTACAATCTCAGTCTAATCTCTCACTCTTGAAATCAAGGCCTATTATGCTTCCATTGATAACAATTCTTTACATGGAAATCCTATTCCAAAGAAGATTCACAATTCAACATTCCCCAAGGATTTCATTATGCCTACATTTTCATGCTTTGATGGTATTGGCAACCCATATTTACATCTCAAGCACTATCATCAAGCTATGGCTTCTTACTCCAATGATCAATTATTGCTTAAAGTCTTTCATCATAGTCTTACTACTGATGTTCTCCAATGGTACACACATTTACCTTTCAGATCTATTAGTACCTATTGTGAGATGGAAGAGGTATTTCTTTGTCGCTTCATACTTAACAATGGCCCTAGAGTCATGCATGACCACTTACTTGGCTTACATCAAGGCAAGAAAAACCTATCCTTGATTACATTTTTCATTTCAATGTGTGTATACATCGCTTAGTCTTTCACCAACCGACTTATAAAAGTATTTTGTGGCTGGATTCTCGCTTTAAATCAACACTTGAAATATGACACATGTGAATCATTCACACTCTTATGTTATAAGGTAATTAATCTAGAATAAGATCCGATTGCTACATATGTTATAGATCCTCGTCCTATTGTTGTTCTTGTTTCATCATCTAGTTTTTCTATGATCCCATTCATTTAGTGTCCTCCACGGTCTCCATCTCCTCCACCTCATAAGTGAGTTCATTCTTCTCAATTACGTAAGCATCCTTCACCTCCTCCACTTTGTGTAGGGCTATACCTAAAAATTTTGCATCTCCTTCGTGGGATCCATTACACTTTTCTCATCACACTAGACCTCATGATGTGTTGTTTTCCTTACTTCACAAGTGTTTGATTTGTTTACCTTCTAATTAGCATCATCCACCTCATTTCTTGCAATGTCATTTTGATAGACCTTATTGCAACTATCATCGTATAAATGGACATAGTGAAAATAATTGTTGTACCCTTCATGATAGATTACAACAATTAGAAGACAAGGGTGTCATTTCCTTTTTCTCTCTCTCTCTCTCGTGAGCGGTCTATGTCTCTAATTCCACACAATTTTTGTATTACTCCAGTTGACTTATCTCATTCATCTAGTTCTAAGGTCATCATTCATCCACCGACACAAGTCATTATTCATGCACACTCTCCATCTCATTCATCCACTACTACACCATCTCATCTGTCACACAATGTCACTTCTAAATATTGACTTCCTAATCACAAGATCTGTACTTCCCATCGTTGCATCTCCCATTATTGGAAGCATTTTGTAGTGTCCCAAAAAAAAAAATTTAAACAAAATAAAATAATAATAATACATATATAATTTAATATAAAATTAAATAAAAATAAAATGGAGGCTAGGGAAAAAGTTCTAAAACGTCTGCAGTTAGGGTTTTGTCTCTTTGGCACTTGGAAATGGGGCGAGTTTGGGGGGGCAACAGCGAGAGCAAAACCAAGAGTTTATTTTTTGTACTAACCTCCTCTACCACGTGCCAAGGATGTTTTGTCTCTTCTCTCCCTACCTTTGCCAAGGACAAGAGTGAATCAGTTTGTTGTTGTCTAATGAAGAACAAATGTGGTAGTTGTTAATGCTCTGTTGCAGGTTTTGCACAAACCAATGTGCTTTGGGTGTTTGTTTTTTTTTTTTAAATGCCTCACCAAATGTCAGCACATGAAGTACCATGGTCGTTTGTGGCCTCCTCCTAGACTCCCTTCCTACACCAAAGATCCTCCCAACTTCCGTATCAAGGAGAGAGAAAAAATGAATTTCTAAACCTGCGTGGGCTTTAACAAAGTATGAAAGATAGAGGGGTTTTGCCATATGGTGAAGTTGTAAATGCATGGGGACATGTAGGATTCTGCGCCATTCACAAGCCCTTCTTCTTTACCCAATCAGTTTACATTTTCCAGTGAATCTCAAGCATGTGCAAAAAATGTGGCAGCTTGGAGCAAGGTATGAACAAAAATAATATAGTTTTTTTTGTAAGTGTCATAGTTGTTATTCATGAAAATTTGGAAGTTTTTTCAGGGCATGTGAACTATTTGATAGAATGCCTCAAAGAAATGTGGTCTCATGGAGTGCCATGATGGCAGATATGCACAAAATGGATTTGTTAAAAAGGCGTTTGGATTGTTTGAAAGAATGCCTCAAAGAGATGTGGTCTTATGGAACATACCCTGACCATGTAAGCTTCATTTTTGTTTAATTAGCTTTCAGCCATGCAGGTTCAGTGCATGAGGGTTGTAAATACTTTGATGGCATGAGTGCCTCTTGTAGAATCATGCCTAGAATTAATCATTATGTTTGCTTGGTGTTTGATGAGCACATGAGAATGTGCAAAAATGTGGAAGCATGTGAACTATTCAACAATGCCTAAAAGGAATGTGGTTTATGGGCTGCAATGATTGCAGGATGTGTAAAAAAATGAGTTTGTTGAAAAGGCCTTGGAAACTTTCAAGCAAATGCAATTGGTACGTGTAAAGCCAGATTCCACAACCTTTGTCAGCATCCTCCCCACATGTGTAAAAATAAGAGCTTTAGAATAGAGCATGGAAAACCATCAAGGCATAGAAAACAAGATGTTTTTGTTTTGCAATGCAACTTCCCTGGTAGACGTGTATGCAAAATGGTGGAGCTGAGGATGCTCGTGAACTGGTTGATGAAGTGCCCAAGCAAGATGTTGAACCGAAGCCTGTGGCTTCGACCGACTTCATTCTCCAGGCATGGTTCTTCTTCCCTTACCTCTCATAATTCTCGTGTTTTAGTTCTCTTTTGCAACTAAATAGAATTTTAAATTATTAGGATTTTTAATACAGTTAAATGTCCCTTCAACTCGTTGCAAAACAATAAATTGTCGTGTCGTAACTCACGAAGTCATTATAACTCATCTACTTTAAACCATGAACTATCACCCTCACTTCGAGATGATTTAGAAAACTCTTACCCATCTTGATCACTCCAATATTGTTTTATCGACCAGATGAAATTTGACTCCCCATTGATAAAGTTGACCTTCTCCCTGTTTTAAATAGTTAAATTTTGCATTTTTCGGAGACTCACTAAGTACCCTTCGTAACTCTGGAAATGAGATGTGAAGTTTCATTCATGTACCTTGGTATACGAGGAGTCACCTTGACCTTTGGTTTGACCCAAAATAAACATATGACATCCTTTTGACGCTCTTATAGGAGCCCTGTTACACTAGTTTACAACAGTAGAAAGTTGTTAAATCTAGAAAGTTGGCTTTCATTTTGAACCACCATTTGAAACCTGGATGGAGAAATTACTTCCCGTCTTCGCAAACCTCTAGTGTTTATACTAGAAAATTACATGGAACATTCAGTATAGGAAAGAGCACTTTTCGGGATAGTTTGGCAAAGCCATTTTGTAGGCCTCCGGTCGTAGTTTGACGAGGTCAAACTGGACCAATTTCGTTGTCGCTCCAGAAAACTTGTCACCGTTTGAAAATGGTTTTCTAGTTCTCAGTCCCGTCGACTCTGATGAATTCTCCTTATATAGGGGAACTAGTAGGAAGTGTCTCATTGCGTGCTCATCCATCGAACGTCAGTTTTGGACGTGGTTTTCTGAGCCCTCGAGCTAACTTTTGTCCTTTTACAACTGGGTCAACTACGACCAGTGGCCCCGAAAAACTAGCCGCCAAACGCAAACCGTTCGCTCTTTTTCAATTCCATCAGTTAATATGAATTCTTGGTATATCTAGGGACACGTAGAAAGTTAATCGTGGTGTGTGTTCTCATCGGAAGATAACTTTTGGAAGTAGTTTCTTAGCCTCAAGCCCGTTTTGAACGTTTTGTAGCTAGTGAGAAAATGTAAAAATAGAAAGCTGCGGGACCCTCGTAGGGTTGCCAAATCACCCTAGAAACTTTTAACACATGTAAATAACTATTTAAAACACTATAATGTAACTTTTTGTGTGCATTAGAACTTTTGACAAAATGGTGTTTTCTCTCTCTACCCTTCTCTTTCTCTCTCCTAGGTTACAAAAAGAAGCAAAATGAAATGTAATGAATACATGTCTCTAAACCTTTTTATTTCGATTGCAAATTGTAATTTTTATCTTATGTAAATGGGAAACTGAAAAATGATAATTATGATTGATTAGGGTGGATGCCATGCCAGCGATTTATCGCTGATATCTTGCTCACGTGGTTTTTGCAGGATGAAAGAATGATGACGTAAAGGCGTTGAGTAATTCATTGTTTATTTTTGGTAATATATTGAAAGACTTATTGTTGAAATTGGTAGTATGTAAAAGTCACTAGATTAATAAGTGCTTGAGAAATTGGTATTTCTTTCATGGATGTTATTTTGATCCCAAAATTGTTATGGTAAAAGTGGAATACAAATGTCAAAAGGAATTGAAATTTATACCTTGTAGTGAACTTTCATTGTGCAATTATTTGTTTAATAATTGGTGTTGTGTTTCTTACCTTGAAAATGTAATAAAGGAACCTAACCACAACAGTCAACCCTAGTTCAAAATTTGTATATAACTAACCTGCCTATGTTAATCCCTTAGTGTAGAAAATTGTGACCTTCAAACGAACCTTTACACTCGATGGAACATCCTAGTTTAGGCAAATAAGATCCCAAGAAAGGGTTTATCGTCTTAGTAGGTACGTTTAGTGACATCGACATAAACCAGACATATAGGAGCAACACAGTCAAACTCGACCTAGAGTAAGTAGAGCTAACGCTTCCTTCGTGTCCTAGTGGACTTACCTTGTCTTCCGAAGATAGATTTAGAATTAAATTTTTTGCATCGAATGAATTTCTTGTGGGATCCAGATGACATCATGGAGCTAGTGAAATAGTGGTTCTATCACTTAAAATTTTGTTAATGAATAGATCCTCTTAGCTATATGTACTATCTTTGGCTAGTGATAATAGAGTGCTTTGATCTTTTACGGAGGGTTTATAGGGTGAATATGTTTTGAATCTTATTCTAATCTATAATAGAGCGTAAAGCCCTAAGTGAAAAATTGGAATTAAACTAAACCCTAGTGGATTAGGATGTTAACTTGTGGGTAGAAAACTATAATTTAACTCCTTGCATACGAAATTGAGTTGAAAGATGTTGATTCTAGAGAACCTTAGAAATTGTAATCTTGTCCCTTAATCCCTTGTTATGTCATTTTATGGCATTAAGGAATAAAGAATATTTCTTATGCGGAATCGTGAAATGCAAAGATATGGGATCTTCGTGAACATAGATCACTTGTGTTCATGTGTAGTTTATAATGCTCCTAGCCATGTACTTCCTTAAGATGTCAGACAAGTGCTTTCGTAACTCTTTTGTTTTGAGACGATGCTAAGAACGAGACCATAGTGTGATGTAAGAGCATGTCATATAAGATGAAAACGAGATTGGAGATTAGGATTAAGGTCACTCTTGGAGTCCTTATAACTTAATTAAACATTTTCATGCGTTGCAAAGAATATAAATTGCCTTGGTGTGACCAAACTTCGAGAAAACAAAAGATATATAAATATAAATGGAAGTCCATAAGTTATTGAACTTTATTAACTATGGTAGCGAAATAACTATTCCGTGATCGATGGATGTTCTTGGGAAAAAAGCTATCTCGAATCTATGTCTTCCTTAATCCCAAGATTTCACCTTGACATCACGTTAGGTTCACTTGTGTAGCAAGGTTAAATTTTAAACATTAAATAAGCGTTTGAGAAGCATAATCTTAACATAAGAATGAGAGAATTAGAATCTTGTATGTAATTTGAAATATGGAAAATACTTATGTAAGTTATGAAGATTTCATGAGGGTAAAGAAGAAAACCTAAATGGTTGAACAATGTAAGTGAAATGTGAAATGAATTTTAAGATATGTAGGTGGAAAAAGGAGAAAAATTATGCTTACATAATAATGTTATTGGATGTTTAACGTATCTAGATGTAACCATGGTAATGATGTGTTGTGGGTTGTCAGTCCTTAAGTCCCTTTTTATTGTGGTTGTGTTATTCTAGCATTCGTTCATTGGGAAAAATGTGGCATCGACATGCCTATGGTGTTATCATGTGTCTATGTGGGTCGATGACTTATGTAAGTTTTCGTATGTGTTAGTCGAGTTTTCCTTACTTGGAGCCTTGTGGTTGTGTGTAGTGAGCAATGTAAGTCAAAAAAAAAAAATATCCTGGTATTTTACTGTTGTATTTGGGTGTGTAAAATGTGGGCACTACATATGGTATCAGAGCGAGAGGTTCATGCTCTCGAACCTCTGGGATAGATTGGAGTTGTGATGATTCTGCATGATGGGGATGGTGTTACATGATGGGTTGCATGATGGTGATGGTGTTTCATGATGGTGATAAATATTGGAAGAGTAATGTGTTTTAAGAGTGATGTGATCTATGTCATAATTGTGATAATGTGAACGCACATGATGTGTATGTCACTTAGTGCGCATTTGTTATCATGTTGATGTGTTGGGGATGGGAGTATTCTCTCTCCTTCATGTGGATTCTATGAAGAATTCACGTGTGAATTACTACTTGTGATGAGAGTATTGACTCTCCTTTTCGTGGATCCAATGAGGAATCCATGTGTGATGTACCGCCTTGTTTTGTGTGAAAGGAATGATATTGTGAATTGCAGAGTGTTGGAACATTTTGACCTTATGTGATGTGAAGATGTATTGATGTATTACATGAAAAAAATTGATGTAAAGTGAATCATCATTTATCGTGATGTCATCACCATATTGTGATTAGTTGTGTGCATCGTCGTGTTGTTTTGCAATTGACTATATGTTGTAATGTTAGACATTGTTTTCCTCATATATAATTCATGTAATATGTGATGGTTCATGTCATGATTTAGGGGCATATGGTGAGTATGATCCCTAGTGTACAATGATTTCACTTTGGGTGCAGGATGTGGTAATGTGATGTATCGTAACCCATGAAAGTAATGATTGTGTTATACCCTATATATATATACCATGCGTAAGACGTTATGGTTGTTGTGTGTGAATTACCATTGTGTTTGTGATGTAGTTATGTGTATGTTGTGGACCTTACACTAGATGACCCTAAGGGGATAAATTGTCAAGAGTGTATGTGTGGAGAGAGGAGGCGTGGACCAGGTTGTCATAATCTTGAGCTGAGTACAAGTGAGAAAGTGGAGTCTTATATAGACTGAAAACCCACTTTTATCTGTTTAGTATACTTCGAGCTTACTCAGTATATTGTGGGTGTGCACCACCTTAGGCTCAACTTATGCAACTAGAGTTCCCTACTCTTTCCTATTGGATTGTTCATTGAATAATCCTATGTGATTTTGACTATGTTGATCCTTGTGGGAGTTTGGAGTTATGATTCAGGCAAGAGATGATGATAGATACATTATTTGATTTACTCATTTCTGGTTACATGTATATTTTACGAGTTGAGGCTCGATGTCCGAGTGCCAACAACTCGATGAGTACCCCTTTGGTGGCGGTATGAGGCCACATAGTGATTGTAATGTGTTATTTTCTCAATACATATTTTATTCCATAAATTGATCTTTATCTCTTTTTTAGAACCAACCATTTTTTCTTGATTGACATGTTCTTATATTTTGGGCATTTATTTGATTGTTGCATTAACATTTGGATTTTTCACTAACCATGGCTAATTAGCCATTTGTTTTCTTAGTTTTAAAACTTTATTTTCATATTTAAAAGATTTGTAGCCTAGCCCAAGGCTTTTGATTTTGCCACTTGGCATTTGAATGGATTGTTATGTTGGTTCTAATGTCGTAATGTGTTGGAATAGGGTCATGGGATTCACCATGGAGTGGTTGAACCTATGGACCCACTTCATTGTATGGGGGTATGCCCCAAGGAGTTACAGATAACTAGCGGGTTGTTGAACCATGAGTTATTATGTCACTTGGGTTTGGGGTGACGGGGCTCTATGTGCCTAGGGCCATAGGGTGACCCGGCCTCATTAAAAAGGAGAAAGGAGACATGCCTCTATGGTTGAGTGACTGTTATTCTTTATGGCACTCTATGGTTGAGTGACCTGATATTCTTGATGGGGCTCTATGGTTGAGTGACCCGACTTGGTTTTGACACTATGATTCTTTCTCTTGGGAGGTAGGTATATGGAGGTTATTTGGTGATGCTTTGGGATGGTATATGGAACTTTATTTTGTGCTTTTGGAGATATCTAGAGTTGTTTCATGATGCCTTGTGATGTGTGGAGTTGGTATAGTGAGTTATGTGTCCTCTTGTGAGTCTGGTTAGACTTTGTTATGATTGATGGCGTGACTCTCCCCTTGGTTGGTATGGACTATTGGATATTGGATTGGAACTATGTCGTTATAGTCATGGATTTTTGTGAGTCATGTGATACCCATTGTATATGTATCAACGTGTTGATTCTGTTTGTCAGTCATATGTGTGTACTAGATCTATGTCTAGGACGTAATTGTTGGAAATTAATTGTTATGTGGTCTACTTGTTGTCATTCCATGGTTTGGTGAAACCCTTGTGATGTGATACGGTCATGAAAGTATGTAAAAGTATGCTTGTGAAATTTTAGTGTTGTGTATGACCCTGGTGTGGTGTTGTTTTGATAGTATGTCCTGTCGGGCACCCACAAGAAGGAACAAACTAAAACTCTTCAGCAATGAAATTTTAAAAGAACCTGAATTAAGAATAATGAGATTGGAAGGAGTCTAATTAAATAAATGAATAAGAGGGAACTACCAATCTTCACAGAACATTAAAAGTTAAGATATTGCCAAAATTAGTTTGCTTCCTTGGGGTCACATTGTGCATACAAGTTGTTTTGTGAAACGACGTGGGTCACTATTAACTTTCTTGCCTACCTACCCTTCGAGCTTCAGTATTGTGTCGCATCGAGGATGATGCTCTTATAAGGGGAGGGAGATGTAGTGCCCCACACTTTTTAAAAAATAAAAATAAAATAATAATAATACATATATAATTTAATATAAAATTAAATAAAACTAAAATGGAGGCTAGGGGGAAAAGCTCTAAAACGTCTACAGTTAGGGTTTTGTCTCTTTGGCGTTTGGAAATGGGGTGATTTTGGGGGGGGTAGAGCAAAACTAGGATTTTTTTGTATCATCCTCCTCTACCACGCGCCAAGGATGTTTTGTCTCTTCTCTCCCTACCTTCACCAAGGACAAGAGTGAATCAATTTGTTGTTGTCCAATGAAGAATAGACGTGGTAGTTCTAATGCTCTGGTCGCAGGTTTTGCACAAACCAATGTGCTTTGGGTGTTTTTTTTTTTTTTTAAATGCCTCACCAGATGTCAGCGCATGAAGTACCATGGTGCGAGATTTGTGGCCTCCTCCTAGCCTCCCGCCACCTACGCCCGAGATCCTCCCACCACCATCATCGAAAAAAAAAAATGAATTTCTGAACCTGTGTGGGCTTTAACAGTGCAAAAGATAGAGGAGTTTTGTCAGATGTTGAAGTTGAAAATGCATGGGGGACATGTAGGATTTTGTACCATTCGTAGGCCCTTCTTCTTTACCCAATCAGTTTACATTTGCCAGTGAATCTCCAGCCTGTGTAAAAAACGTGGTAGCTTAGAGCAGGGTATGAACAAAAGAATCTGGTTTTTTGTAAGTGTTATAGTTATTATTCATGAAAATGTGGAAGTGTTTTCAGGGCATGTGAATTGTTTGATAGAATGCCTCAAAGAAATGTGGTCTCATGGAGTGCCATGAGTGTAGGATATGCACAAAATGGATTTGTTAAAAAGGTGTTTGAACTGTTTGATAGAATGCCTCAAAGAGATGTGGTCTTATGGAACATACCCTGACCATGTAAGCTTCATTTTTGTTTAATTAGCTTTCAGCCATGCAGGTTCAGTGCATGAGGGTTGTAAATACTTTGATGGCATGAGTGCCTCTTGTAGAATCATGCCTAGAATTAATCATTATGTTTGCTTGGTGTTTGATGAGCACATGAGAATGTGCAAAAATGTGGAAGCATGTGAACTATTCAACAATGCCTGAAAGGAATGTGGTTTATGGGCTGCAATGATTGTAGGATGTGTAAAAAATGAGTTTGTTGAAAAGGCCTTGGAAACTTTCAAGCAAATTCAATTGGTACATGTAAAGCCAAATTCCACAACCTTTGTCAGCATCCTCCCCGCATGTGCAAAAATAAGAGCTTTAGAATAGAGCATGGAAAACCATCAAGGCATAGAAAACAAGATGTTTTTGTTTGCAATGCAACTTCCTAGAAGTGTATGCAAAATGGTGGAGCTGAGGATGCTCGTGAACTGGTTGATGAAGTGCCCAAGCAAGATGTTGAACCAAAGCCTACGGCTTTGACCAAATTCATTCTCCAGACATGGTTCTTCTTCCTTACCTCTCATAATTCTCATGTTTTAGTTCTCTTTTGCAACTAAATAGAATTTTAAATTATTAGGATTTTTAATACAATTAAATGTCCCTTCAACTCGTTGTAAAACAATAAATTGTCGTGTCATAACTCATGAAGTCATTATAACTCGTCTACTTTAAACCATGAACTATCACCCTCACTTCGAGATGATTTATAAAACTCTTACCCTTCTTGATCACTCCAATATTGTTTTATCGACCAGACAAATTTGACTCCCCATTGATAAAGTTGACCTTCTCCCTATTTTAAATAGTTAAATTTTGCATTTTTCAGAGACTCACTAAGTACCCTTCATAACTCTGGAAACGAGATGTGAAGTTTCATTTGTACCTTGGTATATGAGGAGTCACCTTGACCTTTGGTTTGACCCAAAACAAACATATGACATCCTTTTGACGCTCTTATAGGAGCCCTGTTACACTGGTTTACAACAAAGTAGAAAGTTGTTAAATCTAGAAAGTTGGCTTTCGTTTTGAACCGCCATTTGAAACCTGGATGGAGAAATTACTTCCCGTCTTCACAAACCTCTAGTGTTTATACTAGAAAATTACATGGAACATTCAATATAGGAAAGAGCACTTTTTGGGATAGTTTGGCAAAGCCATTTTATAGGCCTCTGGTCGCAGTTTAACGAGGTCAAAACGGACCAATTTTGTCTTGTTGCTCCTAAAAACTTGTCGCCATTTGAAAATGGTTTTCTAGTTCTCAGTCCCATCAACTCTGATGAATTCTCCTTATATAGGGGAACTAGTAGGAAGTGTCTCGTTGCATGCTCATCCATCGAACGTTAGTTTTGGACGTGGTTTTCTGAGCCCTCGAGCTAACTTTTGTCCTTTTACAATTGGGTCAACTACGACCAGTGGCCCCGGAAAACTAGCCAAACGTAAACCGTTCGCTCTTTTTCAAATCCGTCAATTAATATGAATTCTTGGTATATCTAGGGACACGTAGAAAGTTAATCGTGGTGTGTGTGCTCATTGGAAGATAACTTTTGGAAGCGGTTTCTTAGCCTCCGAGCCCATTTTGAACGTTTTGTAGCTAGTGAGAAAATGTAAAAATAGAAAGCTACGGGACCCTCGTAGGGTTGCCAAATCACCCTAGAAACTTTTAACACATGTAAATAACTGTTTAAAACACTATAATGAAACTTGTTGTGTGTATTAGAACTTTTGACAAAACGGTGTTTTCTCTCTCTACCCTTCTCTTTCTCTCTCCTAGGTTACAAAAAGAAGCAAAATGAAATGTAATGAATACATGTCTCTAAACCTTTTTATTTCGATTGCAAATTGTAATTTTTATCTTATGTAAATGGGAAACTAAAAAATGATAATTATGATTGATTAGGGTGGATGTCATGCCAACGATTTATCGCTGATATCTTGCTCACGTGGTTTTTTTGCAGGATGAAAGAATGATGACATAAAGGCATTGAGTAATTCATTGTTTATTTTTGGTATTATATTGAAAGACTTATTGTTGAAATTGGTAGTATGTAAAAGTTGCTAGATTAATAAATGCTTGAGAAATTGGTATTTCTTTCATGGATGTTATTTTGATCCCAAAATTGTTATGGTAAAAGTGGAATACAAATGTCAAAAGGAATTGAAATTTATACCTTGTAGTGAACTTTCATTTTGTAATTATTTGTTTAACAATTGGTGTTGTGTTTCTTACCTTGAAAATGTAATAAAGGAACCTAACCACAACAGTCAACCCTAGTTCAAAATTTGTATATAACTAACTTGCCTATGTAAATCCCTTAGTGTAGAAAACTGTGACATTCAAATGAACCTTTACACTCGATGGAACATCCTAGTTTAGGCAAATAAGATCCCTTAAATGGGTTGATCGTCTTAGTAGGTACGTTTAGTGACATCGACATAAACCAGACATATAGGAGCAACATAGTCAAACTCGACCTGGAGTAAGTAGAGCTAACGCTTCCTTCGTGTCCTAGTGGACTACCTTGTCTTCCGAAGATAGATTTAGAATTAAATTTTCTGCATCAAGTGAATTTCTTATGGGATCCAGATGACATCATGGAGCTAGATAAATAGTGGTTCTATCACTTAAAATTTTGTTAATGAGTAGATCCTCTTAGCTATATGTACTATCTTTGGCTAGTGACAATAGAGTGCTTTGATCTGTTACGGAGGGTTTATAGGGCGAATATGTTTTGAATCTTATTCTAATCTATAATAGAGTGTAAAGCCCTAAGTGAAAAATAGAATTAAACTAAACCCTAGTTGATTAGGATGTTAACTTGTGGGTAGAAAACTATAATTTAACTCCTTGCATATGAAATTGAGTTAAAAGATGTTGATTCTAGATAACCTTAGAAATTGTAATCTTGTCCCTTAATCCCTTGTTATATCATTTTATGGCATTAAGGAATAAAGAATATTTATTATGCGGAATCGTGCAATGCAAAGATATGGGATCTTCGTGAACATAGATCACTTGTGTTCATGTGTAGTTTATAATGCTCCTAACCATGTACTTCCTTAAGATGTCAAACAAGTGCTTTCGTAACTCTTTTGTTTTGAGACGATGCTAAGGATGAGACCATAGTGTGATGTAAGAGCATGTCATATAAGATGAAAACGAGATTGGAGATTAGGATTAAGGTCACTCTAGGAGTCCTTATAACTTAATTAAACATTCTCATGCATTGCAAAGAATATAAATTGCCTTGGTGTGACCACTTCAAGAAAACAAAAGATAGATGACCAAATTGCCTTTGTGTCCTGAGTGGGATGCCTTGTCTTCCAAAGATAGATTTAGAATTAAATTTTCTGCATCGAGTGAATTTCTTGTGGGATCTAGATGACATCATGGATCTAGATAAATAGTGGTTCTATCACTTAAAATTTTGTTAATGAGTAGATCCTCTTAGCTATATGTACTATCTTTGGCTAGTGACAATAGAGTGCTTTGATCTGTATGGAGGGTTTTCTAGAGCGAATATGTTTTGACTCTTATTCTAATCTATAATAGAGCGTAAATCCCTAAGTGAAAAATTTGAATTAAACTAAACCCTAGTGGATTAGGATGTTAACTTGTGGGTAGAAAACTATAATTTAACTCCTTGCATATGAAATTGAGTTAAAAGATGTTGATTCTAGATAACCTTAGAAATTGTAATCTTGTCCCTTTGTTATCCCTTGTTATGTCATTTTATGGCATCAAGGAATAAAGAATATTTATTATGCGGAATCGTGCAATGCAAAGATATGGGATGTTCGTGAACATAGATCACTTGTGTTCATGTGTAGTTTATAATGCTCCTAACCATGTACTTCCTTAAGATGTCAAACAAGTGCTTTTGTAACTCTTTTGTTTTGAGATGATGCTAAGGATGAGACCATAGTGCGATGTAAGAGAATGTCATATAAGATGAAAATGAGATTGGAGATTAGGATTAAAGTCACTCTTGGATTCCTTATAACTTAATTAAAAATTCTCATGCATCGAAAGAATATAAATTGCCTTGGTGTGACCAAACTTCGAGAAAACAAAAGATAGATGACCAAATTGCCTTCGTGTCCTATTGGACTACCTTGTCTTCCAAAGATAGATTTAGAATTAAATTTTTTACATCGAGTGAATTTCTTGTGGGATCTAGATGACATCATGGAGCTAGAGAAATAGTGGTTCTATCACTTAAAATTTTGTTAATGAGTATATCCTCTTAGCTATATGTACTATCTTTGGCTAGTGACAATAGAGTGCTTTGATCGTTAGGGAGGGTTTATAGGGTGAATATGTTTTGAATCTTATTCTAATCTATAATAGAGCATAAATCCCTAAGTGAAAAATTGGAATTAAACTAAACCCTAGTGGATTAGGATGTTAACTTGTGGGTAGAAAACTATAATTTAACTCCTTGCATACGAAATTGAGTTGAAAGATGTTGATTCTAGAGAACCTTAGAAATTGTAATCTTGTCCCTTAATCCCTTGTTATGTCATTTTATGGCATTAAGGAATAAAGAATATTTCTTATGCGGAATCATGCAATGCAAAGATATGGGATCTTCGTGAACATAGATCACTTGTGTTCATGTGTAGTTTATAATGCTCCTAACCATGTACTTCCTTAAGATGTCAGACAAGTGCTTTCGTAACTCTTTTGTTTTGAGATGATGTTAAGGACGAGACCATAGTGCGATGTAAGAGCATGTCATATAAGATGAAAACGAGATTGGAGATTAGGATTAAGGTCACTCTTGGATTCCTTATAACTTAATTAAACATTCTCATGCGTTACAAAGAATATAAATTGCCTTGGTGTGACAAAACTTCAAGAAAACAAAAGATATATAAATATAAATGGAAGTCCATAAGTTATTGAACTTTATTAACTATGGTAGCAAAATAACTATTCCGTGATCGATGGATGTTCTTGGGGAAAAAGCTATCTCGAATCTATGTCTTCATTAATCCCAAGATTTCACCTTGACATCATGTTAGGTTCACTTGTGTAGCAAGGTTAAATTTTAAACATTAAATAAGCATTTGGGAAGAAAAATCTTAACATAAGAATGAGAGAATTAGAATCTTGTAGGAAATTTGAAATATGGAAAATACTTATGTAAGTTATGAAGATTGTCATAAGGGTAAAGAGAAAAATTAAATGGTTGAACAACAAGTGAAATGTGAAACAAATTTTCAGAATATGTAGGTGGAAAGAGGGAGAAAATTATGCTTACATAATAATGTTATTGGATGTTTAACATATCCTAGATGTAACCATGGTAATGATGTGTTGTGGGTTGTCAATCCTTAAGTCCCTTTTATTGTGGTTGTGTTATTTCTAGCATTCATTCATTGGGGAAAATGTGGCATCGTCATGTATATGGTGTTATCATGTGTCTACGTGGGTCGATGACTTATGTAAGTGTCGTATGTGTTATGGAGTTTTCCTTACTTGGAGCCTTGTGGCGTTGTGTAGTGAGCAATGTAAGTCAAAAAAATTATCCTGGTATTTTACTTGTTGTATTTGGGTGTGTAAAATGTGGGCACTACACATTTCATCGGGCCTTCATTTGGTTCATATGCTCATGTTGCCTCCATACCACATGTTGCCACCGCTCTATGCCTACATGGTCTTTGGTAGGTGATTTTCCTCACCTTACTTCCCGATGAAGCACTTGTATTCTTACGATTATTACATGATTGTTTAGGGATCTATAGCAATAAGAACCTCACCATATCTCTGTACTACACAATATATCAATATATTTATCTATTTTGTACTATCATATCACTTCCCAATGACACACTCTTTATTTACAATTCATTCTTACTGTTGAGGGATCTTATATAAATGAACCTTATCATTCACACATTAGGGGCATCATTATTCTCCCCCGGTCTTTGTGTTTAATGAAAAGTTGAAAAATCCATTGATTTGGGGTAAGAATCTCTAAAGAAACCCCAAATGCTTTTAACAATCTGATCAATGGACCATGTGATAAGAAATGAACAAGGTTTTCTTATTTGCATACATTAATTTGAAATAAACATGCAAAATAAGTAAATGAAGCTATTCTCTATTATTTGAAAGCTTGAAATAATGAACCTAAAAGCATCTAAGCATTCATTTATGTGTTTAATCGAAAGATATCTCCCCATTAATGGCTTCAAGGCCAATGGATCTTCCCTTTTACTCCATGCTAGTGCTATGAAATACAAAATCAAATGATTTTACCTCAAATGGAAGAAGATGAAATATAATCTAAAGCCAAAACAAATTGCTATAATCTATCTTTGGGAAGAAGAGAGAATTCTTAGGAAATGAGGGAGGGGGTATAGCCCTATTTATAGTTTTTGGTTTGAAAGAAAAGGGATATTTGGGTGCATGTGGGACAAAGGCTAAAGTCCAAAAGCACTTTTAGCAAGTCAAAGTGTGATTTGACTATGTTTAGGGTATTTAACCTAGGTTAGACTAATTAATCTCTCTTAGAGAGTAATTAGGGTTCTAGAAGGGTTTCTAAAGGGCTTAATCAATCCAACGAAGTGGATTGATATTCCAGGGAGCTAATAGAAGTAGGATAGAAGGGAATAACAAGCTAATGTAGTTATAACGAGGTTATAACAACCTATTTAAATGGTTTATAAGAGGAAAAATGACCAAAAGGGTGTTGTGAGAGGGGAGTTAGATAGGTCTAATTGGCGGTGTGCCATCAATTTGCAAAGGGAAGAAGCGTTAGTGCACCATTAGAAATAATAGTGTATTGATCAAACTACAGGTGTCTACACTCTCTTTATCATACTCACACATGATTCAATTCACTTTTCATCTCATTCATTATATACATATTCTACCATTCATCACTTTTTCATCATTTCTATATCACATGGAATAATCACACTATATACACTATCTATTATCACATACACTATCTCATCATGATAACATTAATCATCATTATCCATTAATCAACATCAACAACTACGTGATGCAAATCAAATGGAAAAATATAAATAACGCTCTAAACATCACACATCAAATATAGTAACAATAATCAACACTTCATATGAGTACCAATCATCACATCGCATATCAATAAACATCAAGTACAACAAACATATGTCAATAGTCCATATATATCATTCAAAATCATAGTTCCAAAATCTCAACACTAGGGGTCAACCCCCTACATCGCTACATTTATATATATCATATCTCATCATCATTATCACTCTCTACAACCGTAGGAGATCTAAAACTAGATGCTTCACTCCTCAATTTGTGTCATTGATCGCAACCCCTATATCTCTCTATTTTTCAACGCAATATTATAACCTTAGTCGAATTCTCTCGCAAAACGACCTTACACTCCATGAACCTCACAAATACATCCCACTCATCATCTGAAAAACTCAACCCTAGCAACGTACTCAAATGAAGACCACCACAAAACTCCCACTAATGAATATCCCTCTACATGACACAAAACAACAACAAACACGACGTTATAACCTCATACATATGCAAATACACCTACCAATAGTATCTACAAACATCAATTTCCACATTTCTCACACTTTGGGCTAAGAACAATCATTATAGGTTGATAGTGCTCAAGAACAATATGCATGCACCCGTGAGTAGGTCATCATCTCCTATATCTAGACATTGGCATTCCTAAAGGTCATTAGTGCCTTCACCGCTCTTTCCTGTGTCCGAAATGCCTAGAAACTCAAAAATAAAAATTTTGTTAAAAATCATCAAAAACGACTCATTTCAACGTAATTTTCAAAAAGCATCATAGAGTAAGCGGGAGTGAGAGCGAGCATTTTTAATTTTTCCTTGGGTAGGAAACTTTGAAGGAGCCAGTGCAGAGGATCATAGGAAAATCTATAGAAGAGTAGGAAGGATGCATAGTTTACCACGGAAAGGGACAAGGTGGAGCCAGTCAAGTATCCCTCTATCACATGGGTGAGGTGGTTGTCTAGAAATCTATTTAAACATGTACCTTCCATCGACCTCAACCCTATCTATAATTAAAATGGTGTTTTCTTTGAAATACCAAAATCTCTCACCAACTCGGGTCTAGTCTTCGATGTGTAACCCCATTCTTGCCAAGATTATTGGTAGTAGACCTAATATCAAAGAGTTCAGAAAATGGGCTAATAAGAAATGGATTCCTAAGGTGCGATGGAAAATGTGGCTTACGCTAATGTATTTTTCATGATCCATCTATCCTTGGAGGAGGATTTTTAAGGATTCTTACAGGTGGGCCTTGGTTCATGGGGTGAGTTGTGGTTCTGGTTCAAAAATGGGTATCGGGTTTTAATCCTTTGGAGATTATTATCAAATAATACCTAGTCTGGGTTTGGTTTTCTAGGCTTGCGTTGGAATCTGGGACTGGATATCCGACAAGGTATTACTAAGGCTATTGGAGCCCTGGTCATTATTGATCTGGTCACTTGTGCTAGAATGAGGCTTTTATTTTCTTGCTTCTTTGTTAATGTAGCCCCTGAAACACCTTTACCAAGAAGCATTGAGATCAAAGCACACTAGAGATTAAATACCCGAGAAGATTGATTATGATTTTTCTCTATTTATGTGTTTTTCCTGCTTTAAAGCAGGCCATAATATCAAATCATGTCCTAAAGCAAAAGAGGAGGCTACTCAGAAAGCCCTTCTTAAGAAGACTAAGAGTTCCAGTAAGGAATATATGAAGGGAAATGGTCCTATGCAATCAAATGGCAAAGAATCATTGAAGTTCAACCCCAATGGAGAGAGATAAGTAAGCCAATAGAGCCTAAGGATCAAGTTACGTGCTTAATTTCCGTAGAAAGACAATTGATGAAGGTCAAGAAAAGGACAAAAAAGGGAAGAGACCCAAGAACCTGATAATAATGATGATATGGTGATCTTTGAGGATTTTCAGGAGGATAGTATAGTGGTTTCAATAGTTCCAAACTCTCTTGAGGCAATTTTCTTTACTCGGGACCGGAAGAAGCATTACTGGTAAGTAATATGTATAAAATGTTAGATGTTAATATGGAGGACATCTACATAGTGGAGGAGGATTCCCAACGTGAACAAGAGGATGCTTTGAGAAAATATCAAAAGAATACCCAAATGAAATTAATGAGGAATTCGTAAAAGATATGCCAATCAAGTTGAGTTTGGATTTCCACATCCCAGAGACTAGGCCATCCCCAAATTAGATTCAAACACCATGAACTAGATCAAAGGTGGATGTAGGAGAAAACAAGGTGTCCCCAAGAAGACCATAAGAAAAGGAAAAAATGGACAAAGCGATAAATAAAGACATCATGGAAGGTCACCAAAAACCATTAATGTTGGGTAACAAATCCTCCCATCGTAAATGATTTGCATATTTTAAAATATTAGGGGCTTAAATCAGCTCAGTAATCATAGGATTTTGTGGGATTTAAAATTGAAAGAGAAACTTGATGTGGTAATGTTACAAAAGACTAAGATGAATGACATTAGGATGAAATATTTTCAGTCTTCTTTTTAGAAATATTCAATTTCACTATCAACCTTTTGCTAGAGCCTCCAAAGGTTTTTGTGCTTGTGGAAAAAGGATAAACTGGAAGGTTTCCCTCTTATCAATAGTCAACATCATATAGCTATTTTCTTTACTGAGATGTTAGAACTAGAAATCAGTTTATTCTTTCTAATGTCTATGCTCCTAATACCTTTGTGGGTAGAAGGGAGCTATGGGAGTAGTTGACCACTTTCAAAAGAATGTTTAATGACTTAAATTGGATAATTGGTGGAGACTTTAATACCCCCCTCATTCCTTCTGAGAAGAAAGGTGGTATTAATGTTTTCATAGAAAGTATGGAGGACTTGGGTAATTTCATGGGTTGGAATGCCTTAATAGATCTAAATCTTAGTGGCTCTAAATACACTTGGTCCAATAGGAGAGAGGGGAAAACTTAATCCAAATAATATTGGATTGTTTTCTTGTTAATACTTAGTGGGTTTAATAGCAACAATACACTTTATCCTCCCTTCCTCGGATTGGGTTAGACCATAACCCAATAATCCTCAAAATGGGTGCTAGAGAACATAATGTGGGAAGGCCCTTCAGGTTTGAAAATATGTGGACTACTCACCCAAAATTGGAATAGAGAATTAAGGACTGGTGGGGCATTGAAGTGAGAGGTAATAGTATGTTCAAAGTGACCACCAAGCTTAAAAATATCAAAGTCAATCTAAAATTTGGAACAAGGAAATTTTTGGAAACATATTTCTCCAAAAATAATAACATGAGAGGATCTCAGGATTCTTGAAGAAAACATGGAACAAGGAGGTTGGAGCTCTAAGGATAAATATAAAGAGAAGATCCTTCTATCTAATTATCACAATATTCTGCATCGGGAAGAGGTTTATTGGAAACAACAATCGAGAATCACTTGGCTTAAGGAGGGGGACCAAAACACTAAATTTTTTCATATCTCTTCTATTATTAAAGCCAATAAATTGTGCATTCAAGAGATCAAGAAAGATAACGGGGATATGGCCACTAAGGATAAAGAAATTGCCTCTACCATTGTTTCCTTCTTCAAAATATTTTTGTTGAAGACCTTCTCAATGATGAAGTTTCTAGAGAAGAAATTCTTAATATTTTTGAACCTTCTATCAATCCAAATGAAAATCAAGAACTTACAACTATTCCTTCTTAAGAGGAGATCGAATCCATTTTGGATGCTATGGAAGGTGATAAAATCCAGGCCCGGATGGGTTCCCAACCTTTTTCAACTTTATTGGGATATTGTTAAGACTGAAGTGGTCTCTGTTGTTCAATAATTTTTCCAATCAGGATTCTTACTCAAAAAAATCAATCATACATTTATTGCTCTCATCCCCAAAATCTTGGAGCTAAGGATCTGGGGGAATTTAGACCAATTAGTCTGTGTAATACCATGTACAAGCTCATTTCTAAATTATTGTATTTTAGACTAAGAGAGACTCTTAGTAACTTCATATCCCCCAACCAAGGGGCCTTTGTGCCTGGAAGACAAATTCTGGATAGCATTATCACAATTCATGAAACTATTCATTTTGTGGAACTTTCAGGAAGGGAAGCTATGATTCTGAAGTTGGACATGCAAAAATCTTATGATAGAATTTCTTGGGAATTTTTGTACTCTCTTCTCTCTAAGTTGGGTTATCACCCTCATTTTATTAAAATGATTCAAGCTTGTACCAAAGATCCGAGCTTCTCTGTCATCATCAATGGGAAACCTAATGGTTTTTTCAAAGCTGAAAGGGGGTTGAGACAAGGGGATCCTTTATCCCCCTTTCTATATATAATTGTTGTTGAAACTTTGTGCAGGTTATGCCTTAAAGCCCAGAGAGAGGGAAACATGGAGGGGATTAAGGTGGCCAATGGAATTGAAAATCAATGTCTACAAATGAGTTTTGTTGATGACATGGTCCTTTTGGGTCATGTTGTTGTTCAAAATTCGGGACTATCAAAGGAATCACTAAGAAGTATGAAAGAGTTACAAGGAAAAAAATTAACTTTAGAAAAATTTCTTGTTTCTTCATAAATGTTGAAGAGGATCAATAGAAAGATAGGATACCATCCTGGAATGTAATATCAAAAATCTCCCAGATTTCTATTTGGGAATGCCTCTCTTGTTATGTTTGTGGAGCCTATTTTCATGTTAGAGTGTGGTACACCTTCTATGTGTTACACTCGAGTATTTTTACGGTGGTCCCGCTCACCGGTGAGTGGGTCAAGGGGGTTTGGGGGCGAATCCCCCAAAGTAAATTTTCATGGGTGGTTTATTAACCCATGGGTAATGGGTAACCGTTATGGGCTGTTTTTGGGCCCATGGTTTTTCGAGTACCCATTGTTTTGATACCCACGGTTTTGTATCAAACTGCTTAAGCAATTGTCTATTTATATGGTCTTATGCATATGATAGAGAGACAAGCAAATGTATTGCAGATGTGTTTTGAATTTGGGTGTGAATTCTGTAGAGTTTGTTGAGCATAGCTCCAAACGGATCTGGGTATTGTATTGAGAGAGTGGAGGCTTGTAATAAAATATGAGCAAGTGATTCTTGGTGGACGTAGCCCAAATTGGGTGAACCATGTTAAATCTTGTCTCTCTGTGTTGTGTTATTTATTCTGCACTTTTATTTGAGATCTGTAATATTTTCTGCATATTAGTTTCTACTTTTACGATTCTATAAGGGATTATTCCACATATTTTATCTCTTATTTCCTAACAATTGGTATCAGAGCTTGGTTTGGTTTGCTGAAGTGTTGAATCGTAGGGAAAGTTTTATATTGAGTGGGAGCTATGGTAGATGATGGAAGATCTAGGGTTGATAAATTCAACGGGCAGAATTTCAGTCTTTGGAAGATGCGATGGAAGATTACCTTTATCGAAGGATCTTTATACTCCACTTGTTTGAGAAGGTGAACAAACCCTTGAGTATGATAGATGCAGAATGGGATTTTTGGATTGGAAGGCACTTGGAATGATCTAGTTGTGTCTTGCATCTTCGATTATTTAATGTTTCAAAGGAAAAGACTACAAAAGAACGGATGGATGCATTAGGAAGTTGTATGAAAAACCCTCTCATTTCTCTAATAAGATATTTTTAATGAAAAAGTTGTTTAATATGAAGATGTCGAGAATAGTTCATGAGCATATCATTTAAATGATTTCAATACATTGTGAATATGCTAGCTTCGATTCTGATAGAATTTGATGAAGAAGTTAGGGCTTTATTAATTTTGTGCTCTTTACCCGAAAGTTAGAATAGTCCGTAATGGCGGTAAGCAACTCGGTTCAAATAACTTGAATTTGAAGTTTGAGGATGTTGTAGGGGTGATTCTAAGCGAGGAAATGTGAAGAAAAAGCTTTGGGGAATCTTCTACTTCAGGGAATGCTTTGACAGTGGAAACTAGAGGGAGACAGAAGAATAGAGGAAACCGTGGAAAATCGAAAGATCGAGCAAGGTCAAAATCCAAGATTGATTGTATGTTGGGACTGTGGAAAGTCTGGGCATGCAAAGAAGGATTGTTGGGAGCTTTGGGACAAGAAGAAACAACATGAAGAAAACAAGGAGGCAAATGTGGCATCGGGTAATGTATGTCAGGATGCTTTGATTCTTTCTTTACATAATATTATTGAATCTTGGGTTTTAGATTCAGGGGCTTCTTTTCATGCTACTCCACATAGGCATTATTTTGTTGATTATGTTCAAGGGGATTTTGGGCATGTTTTTCTTGGTGATGATGAGCCTTGCAGTATAGTTGGAAAAGGTTCTATTCAGGTTAAGATGCAGAATGGGAATACATGGCTATTGAAGGATGTCAGACATGTGCCTACATTAAGGAGAAATTTGATATCGGCGGGGCAATTGGGAAGTGATGGTTGTACTGTGATATTTACAAACGACTCTTGGAAGGTTACCAAGGGTGCTCTTATGGTGGAAAGAGGTAAGAAGGTTAGAACCTTGTATTTATCCACTAATAGTACTAATGATTGTAATCTTGTGGCTTTAGATGCAGATACAACATTATGGCACTATAGGCTCGGTCATATGAGCCATAAGGGCATGGACATCATAAAGAAGAATTTACCTGGATATACAAAAACAGTTTGGAGTTCTATGAGGACTGCATATATGGGAAATAAAAGCGAGTAAGGTTTCTCAAGGTTGGACCTACAAAGAAAGAGAGTAAGTTAGAGCTGGTGCATTCTGATGTGTGGGGGCCAGCTCAGGTATCATCTCTTGGGGTTCAAGTTATTATGTTACTTTTATTGATGATGCAACAAGGAAATTTTGGGTTTATTGTATTAGAAAAAAATATGATGTATTTGACACTTTTGTTAAATGGAAAGCCTTGGTAGAGAATGAAACAGGTCTTAAGCTAAAATGTCTCAGGTCAGATAATGGAGGGGAGTATTGCAGCAATGAATTTAATGATTACTATTCTAAGAATGGAATCCACAGGCAAAAGATGGTTCCAGAACTCTGCAGTAGAATGGGGTATCAAAAAGGATGAATAGAACAATAATGGAATGTGCTAGGAGCATGAGGTTACATGCAGGACTACCTCTTTCTTTTTGGGCAGAAGCGGTGAGCACAACTGTGTACTTGATAAATAGAGGACCCTCAAGTGCCTTGGATGGAGGCATACCTGAGGAGGCTTGGTATGGTAAGAAAGTTGATTATTCATTTCTTAAAGTCTTTGGATGTGATGTGTTTGTTCATATAGACAAGGATGATAAGACCAAGCTAGAGGCTAAATCGAGACAAATGTACTTTCATTGGTTATGGTGGTGATGACTTTGGATTTAAATGTTGAAGTATTAAGGATAAGAAAATCATTCGGTCTAGGGATGTCGTCTTTAATGAGAAAGTCATGTATAAGCAACGATTCTACGGGAAAATAGGGAAGAATCTAAGAAAGAATATGTAGTGGTAGAGGATCTTACGGATGGGACAGTGACCCATGAATTAGTTCAGGAACCAACTCAATAGGAACCCCAAACTCCTACAGTGAGGAGGTCTTCTAGGGTAAGAAAAGAACCTAAACATTTTTATCCTTCTCTTTATTATTTATTACTAGGCGATAGTGGAGAGCTAGAGAGCTTTGATGAAGCAATGCGGTAGATGCCGGTAAGAAGTGGGAGCAAGCCATGGATGAGAGCATAAATCTCTCATGGAGAACCAGACTTGGGATTTGGTGAAGCTACCGGAAGGCAAAAGAGCATTGCAAAATAAGTGGGTGTACAAAGTTAAAGACGAAGAAGGAGGAAAGAAAAGATATAAGGCCCGGTTGGTGTTCAAGGGTTTGCATGAAAAAAGGTATAGATTTTCATGAGATCTTTTCTCTTGTAGTAAAAATGACTTCTATTAGAACTGTTCTTGGAATAGTGGCAGCAGAAAACTTACACTTAGAACAGTTAGATGTAAAGACTACATTTCTCCATGGTGATTTGGAAGAGGAACTATATATGCAACAACCAGAGGGCTATGAGGTCAAAGGTAAAGAGCGAGATGGTGTGTAAACTTAAGAAGAGCTTATATTGCTTGAAACAAGCTCCACGTTAATGGTATAAGAAGTTTGATAGCTTCATGATGGAGCAAGGTTATATTAGATGTCATTTTGACCATTGCGTGTATACAAAGAAATTTGAGGATGGAATTTATATTATCTTGTGTTTGTATGTTGATGACATGTTGGTTGCAGGTAAAAACATGCAGGAAATAAAAGTACTCAAGAAACAACTAAGTCAATCCTTTGATATGAAGGATTTGGGGGTAGCCAGACAAATCCTTGGTATGAGGATAACTCAAGATAGGAAGGAATAGAATCGACTTTATCTCGGAAGAGTACATTAAGAAGGTATTGGATAGGTTTAACATGTAGAATGTTAAACCGGTTAAGAATCCTTTGGCGAGCCATTTTAAGTTATCAAAGGAGCAGTGTCCCAAGATAGAGCAGGAAAGAAACTAGATGTCCAAGGTACCTTACTCATCAGCAGTTGGCAGTTTGATGTATGCTATGGTGTGCACTAGGCCTGATATTGCCCATGCAGTGGGAGCTATGAGTATATTTATGAGTGATCGAGGTAAAGAGAATTGGCAAGCAGTAAAGTGGATCCTTCGGTATTTGAGAGGGACCATGGGGATATTTTTGTGCTACAGTGGATCAAACACCACTTTATGTTGTTATGTAGATTCATACATGGCTAGAGATGTAGACAAAAGGAGGAGCACGACAGGTTATATTTAAACTGTAGGTGGGACAGCAATGAGCTAGATTTCACGACTAAGCAAAGAGGAATGTAAGCTACATAGTGATATTCAAAGTGTTATACACCTAGCTAAGAACTCTGCTTTCCACTCCAGGATGAAGCATATACAGTTGAGATATCACTTCATCAGGACAGCTTTGGAGGAAGATAAGTTGAAGTTGGAGAAGATTCATACCAGTCAAAATCCTGCAGACATGATGACCAAGGTGGTCACAAGGGATAAACTAAAGCTATGTTCAGCTTTGGTTGGCCTTCACAGATGATAGTGAAGGGTTGAGAAGTTTGCTCAATTGAAATCAGTCTCCAAGTGGGAGATTGTTATGTTTGTGGAGCCTATTTTCATGTTAGAGTGTGGTACACCTTATATGTGTTACACTCAGGTAATTTTCTGGTGGTCTTGCTCGCGGTGAGAGGGTAGATGTAACATCCACATTTTAAGACACTAGAACAAGGGGAAAAAAATTACATACAACGTTCTTTGTTCTGAATTATGTAATTCAAAACACACGACCAAGTTTTAATAATTGTTCTTTGTCCAATTAATGTAATTTGGATCACACAATTACTTTTAAAACCAATGTTCTCTATTCACATATTTACAATATGGAACACACATTCATTGTCATTCAATCATATAACAGATACCATATGCTCAGTAAATGACTTGAAGAACTACCGATCTCCCATTTTATGTCTCGAGTTTTAGTGATCTCTCATTTCATGACTCGGCGATTTACCGATCCTTCATGTTAATCCATGCATTGTATACTAAGTATACTTGGTTCTCTTTACCGTTTCCGGTTATCAAAGTGTTCCATTTAAGAGGCCTATCTGAATATCTATTACCGATACTCATTTGAAATCCTGCTTCTTAAACTAGGTGATTAGGACAACGCAACCAGCAACTTGCGATACTTTGGCCAAATATTTTCACATGCTTTGCATGATCATATTCCTAGACATTATACACATCAATGGAATACGTCCTTTACCTCACTTCATCTATTATCTAGAATGGTCTTTTCTGACCTCTGTCAGTCCTCTCGTCCAAGGTTAAACTCTAACCCAAACTAGCAATATGAAAGAGTATAGGAAGACACTCACGGTGACTAAAGGTACGCAGACATACTATGTCGACCCTAGACGAGTACATGTGTCTAGTTACCTTTAGTCCTCTGGAGTCACCCCGTATACGTGGTCACATTCCTATCATCATCCAAGTAACTTGGTCCCAGCTTATGTAAACTTGATGATTCGATTCGGGAGGTGTTGTAACATGTCAGCTACAACATTGTGTTGTCATGAAGGCCCCACCTTCATGAAGACACCAGATTACAGCTGGCGTGTGCCAAGGTCCTACGGAATCCTCTCATCAAGGGATACACATCCAGCTATAAGTGTGATTAGATTATAATCTTAAGTATTTAAGATCAATTTTCAGCAACCGTGCTGATCTTCTAACCTCACTGTTTGTTACAGTTGCATAGCTAAGAGAGACTTATATTGTCTTTAAAGCTTAATATGCCTTTACTCCTCTTTACTAAAGGATTACTTAATTCCATCTTAGTTCCTTAATTTAAGCTTCGGACTAACAGTCCACTACAGCTTAACGTAGTAAGATCAACTTACTAAACTTAACCAAGTTTTATTTGCAACTGAATTTAAAATCTGGAATTTCATCTTATTAGACGCCATTTAAATGAGGCCTAATTCCAAATGAATGCATTCATTTATACACTTTAACCTTACTTCAATTAAGGTTTGATACGAGAAGATATGATTCCTCATACCAAATATCCTCTGGATCAAACATCTCAAGGATATTAACGAAATCATAGTACAAGATTCAATTGCCTCTTTTATTTATATTCAATAGCTTATATAACAGTTCCAAATATCGTTCGTTTAAGAATTCATATTCACTTAATTCTTTTCAATGTCAATGTAAATTCCATATTAACATCAATATGAATTATTTGTACATTTCAGCTTAAAATGGTATTCAAATAAAGAATAGATATTATGTCCTTTTTAAAATCTATCAACCATCATTTGAATAAATTCAAATTCAATGAATAAAATTTATAATCGCGATCTTATTCAAACAGTTTCAAAGTGATACAGCCATTAAAATATCACACCTTTCCTTGTATTCAATCCTTAATATTTAAAATCTATACAATTTACAAGTCCATACAACTAAACTTCGTTTATATCAAACAACATTACAACACATAAGGAAAGAAGAATGCAACTTCTTCTTTTCCCATTTCCTCATAGAGGAATAATAAACTATCAAATACGATCCATCCTTAGCTACTCAGAAGAAGCATCAGAAAACAACATGTCTTCATTTTTACTCAAGGAAACCATCTGCAAAATTTACTTGCACGGGTCAGTTCATCAAACTGAGCATATTAAGCACTTATCATTAAAATGAGGTGCTCTTAATTAACTGTCTCAATAAAAGAACCCTGCTTTTATGAAACGTTAAAAAAAATAGAGATGGACATTATCCATGAATTAAGTACTTGATAAGGATGAACAGCTTAACAACCCAATCCACTAATTACCATCACAATCAGACAAAAGAGATTTACTAACCTTTTCCCATATAATTACTACAAAAATTAATTTCCTCTAAATAGTTTCAGATTAAAACATCTGTAAGAACTAATACACGTATGTATATAATGTTGTTCTAATGTAATTGTTGTCAGTTCCATTTCCTCTTTAATAGTTGAAATTTCAAGAGATAAATTTTAATTAAGAATTCCAATAGAACTACTTCCCTTTCATACTACTCATTTAATTTCAAACAATCAAATGCAGAAGAGAAAAGTAGTCATTCACCATGAAAACACTGGTGTCATTTCTCAAAATTCAACAAACAACATAATACTTCTTTCAAATCAGAAAAGAAGGAAAACAACAATTAAATGTAGATGCTTACGCCTAAGGTAGTAAGAAATTCATTCAATATCAAATATAGAATTTCAACTATATAAGAGAAGAAATAATCATTACTTCAAATTATCCATCCAATATTCTCTTTCTTTTCATCACAACTGTACTGAATGATTTAAACAAGAAGTGATATCAATCAATGATAACACCAAAAGAGAAAGTAATTGAAGTCAATAATCGAATGAAAAGAAGGAGAATCATATTACCTCTTCCTCCTTAGCTGAATATCAACTATTCAGTGCCAACCTGTTCCCATAGGGTGATTTCCTCTAACAATTATAATTTAGTAATTAAAAACTTACTAACTACCATTCCAGAGAGTTTGCACAAAGATTCATTTGCATCTGGTCCGTAAGTATCAATATCAACGGCCCCTCTAAATAAAATCATTTCCTTTAATTTTTAACCCAACGAGACATTCTTGTCCAGATATCAACAAATAGAGTGTACAACAGACAACAATCATATTTTCATTATAATAATAAAGGATTCATTTTCCAAACACCAAGGAAGAATCCCAATTCTGATTAAATTTTAATGCAAGCAGCAAGAAGTTTAGACTGTGATTTGCATATATATATATACATGTTTGCTAAAAATAGTCATTCCCAGCTAGGTCTATAACAAATAAAAAAGTACAGCAAGCTATATGGCCATAATTTCACTTGTATTAAATATAGAACCCTTCTTTCCAACCGCAAGAACAAGATTTTACTCTGGTACGGTTCAAATCGAACACCATAAAAAGGTTCAGATAAGCAACTCTGTTATTTATGTATATACTTTTCAAAAAGATTCAAAGAAAGATAACAATAAACTCTACTCACTCATCAAATAACCAAGTTCAATGTTTAAATAATTTATTTTCCCCAACAACCAGTCACGGCCTTCATCCCACATGGAAATATTGAATCATTTTTAACCAGCAAGGGTAAGACAATGGAATGAATTCATTGTCCCGGTGAATCATATTCTATGCAATGTAAAGCAACTATGATAATAACTCACACAACAGTTTCATCAAGCATTATCATGATTTTTCCCAAAAATTTTACACGC
Organism: Taxus wallichiana var. yunnanensis; assembly: GCA_018340775.1. Classification (NCBI taxonomy): domain Eukaryota; kingdom Viridiplantae; phylum Streptophyta; class Pinopsida; order Cupressales; family Taxaceae; genus Taxus; species Taxus wallichiana. The sequence continues at coordinate 413,798,038 of CM031238.1, read as the reverse complement.
ACAGAACTCAGAAAACAATACTCACATAGCTGGTACATTCATCAACTCAAACCCATAATGGGTAATAGAAACGAATACCCATCACTGTCAAAACAAACTCATACAACAAGGATAGATTCATTTCATTTACTCCTTTTTGTAAAGAAATACCCAACACTGTCAAAATAAAAACTCATACAGCAAGGACAGATCTCATTCCATTTACTCTTTTTGTAAAGAAATACCCAACACTGTCAAAACAAAAACTCATACAGCAAGGACAGATCTCATTCCATTTACTCTTTTTGCAAAGAAATACCCAAATCGCATTCATCAAAAGAAAAACGACTCAACCCAGAAAATCACTTCAAACATATCAACAATTTCATTTAACTAAAACACCCAACATAAGAGCAGAGTTCTTTTAATGAAGACGCTTAAACAAGAGCAAAATGGTTTAAGGAGAAGAGCTCAACATGCCTGTAAAATTTCTCGTGGCTTGAAGAAAACGCGTGCCCACGCCCACAAGAGCTATTTTTCTCCACGGCGTCAACAACAAAGCTTTCTCAACAACCTCTTAACTCCCACGGACATCGAAAATAGTCATGGTTACTCCAAACAACAACAACAATAACTAGAATAATTGCAGGTTGAAAGAACCATGAAAGAAATGCAGAGCAAAACTCAAAACCTGAATGAACACAATAACCACCAAAATTTCCTCTATCCCCTTTCCAAGGCGAGCTGGTCACCAAGACCAAGACCATTAATGCATTGAATGCATTGCTTTTTCTTAATTTCCACGCCACCACCGACTCAGGTTTGGCGAGTTTCATTTTTAAAAATTTTGCATGCAATTTCCTTCTTAGCTACATAGCTAGTTGGATATCTCCAACTTTTCATGTTCCCGCCAAACTTGGCGTTGAAAACTACTGCAAGGACATCATTTACTGTCCTTATTAAATTTCTAACCTTCCCTTCTTATCCACTTCATCAACATGGGTCCATAGGTCCCCTCCTTAGGTTAGCAATAGTTTAGGTTGCATTGTCCATAGTTAGGTATTCACCAAGGTCGCAAATCATTAGGATTTGCAATATTTTAAATTCCTTTTAATTTATCAAACCCTCCTAGGATAGTTGTTAGGTCATAGGTTAGGACTTAACCCCGTAGTGTTTTAGTTAATAGGTTCCTTAGTAAGTTTTACAACTTACGTTCATATTCAGCATATGCAGGACATTTGTTCCATGCCCGACATACCTATACCTTGTTTTCTTGCACCAACACTCTTATTGTCTTACGTTGTCCGCGTTACAATTTGTATGTAGTTCATAAATCAAACCTTTTCCATTGGCATCAAGGTACCGAGATATTTATACCTGTAACCAGGTTCTGTAACATTTATAACAACCTTCAGTCTGGTTTCAGACTTCATTCCATTTAGAAGTAAATCGACAAAGCGATCATAAGGAAGGCCACAGCATACCTTGGATCAATGGAATTGATTCAAGGTGTGTTGTCAATCAACAATAAGAGTTCATCAAACATAAAAACAAGTCTGTTGTCTCACACTTGCAAAACACAAGTTATAATAACCTCCATCCCAAGTAAACAAATTACAGTAAACAAGGGTCCAGATTAGTAACACATTCTTTTTAAGATTAAAAGATATATCTTAACATAATTATCCTCATTTCCACGATTCTGACATCATGAAAAGAGGTTATCATAATAGCTTCTAAAAATCAAGACGTTACAATCAAAGGGGATTCGGCGAAGCCCCAAGCAAATTTTCATGGGTGGTTTATTAACCCATGGGTAATGGGTAACCGTTATGGGTTGTTTTGGGGCCATGGTTTTTTGTACCCATTGTTTTGATACCCACGCTTTTTGCCCATGTTTTTGATACCCACAGTTTTTTCCTATGGTTTTGATACCTGACGCTTTGTATCAAACTCGCTTAAGCAATTGTCTATTTATATGGTCTTATGCATATGATACGAGACATGAAAATGTATTGCGATGTGTTTTGAATTTGGGTGTGAATTTCAGAGAGTTTGTTGAGCATAGCTCCAAACGGATTTGGGTATTGTATTGAGAGAGTGGAGGCTTGTAATAAGATTTGAGCAAGTGATTCTTGGTGGACATAGCCCAAATTGGGTGAACCACGTTAAATCTTGTCTCTTTGTGTTGTGTTATTTATTCTCGCACTTTTATTTGAGATCGTAATATTTTTGCATATTATTTTCTCTTTATTGCGATTACTGTAAGGGATTATTCCGCATATTTTATCTCTTATTTCCTAACATTTCTATGGGAAAAAAACTCGATGAAAGAGGATGGAACAAACTCATCAAGATATTTCATAAGAATTTTCCTATTGGAAAGGCTCCTTACTCTCTCAAGCTAGGAAGGCTCAACTTCTTTAGATTAGCTTGTAAAGTATTCGATGTATCACATGTCTATTTTTATTCTTCTAAGATGAGTCGAGAAATCCATTAAAGGAATTTAGAAATGGATCCTTTGGACTGGTTCTAAGGATAAAAATAGAATCCCTTTGGTTTCTTGGGAAAAGGTAACCCAACCCAAGGGCAAAGGTGTCTTGGGTCTAAAGAATATCAGTTTATGAACCACACCCTCATAGCTAAGGTGGGGTGGAGGCTTCACAAAGAGGAAGGCATCTGGGTGAGAATTTTGAAAGTGAAATATTTGTTTCCCTTTGGTGGAATGATGGATTTCTTCAGTGACATGGTGTTCCTAAGAGGATCTATATTTTGGAACAACTTGTGTCAAACTAGAAAATTGTTAATTAAGGGGTGAAAATGGAACCTTGGAGATGGATCTAAAATCAAATTTTGGGAGGATCCTTGGGTGGAGGATGTTGCCCTCAATTTGAATAGCCCATGGAGTGAGCTTTGGCATTTCTTCTCTATCAAGCAAGGAGTTTTGTTTGCAATTCTTGGGATGAGGACAAGAGATGGTTCCCTATCCTCCCCCTCATTTCTATCATGGGGATATTCAACCCTTTCATGAGTTAAACAAGAAACTCAAGGATCTACATATTCTACCTAACAGAATCCAAGATGAGATAATTTGGAGACTTACAGACACAAGGGATTACAAAGTCAAATCTAGATATTTGTTAAACTTTGAACATTTGGAATCAAATATCATATGGAGGAAGGTTTGGAATAAGCATCTTATCCCCAAGATCAACATTTTTTCTGGGAATTCATCAAAGGTAAGATCCTTACTATGGATAGACTCAGACATAGGGGAATGATCATCATAAACAGATGTGGGTTATGTAAGGACAATGAAGAATCCATCAAGCACCTATTTCTGGAATTTCCCTTCTCTTTTCAAGTCTTTACCAAGATCCTTTGCATCTTCAAAGTGTATTTGGTCCTTCTAAGAGATGTGGCCCTCTTACCTGAGTAGTGGAACTTTAATTTTCATAATGACATGGTTAAAAAAATGTGGAAGTTAGCCCTACCTCATGTCTTGTGGGGAATCTAGATTGAACGCAACAATAGGATTTTCAAGAACCAAGCGATTAGACCGATTAAGGTGGTTGATAAAGTGAAATGGAATCTAAATGATAATTCTTAGATACTTAAACCAAAATAGATCAAAGTTTTTCCAGAGTAGGAAAAGGATATACTTATAAATTTGGATGTTGAACCCACCAGCACCATTAAGGAAAGCTTGAATCATAATATCAAATGGACTAAACTGCGTGAGATAGTAGACGTAAGCTTAACTTTGATGAATCAGCCCATGTGAATGATAAGCGGTTGGAGGAGGGGTTCTTGTTCATTATCATAGCAAAAAATGCATTGGAGCCTATGCAGGCCATTGGAAATCAATCGAACAATGTGGCTGAGGCCAGAGCTATGCTTTGGGGTGTTAGATTATGTCATGACTTAGGGATAAATAATATGATTATTAAAGGTGATTCAATGTGTGTCATAAATTCCCTCAAGGATAGTAGAAAATATGGATGGAAGATAAATAATTTGATTATGGAAGATGAATAATTTGATTATTTATATGGTCTTATGCATATGATACGAGACATGCAAATGTATTGCGAGATGTGTTTTGAATTTGGGTGTGAATTACAGTAGAGTTTGTTGAGCATAGCTCCAAACAGATTTGGGTATTGTATTGAGAGAGTGAGGCTTGTAATAAGATTTGAGCAAGTGATTCTTAGTGGACATAGCCCAAATTGGGTGAACCATGTTAAATCTTGTCTCTTTGTGTTGTGTTATTTATTCTACACTTTTATTTGAGATCTGTAATATTTTTTGCATATTAGTTTCTACTGTTGTGATTCTGTAAGGGATTATTCTGCATATTTTATCTCTTATTTCCTAACATCTCTATGGGAAAAAAACTCGATGAAAGAGGATGGAACAAACTCATCAAGAGATTTCATAAGAATTTTCCTATTGGAAAGGCTCCTTACTCTCTCAAGCTAGGAAGGCTCAACTTCTTTAGATTAGCTTGTAAAGTATTCTGATGTATCACATGTCCATTTTTATTCTTCTAAGATGAGTCGAGAAAGCCATTAAAGGAATTTAGAAATGGTTCCTTTGGATTGGTTCGAGGATAAAAATAGAATCCCTTTGGTTTCTTGGGAAAAGGTAACCCAACCCAAGGACAAAGGTGTCTTGGGTCTAAAGAATATCTAGTTTACGAACCACACCCTCATAGCTAAGGTGGGGTGGAGGCTTCACAAAGAGGAAGGCATCTGGGTGAGAATTTTGAAAGTGAAATATTTGTTTCCCTTTGGTGGAATGATGTATTTCTTCAGTGACATGGTGTTCCTAAGAGAATATATATTCTAGAACAACCTGTGTCAAACTACAAAATTGTTAATTAAGCGGTGAAAATGGAACCTTTAATATGGATTTAAAATCAAATTTTGGGAGGATCCTTGGATGGAGGATGTTGCCCTCAATTTGAATAGCATGTGGAGTGAGCTTTGGCATTTCTTCTCTATCAAGCAAGGAGTTTTGTTTGCAATTACTGGGATGAGGACAAGAGATGGTTCCCTATCCTCCCCCTCCTTTCTATCATGGGGATATTCAACCCTTTCATGAGTTAAACAAGAAACTCAAGGATCTACATATTCTGCCTAACATAATCCAAGATGAGATAATTTGGAGACTTACAGACACAAGGGATTACAAATTCAAATCTAGATATTTGTTAAACTTTGAACATTTGGAATCAAATATCATATGGAGGAAGGTTTGGAATAAGCATCTTATCCCCAAGATCAATATTTTTTCTAGGAATTCATCAAAGGTAAGATCCTTATTGTGGATAGACTCACACATAGGGGAATGATCATCATAAACATATGTGGGTTATGTAAGGACAATGAAGAATCCATCAGGAACCTATTTCTAGAATTTCCCTTCTCTTTTCAAGTCTTTACCAAGATCCTTTGCATCTTCAAAGTATATTTGGTCCTTATAGGAGATGTGGCCCTCTTACTTGTGTAGTGGAGCTTTAATTTTCATAATGACATGGTTAAAAAAATGTGGAAGTTGGCCTGCCTCATGTCTTGTGGGGAATCTAGATTGAATGCAACAATAGGATTTTCAAGAACCAAGCAGTTAGACCGATTAAGGTGGTTGATAAAGTGAAATGGAATCTAAATGATAATTCTCAGATTCTTAAACCCAAATAGGTCAAATTTTTTCCAGAGTAGGAAAAGGATATACTTATAAATTTGGATGTTGAACCCACCAGCACCATTAAGGAAATATTGAATCATAATATCAAATGGACTAAACTGTCGATAGTGGATGTAAGCTTAACTTTGATGAATCAACTCATGTGAATGATAAGCGGTTGGAGGAGGGGTTCTTGTTCATTATCATAGCAAAAAAATGCATTGGAGCCTATGCAGGCCCCATTGGAAATCAATCGAACAAGGTGGTTGAGGCCAGAGCTATGCTTTGGGGTGTTAGATTATGTTGTGACTTAGGGATAAATAATATGATTATTGAAGGTGATTCAATGTGTGTCATAAATGCCCTCAAGGATAGTAGAAAATGTGGATGGAAGATAAATAATTTGATTATGGAGGCACGTGTCATTCTTGCATCATTTGATCAAGTGGTCATTCAACACACTTACCAGGGAAATAAACCGGCGGATGCATTGGCCAAAAAGGTACTTGTCATGGTGGAATTGGAGATGTGGATTAGGACACGTACTCCCTGGGGTCATGTTAACAAGATCATTAATGAAGACAAATGTAGGAGGTAGTGTTATGATGATACCCCTAGCTCACACGCTTGGGTCTTCGAAAGGACTTCTCTTTTTGGAATACTAGCCTTGTCAATTTCATTTGCTTTTTCTCAATTTCATCCAAATTATTTCTCGACCTGCAAAACTGATCATACTTCAAGGCTTCATGGGGGAGACAGGGTGAGAATGGAGCCTTATACCTTTCTTCACCTCAAAAATGACACAATTTTGTGGAAGATGTTGCATAAAGGTGGTTTTACCAGTTCATCTGTTGGATTAAAGGTAACGACCCTTCCCTATATGTTGATTTTTTGATTTCCTAGATTGATGGTGGTTTTGTTTTTAGAGGGGTTCAAATTGATGTTTCTAAGAATGTAATTGCTGAGATTACTGGGTTAAAAATTGAAGGCCTAAAAAATTTAAAGACAAAACCCGGAAAAAACATGAAATTGCTACCTTTTTTTAAGTTGGGGAAAACATTATAGCTTATGATGATGGAATTTCTCACACCTGTCTGCAGATAGGTGGGATGATGTTTTCCTAGTTATTATGAAGTATCTGACCCTCAAAGGAAAATTTCAAAAAATCTTTACTCACCATTTGTCTATCCTCAATTTTTTCCAATCTCGGGACCAGACTATGAGTCTTGCTTATTTTCTCTATCGGTCGCTTCTCTCGACCATTGAGGATTTTAAGAAAGAAAAGGTAGATATCCCCCTCCACCAGGGTCTCATTCTTCTCATGGTTCAAAGAGGAAAACCCGCCATCCCTAGTCAAGTCAATGACCAAGATTCTGATCAGAAAACCCTTGCTTCCCGCCTCAATAAAATTAGGAAAAAGAATCTATTGATCCTAATAAGGGTATTGCAGATGCCTTGTGTAATCTCAAAAAAGGGATTAGGAATTTGGGTGAAATTTCTACTAAAAGGGACCAGAACTTCTTTGACTGGGAGGCTAGACTAATGAGGTTTGATTCCTATGCTTGACACCATTCTCACCATCAACAAAAACCTCATACAAGAGCTAAAATATTTCCACCAAAGGATTGATACTCAAAACAAAACCATTAGGGGTATCCAAGCTGATTATGTAATACAAGAGCAAGTGGATTTCCTTACTACAGGATCGGAGTTACTGCGAGGAGGAAAAAACAAAATGAATCTTATGTTGAGTTCTTCTGACAGTGAGGAGTCGGATACGGTGATAGATAGCGTATGGTTGCAGAGTCGAATCATGGAAAGGATCAGGAGGAAGAGTAGGTTAAGACCTAGACTGAGAAAAAGGAAGTCAATCACCCAAAAAGGGTCATCATCAAGGTGGTTGGCAGGAGAGATGGTGGTCCAAGTACTAGAACCCGTAGCAGGGCTACGAAGAACTAATTGTGAACATGTTATTGCCCTTTTATTTTTGTTTTCTTATCTTGGCATGTTTGTCTGAAAGGGACTACAAAAAAATTATTTTAATATGCAGACTTCTATAGTTTGGCCCGTTTTTGTGGGAGCTTATGATCAAATGGTTTTACTCTACTTCCTTGGCTATTATATAGTTTTTGTTTATAAACTTGCTTCTCTATGTATGGGGTTTTTTTGGTCCTGGTTCAAAACAAAAAAAAAATATCTTATCTAAAAAACATAATTTTCAAAAAACAAAATCACACTTACTAGCTCGGTTGTCATAAGTGACGCCAAAGTTGTTGTCGCCATCTCAAATTGACTCAATCGAGATTCTCTCACTTAAGGCATCTTTACACACCCAGAGCTCAAAATCACACTCGTGCAATAATAAAATGACTTACATATTCACTTTTTCATATTACTATTTATAGTAACTTTTGATTACCTACTGCGTTATAGTCATTATTTACACCTATCCTTCAAACTAATCAACATCACATGGTTTCAATCATATCTGGAGCATCCCTACTCGATTCCTATCTCATTTATGTCATTCTCTTCAAAAAATAGCCTACTATCATATTATACGCATTCCACAAACACTATATTCCTCCTTGACATCATTTTAACTTGATATACACACACTTTTGTGATACCTATCATATATTCACTATTACATCATTACACGATTACTTTCAGCTTAGCATTCATTCTCATCATCACTCCCCTTTCATTGAAAGGGGGCATAAAATGGGGGATCACATAATCCCTCTCACACCATTATATGATCATTTTACATTTTCTGACTTCTCATTATCAAACATTTACTCCTACATCTCGTGACATTTCACACCACTTTCTAGTGATCCTCCCTAATGACCTAATCTGGGGGCAAAAAGAGTAAAATATCTCCATGAGTAATCAATCAATCAATCATGCACATTCAAATCTGAAAAACAAAAACCTTCTACTATTCGAAATATCATCAATCAATCAACACAACACAACAAATGTATCCTCCCATATGACCTAACTTGGGAATTACATCACCACTTTCCTAGATGACCTAACATGGGAAGTTATTCTACATTTTCTACCACTTCCAGATGACCTAACATGGAATCCATCTCATATACATTGTGATGACACCCCTGGAGTGGGGGAAATGAGACATCATTACCTTTCCTATACTGCTCCTATATGGGTTATTCACGTTTGATCAAAATAAAGCAAAATGGATCCAAATGAACAAAATCTGGTCTTTGCCCATTTGCAATGGCTAGACCTTTTGAGGATGTAGTTAAAGTTGGAGAGTAAAACTAAACCTCTCTCCCTACACTCTTCCTTTGGCAGGACACCCAAATCCTCAATTTTTCACACACACAAAATCGGGTTGGGAACTGATCACTCCCTACCCCAACACATCTCCATCAGTGAAAAAATAAAAATATCCAATCACTCAATATCAAAATCATAAATCTCGCTTAGTGATCCTCATAATTGTCCCATGTCTCTCGTTACATCGCATGGATTAACATGCTAATCCATGGTTCACCATGTTATATGTTTGTATTTTGCATTTACTTCACGTAACATGGTATTCTTCTAGACTTCTCACAGGTATGTTCCTTACTTCCTTTACAGTACTTGAATTTCATTCAAATAACATAAAGGGGGTGAATGTAGAAGCAAATACACACACTTAAAACTATTTACCATACCACCAAGTATGTTATTTTATATATGGATCTTGTGTAAGAAAAGTATTCATTGGTGACCCATTCCTCGGTCAATCTTCTTGTTGTGTTGGTTTCTATTGCTTGTATCTTTCACATTTTTCACTCATACACCCAATCCTGGTCATATCATAGGGATCTCTATCGAGTTAGTTTCCACTCATTTTTCATCATTTGTTTCTAGACATTAGCGCCTAGGTGCTCCTATCCATCCCAGGTGCCTCGTGCCCTCTTTATGTTGGATCATATTTTTGACATTTGAGTTTTGTCTTTTTGGTTCCCCCACTCTTATCCTAAGGTACTATTCGGCATGTTAGGTCATTAGTGTTGAAATTAAAGCAAGAGATCCCTATATAAACATAACATAGATACCATAATACGAGTGGGAAATTTCTATCAAGGTCTATCTATCTACGTATCAAATGGGACTGTATTTTGGGGTCATTATTATGCATACACACTACATAGGAAGGGGATTTCATTCTATTCCATGCACACATTTGCATTTTATCTAACTACCACTCATTATCTTGGTGCCTTTAGTGTGAGGGAAACCTAGGAGCAACTATTGCACACAAAATCACATATAAATACATTGGGTCTGATATTTAGTGTAGCGCTTAGTCATAAGTACAATTATTGATAGTTGAGGACAGTCAGACCCCACATTTTACATCTTTCTTTTTAAGGATTTGATGTTTTTAGGGTTTTACAGGATGATATTTTTGTAGAGTTTTTACATGTACCTTAGTGATCCAAGTGCAATATACAGGAGAACAAAGGTGAAAAAGTGTGAAACCCTAGCAACAATATCATAACCAAGTTTTGACCTTTTCTACGAGACTCTAGCACCCCCATGAGGGTCTTGGGCACCCATAGCGCTCATGTTCTTTCCGGTACCCATGTCTAAGCATTTCCACCTCTACATTTTTTTGAGGTTTGTTATAATGGTATGCATTTATATTTCATCACATTCTTCATCCCAAACACAATTTGGGATAAGAAAAATCAGGTAAGTTCCCTATCTCTTCCATTTTTTCAAATTAAGATTGGATAAATTGCCTAGCGTATATATTTCATTGTATGTCATTTATAGCAAACATTGCTTTCAGATTTTAATAAAATAAATCCATATTTTATTAAATCAAAGGGTAACCTCAACCATGATCTTCAAGCACTAAAGGGTGCCCTTAACCATGATATTCAATCATTGAAGGAAGATTTTGACAATATCTTGAACTCAATAAAGGGTGAAACGAAGGCATATTTTGAATCATTAAAGAAGGGTTTGATGTTCATTACTTCAATCATGAAGAATGTCATGAATTCCCATTTAAGTCATATGGGTTCCTAGAGTAATGCAAACTTAGATTCAAATCACACCAATCAAGGTTGATCATCTACACAACTTGGTAGATTTTCCAATCAATGATAGAACATGATTCCAAAAGTGGAAATTTGCAAGTTCAATGGGAATGATCTAATTGCTTGGATCGACCAAGTGGATAATTTTATTTATTTGCATCAAGTCCTATGTGGATAGAATATTATATTGAAATCCTTGTGTATGTAACCATAAAAAATAATTTGGTATAGATGGATGTACAAGAAAAATAAAAATAGAGGTCTCCCTATTGCTTGGTCTATGTTTGTTGATGAGCTCCAAACACACTATAGTAATAGTGTTACACATAACTATTTCATCCATATAGAAAAGCTATGACAAAAAGGAAAATAGAGGATTATATCTCCCGGTTCCTAAATCTATCCATATGTGTGGATGACATCTTAGAGGATTGTATAAACAATATGTTCTTGGGTGGAATCAAGGATAACATCCAACTTGATATTCACCTTCTTAATCTATGTTTGATATTAGAATCCATGATATTTTTCATAGTGTGGAGGAAATATATCTGGTAAAATGGAGGGGTCTAACTATTCATAAGGATTGCACGATTCTAGCACAATATTTTCCCCAACCGACATGATTGACCCCTCAACAAATTGAAGAGAAATAGGAAAAAGGTCCATATTATAATTATGATAGTAAGTAGAGAAAGGTGTTAAATCACAAATAATGGGCTATTGAGTTCGAGCTTGGAGAATGGACTCTAGGGTAGAACTCAGTGATGTGAATGAACTCTAGACCGAGCCAAGTTGGTATGACGATAATTAGAGTTTGGTGTTGGTTGATTATGTGTCGAGATGGCGAGTTATTCACCGAGCTATATGGAAGATCATGTTTTGGAAGTAATGTCGAGCAGGTGGATACGTTCTTCACCGGATTAGAATTAAGACATTCGTAGGTCAGGCGGAAGATATTACATAGCAAATTCGAGTTACAAGGAAAAGAATCTCGTAAGGTGAGCTACAAAGTTCAAATGGTAAAATCTTGGCACATTGATAAAAGAATGACTTGAGGATGACTATCCATAGCTCGATGAGTTGAAAGTATTTGAAATCAATTGTGTTCTTGGCGAGGAATTGGAGGTCTAATGGTCAGTGGAGAAACTTGAGCCAAGCTCATAGTTTGGTCGGCAATTCACAGGTAAGAAGATTTGAAGGGCCAACGTGAGCTCGTAAAAAGCCGTGATAGGCATAACCACAAGACTGTTCTGAAGTGTCAATGGTAGGAATTTAGACTGAGTTACTATCGATTAATTCTGCGAACAATCAAGTAATCGGTTATGTGGTAAGGATTCGAGGTGTGAAACTCAGAATTCAATTCTGTAATGAAGAATGGAACCGAGCCGGTAAGACTATCAAAGGGGGTCACCATGCATCACAAACAAGTACTCGTTGGTAAAAAAATTCTAGCAATCTCACAATGAATAGATGAGTTTATCAGGCTCACATCGAAAGGTCGAGCTAGATTATTAGGCAACAAAGCCGAAGGAAAAGAATGTGGGATTATACTCTGCATAAATGCACGAAATGTAAATAGCTTGGGAGAAACTGAGTCAATTCTGAGTTGAGGCGTTCGGAGCTCAAACGAGGATGCAAGTGAAGTGGCTTGGAGAGCTCGAATTATCAAGCTAAAGTGAATGGAAATTATGTAGAATCGAGTTGGATATTTTAAATTCAATTGTGGAAGGCTCGTCGCCAAGGAAATAGAGTGACTCGTGCATAAATAGTTGTTCACTAAGGGTGAACCTGCGTGATGGATAGGCTCATCGACGTATAGCAAGGTGGCTCGCTCGTCCAAGTTTTGTCCTAGAGTTGGCTGAGTGAATACACAGTGCCATGCATGGATGGGGAAATAGTTGAAAGATAAGATTTCATCAGTGAGAGCCATATTGGCTCTGATGTGGTGATGAAATATAAATGCCAAGTTGGCCTGGTGAACCGATCCATCAAGAAATTGCACAAGTCATGGAAAATTTACTCAATGTCTGTGATGAATAACTCAGGCGCTAAGCTAGGAAACAATAAGATTCGAGGACTGAGTAATGTGTCAGGAGGTGTGAATGCATCGTCGAAGGGGTATGAAGTTCGAATCACAAATTTATCTCATCAGGAGAGGTCTAAGACAAAGCCAAGTTTGGTTAGGCAGAAATGAGAGAGCTCGAAGTTGGGGGAAATATTGCAGGAGAAGCCTACAGAGAATCCTGAGTTGGGTAATTCGATGGCAAGCCCAAAATGTGTTCCGCGCTAGGGGAGTTCTGAGAGCCCACAGCCAATGGGAAAGATGGGACAATTCAGACAAGGCACGTTTGGAAACGTTTTAGCCTGTTGCCAGTAAGGTGAGCGGAAAGGATGTATAAACCTGCTCTAAGGCATAAATAAGGAAATTCAGGCGGCCATTTCTAGGTGGAAATGTTTAGATGGCAAGCCAACATAAGAATTTCGTGTATGGGAGATTTAGGCGAGTATTGTTGAGATCAGGATTTTTAAAGTGGCAGGCCAAGCTGGAAATTCCACAGTCAGAGCATTGACGTGTGGAGCCCGAGTCTGTTGTTGAATCCTCATGTGAGATGTTGGGTGAGTCACAACACGACGGAGCAGTTAGTAGAAACGTGCTCATGAATATAACAGGGGTCGAGTTGATAGGTAAGTTAGTACAATAAGACGATTCAAAACATAGGTGACTGGTTGTGCATCGAGTTAAGGGGAAGAGCCCGAGTCTTCTGGCTAAGGAATCAGGAGACCCAGTCGAGGCATCGAGCTTTCAATGCAATGAGATACGGGGAGTTTGGCGGCTAGAGTATGGGATCTTGATTCAAGGCGCCTCGGCAAAGTGGAAATAGATACGCTCAATTGGTTCAAACTCACAGTGTTCACACTTGAAGAGCGTGAACATAACTAGATAAGGATTCATGGGTGACATGGAAGTCACAATACATCAAAATGAATGCATGCAGATGATTCATTTGGAGGTAAATCCAAGTCGAGCCATAGAATGGGTGAGAGCATGGTGGTTGGCTTGGTGACGTGTCAACGTGAAGTGACTTTCAAGAACTCAAGCGAGCAATAATGATTGAGTCGCTCACTCGGAAATGAGCTCATGAAAAGAACTCAGATGGCTGAGTCATGGGTGTTTGAGCCAAGTCACAGAGAATGTGAAGATCTCAAAATAGGCTTCGCTTAGCGTTGAGTTCATGGATAGTCGGAAACACACAAGAGTTTGACTTGGAAAGTAAAATGATGAGGTGGCCAATGTGGAGAGGTCATCGTGTTCAAATGAAGAATAAACTCTTCTATCAACACGGTGATTTGGCAAGCAAGCCAACCACCGAGTTGGCATTTCTTACAAACGGTAGGCCCCTTGAAGCATAAACCGACCCTAAGGGGGTTCACACAAAACAAAAAAAAAAATTAATTTATATTGAAATATTTTAATAAAATAAAAATTTATTATTAAAATATTATTTTAATTAATGATGGATAAGTTCAAACTTTGCATTTATGAGACATGATGGAATGTTCCTAAAGTGGTTCAATTAATGATGTAATTAATGTAGGCCATCATGTGCTACATTTTAGGCCAAGAATTTATGATTTCTCCTCTCTTCTCTCATAGGGATTTTCTATAAATGTAAAGGAGGAACTCATTCCAGGGGTGACAGAGATAGACATTTTTCACATTTTTCAAGAATCTTCTCTCTTCTCGCAAGCTATTTGGTCATGTATTGGGAACTTTCAAGGCTATCTTCCATAATTATAGTGGCAAATGTTTCCTCTTATGAATGTAATGATGCATTGTTCATGTGATTGAAGTAATAAAAGTGTGTGTTTTGTAACTCTTATTAGTCATTTCATCATTTTATCTACTTCATTGTTCCTTTATCATGCTTGCAGTGAACTATGCAAATTCAAGTTTCCATTATAGATTCTTAGAGTTTTGTGCTTATCTAGTAGTGGAGTTTTTATGTTGTTGGGTTGTGATGTTTGTTCATCCTTCCCAATTTCATCCTTCTTCACTAGAAGACTGAAAACTTGTTTGTTTGGTTGGGGTTTAACAAGGGAACACATGTTTCATAGTCTGTGGTATTTTGATTTCCCTCTCTATGTTGCAGTAGGTGAAGTTGGCATGTGGTGTATTTGTTCAGACTTTTCAAATCAACCCTTCTTAGTTTCGGAAATCATAAATTTTTCTAGCAATACCCTCTCTTAGTGCATCACCACTTCTAGTATAGGTTATATTTCTCAAAAATCTCTCTCCCTTAACCCCATAAAAATGTTAGCATAGGTCTAGTTAGATGTTTTATTGCATTAGAAGTAGTGTTTTGTTTAGTTTAGGAAAAATAATTATGCCTTCTTCGGAGGTTGACCTTGAGCCCAAGTCTCACGGCTTGAGAGGTGATCCCATCTTACCCAATCACACCAAATGCCCTACCCATTAACCGGCTATTCGGAGGGTGCAGTGATTTGGTGATAACAGTTTTGGCATGTCCGATGGGACAAGAGTTGGTACTTCTCTTCATACTTACATGAATCAAGTACCTCAAGCGACCCCATATCTATGGATTTCATATCTCGGTGTGTTAACATATGCGAAGAATTTATACAAGAGATTCTGTGAGATGAGAAGGAAATTATCCACATATCAAGTTTTCCTTTTCTCCTCAAAGGAGAAGGAAAAGAGTAATTTCAACATCACCAGTTGTAGCATCACCTCATAGGGCTCCTTATAGAATGTTTCTTCAATCTAGGAACAATCAACCTCTCGCAGTATGGCATCCCCTACAAGGAAGCAATTTTTCCTCCTTTCAATGCAAGCAATCCTCTTCAGTTGGCTCAACGTGATCCTATACCTACAGTGCGGCACTCAAAAAAATTCCTTTTACACAAGGGAAACTCATATTACTTCGGTGGAACATATTCTTTATGTAGCCAGAATTTGTGCAGTACATAATATTCTAGAAGACAATGTTGCAGTTAGAATCCTTGCCATTTCCTTCAAGGGAAAATCAATTTAATGGTTTTGTGGGTTATAAGTTAGTACTATAACCACTTGGGACATGTTGGGAGAGAAGATCTGTAAATAGTTTGAAGACAAGAGTGACCACCTGTCACTCATGGAACAACTCACTACCATAAAGAGATCTCCTTAAGAATACATGAGTGATTTCAACTTCTGATTCCACAAAACTTGGAATAGAATTCTGGAACTCATAAAACCTTCTCCCAATAATGCATTCTTGTATTATTTACAAGCCTTGAATAGTGATGTAGCAGTTATGATTCATTCCATGGGAGGGACTACACTACTACGATGCCTACGAAGTTGTAATAAGAGCCAAGAATTATTTGATCCAAGTAGGGAAGATTGCACCTAGACCTCCCATGCCTTTGTTGAAATTTCAAGTAATCAGCCAACCATTTCCCATGTTCCATCAACTTCTAGCCAACTTGATTGTAGCTACGCCATTTATGTCTCCACCCTCCCCTTGATAGATCTAGTTGAGGTCAAGTCACTACTGCAAACTTTTGGGAATGAACTCGTAGCACTCAAGAGGAAACAATCTCAATATGCTTGTCCTTACCAATCCTAGAATCAATAGTACCAAGCTACATGTCCACTATTTCAAGGAAATAATCAATCACAAAATCAAGTTGCAAATCAAGTTGTAAACATCAAGCCTCTAAAATTTAGGAATCCCATTGTTGCTAGATTTTCTAGAGCCATTGTACCTATCCAGAATAATCTAGTTCAAGACTACGAATGGTGTTATCCTTTTTCTCAACCCCACAATAAAAATCTTTACCTCAAAGGATTTATTAGCTGGGCCCTTATGGTTCAAAGCATATCTGCTTCACCAGAGTCAACATAAAGATCATCTACGTAGGAAACAGTAGATCAACTGCAGGCCCTTAAAGAAACCACGTTGCTAAATTGGAAAGTAAAAGATTTTTGCGGGTTGAATATAGATTCTTCAGCAGTTTCAGCAAACACTCATTCCAAAAATAGAACAATGGAATCTCAAACTTCAAAATTTGATCAACCATCCACATCATAACCTTGGCCACAAGCTGCGGTTGATAAAGATGTGGGAAAGAAACTGCTAAAGATGCAAACTAGTCAAGATGCAAGAAAAGAAGGTTCTTCAAGCATCACAATACCCAATAAGCACTTTCCAAAAGAGGATTCTAACACCCAAAGAAATTTCAAAAGCAGTAGGATCAATCCCTTTCAGTATTGTAGAACAGATGAAGAAGACCAACTTGAATGTTACCATGTGGGACGCACTCTCAATTCCTTCTCAAATAAACCTATTGAAAGAGGCTCTGAAAATTTTTGGTACAACCGAAGGATCATCATGTCATGAGATAGAAACTACTACAAGTTTGTGTCAACTGAAATGGAAATGTATTCCTAAGGTAAACAAACCACCACCATTTTATATTTCCTTGATCATTGGTGATCATTTAGTACACAATTGCATGATCGATTTTGGTGCTAGCAGCTAATTCATGCCCAAGAAAATTACAAACATGGTAGGAATCCAATATACACCATCCTCCAAAGGATTTATTCAGTTGGATAGCACAGCAGTTCAAATCCTTTGATTTATCAAAGGAATTCAGCTTACTATCCATGCATGCCCTAGCTTGTCATTCACACAAGAAATATCGGTCATCAATCTCCCTCCTCTCTTTGCGATTTGATATTTCACTATCAAGATAGTTACTGTTAGCTGATTGGTCACATAAAATCCTTAGGATTTGATACGGAACTAAAGTGACTATAAGTGAAAACCAATTTGTCATAATCATGTGCAGCCCTATACCGCTAGTCCTATAAATGGCAATCATACCATCCATGATTGAGAGGAAGAAGTTTTGATCAGGAACCAACCACTCTTGTGAAAGAAGTCCCTGATACTGTGTTGTATGAGGTAAGTTTAGATCATTAGTATGATCCCTATGTTGAGGCATTAGCAGAAGAAGAAGTTGGTTTGTTGTTTTTAGAAGAGATGGGGTTGGGTACATATTGTATCCACGAAGAAGGTGTGATCATACCACAACTTGTTAAGACCCAAAATAGATCTAAAGGACTTTGGAAACTATGTTTTTGTGGTTCAAGAAGTAAAAATGGGGTAGGTGTTGGTGTCGTATTAATTTCTTTAGAAGGAGACAAGTACTTCTTATCTTTTTATCGATTGATTCTTGCACCAACAACATTACTAAATATGAAGCTGTTGTGCAAGGAATTCAGTTGGCTCAAAAGAAGGGAATCAAATCTTTGACTATTTTTGGTGACAGTTAATTGGGTGTACGTCAAGTAAGAGCACGTAGCATATCCAAAAATGATTTTTAAGATCTTAAAAGAACCGAGTTTGGGATTTGATTGAATATTTTGAAGCTTTCGGTATCCATGTGATTCATAGAAATTAAAATCAAGATGCTTAATAGGCTTGCTACAGTTGGCTCACAATATGATGTACCCATTGATATCATGAAAGAAGAGAAACAACCTGGTTAAAATCATCATTCAACCTTGTAGTTCTTAATAATGCAAGTAATTGGCAAGTTTTTGACAATGATAAACAAATCATTCTTTTCCTACAAGAAGAAGAAGAGTTCATTGCAAAGAATCAAGATAAGTTGCAAGAAGCATATGGTGATCAGATCATACAATTGAAAATCAAAAAGATACCAAAAGGCTTGGTTACTCTCGAGTCCATTTTTAATTTAGACGATTAGGCCAGAAGACGAGTTCTAACATGGTGATCAAAGAGGATGATTTTGAAGAAGTTGAGGTAGCAAATGAAAAGTTTCTAAAGATTGGAAAAGTGTGTACCCCAGAAGAGAAAGAGGCTTTTGTCAAAATATGTCAAGAATATAATGATGTTTTTGCGTGGATTTATAAATATTTGTGTGGCTTTGATCTAGTTCTAGCACAATATACCATCGAGCTGGATCCCAATACCAAGCCATTCTGTCAAAAGAAGAGGCTAATTAATCCCAAGATTGAGCCACTTATGAGAAAGGAGCTAACCAAACTCATCGAGGCTTGCATCATTTTTCCGATCAAGCATTCCTCTTGGGTAGCAAACCTAGTTCCTGTGAGAAAGAAGAACGGAGAGATTCGATTATGTGTGGACTTCATGGATTTGAACCGTGCTTCGTTAAAATACCATTATCCTCTTCCGTCAATGGAGAAAATCCTTCAAATTGTGGCAGGATCTCAAAGGTTCTCTTTGCTCGATGGATATTTGGGTTACAATCAAATTTTGGTCAAATAATTTGATCAATTCAAAACAAATTTCACTACCAAGTGGGGCACATATGCCTACAACAAAATGCCATTCGATTATCTAATGTCGGAGCTACTTTTCAATGAGCTATGGACATGGCATTTAAGGGATTGATCAATGACATCATTTTGGTGTATCTTGATGATATAACCATGTACTCCAAACATGTAGAAGATCACATTATGCATCTAAGGAAGGTTTTCAAGAGGTGTAGGGAATTTGGGGTTTCACTCAATCCTAAGAAATGTATTTTTGTAGTGCATGAGGGGAAGTTGTTAGGGCATATTGTTTCAGCAGAAGGACTTTCAATTGATTCAGCTAGGATTCATTTGATTATGTCCTTATCTCTCCCAAGTCATAAGAAGGGTCTTCAAAGTTTTTGGTGTAGACACCCCAAATTTACATTCATGTTTCCACTTGTTCCCAGTATTATGCTAATACACCCTATTATTCACCCATTTGTAATTAATTAATTAAATTGATTAATTAATACACATTATACCCCTTTGGATTAATTAAATTAATCCCATGTACCCTTTGTACCCCTTTGGCTAAATTAATTGTTATTTATTAATTAAATAATTAATTAATTAAGTGTGTGCACATCCTAGTCATCTGCCACTTGATCAAACTCCACTTAGACTCCACTTTGACTACCCTAGTTAACTGCACTTCTAGAATCCTAGAAAGGTGGGGAAATTAAAATACACGTACAACCACCTTTCCGGATGAAACTTTTTGTAATTAATTCATTTACTGCCCCGACACTATTACAACTTCCCATAATGTTATTTTTAGCATGTTCATTTATCTCATGTAACCAATTCCAACTACCTTCTGTTTCTATAAATTACAAGCTTACCTTCCTTCCAATCCCTCTTGAATTTGAAGCACAAAAACTTTGTTGAACTGTGTCTGTAGCATTTTGCCTTCAAAGCTTGGAGAGCACTCAAGAGCACCCACAAAACACTTTTGACATTCTTTCTGCAAGGTTTCACAGGAGACCCTTATCTGAGGTTTGCACAGAAGGTTGTTGGAAAGGTTTGCATGTTTGTTTGTTTCTTTCATTTACGGTAATTTTCTTTGTTTACATTTTGGCACGCCCGGTGGGACTCGCACCCCTCCTCTTTCATTTTTTGTTTCATTTTGTTTATCTAACTTTGTTTTGGAGTGCTTATGTTGTTGTGTAGATTTGGAAGCAAGCACTTGTGTAGGTTTGAAAGCACCAACATAACTGTACCAGCTCACATACAAAAAAAATATCTTTCTTCTTGTTGTTGGTTTCCTGTGTTTTTTTGTTTTGCAGGTTTTGTTCTCCGGTTTGTAGATTTTTGTCTTCTTTCCCCTTTATCTTCCTATTGGACTACCTACACAGATAACAAACACAATATAGTTAGATTTTATTTGTAAACAAAAACATCATATATTACAAATCTATATATCTATTTGCTTTTTTAATTTAAAAACAGTTCTCAAAAAAATCAAAATTGCAAACAAAACACAAAATTTGTAAACACAACAAAAAAAATTTCAACCCTAACTACCCCTCCCCCTCCCTACCTGCTCAGCTCGGCTAGCTCGGTCAAGCCACCTCACCACTTTACCCCCTCCCTACTCACCTACCTTCCTACCTCACCCCTGTAGCATCTCGCCCAATCCCTAGGCTTGCTGCTTTGTCTCCACTACCCACCCCCCCCTACCTCACTACCCTACTAACCTACCCCGAACCCCTTCCCATGCACTAACTACCCCATCCTATTTTCTCACATGACCTCAAGCACGTCCTCTACCACTCCTCATTTCCTTAGGCACCGAGTTGTCTCCTAATCTACCCAAAGGGCCTCATTCCCATCTTGTCCACATACCTCACTCCCCACTCCATCCTACTCACCCTAAGCCTTGTTCCCTCTGCTTGATCCCTACCTTCCTGACCCTTGCTCCTAATCTGCTCTCCCACATCTCCCGAGACCTAAGCTTGATTTTCCCACCTCCCTCCCTACCCTACCCTAGTTGACCCACCTCGCTCGGACCCATCCCCACCTCCCCAATTTCACCAACACTCCTTTGTTGAGCTCCCTAGCTCACCGTCGAGTTGTCCCCACTTGCACCTTTTGCCTCACCCGCCCCTCCCTTTCTCCCTTCTCTCTTTGGCTCGTTTCCAAGCCCACCCCCTCTCATTTGCACCGAGCTCGCCAATCCCCCGCCGCTCCCTCTCCCAAGTTAGTCAACCTTTATACACCAATAACACACCTTTCGCATACATTTTCCTTTTTCATTTCTATTCCTTATGTTTCTCATTTTAGGTCAACTTTATTTTTGGATAGTTTCTAGTTTTCGATATGTTTATAGTTTTTAGTTATGTTTATTGTTTTTAGTTAAGTTAAGCATAGTTTAGTTCCATTTAGTCTTTCACCTCTTCTTATTTTCATTGTGTTTAGTTTATAGTTTTCTTCATTCGTTTATTATCTAATTCACTCCTTTTTTATTTTATTAATTAATTTAGTTTCATTCATTGTTCTCTAATTAATTGGTTTGTTTCTTTTAATTAGGCCTTCTCCATTCCATTACGACATTTTCCATTATTTTTTCATCATTTTTCATAACTGCGACTAATAGTGCATCATGTTTTTTGTAGGGCTCTCAGGCATTTCCACTCCAATTTTCCTTTTGCTTCTAAAACGAACATTTTCTCCAACCCTCCACTCGATTTCACCTTTTTTTAAACACTTTTCCTTGTATGGCCTAATCATGACAGTTGCCATTTTAGCGTTATTGGACGTTTTGGTCCAATTTTTCATGCTTTTTACACCTTTCTCGTACATGTTTAGTGGATTTTGCAAACTAGACTAACATTTTCTCATATGTTTTGCATGCTTTTCCTTTGTCATTTTCTTTTTTTTTCAACTCACACAAATCGCTCACTCATATGCTCTTCCCTCGCATTTTTAAATGATCTTGGGAATCAGAAATGTGGTTGTTTCTTTATTTTTTATTTTTGGGAATTAACGTTTCACTTAACCAAATCCAACCCACATGTATGCTCTTTCCTCACACTTTTTAAGCGATCTTGGAAATCAGAAACATGGGTTCACTTATGTCATCTTGTTTATGTGTTTTGTTATTTTTACCTCATTCTGAAAAACTTTCTAATTATTGTTTATAGGACCCTCTCTCATAAGGTGGATTAAACATTGAAAACTTCTAACTACAAGTTGCTAAAGGAGTTCAACCAAACCACACATAAATCAAAATATTAAAAAAACACCACATTCAAAACACTTTATTTACAGGTTCGATTAAGAGCTACGGCTCGACTGCTTAACTAGAACATAACCCCCTTGGCATAAGCCTTAAACTACAACAAAGGGGGTGGTTGTAGGAAACCCAAAGTAGTCCACACCTTGAGAGAACTGGTGGATGAAACGAGAACCTTTTATCCTACCTGACTAGTGAATCCTTTGTGAGTTAGAGTCACGGATATCCTTAGTGGTGACTCCAGTTTGATTCATTCTGAGCAAGGTCTTTGCTCAAGGTTTCAAATGGGGTTAAGTAAATCCATCAGATAGCAATAGCATCATGCTCGCTTAGATATTTCACTAACACCTAGTTGAGATAGCCACCCAAGAAGCCACACCTTGTCCAAGCCAATCTAAGATAGAGGCCACAACTTTCACTTCACCATTTTTCATTTTTATCGCATGTTACACACTTGTGTTTCACTTTCATCATTCATGTTTTCTCTCTCATCCATCTTGTCACTTTTTACATGTGTCTAAGTCTTGAGTTTTGGAAATCCATATTCACACTTAAGAACTTTCATTTTCATCTAAGTCTTGAGGTTGTGATACTTGCTTTATCACAATTAAGCACTCTCTTGATCACCTTGATCTTTCATTATCATAAGTCTTAAGTTTAGCGTTAGTGTTTTTAAACTCTAAGCATTCCCCATTCTTACATTATCACATTTCACATTTACTTTCTCAACTTATTGACATTCTTCACTATCATTCTCTACTCACTCTTATGTCGTCGCATTTTCACTTCTACTCTATTGAGTTGCGACGTCTTCCATTTTTTATCCTATCATCTTACGTTGTTTTATGTCACAATTATTTTGTTACATTGTTGACATCCTAATTATTTCTTCACTTCTCTCATTAAATAATTCACTTTGTTTTAATTTGAGGTCACTAATCCATCACTTCCCCCTTATCTCTTATCTCCATTTTTATGAGATTCGAGACCTTTTTATCATCGTTTATTCACTTCTTGTGACGACCTTTACCTTTTCGTTCTTTTAGTGCTTTCACTTCCTTGTCATGTCTTATCTTTTAACACACTTTTTGTTAAGAGTTGACATTGATCATCATCTTCCTAAGTCTCCCCTTTTACTATTCATCTTGTTAAAAGTTGAGCAAATCCATCATTTTCTTTCCTAAGTCTCTTCACTTAACATATTTTTGTTAAGAGTTGAGCATCTTTCATTGTGTTAAAAGTCTCCTCTTTTCGCACTTACAATTGTCGCAAGTTGAGCATGCTAACCTTTCATCTCTCCCCTCTTTACGTTCACTTTTGTAAAGGATTGTAAAATCATTTCAAACCTCTTCATATTTCTTAACTCCCACTTTGTTAAGAATCATCTAAACTAACATTTCAACCCATCTTCCACCTTAACATCATTCATTTTGTTAGGTGTTGTGAAGTCTCCTCTTTTCATCACCCTTATCGCACATTTTATTAGGAGTTGATCAACTTCATCTTGTTACATATTGTCTCCCTTGACATTAATTTTTGTTAAGTGTCGAGCACATTTCACTTTTCCCCCCTTTTTCATTTCTCTTAATACTTACCGTGTTAGGAGTTAACCCTTTTTACATCTTGTCATCACTCTTATCATTCTTTTTTATTGCGAGTTGATTGTGTCCACTTTGTTTAGTCTTTATTCCATTAAAACTCATTTTTGTTATGGAATAGAACACATCTAACGTCTCACCATCCCTTTTTCTCTTTACTATCATTTTGTTAAGAGATGGGCACTCGATTAACCTTTTTTGCTTCTTCCCTCTTAGCACTCATTCTGCTATGGGTTGAACTTTTTCCATCTTCTTCCCTCTCTTCCATCTTGGCATTTACTTTGTCAAGCATCGAGTTTGTCAATCACTTTCGCATGCTTTCGTCTTGACATTCACTTTGTTAAGGGTTGCATCATTCATATCTTCTAAACATCTTTTCCATCTTAGCATTCACTTTGTTAAGGGACAAGTTACTACCAAACTTATTTGCACACCTCTCTTCCATCGTTTCCTTTCACTTTGCTAAGGGTCAAGCTTTTCAAACATTTTCATCACTTCTAACTTAGCATTCACTTTGCTAAGGGTTGCATTTTTCATCGTATCTTTCTTCACTCTACCTCATTTTTCATTCCAATGGTGGATTTATACCATTCATCCTTTGCCCAAGAATGGAAAATGATGAAAGACACTATTGCAAGTATGCAAAAACAATGTAAACAATTCAATTTTGATTCATTGTTTTCATACCCTTTTAATATGGACATCTTATGCATACCCTTCCCACAATATTTTGAGATACCCAAATTTGAAAAATACACGGAAAAACTTATCCAAGATAACATATCAAAGAATTTTCCATAGCATGTCACGAAGTGACATATAACGATAGTTTTCTCTTGTGGTTTTTTCTAGAATTCTAGAAGGAAAAGCTTTGGATTGGTTCTTACACCTTCCAAAGGGATCTATTACCACTTTCACGAACCTCTCAGAGAATTTTTTCAAACATTTTTCCCAAAACCTCACTCACAATAATCACCGTACTAGAGCTTCTCATGATGAATCTTGGTACATCAATCGCAACCACAATGTCATCACTACTGGTGTCAAAAATAATTATAATATTCCTAACATATATGACCAATCAATCAAAAATCTAGTCATCCAACCTAACCAAGAAACTATGCCACACAAAGTTAAATGTAAGTTTACACCCCTCAGCGAAAGTCTCTCTAGTGTCTTTCAACAACTCAAAGTGGCTAGGATGATAAAATATCCCCTTACAAGACCTTGGATTGAAGGAGAACCTAAGACATATTGGTAAAAACCTCATGCATATTGTGACTTTCATCACATTGATGGCCACTCAATTGATAAATGTACACGTTTTAAGAACTATGTCCAAGACTTAATTGACGATGGAGAGATCTTTGTAGATCTTGACGATGAAGCTCTTGCAATGATGATGTGTCAACTTCCACACCTTCAAATGAAGAGTTGATTGTTATTCCCACTTCTATTCATACTGACATTCCGTGAGATCATGATGAAGGTCAAGTATCTCCCCCTTCAAACCAATCCATTTCTTCTACGATTTTCTTCTTATAGTCCAAACAGACATTGAACATGTTTCAAAAATCTTCTAACACCTAACGAGAACTTGAATTTTCTTCAAGAATCTCTTTCAACCCTTGACATGACATAATATGGTCCATCGTCAAACACCATTGAGCTTCCTTATATCCTTTCCATTCCGGCTCTTACGCCTAACACCTCTATTATTATTCTCAAACCACAACAACAATAGGCATGGACACTTGCGACACCACAACCTTCTATGTCCATTATACCTCACATGATCCATCCTGTAGGAATATCATCAACGATGATTCCTACTTGTCAATATATCTACATGTGCACATTCTTTGAGGTACGTATACCCAGAATATCCTTATTCAACCATTTCAAGATTTAATTACAAATATTTCGTCAAATCAACTAATTCACAACCTAGAAGGAGAAACATTGACTATTTCCTCTCTATGGCTTACAAGGAACCTTGAGTCTACATCTAGAGATTTATTCTTCTTTCCTCGTGCTCTTTCACTCACAGGTGAATATGTATCTCAACATCTTCCCTACATTAACAATATTCTTCTAACATCACATATGTCTTTCGATCTCATCAAAGACTTATCTAATCACACATCCTTTGACTTGGATCCATGTCTCGCCCAAGTCTAGTACTTCAGGACCCATCGAATCGTTTGATTCAATCCTTTGACTTGGATCCTGTCCGCCCAAGTCTAGTACTTCAAGACCCATTGAATCATTTGATTCAATATTTTGACTTGGCTCCTATCCACCCAAGTCTCATATTACAGGACTTATCAAAACTTCGGTTTCACTCCTTTGACTTGGCTCATATCCACTTGAGTCTCATATTATAGAACTTATCGAAACTTTAGTTTCCCTCCTTTGACTTGGCTCATGTCTGTCAAAGTCTCATATTTCAGGACTTATCGAATCTTTTGATTCTCCCTCTTGACTTGCATTTCATCTACACAAGTCTTGTATCTCAAGACCATTCAAATTCAATAAACACAGACATATTTCTTAATAATTCCATTTCAAACCTTCATCCTCCAAAATTCAGAAAACTCAAAAATCACAACAAAAGAATAAAACTTTATATTAGAGCATTGTTTTC
Source organism: Taxus wallichiana var. yunnanensis (assembly GCA_018340775.1). Classification (NCBI taxonomy): domain Eukaryota; kingdom Viridiplantae; phylum Streptophyta; class Pinopsida; order Cupressales; family Taxaceae; genus Taxus; species Taxus wallichiana. The sequence goes on along the minus strand of CM031238.1, from coordinate 413,771,457 downwards.
CAATCGGAAACAAAAAAGTGTGTACAAATAATGTTAGACATTCCATCTATTGGCATATACCTTAATCATACCATTATCATACACTAGCCTTCTCCACCTATTAGACACATGTTAACCTTTTTCCTTTTAGGCATTTTATGTCTCGTCTCTATTATGGTTTCTACCATTTCATATCTTTTTACCTATGGTTTTGTCTTGAAGCTTATTGATGGCAAACTCCTCCTTTCAAATAATCTCTCTTTTTAATAGAAAGCACTAAACTTCTTTACCCAGGTCCTTTTGACCGCCCATCTCAATCTATGGTGTTGAACCCTTGTGTCCTACTAGTTGCATGAGGCTGAGACTTGGGGGCATAATTTTCCTTCCCAACAAGCACGCTATCAACATACAAGGAAAATTTAATCAATCTAAAAATACAAAAATTATAAAATCAATACACCTTTCGTCCTTCACAGTCTTCGGTGATAATCCCATACTTCTTACTGGCAGTATGAGACTGGGAACGAAGAAAGCCCTTACTCGCCTACATTTTATCTTCAGTGTTGAGCCCTTGCCTTTTACTGATGGCATGGGGCAACATGTAGGGTGTCCTTCACAAAAATCAAAAATTAATTAACCAATAAGCCTTTATGAAATCTTAATCAAAGTGCTTAATCAAAAACATCCCAAGAAGTAATTTAGCTACTCATGTTATAGAGAGACACCAATTCCTTCAATCATATTTTTCTAATCAGTAGGCCATCAATGGATCTAAGTCAATTCAAAACCTATAAAGTAGAATCATCTTGTAATCGGTCAAATAATATTGACTGGAGATGAGTTACATTTTCTCATACGAGATCATTATTACACCTTGTGTCTTCACATCCATTATCATCACTTCCATATCAATATTCACCTCATTTTCACGTCCTTTTTGGCTCAAGGTGATGAGCCCTCACATCTTCCTAGTTGCGTGGAGCCACGAGCGGAGTGAAACACCTTATCATTTTATCATCTACATTTCTCAATGGAATGGAATTTTTTAATTATTTGCACCTACTTTCAAGAAGTGTACCTTTTACCAAGTTGTACTATACAAAAAAAATTTTACAAAAATGTCTCACAAAACTTCAAAAATAAAAAAATATTATATCAAATTGTTCAAAAACACAAAAAACAATATAAAATTGTCCAAAACTCCAAAAATAGTTTCAAACTGTCATAATCAAAACATTCAGATAATGTTTGACAAACTTTTAGTAACTGGATAACACAGTTCAACAATTTCACCATTTGATGGTACTCCTCATGATCATTCTAGATCATACTCATCTTTCTTTCCCATGGTGTATATCTATGCTCGAGGCAATCATTTACCCTTTCACAATATAACTTTTCTTGGGGCACACTTGGATTTTACATTTTAATCCAATACAGATCAAACTTCAATGGGATCCAACAAGAGTATCTTTCGGAGTATCTAAGTATCACTCCGCTCTTCACCATGATCCAATCCTCTCGCGTGCTAAGCTATCGCTTGGGGCATTCAAATCTGTCTAGTTCTTCAATGTGGAATACATTCGAGTGTTATTAGATGTTGTTTATGCATGTTGTGTCATGTTGTTGTGATTTTTCAATGTTGTGACGATGCTTTTTTCTTCTTTCAGTTTAGTATTGTTTGTCATACTTTGATTGTTTTTATTGTTAACTAGTTGTAGGAAATTTATTCACAACGTAGTTCACATATAAATTTGGTGTGGTTCCTTCTTGTTCATATTGGTTTTGTTTGTATTACTTTTTTTATTGATAAAGCAAGTTGAAGGGACCCGTTACCTATTTAATAAAAATGGGCCTAAATGCCCGAGAAAATTAACTTGAACAGCTAGGCCTAAATCCATATTATAAGCCAAAGAAACTTATTACCTACAAAAACCAGTAGTTAATATTTCTCACCTAGGGGTAGAAATAAGTCTTCAATATTACTCATTAGGCCTTTTTTGTTTTTTCTTATTCTTTGCTTTTTGTCACTCACCACCACTCATTCTGATTGTTAATGAAAGATCACCAGGCTTCGTAGAAGACGACCAATTTTCCAATAGGGATTCCTGATCAAAATCCAATTTCATAGGAGAATGACCCCTTTTCATTCCGCTAACCACCATAGTACCTTGAGGCACTAGAGTAGTGTCCATCCTCACGCTTTCCACTACCTTCTCCTTGGTACTGGAATTGTATGACTCCTTAAATGTCACAACTTCCACCAATTCTAGATCCACATCACCCCAACCACGAGGGGAGGTCGAGCCATGCTTATTTACTGGTTTCTTATTCATTGGACAAGATGCTTGTAGATGGCCTAGATTTCTACAAATTCTACACCGAAATGCAGTATTTTCATAATCCAAGGGTTGCGAGTGCTCAAAATTTCCAAATTTTATATTTATTCAATCTGGCAGCCCTTTACTCAGATCAACTTCAACACAAATGTGAGCAAAAGAAAACAGACCCACATGAGTTCTTTCGAGATCTTCCTTTAAAAACCTACTCAAGACATTACCAATGTCCTCTAAAGCATACCATAAATGCAAAGGAAGATTGATAATTCACACCCAAATAGGTGTTTTGGAAATTAAAAGTGTCTTGGGATCAAATTCGAGAACCAAGGAATCAAAAATAGACCCACATTTCCCCAGAACCATGGTCCATCTGCAAGACACCTCTGGTAATCCTCCACCTCTTTAAAATGAACAACAAAAAAACCTCTGGAACAAAGGAAAATTCAACATTTATCTCTGTCCATTTTTAAAAATCCATTGGTATAACTCTGTAGAGGAAGGCCAACGGCCATTGAAGTGACCTATTATGGTGTCCCGGGATAGATTCTGGTAATACTCCTCCACCTCCAAAACATTAAATAGTGAGGGGATTTTATTAGCTAGGTCCACCAAATATGGCTGATTTCCTGTCACAATATCTTTGGTTTTACTCGGGCATCTTTGAATGAGACCCTAGGTTTAAAATTCCCATAACCCAAGTTGATATTCCCCATAAACCATTTGTCCACACCACTAAAAACCCCTGTAAGACCATTTTTTTCCTTCTCATTTCTCCTGTATGCGGTTTGCAAGTTAGGGCACAAATTTTTTCCTCCTCTAGAATCTATTTCACCTTCCCAGGGGGCTTGAGTTCCTCTAATGACTTTGTCTCCACTCACCCCCAACCCCCACTCCACTTTCTCTTCCCCTCACCGCCTCGATGAAGCACTTCAATCTCCTACATAGCCTTAACCTTTTCGCCATCGCTAATCCCATCCTCCTTCAAATCTCTATCCCATGAAAATTTGGATATCGGTTTGTTTCTATTACTTATTTTGTATCTTTTTTTTGTCATTCACATGTGTTATGTTTTCCTCTGGTTTAGTTAAGCCATGGAATGTGTTCCTTTTTGTTTGCATTTGTATTTCAAAACTTGTGAAAATTTAAAAAAACAAATATGAGTCAAAATCCAATAAAATCAAATATTGGAAAAAAAAAAAAAAAAAAGTCATTACAAAACTTTCAAACAAACATTCACTTATTACAGAATCCTACAATTGAAAAACCCTTTAAATTGAATTATTCAAAATCTCAATACAATCTTGATAAATGTCATACTTTTCTCTAACACTCTAGTGCTTGTGTTAATCTTACAACTATCACTTTCTTCCCTTTTTATGATATGCTAAGTCTACTTGGGGCAAGTTACACAAATTGTTTTTCCTTCGTGATATAACTTCACTTGGGGCAATTTCAACTTTGATCAGTTGCACAATGGATTTAACAAGATTTCATAAGGAATTGCTTTAACTCCTCTCTTCTAGTCTGATCCTATTCCCATTTGGGAGCATTTTCATCTACTTAATCATCATTGTGGCATGCATTAGGGGCATAGCTGATTGTCTTCTTTTTCGACTTTGTGTTGCATTGTTGATGTTTACTCTTTTGGACCACTTACAAGTAGTGTGATCACATCTTGGTTCCTTTATAACCCTAATATCAGCACCTACTTTGTATATTGGGTTTGTTTTCCTTTTTATCTTTTCTTTGTTGTGTGTGTTTGTTTACGTGCATCTAGGTTAACCATCTTGATTCTTTCATAATCATGGTGATAACTCTATTGTGCAACAAAAAAAATCAGGTTTCTCTAAAAAATTACTCTCCAAATAATTCTCATGCTACAAACATAGTCCTTTCCCATCCTTGTTTTAATCCCTTGCTTTCTTCCTATTAAGTAGTTTTCCGCCACCTTGCTGCATCATCCACCCACTTGAGGGGGCATTCCTCTACCATTTTGATTTCTAGGGAATCCTAATTCTTCACAATTTTCCACTCGCTGATCTGCATGTGTCTACTATCTTTAAAGCACTTTTACAACCTATTTCTTTCTTCATCCAATATCTAAAATATTATGATCACAAATATTCATTTGTTTAAAATCAAGTTTTTGTTGTCATTCGAGCTTTAAAGAAATTCAGGCACATGTTATCAAATAACAAAATTCATCTAATTGTGTCTCATCTAGGTGTCAAGGAATTTTTTTAACAAAGAGATGAACGAGAAGCATGTTGGGTGGATCACCAAGGTGATGGAGTATGACGTACACATCAAGGTTACTAAGTTGGTTAGAGGTAAAGGTTTGTGTCAACAACTTGCTACATATTTGGAATCGAAAGGTGATGAAGACATGACACTTCTAAATAGTGATGAAAGAGATGATCAGGTTGATTGGTTATCAAAGATGAAGGTCTTCCTTCTCTTAGGAACATATCCCATTGACATGGATAGGACTCAAAGATGGACCTTTCACCTTTAGTCTATTCCTTATGTTCTAGTAGAGGATGTTCTCTTTCGAAGGGATTTGAATGGTGTTCTTCTTTGGTGCATAGGTCCAGAACATGTAAATATTTTAGAATAATTTTACAATGGTTTGTTGATAGGAAATTACTCGGCATGAAAAATTGCCACAAAGATCATGAGGTTCGGCTATTATTGGCTACATTTATTCAAATACGCCCACCCCTAGGTAAAGAAATGAAAGGAATGTTCTTTTTCACCAGAAAGTAGAATTTGGTAGCTTTCCCCTCCATCTAATTCAGGTTGATCAACCCTTTGTTCAATGGGGGTTAGATTTCATCGGAATGATAAATCCTCCATCTAGTGATGGGTATAAATTGGTCTTTACTACAACGGATTATTTCACTCGATGGACAGAGGTAGTAGGATTGAAGTAGAGAAATGAGAAGGTAGTTCTTGATTTCCTAGAAGGCATAATGATAGGATGCGGTGTTCCATTTACAGGTCATTTCGCATAACCCAATGGATTTTCTTGGTCCAATCTTAGTAACTAGTCTATTAAGAATGGGGTTTACCTCAAGACTTCGTCAAATTACTATTTGTAAGGTAACGGATTAGCCGAGTCTAGTAACAAAACCTCACAAGGATTATCAAACACACGATGGAAACCAATAGGAGGACTTGGCATACACATTTTAATATTACTTTGTGGGCAAATTGAATCACACCTAAAAGGGCCATCGGAAATTCACCTTTCATGCTGGTATATGGAAGAGAAGAAAAACTTCCGCTATCCTTGGAGTTACCTTCTTTGTAGTTAGCTCATCAGCTTGAGGTTATGGAGAATGATCCTATGATCGGGTTTCTTGAGCTCATGGAGTTAGAAGAAGTGTGGAACAAGGCTATGAGGACTTTGGAGAAACATCAGGCTCAGGTTAAGAAATCTTTTGAAAAGAAGGTGTCTGACAAGCATTTTAAAGAGGGGGATTCGGTTCTCAAATGAGATGAAGAAAGGGCCAAACTAGGAAAGCACACCAAGTTTTATGCTCTTTGGAGTGGGTCATACATTATCACAAGTTACAAATAGGTGAATTTATTTAATCTGTGTAAGCTCAATGGAGAAGAGTTACCCATTCATGTGAATTGGATACATCTCAAATCTTTTTTTTGACAAACGTTTCACCCCTGTACATTTTAGTTTGGTGTTTTCCTCCAAGTGCTTTGCACATTATTTATTTTTTATGTTTCTTTGTTGTTGTTTTTCTTTCCTCGTTGTTGTGTGTGTTGTGTCTTATCATTTCCATACACATTGTATCAAAGGTGGAAGTTTTTCAAGAGAAGAAAAGGTTCAAGTTCTAATAAGAATTTCATGAGATCCCAATTCCTTGGATATTTAATTCAAAAAATTTGCACGAGTATGTCATAAATGCTAAACATTCATCAAATTCAAAAGTATACTTCATGCTTAGTATTCCACAGAGGTTCAAGGTCAATAATGCCTAAGGAAAATTTGGGATGTATCATAAAATATCATATCATTTTTAGGATTCAAACATTGACTCCATGCCCAATGGATGACTTAAAACTACTAGAATCATACTTAGCAAAGAAATCATCCCCGAGAGGTCACCAAAATGTTAAATTACAAATGATGGGCTATTGAGTTCGAGCTTAGAGAATAGACTCTATGGAAGAAATCGGTGATACAAACGAACTCTAGACCGAGCCGAGTTGGTATGATGACATGTAGATCTCGGTGTTGGGTGATTATGTGTCGAGATGGTGTGTAACACCCTTGACAATTGTTATATTCCTCCTTTGCATTTCAAGTGTTGACAGGTGATTTTCTTTTAAAGATGTGTTCTTTTGATTGATGGAGATCATGCTTGATATGGATAAATATTTTCTTCTCTTAAGATCATTAGACTGAAATGGAATGGCTTCCTTGAATCCATTTTTCACTTCTTTTAGATGAATTGCAATCTGGTTTAAGAGTTGTAAACTTATCTATTAATCTGACTCATCCTTGGATCAATTTCAGTGATCCAAGGAATGTTTTAAATCTTCTCTGTGGAACGAATGGTAAATTGACATTCCATGAATTAAGAGACATATTGACTAAAATTTTTTCTTACAAGTTCTTTTATTTTTGTGTGAATGTACTTCCATTCAACTTGTATGTTGTGCTTGGGTCCTTGAGATCAATCATGGCATGACACTCCGACAAACATGAAAATACAGCTTGTTCACGGCATAAGAAGGATTCGGGATCCTAAAAGGACTATCCTACGAAATCCTAAGCTATGTAAGAATATTTTCTACCTAAGCTATGTCACTTAATAGAATTATTATTCTAACATAAAGCTTCCTATTCTACTTTGTTGGTTGATTGGCATCCTAACCTAAGCTTTGTGCTAAAGGATATGGAAAGGTTACTAGGTTATTAACATTAACCTAGAACCTAATACTATAATGTTTTATGATGATCTAACCTAATGCCTAAAACTATTATGTTGTGAGTTAATCTAACCTATGTGGAAACTACCTAAGGCTATGTGTTAAGACCTATGGTGGAAATTTGTTGTTAGGGTTATATCCTAAGGTATATATTATAGACTACCTAAGGTCTAACCTAAGCAATTTGATCTATCCTAAACTAATGGGTATTAAAGGAGAATTAGGTGGTCCCATGCATTAAGGGTGACAGCCTATGGCATTTATGTTATAGATAAGGTTTTGAATGCACAGGGTAGTGCCCGTTTTGGCAAGGGCAAGTTGACTTGGCGGAGGCTTATGTGGAAGTGTCACTAAAATGGAATTTCATGTTAATTTTGATTTGGCATTCACCAGACTTGGAAGGCAGTGGTAAGGAAGGATAGGTGGGAAAATTGGAATTAATGAAACTTATTGTTTTCGGTTTTCGTGCACAAACCATCTTGGAAGGCATGCAAGTGGGTTTGTCTGGGGTTGTTTCACTTTGCATGTTTCACGATTTTTTCTCTGCATGCTCTCTGGTTTTTCAACCAGCAGATTGAACTGCACTTAATGGCTATTTTTGAAGTCTTAGACCTATTTTTGGTTCGTGGGATGTATAAGAGGCATTGTGGAAAAAGAATATGGTTGTTTGATCTTTTGTGGAGAAGAGGAGAAGTTGTGAGCTCGGCTAGAGGTCTCCTTCGATTTGGCAGAAGCACTATCAGGCATGATAGGCTCTAATCTTTAAGATCTCTTGCTTTCTTCTAAATGTTTCATTAAAACAAGTCTACTCTTTTGAGATTCTTGGCTTGCATGTTTTATCTAGTTACTTGCTTGTTGGGTTTTATAATCTCATTATCTTGGATATGAATCCATGGCAAAAAAATAATGTTGGTTTGGAAACTTTATTTGTGTTAGTTTAATAATGAAACATGCATGCAAAGCTTGTTTTAGTAGCTCTGCTTTCCATTTCTGGAATTTGTATTCGAGGTTGTTGTGTTGGAACTGACCTTCGTTGCAATATGTGAATTCTAGAACTTTATGGGAACCTTGAGTTCCGTTTGAGCTTGTATTTGGGCTTCGTGTTTTGATATGAACTTGTGTTGGAGCTTCTTGTTGTTCTGAACCAGTGTTTGGAATCCTGGGTAGCTCTAGACTATTGTTCGAAGTTTGTATATGGCTCTGTACATGTATTTTATTACTTGTGTTTCTCTGAATTGTTATTGAAGGTTCGTGTTTTACACGCACTCATATTTTGTTACTTGTATAGTTCTAGAACTCTTGTTTGAAGCTCATGTTTCATTTTGAGCTGGTATTAGGGCTTCTTGTTTAAAATATAAACTAGAATGGGAACTTCATGTTGCCTTGAACCTGTGATTAGAGACTCATGTAGCTCTAAACTGTTATTGGAAGATCGTATTTTATACTTCCCTCATATTTAAATACTTGTGTAGTTCTGAACTTTTGTTGAGACTTCGTGTTCGACTCTATTCTGGTATTTTGAGTTGGGTTTTACTTGTATTAAAATTTTAAAAACTTATAACTCTTTTGTTGAACTATTGCTCAAAGAAAACTAGGAGAATAGTTGACTGAGTTGTTGGGTAAACTCTTTGAGATCTTAACTGAAAACGTCTTTGTTTGATGAATGGATTTGGTAATTCTTTTTGAGAACTATTTCATATTTTCTGAGATGGCAATGGCATTTTATCGGGGGTATTCTTTTCCCCTCTATTTTGTGGAAACCCGTGTCTTCAGATCTTTTAAAATAAGCTCTGGGTTTCGTTTAAAAGAAGAGTTATTTACTTTAGTGCTCTGAATTGTTATGGTGGGATTACTTTGTCTCTGTTCAGATTGTTTTTGTATTATAGTACTTATTGAATCAAGAACTAATTACTCTTTTGTAATGCAATATTGAAACCTGACAATGGGATTTCAGTCTTTGAGTTCATTGATACTTGAACATGTTTAGCTTACTGATCGGTTTGTTTTTCTATCTCTTGTTGGATATAGTAAATAAACCTTGTGTCTTTGTAAAAGAAAGGAATGTGATTCCTTTAGAACAGAATGTTGTTTTTAGGATTGTTATGCGTATTTCATTCTGAGATTAGAATTGAAACTCGTGTTTATTGAAGGTAAATAATTGTAAGGAAAATGGCAGTGTGCTTTCTTCTTACTGTGAGTCGATTTTATTCTCTCTTATAGGAACTAGCTTATGAATTTCTATGTTTGAATTAAAAGCATAAATTCATTTATTAGTACAATAAAATGAATTATTGTTTGGATCATTTTCTAATTAAGATCCCTTTCTTTCTATTATTGGGATAAGTTCATTGGTTGAACTTTTCTGTTTTGATTCTCTTATGAAATGGAGATTTCTTTATGAGTTGTTTGGTCTTCCTTGTTCAAATCATTTGTATAAATGATGTAGGAAGAGATTAGATGATTTGGTTTTGTTGAACAGAAAATGTAAGCTTTTTTGGTAGATTGTTTGTTTGACAAGGCTTTGCTTTGTTTGGTTTGAGATGAGTAAGTTTTGTCTCTTACACTCTATCTTTTTATGGATCCTCCTTGGATGGACTCGAGTAGAGATTAACTCCTGTATGAGTCTACTTTGATTTGTGAACGTTGGTTTCAGATCTTTAAATGTTAACTTCTAATATGTGGAAGTAGATTTAGACTTGCAGGTAGACTGTTTGATTCTCTATTCCTTCCTGGATTGAAATGGGATTTTGTTCTGATGAATATCTTAAATGTTGAATTTTGAGGTAGTTGTCCTTTAAATGAAACAGTTAATTCATGTTATGAATCTGTTTCTATTTTTGGATGCCTTGTGTTTAGGCATAGTTTGTAATGGTTCTTATTTTTCTTTTTCTTAGGAGTTAGATGAATCATCCTAATGAGAACCATGCTTTAAACCCTTCTTTTGGTTAAAGCAAAGATAAATGTTGTATTCTATTATGATAGAATTGGGAACAATGAGATGATATGATCTATTGGTTGCTTAAGGATAATTGATAGGATCAATTAAACTTAAATTTTGTAAGGTAGATATAGTGGATTTTATTATGTTCTTCTCTTGGAAGTGAATTCAATTGGTTAAATGTACTTCTTTTCCGTTTGCTATTGCTTATATTGATATTTATGATGTAATAATTGTCTCATTAAAGCGAGTTGTTTTAATGGAACAATTATTGGAATGCACTTCGTTTTAAGGCTTAGTGCTTATCATGCTCAGTTCATTGAATTGACCCGTGCTAGCAATTTTTACAGATGGACTTCGTAAGTGATAAAAGAAGGCAAAACTTATATGATGCATTGGTTGATTTAAGTCTGATTCTTGTGAAGAACTTTGATTCGTTCTTGAGATTGTATTGAAAAAGGAAAAGTAGTATTCTTTTATAATGAAGATGGTTGTTATGCAGTATACCTAAATGCATAAGTCTTGTAAATGTATAAGTTATAAAGATAAATTGAAAGTTGAGAGTTTACCTGTATTGGTTGTGTAAATTATTTTGTACTTGTATGGAAGGGATGGATTCTATCTTGTTGATATTCTTTATATTATTTATATGTTAATTGGTTATCTTTTAATAAGTTGGATAGAGGAATTTAGTTCAATCTCCCTACTTGTGATGCAACTTGTTAAGTTGCAGAATATGATATTTGTTATCTAAACTATATAACATAGTAATGTAACATGTGATGAACATACATTAAGAAATGTGGACATTGGGTAGGATAAACCCTAACACTTAACATGTAGAGAAAGACTCTTTCTCTTTCTTAATTTCTCATAAACCAAAAAGGTTTGGAAATATGACTTCAATTTATCAGACTTCATTTTGTATGAAGTCTACTTTATATTGGATATATTAAGCGTTGAACCTTTCCAAAAAGTTATTGTACTTTTTAAATAAGACATATTATAATGTTGTACAGTTATGGTTAATTGGCAGTTTAACTATGTGTTCAAATATTAAAAGTGACCATGAATATAACAAAGTTCTTAATGGGCTAAATGAAGCAAATTTAGGAAGAACTTATCATGTGTTGGACTAGGGTTTGGAAGGGTTGCAGTAATCAAGAAATAATCCAAACTAACAAAGTATTAACAATCTCCTTGGGGTATGTACATCTCGATGAGGTAGTTTCTATAGGATGTTGGCACATGCCAACCTGTCAAGAAGGCTTGGGTCTTCTTGAGAATATAGCGTTGTAGTTGACATTTGGCATCACCCTTCTGCATTGATCATCTAGATCTACACACATCTGGAACTCAGACTTGAACCTAGTTTCTCTCTAGGTCTGGATAAGAACATATTTAGGATAGAAATTAGCTTCCAAAGGCTCAGGGTATGTTGGCACATTCGGATGACTTATGTCAAATGAGTAGGCCCATCTACCCTAAGCCTTTGTAAGCGTCTTCCTATAATATATGATGTTTCTATCTAGGGCTAGGGTTAAACCGAAACAAGTGGTGGACGGTAGTCGGTAAAGACCAATCATGATAATTGAGGTGTGAGGTGAAGGACTTATTCCATATGATGAGTATGCCATTTAGGAATGACATACACGGTATGTTGTAAATCTTTGGCCAAAGTAACACAAACCGTTGGTTGTGTTGTCCTATGTCACCAAGTTTAAAACAACATGATATCGGATGAATATTGGTAATGAGATATTCGAGATATGGTCTTTAAATAGATCACTCGGTACCAGTGTAGGGTAGGATGACAAATTATACGAAGTATACAATATGTATTCAATACATAAGATAACATAAATAGATCGGTAGCTTCTTGAGTTATGAAATGAATAAATCAATAAATTACCGAGTCATTACAATTTGCGCATATGTTTATCCATTAAATTTGATTGACATGGAATGTTTGTTCTAAATAGTGCTTTATTTTGAACAATGAACATTATTAAAAAAATTTAAAAATCCCTTGTTTCTAAAGTCTTAAATTGGGAATGTTATATGGTGAATAATTTGGCGAGCTATGTGGAAGATCGCATTTTGGCAGTAATTTCGAGAAAGTGGATACATTCTTCACCATATTAGAATCGAGACATTCATAGGTTAGGCAGAAGATATTGTAAAGTGAAGTTGAGTTACAAGGAAAAGAAGCTCGTAAGGCGAGCTACAGAGTTCAAATAGTAAAATCTTGGCACATTGATAAAATAATGACTTGAGGATGACTATCCATGGCTCGATGAGTTGATGGTATTTAAAAATAATTGTGTTCTTGGCAAGGCATTGGAGGTCTAATGGTTGGTGGAGCAATTTGAGCCAAGCTCATGGTGTGATCGGTAATTCATAGGAAAGAATTTTTTTGGGCCAATGTGAGCTCATAACAAGCCGTGAAAGGTATAACCATAAGATGGTTATGAAGTGTCAAGGGTAAGAATGTAGACTGAGTTTCTATTGAATAATTCTAGGAAAAATAGGTAATTATATGTGCGGTAAGGAGCCGAGGTGCGAAACTCGGAATGCAAGTCTGCAGTGAAGCATGGAACCGAGCCGGTGAGACTAGCAAAGGGGGTCACCATACATCACAAACGAGTACTCATTGGAAAATAAGTTATAGAAAAGTCACAATGAATGGATGGGTTTCTCATGCTCATGTCGAAAGGCTGAGATATTTTATTAGGTAACCAAGCTGAGGGAAAAGAACATGGGATTATACTCTGCATAAATCCACAAAATGGAAATATCTTGGGAGAAACCGAGTCAATTCTGAGTTGAGGCATTCGAAGCTCAAATGATGATGCAAGTGAAGTGGCTTAGAGAGCTCGACTTATCGAGCTAAAGTGAATGGAAATTGTTTAGGATCAATTTGGATCATTTAAACTCAATGGTTGAAGGCTCATCGCTTAGGAAATAGAGTGACTCGTGCATAAGGATTTGTTTGTTAAGGTAAAGGAAGACGACCACTTACATCAAGCCGAGTTCAGACGAATCCAGTATAAGACCCAATGTAGAGCAAGATGGCTTGCTTGTCTGAGTTCTGGCATAGATTTGGCTAAGTGAATACACAGTGTCACGCATGGATTGGGAAATATTCAAAGATAAGAAGTCGAGTTACATCGACTCGGTAGAGAGAAAATGATTTCATAAGTGAGAGCCATATTGGCTCTGATGTGGTGATGAAATAGAAAATTCGAGTCGGCCTGGTGAACCGAGACCTCAGTAAATTGCACAAGCTATGGAAAATGAACTCGACACATGTGATGAATAACTCACGTACCAAGCTAGGAAACAATAAGATTCGGGGACTAATTAATGTGTCATGCGGCATGAATGAATCATCGAAGGGGAATCAAGTTCGGCTCACAAAGTGGTCTCGTTGAGAGAGGTCTGAGACAAATCCAAGTTCAGTTAGGAAGAAATGAGAGATCTCAACAATGGGGAAACATGGTAGGAGAAGCCTTTGGAGAATCCTGAGTCAAGTAATTTGATGGCAAGCCCGAAAAAATTTCTGCGTTGGGGAAGTTCTGAGAGCCCGCGGTCAATGGGAAAATTCGGCCAAGGCACGTTTGGGAAATTTTTAGCCTATTTCTAGTAAAGTGGGCGGAAAGGATGCGTAAACCTATGCTAAGACATAAATAGGGAAATCCAGGCGACCATTGCCAGGTGGAAATTTTTAGATGGCAAGCCAACATAAGAATTCCACGCATGGGAAATTTAGGCGAGCATTTCCGAGATCAAGAGTTTTAAAGTGGCAGGCCAAGATAGAAATTCCATAGTCGAAGTCTATTGTTGAATCCTCAGGTGTGATGTTGGGTGAGTAGAAACGTGCTCGTGAATAGAGTTGATAGGTACGTCAGTATAATAAGATGATTCACAATATGGATGATTGGTTGTGTGTCGAGTTAAGGGGAAGAGCCCGAGTCTTCTGGCTTAGGAATCAGGAGACCCGCTCGATGCATTGAGATTTCAATGCAATGCAATACATGGATTTTGCAACTAGATTATGGGAGCTCGATTCAAGGTGCCTCGAAAGAATAGAAATAGATCCACTCAATAGGTTCAAACTCACAGTGTTCACACTTGAAGAGCTTGAGCATGACTAGATAAGGATTCGTGGGTGACATGAAAGTCAAAATACATCAAAATAAATGCATGCAAATGATTCATTTGGAGGTAAATCTGATTCAAGCCATAGAATGGGTGATAGCATGGTGGTTGGCTCGGTGACGAGTTGACGTGAATGGACTTTCAACAACTCGGGCGAGAAACAAGGATTGATTCACTCGCTCGGAAATGAGTTCATGAAAAGAGCTCGAGATGGTTGATTCATGGGTGTTTTAGCCAAGTCACGAGAGAATGTGAAGAGCTCATAATAGTCTCGACTTGGCATTGAGTTCATGGATAGTCTGGAAACATACAAGAGCTTGACTTGGCAAGTAAAATGATGAGGTGGCCAATGTAGTGAGGCTTCCATGTTCGAATGAAGAATGAGCTCATCTACCAACTCGGTGAGTTGGCGGAAAGCCAACCACCAAGTTGGTCTTTCTTAAAAATGTTAGGCCCCTTTGAAGCATAAACCAACCCTAAGGGGGGTCCCACCAAAAAAATATTTGATTTTATTTTTATTAAAATATTTTAATAAAATAATATTTTTATTATTAAAATATTTTATTAAAAATATTATTTTAATTAATGATGGATAAGTTCAAACTTTGCATTTATGAGACATGATGGAATGTTCCTAAGTGGTTTAATTAATGATGTAATTAATATAGGCCATCATGTGCTTCATTTTAGGCCAAGAAGTTGTGATTTCTCCTCTCTTCTCTCTCAGGTATTTTCTATAAATGTAGAGGAACTCATTCCAGGGGTGAGAGAGTTAGACATTTTCACATTTTTCAATAATCCTCTCTTACTCGCAAGCTATTTGGTTGTGGATTGGGAACTTTCAAGCCTATCTTCCAAAATTATAATGGAAAATGTTGCCTCTTCAATGTAATGATGCATTGTGTATCGCTTTAAAGTAATAAAATTGTGTGTTTTGTGACTATTATTAGTCCTTTCATCATTTTATCTACTTCGTTGTGCCTTTCTCATGCTTGTAGGTGAACTGCAAATTCAAGTTTCCATTGCAGATTTTGGGAGTTTTGTGCTTATCTAGTGGTGGATTTTTGTATGTTGTTGGGTTGTGATGTTTTTTCATCCTTTCCGCTTTCATCCTTATTCACCGGAAGACCGAAAACTTTTTGTTTGGTTTGGGTTTAACAAGGAACACATGTTTCATAGTCTATGGTATTTTGTTTACCCTCTCTATGTTGTAGTAGGTGAAGTTGGCCTGTGGTGTATCTGTTCACCCTTTTCAAATCAACCCTTCTCAGTTTTGAAGATCAAAAATTTTCTAGCAACACCCTTTCTTGGTGCATCACCACTTCTAGTATAGGTTTTATTTCTTGAAAATCTCTCTCCGTTAACCCCATAAAAATGTTAACATAGGTCTAGTTAGATTTTTTATTGCATTAGAAGTAGTGATGTGTTTATTTTAGGAAAAGAAATTAGGCCTTCTCTAGAGGTTCACCTCGTGTCCAAGTCCCATAGCTTGAGAGGTGATCCCATGTTACCCAATCACACCAAATTTCCTACCCATCAACCGGCTATTCGGAGGGTACAGGGGATTTGGTGATAACAAAAGGGACATAAATTTCTTAAGAAGAAATTGTTCTAATTTAAGGGCCCAGTGATAAAGAAGTTTGGAGGAAGCATCTGGTGAATAGGAAGAGGTTCCTCAGACTAAGGATGAATAATATCATCCCGCTATATTTTTCCTTGCAATTTCAGCCTTAACAGACTATAAACCCTTAAGGTCATTGATTTTTTGAATAAATAAAGGGTGACGATATTGATTGACTCTAAAAGTACTATGACTTCATCAATCATAAGTTGGCCTTGCACTTAAATTTAATTGTTTATCCAACCAAAATTTTTAGTTCATCGTGGAAAATGGAGGTAAAGTTAGTTCAATAAAGTGTCATGAGTTTAAACTATCCATGGGATATTACTTGCTAAATAGCCCCATGTATGCCATTTCAATGGGAGGCACAAACATTGTGTTAGGGGTATAATGGCTTACTACATTGGGAACCATTGAGATGAACTTCCAAGATTTTTTTATGTGGTTCCATTATAAAGGGATGAATTTTGAGTTGTGTATGATGAAAGCAAATGCTCCATAATTATTGAGTTATCATTAAATGTAGAAGATTCTTAAAAAGGGTACATATTGGTTTGTGGAACAACTATTTTCACTAGAAGCTCAACCATCAAAAGGTCATATACCATCATATCTACAAGCAATTATTAATGAGCACTCATTTTTTTGTGGATATGCCAAAAGGGTTACCTCCCAAAATATATCATGATCATGTTATCAAGCCAATACTATGAAACCAACCACCCAATATTCAAACTTATCCTTATCCTTATCTACATAAGAGTGAGATTGAAAATATGGTACATGAGATGTTAGAAGAAGGTATTATTCACCATAGTAAAAGTGCTTACTCTTCTCATGTGGAGATGGTATCAAATAAGGATGAAGGTTGGCATATGTGTTTAAACTATAAGGAGCTCAAAAATTACATGGAAAAGATAAATTTCCTATTCCTGTCATTAAGGATGTTTTAGATGAGTTACATGGTGTTTCTTATTTTACAAAATTAGATCTCTAATCGAGATATCATCAAATTAGGATTTGCGACGAAGATATTCATAAGAATACATTTAGGGCAAATGAGGGCTACTATTAATTTCTAGTAATGTCTTTTGGCCTTACAAATGCACCCTCCACATTCCAAAGTTTTATGAATTGAATCTTTCGACCATTTATATGAAATTTTATTCGATATTGTTTGATGATATTTTAATCTATTCTTTAGAGATGTTATGCCCTTAATCCTAGGTCATATATCAAATATGTATATCTAACTTTTGGCTAAAATTATATCACATCATTTCATATCACATTTATTTATTCTTTCATATTATTAGTAGGTTGGCATTGGTACTTTTCATAACATAGTATGATATATATAGTAATTAGTGAAAGAGCAACCAATAAAATCTAGCATACTGTTAATAACACTACTGACCTCAAAACTCAAAGTGCAAATTTGATGTAAAAAATAAATGAGTAGAACTTTATTGCTAAACACATGTTCCACATCCAGGAAAAAACAAATAAATAGAAAAAACGATGGTAAACCACACCCAAAATAATAGGTGGGATACCCTAATGTTGGATGTGGAATAATATCGACAATTATTGGATTGGACAGAATCTAACAAGCTCAAAGAGTAAATACGTGAATTGAAATAAACTCACTTGAATTAGATTTATTCAAACAATAATTAATTGAAGCTCCTAATGAATCTTATTAGGTGTAAATGAAAAATAATTAGGTCATAAAATACCCAAACGATTTCATAAGTACTAATATGGTTACACCAACGCCCTCTAATAATAGGGAGAAAATAAGAAAGAAGGGGTCCTAGATACTAGGCATGAAAAGGTACCCACTAAAAATAAGAAAAATAAAGGACTTCATACTAAATCCCCCCAAGAACAACTTCCTTCACCCCAATATTCTTGTAAATCAAGAAAATGAGGAGAATCCAAGGGTTTAGTGAAGATATCCTCTATCTGATAAGCAATAAACACATACTCTAATTGAACAACCACATCCTGAATCAAATTCTAAATGAAGTTCATGTGGATCTCAATATATTTGGTATGTTGATGTGCATTAGGGTTATGTGTCATATAAATAGCACTCTGGTTACCACACTAAATGATAGTAATAGACACCTAGGAAAATCTAGACTTGCCAAGTAATTGTTGAAGCCAAATAACTTCATGACCAGCCTTGATTTCACCTCTCTACTTTGCCTTAGTGGATGAAAATGAAACTAAAAATTTTTTCTTGCATTCCTATTCAATTAGACCAAATCCAAGGTGAAATAAAAAACTATAAGTAGATCATCATGTATCACAAAAGCCTCCCCAATTTGAATCTATAAATCTCTCAATAACACAAGATCCTTGTGGTGAATAATGAATGCAAATACTCAAATTCCCCCTAATATAGTGCAAAATACACTTTTTTTCTTTCCATTGACTCTAATGGGGATCATGAGAAAACCAAGAGACAGTGTTTACAACAAAATTGATATCGGGATGAGTGTGAGTGAGATACAAAAGACTCTCAACTAGTTGTCTAATAAAGTGTTATCAAATCGAGTTAGACATATAAACAACAATTAATTCAATACTTGACTAAAATGGTGTTGGATATGGCTTGCAATTTATATTGAATCATTTAAGTAAATTTTATACACATTTCCTTTTTCCAATAGACATACCCTCGAAGATTGATGAATTTGGAGGCCAAGGAAATAATGCAACAAACCCAAGTCTATCGTATAAAAATTTTCCTTCAACTTGTGTTGAATGTCCTAAATCAGAGAACATGAACTACCAATGAGGATAATATCATCAACATACATAACTAATATCAACAAATCATCACCAATCCTCATAACATATATGTTATGATCAATTTCACAATGATAAAAACTAGTAAACAACAAGAAATCATCAATCTTCTCATACCAAGATCGTGGAGCTTGGTTGAGACCCTAAAGAGAATGATGAAGTCTACAAACCAATGAAGATGTATGCATGAAGGTCTTAATTTTTTCCATATAAATCTCCTCATGGAGATCACCATGAAAAAAATCACTCTTCACATCCTTTTGATATATTGACCAGTGATGAGAAGCAACAAGGGAGAGAACAAGGCATAAAAATCCATCTTTGTTATAAGAGAAAAGGTATCATAGTATTCTAATCCTTTAACTTGTAAAAAACCCTTAGCAAAAATATGGTCCTCATATTTGTCAATTGATCCATTAGTTGCATACTTGGTCTTATACACCTATTACATTGCACAAGTTTTCTTCCCTTGGGAAGAGGCACCAAATCCCAAGTATTATTCTTCAAAAGAGAAGAATATTCCTCCATCATAGTAGTATCTCATTCGGATTACTAGAATCCTTCGAAAAATGTACAAGATCATTATTGATAGCTTGACTCACAAGAGCCATCCCCAAAGTCATAAAATGAGTGCAATGATAAGAAAAATCACCAAAAGTGTCAACTCTAGTATGTCAAAAAACACTAGGATCACCAACCAAGTCACCAAATACCTACATAGTATATTGGAACCATTTGGGAATGGGATGAGGAGGAGAAGAAGGTGGAGGAGTAGGATCCACAACATGAGTATCATCAAAATCAAGAATCATATCCTCCATATCAAATGAAGGAGGGGGGAAGAAGTAACAATATCATGATCTAAGAGAGTTTCAGATCATCAACCCAAACATCTCTCCAAAATATAACTTTATGGCTAGATGGATCAAGAAGATGATAGGCCTTCACTTGCTCACAATGTCTAACTAATATGAGCTCTTATCTCTTATTTTCCATGGATTTTTGTTTGTCATTAGAAATAAAGGCTCGTGTATTTTCTTCCAAAAACAAAAAAATCAGATACATTAGGTTTCTCACCCAACCATAATTCTTCGGAGTAACTTCTTGAACTACCTTATGTGGAACTATGTTTTGAAACGAGACTTACACAATTCACAAATTCAACCCAAAACTCATATGGTAAGTTCTTGGACTAAATCATGCAGATTAGTCATTTCTTTTAGTGTATAATTCTTACGTTCAACAAAACCAATTTATTAAGGAGTGCAAGGCACTATGTACTAATGCATAATACCATTTTCAGTACAAAAATCTCTAAATGCGTTACTAATATACCCCCCATTATCAGTGCAAATACTTTTGAGTACATGACATAATTATTTTTCAATAATGCATTTAAAAGCCTTGAAATTTTCAAAGACATCACTCTAATATTGTAAAAATTACACCCACTTTATTCTTGTGAAGTCATTAATGTAAGTTAGCACCTATTTAGTAATAGAAAAAGAGTGAAAAGGAAAGCTCAAGATATAATTTTGCACTAAATATAAAGGAACCTTAGCTCAAGTAGCATGTCTCTTTAGAAAGTAATTTTGATTTTGTTTCCCAAGCATGCACCTCTGGGAAAACACCATTAGTAGAGAAAACTTTTGGAAGCCCCATAACCATGTCCTGTGAAGACAGATGTTGCAAGTACCTATAATTAAGGTGACCAAACTTATCACGCCATAATTTTTCACCGAATTATAGTGAGTAATCAAGGAAGACACTGCACTAGTGTCAAACTTTTCAAAGAGATACAAACATGAATATGTGTCCACAACACCTGTAGCTGAAATTTCATTAGGATTATTCAATTCCCTAATTACAACACTATGTGGGGAAAATTCAATAGTTTTACCACCACCAGAGTTACATATATGATATATAGACAACAATTTTTAGAAATATAAGGAACATAAAGTACGTCATTAATGCATCCATGTGGCATTTCAATAGTTTCAGACCCCATAACTTCAAATGAGGAGGATTTTCCCATTAAAATATGAGAAGTTTTACAATCAAAAATTGTGAGAATGTGTTAGATGGTGCGAAGCAATAGAATCGAAAATCCATTTATCTCTCAAAGGAGCACAAGCCCAAGTAGAAATATCCTTTCCCTTGTTTGAATTTGAAGAAGAAGAAGGTGGTGGTGGAATAGAAGTGTTTTTTTTTTTCAAGGCCTTTTCTAGAGATTCAATTCTAACAAAACATATGGATTATGCATGGGTTTTTAGAACAATATGGACCAGGGTCGTAGTTATTTTCTTGTTTGTTTTTCCAAGTTTATGAGGCATATAAGTATAAGTAAGAGGTGGAGATGGTTTAGGATACTTTGCATGCTTATTATACGATCCTAGTTTTGCTTTATATTTCCATTTACTCTCGGGAGAATTAGCTACTAATACATGACTTGAGTTGTGTAATGCATCAAGAGAAATAATCTTTTTTTTTATTATGTGAGCCTTTTACAAAATAACTCAAAATAAGTAATTTTAAATTTATCTCCTAAATAATCCATAGTTGAAAACAATGAAGAAGCAAATAATAAAAATGGACCCTTCAATTTTGAAAAAATTAGGAATATGCATTCTACATATTTCTTTTCCTTTCCACTTGCTTTTAGTCTACTTCTTACTTCCTTAAACAAATCAAAAATTCTTCAATGGAAGAAAAACTAGATGGTGAACATGAAGTGAACTCTAAATCAAGTTACAACAATTTAAACTCATTTATCTTGTCAAAAAAGGATTCAAACTTTTCTCATACATCTAGTGGTGATTTGGCATCAACAACATGAAATTTAAGGTTTTCTACAATATTCAAATCCATCAATCTAAGTGCCTCATCCTATTTGCAAGCATATAGATATCAGTAGTGAAATCCAAACTAGAAGCTTGAAACACCTACCATAACCCCTAGGATTGAAGGAGTTGTTGTATTTTTGGATTTCAAGAGTGATAATTTGTGGAGCGAAGGGGATCAAATATTCATTGATCCACATCACTCTAAGAGGATTTTGACATTATAGAAATGATTCCCCTTTTAAACTTCTCAATTAAATCCTCTTTACGAAAAATTTTGTTCACTGATTTAATAAAATATGGATATTTTATTAAAATATGAATGCAAAGATCTGCTATAAATTATATACAATGAAATACAAGTTCTTAGTAATTTATTTTATCTTTATATGAAAGAAAATGCAATATAGAGGGCACTTACCTTAATTTTGATTAGCCTGAAGTGATTCTGGACTGGAGAATGTGATGAAGCATGAGCACGAGATAGTCACAATTAGGCTTAGAAAAATGTAAAGATGCTCGCAATGCCTAGACACAAGCACCTAGGAAATGATAGGGGCACCTGTGGATGCCCAAGACCTCTGTGGGGGTGCTGGAGTCTGTAGAAAAGTTCATAACCTAGCTTCGATAATTTTTCTATGGTTTTACACATATTTACCTTTGGTCTCCTGTATGTCGCACTTGGATCATTGAAGTACCTAAAAACCTACACACAAATATCTTCCTGTAAACCCCTCAAAAATACATCAAATCCTAGAAAATGAAAGATAACAAATGAGGGGTCGAATATCCTCAGTTGTCACAATGGTGAACTTATGACTAAGTGTTACACTACATCTCATACCTAATGTAGTTCTATGTGCTTATGTGTGCAATAGTGATCCTAGGTTACCCTCGTGCTAATGTTGTCAAAATAGTGGGCAGAAGCTAGATAAAATGCAAATGTGTGGATGAAATAGAATGAACTCGCTTCCTATGTAGTGTGTATGTAGAATAATGTGACAAAATTCAATCCCTTGATATATGTAGATGGATAGCCCTTGGATAATAATTGTTCACCCTTATTATGGTATGTATGTTATGTTTATATAGGGATATCTTTCTTGAATTTTGACACTAATGACCCGACATGCCGACTAGAACCTTAGATTATGAGTGGTAAAATGGAAAATACCGACCTTAAATGTCAAAAATAAGATCAAACATAAAGAGGGCATGGGCGCCTAGGATGGATAGGATCCTAGCCACTAGTGTCCAATCACGGGTGCTTGTGTTCAAAGACAAACGACGATAGATAAGTGGATACTAACCGACGGGGATCCTGTGACTGACCACAATCCGGGGTATGAGTGACAAGTGTGAAATTTAAAAGCAATAAAAACCAATAAGACAAGCGGATGGACTAGGAAATGGGTCGTAAGTGAATATTTTTCTTCCGAAGATCCATTTATAAAACAACATACTTAACAAGATATTAAATAGTAGTAAGTGCATGATTTTGTGTCTACATTTCCCCCCTTTATGTTATTTGAATGAACTTAAATTAGTGTAAAGGAAGTAAGGAACATACACATGTGAGAAGTCAGTAGATGCCCATGTTGAATAAGTACACACAGATATTACGAAAATGCGCACGAATGAGAACATATAGCGTGGTGAACCATGGATCAACGCAACAAGAGACATGGGACCGTTATGAGGATCACTAAGTGAGATTGATGATTCTGATATTGAGTGATTGAAGATTTTTATTTTTTTGTTGATGGAGATGTGTTGGGGTAGGGATTGATCAGTTCCCAACCTGATTTCATGTGTGTGAAAAACTAAGGATTTGGGCATCTTGTAGCCAAAGGAAGAGTGTAGGGAGAGAGGTTTAGTTTTACTCTTCAAATTTAACTACATCCTCAAAATTTCTAGCCATTGCGAGATAGAAAAAGACCATATTTTTTTGATTTGGATCCATTTGTAATTATTTCGATCAAACACGAATAAACCATATAAGAGCAAAGTATAGGAAAGGCATGACGTCTCATTGCCCCCACTCCAAGGATGTCACCACAATGTATGTGAGATGGATTCCATGTGAGGTAATCTGGAAGTATTATAAAATGTATAATAACTTCCCATGTTAGGTCACTTGGGAAAATGGTGATGTAACTACCAAGTTAGGTCATCTGGGAGGATAAATATGTTGTGTTGTGTCAATTGTTTAATGTGATTTAGAACAATAGAAGGTTTGTGTTTTTTGAGAATTGAATGCATGTGATTGATTGATTAGTTACTCATGGGGATATTTTACGTTTATTTCCCCTATATTAGGTCATTAGGAGGAATCACTAGAAAGTGGTGGGAAATGTCATGTGATGTATGAACAAATGGTTTATAATGGTGAAATATTAATGTATAATGGTCATGTAAAGATATGAAGGGAATTGTGGGATGCTCGATTATATGCCCCCTTTCACCGAAAGGGGAGTGATGATGAGAACAAACATTAAGTTGAAAGTAATCATGTAATGATGAAATAGTGAATAGATGATAGACATCACAAAAAGGTTTGTATGTCAAGTTGAAACGTTTTCAAAGAGGAATATAAAGTTTTTGGAATGTGTACGAAACTATAATAGGTGGAATTTCAAGAGAATGACTGAAAACTAAACAATAATCACAGTAGTGATACTCTAGATATGATTGAAATTGTGTGATGTGTATTAGTTTGGAGGATAGGTGTAAATAATGACTATAGCGCGGTAGGTAATTGAAGATTACTATAAATAGTAATGTGAAAAAGTGAATAGGAAAGTCATTTGATTATTGTGCGAGTGTGATTTTGATCTCTGGTTGTGTGAAGATTCCTCAAGTGAGAGCACCATGATTAAGTTGATTCGAGATGGTGGCGGTAGTTGTGGCATCACGTATGACAGTTGAGCTACTAAGTGTGATTTTTTTAAAATTGTGTTGAAATTAGTTTTTTCTTGAATTTTTACAAAAAAAAAATTGTGAATTTATAGGCATTTTAGACCTAGGCAAGAGTAGTGAAGGTGCTAACAACATTTGGACTTCAGTGCCCAGGAATGAGTGGTGGTGACCTTCTCCGGGTGCTGCGTCCATCTCTCGGTGTTGGTGACCCGAAGGATTTTCTTAACCGAGAGTGCAAGAAATGTGAAAATTGATGTTTTTGATGCTATTGGTAGGTGTATTTGCATATGTATGACATTGTAATGTCATGTTTGTTGTCACTTTGTGTTGTGTAGAGGTATATTCATTTGCGGGAATTTTTAGTGGCCTTCATTTGATGATGAGTGGTATGTGTTGGACCGTTCCAGCCTATGACACATAGCGAGGATGGGAACGTGCCCCATAGTATGTCGATGATCATTACATTGTGTGGGATACGGTGTGTAGATACTTACACATTTTGTTACCTATCAAAGAGATGACGGTGACCTTGGAGAATGTATATCACATATTGTGTTTAGGTGATGGCTATAGATGATGCTCAAAGATAGATGAGGGCCACTAGGTAGTATTTTATAGGGACCCAAGAACATAATGAGGTCCATATCAGTCTGGATGTTATACTAGATCGGGGTTTCGTGATTGCGAAGTTCATTGTCATTGTGATTGCTTCATCGATTCTGGTTGAGGGTGGTGGTGTAGGAATCTTATATAAGATGCATATTTTCCATTAAATAGAGGAGGATGGAATGATATATGCTTAGGCACAATGTGTATTGGCCCACTTGTATAGATATATATATATATATATATATATATATATATATATATATATATAAATTCACACATAAGGAGCATGGGGGTGGGATTGGAGCTACCACATTGTTACATGTATGGGCCTACAAGCATATTGTGATATTGAGGTCGGTTGGTGGACCACGAGGAGAGTGGACAAGGCTAGATATATTTTCTAGGAGATGGGTAGGTATTCGAGTAGGAGGATGGACATTGATACTTATAGGGTGATGTTAGATTGTATGGGACCAAAGGCCATACCAAGATTACGTAGGGTGGCAAGAGGATGGATTCAAGCTACGATGTATTCGGTGGACTATGTGGCTATAGGATTGGTTTTCAGGGATGACCAAGCTATTCCGGGTAGAGCGTATTTCATGTCAATTTGCTATGGCTCAAGATGTGACCCTAGAGCCATATGTATGGGTTAGGGCCATTAGGGAACAGAGGGAGGGTCAAAGCTAGACCGAGGCCACACAAGAGTTTAACTAGTACCCCACAGGCAATATGAGGAAGATGTGGCGATAGAGGCGATAGATTTGGATGACGAAATGTGTACAGAGTCATATCGTGTGTGGTGGATGCCACATCGATGGGTATCATTATTTCAATTCTTTGTATATGCGGTGGGATCACCACCAGGTGGAGGATTAGAGGGCAAGTACATGCCCCGAAAGCATAGCAAAAGCGCTAGAAGAGTATGAGTATTTTTGCGAGTTATGTTTTTGGTTAGTTATTTGGTTATGTTAATGGTCCTCATTTGCTAATTTGTTGATCTAGGGATGTAGGTGATGTATATTGGTCACGATTTTAGACACATACATCTGCACATTGACTCAGAATGTGCCCACCAATGTACCCATAGGTGGAGGTATTCTAGAGTGTTTGGATGCTTATATCGTGGGTGAGTATGCACACTTATTTGATCAAGTGGCATTATCGGCGGCTACATGTATTCTATTGTTGAGCAAGAGGGATGATACGTGAGAGGTGACATAGCAATATCGAGAGGTCACATGTGGAGGATCCTTAGCACAAATGTATTTGTGAGGTTTGTGGAGCTATAGGGCCTTTTTTACGGAGCACTCAACTAAGGTGACATCGGTGCGGGCATGTAGAGAGCTATAGGGGCCACGATCATCAAGAACTCGAGTTGAACAACGAAGTTTATATTTCTAGAGTTCCCATAGTTGTAGACAGTGATAGTGATGATGAGATATGATATGTAGTGTTGTATCATGTATGGAGGGCTTGCCCCCCATAATTGACATTGTTGTAACTATGATTTTGAATTATTTATATATATATATATGGCTATTGGTGTATTGTCATTGTATTTTATATTTATTAATATATTATGTGATGATTTCTTTGCATAGGTTGATGTATGATGTGTCAATTATTATTGCCATATTCAATGTGTGATGTTTTGAGAATTTTTGCATTTGTTGAATTGATTCGCATTGCATAATGGTTGATGATGAGATAGTGTATGTGATAATATATAGTGCATATGGTGTGATAGAGAGATGTGGTAGATAAATGATGAGAAAGTGTTTTATATCTATGAATAGCGTTGTGATGAATGGTAAAGTATAAAATAAAATGAGTATGTGAATGAGATGGTCATAAAATTGTAGGGAAGTGTGTGTTAGTATGGGTAAGAGGGGGAAGATAATAGCAATTCCCCCTTATGTAGATGATAAGTTTCAATTATATAAGACCCCTTAGCAGTCAATAATGAACCATAAAGCAAGAGTATGTCATTAGGAAGTGATATGATAGTGTACGCTAGATAAATATATTGATATAATGTGTAGCATAGAGATATGGTGAGGTTATTATTGTAATATATCCATCAACAATCATGTAAGAAACTGTAAGAACATGAGTGCATCATCGGAGGGGTAAGGTGAGAAAATCACCTACCAAATACCAAGCGGGTGTGGAGTGGTGGAAGCATGTGGAATGGAAGAAACATGAGCATATGAACCAAATTGAATGCCTGATGAAATAGTGCCAATGATGGGAGATGCAGTGGTGGGAAGTGCAGATGTTGATAGCTTAGGAAGCCAATGTGTAGAAGTAGCATTGTGTGGCGGATGAGATGGTGTAATAGTGGATGAATGAGATGGAGAGTGTGCATGAATAATGACCTGTGGTGGTGGATGAATAATGACCTTAGAACTAGATGAAGGAGATAAATCAACTAGAGTAATATCATGCTTACATGGAATTGGAGACATAAATTGCTCATGAGAGCAAGAGCCAAAGGAAATGACACCCTTATCTTCTATTTTTGTAATCTATCATGAAGGGCACAATAATCATTATTGTAATTTCCATTGATAGGATGATAGTTGTAATAAGGTCTATCACATTATCCTTGCAAGTGATGAGGTGGATGATTTTGATTATAAGGTAAGTGAATCAAATGCTTGTCAAGAAAGGCACGCAACACATCATGAGGTCTAGCATGATGAGAAAATTATAATGGCTCTCATGAAGGAGATGTAGAAGTATGAGGTGGATCCTGACATGGTGAAGGAGATGAAGGATTCTTATGCAATGGAGAATATTGAAATTTCTTGTATGGTGGAGGAGATAGAGACCTAGGATGACACTCAACAGATGGAAGTGGAGAAGAACTAGATGATGCAGGAGTAGCAGCAATAAGATGAGGAATATATAACATGTGTAACAATGAGATCCTATTCTAAATCAATGACCTTATATCATAAGAGTGTGAATCATTCCCATGTATCCTTTTTCAAGCGTTGTTTTAAAGCAGAATCGGGACATGACAAAATATGAATTGATTTTATAATTCAATGCGATGAAAAACTAACTGATGCATGTAAGCATTGAAACGTAAAATGTAATCAATAATGGGATGTCTTACCTTGGTGTAATCCAGGTAAGCAATCATATGTAACTCTAGGGCCATTATTAAGTATAAAGCATTGAAGGAAGGCCTCTTCCATCTCACAATAGGTACTAATAGATCCAAAAGGTAAATGTGTGTACCATTAGAGAGCATCATTAGTAAGACTATGGAAAAAAATATTTTAGCAATAATTGATCATTAGAATAAGAAGCCATAGCTAGACGATAATGCTTAAGATGTAAATATGGATTTCCAGTACCATCAAAGCATGAAAATGTAGGCATAATGAAATCCTTAGGGAATTTTGAATTGTGAATCTTTTCGTAATAGGGTTGTCATGTAAAGAATTATTATCGATAGAAGCATAATAGGCTTTTCTTTCAAGTGTGAGATATTGGACCTAAGATTGTAATTGACCAACAACATCCATGAGCGATAAGATATCATGTGATGGAGATGTAGATGGTGTATTGAGCAGTTGTATCTTTCCATTATGAGTTATCATAGGGATATCAAGAGGAGAAGTAGAAGAATTTGATGTTAAGGGCACACTAGATATAGGTGCCGAAGAAGTAATGGGCAGAGGAGAACATGGAGTGTCGGTAGAAGTAGTAGTATTAGCATCGAAACATTACTAGGAGATGAAGTAATAGAAGGAGATGAATCATGCATGTTACTAGAGACAATATCAAAAGAAGATGAAAGTGGAGTAGAAAATTCACATTCAGCAAGTATGCAAAGAAGTAGAATCATTACTATCATGTGCCTCATCAATATTAGACAAAGATTCATATGCAAGGATTTCATTAAGTGTATCATCAACATATAATGGAGGAGGAGGAGAACTAGTATGTGATGCATTAT
The DNA here is from genome assembly GCA_018340775.1 of Taxus wallichiana var. yunnanensis. Lineage (NCBI taxonomy): Eukaryota > Viridiplantae > Streptophyta > Pinopsida > Cupressales > Taxaceae > Taxus > Taxus wallichiana. The sequence goes on along the minus strand of CM031238.1, from coordinate 413,742,299 downwards.
TATAAAAAATTCAGAAATGGAAGGAGTATGAGATGTAACTATAGAATCATTGTGACTAGTATGAGAAACAACGTAAATCACATGTTTATTTTAATCTTTTTTTTAGCTAAAGAATCATCATCAAGATTAAGCATAAAACTGAATAATAGCATCATCTAAAGTCTCAGTAGAAATAGAAGAAGGTGGAATATGGTTGGTTTTATAAGAAGGTATACAACCAGAGAAGCTTGTCATGTCGATATCAATGCTAATAGTAGAATGGTCAAAGATAGTAGGCACATTGTATTCATGAGATAATAGTTTCCTTTGAGTATCATCTAGAAGAATAGTGTTGCGATATAGAGTGCTAAGTTTAGCTATGGTTGCTTCATCATAGATAGGATTAATACTCACATGAGGCATGACTAGCCTAGGAGGAGAAGAGCTATCCTTAGCCATTAGGGTTTTAGTGGATCCTAGGGAAAGTAGTTCTAAGCTACGGGTTCACCAAAATGATTTAATAAAATCAGATATTTTATTAAAATATGAATGCAAAGATCTATTATAACTGATATACAATGAAATACAAGTGCTCAACAATTTATTTGATCTTTATATGAAATAAAATGTAAGAGATAGGGCACTTACCTTAATTTTGATTATCCCAAAGTGATTTTGGCCTAGATAATGTGATGGATCAGGAGTACAGACCATCCCAATCAGGCTCAGAAAAATGTAGAGATGCTCACAATGCCTGGAAACAAGCTCCTGGGAAATGATAGGGGTGCCTTTGGGCACCCAATGCCTCTATGGAGGTGTTAGAGTCTCAGAGAAAAGGTCGAACCTAGTTCGATATTGTCTCTAGGGTTTTGCACTTGTGCTCCTTTGGTCACTTGTATGTCACACTTGGATCACTGAAGTACCTAAAAACTTGCACATAAATATCCTCCTACAAAACCTTCAAAAAGACATCAAATCCTAAAAAAATAAAGATGCAAAATGAGCGGTCAGATTGTCCTCACTGTCGAATGGTGAACTTACGATTGAGAACTACACTACATCTCAGACCTAATGTAGTTCTATGTGTTTGTATGTGCAACAATGCTCCTAGGTTTCCCTTGTGCCAATGACACAAAAATAGCGGGTGGTAGACAAATAAAATGCAAATGTGTGGATGGAATAGAATGAACTCCCCTTCCTATGCAATGTGTATGTGTGCACCCAAATGTAGTCCCTTGAGATATGTAGATAGATAGCCCTTGATAATAATTTCCCACCCTTATTATGGTATGTATGTTATGTTTATATAGGGATCTCTTTCTTGAATTTTGACACTAATGACCCGACATGCCGACTAGTACCTCGGGATATGAGTGGAAAAACTAAAAATACCGACCTCAAATGTCAAAAATAAGATCAAACATAAAGAGGAATGGACACCTTGTATGAACAAGAGCGTTGGGAGCTAGTGTCTAGTCCTAGGGGCTAATGTCTAGAGAAAAATGATGATAGATGAGTGGAGACTGACTGACAGGGATCCCTGTGACTGACCAGAAATTGGGTGTATGAGTGACAAGTGTGAAAGATAAAAGCAATAGAAACCAACAAGAAAAGTGGATGGACTAGGAAATGGGTCACCAGTGAATACTTTTTCTACGTAATATCCATATATAAAATAACATACTTAGTGGTTATTAAATAGTACTAAGTGTGTGATTTTTGGTCTACATTCACATACAATAGGGTCCTCAAAGTAATTTGTAAAATACAAAAATACTAAATATGCTTCTTTTGTTTTTTTCCTATTTTGTCTTTTTCATGAAAGAGAAAAAAATTCTAAGGAATAGAACCCTTGATCTCTTAACTTTTGAAAAATATATTTTATAACATGAAATAACAACCAACAAGATCTAGTAGACAACCAACCAAATGGCTATAACCATAAAACTCAAGAAAATGCAAATTTGATGCAAAAATAATGAGAAAAGGTTTATTGATATAAGATTTATGTTTCACATCAAGGAACAAACAAATAAATAGAAAAACAAATTGTAAACCATGCCCAAAATAATAGGTGGGATACCCTAATGTTGGAGATGAGATAATCTCCACAATTCAAGGATTGGAGAGAATCTAAAAATTCTAAGAGTGAATATGTGAGTTGAAACAAACTCACATGAAATAGAGTTATACAAACAATAATTAACTAAATCTCCTTAATGAATATTATTAGGTGTAAATAAAAATAACAAGTTCAAAAATACTTAAATGAGGTCCTAGTGTGAACACAGATTACACCAACAAGATTAGTAACTACTATATGATCATTATATTGAGCACTTGATTCTTATTGTATTATTTGGAGGTTGACCCCTTGAAGTGGACAAGCCAATATACTTTCATATTGTGATCATTTCTCTATATTTTGATTTATTTGGTGTTATATTACTATTAATATTCATATTGATCTAAGTAATTTCATTATAAGTGGTATCAGAGATTTGTTCTAGGCTAAATTTAGGTCTAAACCCTAATTTTGAAGATTCTACTATATCTCCAAATTGGTGGAAAAAACTTTATACAACTTTTAACTAAAGTGGCGAACTAAGTCAAGTAAGGTTCTCTAAAAAAATCAAGATTTTTGACTTGTTTTGCACAAGTTATATCTATTTTAGGGTTTTCCATAAATTAGCTCCAAAAGCTACAATTTTTAGAATTTTTCTAAGCTTCTTAGATGTTCGAAAGATTGGAACATTTAATTTAGGGTTTTATTCCTGGGATTTTCTTCTATTCTACCAAAATCCATTTGTAATCTAAAAATCTAAATCCCTGCCCTAAGCCAAACCCTAAACCCTAATCTTGAACCTTTAATCTAAAAAATCCAAGACATGGCCACAAGCAAGAGGAAAAGGAAAGGGTAACACCATTCCTAGAAAAAACACTCATGACATGGAATTGTAAAGAGAACTGACTTAACCTAGGGCCTTCCTCATCATATCCTAGATTCATTCAAATTGATCATGAGCTACAAAAATTCCAATCATTCACAAAGACAAAATATGATGTTAATATTTTAGAACCAAAACTTATGGCAGCCATTTCTAGTCTACAACCATAAGCCACCAACTTCCAACCAGGTTAGTCGAGTCCCACCATCAAATATACCTCCAATTCAACACGAAACATCACTTGTCTTGTTCTAATGTGTGGATTAGAAATTCTTGTCCAAAATAACCACCCTAGTTATTTAGACAACTTACTGATTCCATTCTAGTTTTGACATCAAGATTACAGTCATGCGCGCATTCTTGGTTTTATACCTTGGCACTTATGTATTGTTGTAGTTCCTTGCATGAGCCCTCATTCATCCTTCCCCGCTTCTTCCTTGTTCTCTTTCTTTCCTTCACTTCCCTTTGTGTGCTTCCACCTTTCTCCTTATTCTTCTATCTCCTTCCATTCTCCCTTTGTGTTTATTTTTTCACGCATTCACTTTCCTTCCCAGATCCACTACAAGACTCATTGCACATGCCCATGAACTTACTTTATAATTTGCTAAGTCCATGTCATGCCTTAAACATGTGCTCTTCCTTCCCGAGTCACACGTAACTCCTTGCATGCACTCACTCCTCTTCCACCACCTTCCTTCACGCACTCTCCTTGTGCATTTTCTTTACTTAGCACATCTTTGTCTTATGCCTTCCCTCCTTCCTCACATACCTATGTACCTTATATGCACCTTTCACACATGCCAAATGCAATCTTCTACGCCGGGTCATGGAGTTCCATGTGTCAAATTATTAGATAAAGTGCACAACATGTAACCTATTAAAACATGCCAAATGTGCACCGAATATTCACATCAAATGAATTCATGACACATGGCGAAAAAGAAAAAACAAAAAATCATCCCAAATCCTTCACCAACCAAATCATGACACGTGTCTTGCATGTTCAGCTTTAATCGTGAACTTCAAATCACCATAACTTTTGCTACAGAGCTCAAATTCATGTGCTTTTGGTCTTGTTGGAAATTTGCTAATGTGGGCTATACTCTAGGATATTCAAAATTAGATTTTAGGTAGGATTTGGTAGGTGAAATGGGGAAATGTAACTCATTCCATTAATGCACATATTCAATCGACTCAACCACCCATATTTGATCAAATTTGGTCTCCTTCCTTCTTCCACAAGCTAAGATGACATGGGGAGGTGAATCTGATAGTGTTACACATGCATTTACATGCATTTATTGCTAGTTTTTGGTGGTTAGATTTGAAAATCCAAGTTTCCCTCTCTTTCCCTCCTCTTCTCTTCCCCTTTCTTCTATATATTCATGAACATTGTTCATTATAAAAGTTTGGACCCTCTTGGTTTTTTAAGAGAATTTCTCGAGCATTTTTCCTTAGTATTTTGAGTTGCGAGGCCTCAAATCTGGATCTTTACATCTGGATACTTTCTTCTTTCAGCATTGTAATCGATTGTGCATCACTTAGAAGAAATAAAATCTTATTTTGTGGTTATTCTCTACCCTAATTCACATTTTATTGCATCTTCTTTCCTTTCCCTTGCATTTTTGTTGACATGCATATTTATGTCCCTCAAGGGTTTCTTTTATGTATTGCTCCATGAAACGAGTGTGTGAATGTTGTTTCAGATCTGTGGCACGTTTTTATGTGTCCCCCCATGTGCATGCATTTTCCCTTGTTTTCACTTAGATGAGAGTGTTCATCCCCCTCTTTCTGGTGCTATCACCTCCCCTTAGTTTAGGTTTTCCTTTCATGCATCTCCTTCTCACCTAGTCCCTTAGAATCGTAGAGTAGTGATAGGTAGTTGTATTTCCCTTCCTAGGAGTAGTTGTAGCAGTAGAAATAGGTAGAGGAAGTTGGCCTTCTCCGGAGGTCTGTCTCAAGCACAAGTCCCACAACTTGGAGATAGTCCCATGTTTCCTCAAATCCCCAGTTCATCTTGATCTAGGGACGGGTGCAATTTTGAGCTCTAATAGTTTTTGGCATGCCTGGGGAGACCAATATTAAAAGCTAAAATTTCTCTTGCTAAGTTCTAGTTTGTGACTTAGTTATTTTCAGGCTTTGGAAGCTTTTTTCAACATATCTGTGACTCCCAACATCCAGATCTATTGATTTTAGTAGTCGAAAAGCCTATTTCATGATAAGGATACAAACGAGATAGAGTGTTGTTGTTAAAGAATCATTTAAATATCTTCAGTTGTCTCGTAGAAGAATAAGTAGTGGAACCAACCACGCATATCTCCATCTTCCTCGCACAGGGGAATAATCTACCCCTCCTCTCAGAGACCTTTAGTAGACTCTACTAGGATATTCAAACCCTTTCTAACCATGGTGCAAATAAATCTTCCCTTTGTTAACTTCAATGGTGGTAGTCCTTTAGCTCTCCCCACACATATGATATACCAATAGTTGCACTCAAGATTATACCATTTTTTACTAGTGAGAATCAAGTTACCCCTATTGAGCACATTCAATACATTACAAATGTATGCTTTGTTCACCTAGTTATAAAAGATGATGTAGTTGTAAGGTTGTTTGCTTCTTCACTCAAAGGAAAAGTGCTTCAATGGTACAAAAGCTTAAGACCTGCCTCTATCACTAATTGGGATGGACTTGGAACTGCACTTTACAATCATTTTGAGGAGAAAGCTGACAATATATCCTTATTATAAAAACTCACAATGATCAAGAGATCTCCCAATGAGCTCATGGTTGATTTCAACTTCAGATTTTAGAAAACATGGGACAAAATTCCATCCCTCTTAAGACTAACCCCTCAAGTTGTTTTTCTTTACTTATTAAGAGCCTTGAATTTTGGCATCACAATAATGATACATTCTATGGGTGTTGCGTAGCTCCCTGATGCCTATCCTATATCCATTAGGGAAGAAAACTATCTAATATAATATGGCAAGATAGCTCGTAGACTACTTATGCCCTTGTTTCTTGAACTACCTCAAGCGCCTCAACCTTTTGTTGCTCCCATTCTTGATAAAACCTCTCAACCAATTTCCTCCACATCCTTCTCTCCCCAATAGAAAAAAGAGGATGAATAAATGAATGCCTTGATTAGAAATTTTCTAATAAAGTTATATCCTTAGAAAAGTAGTAGGTGCAAGCTTTTAGAAATAACTCTAATCAAGGGTTTAACCAAATACATCATCCATTTATAAATTAATATCCAAACCAGAGATATGAGAAAAACCATCGAATGACAGATGGCATGCCAACACGCACCTCCCTTACAAATAATTTCCCTTGCAAACCCCTTCCCGCACCCGACACGAGAAAAGCACTAGTTCCAATATATAATAACATGGTCCAAGAGACATAATGGTGTTTTTCTTCCAATTTTCCACACATCAGTATAACTACTGCAAAAATTCCTTACACACGCAAACCTACATGTTTCAGAATGCTTCAAGTTATGAGCCTTCTCTATCACACATGAACTGGGAAATGAAGAAGTGCCAGAAGTTTTTCCTGAGAACAACCTTATGTTCTTTGGTATTGAGGACTTTGGTGCAATAAACCAACCTATGAATAACTCAAATAGGCTTTGCGTGTAATTTTTTGATAATACAATGTATAAAAAGAGATTTTTGGAAGCTATTATGTAGCCCTTGCCTCATGTCAACTATACTGACCCTCAAAATTAAAAAGATGTAGCCTAATAGTTCTAGTGCACATGTTTTTGAGTACGATGCTCTATGCAACATTCCAGTAAAAATGGTGCATGCTCCTCCTTTCATAGGTCAATCCTCATGTAATCTAAGGCCCATGTCTTTGTACCATAACAATCAAGAAAAGATGTTTTGTGCCTCAAATGCACAAATATTTGGTCCTTCCATTCAACATTTGAGACCAAATGAAAAAAAAATGTAAATGTCATAATGTGGGATGCCTGGCTATTCCATCTCGATGTGACCTATTGCATGAAGCTCTGTGCAACTTCTACACATTGATTTAATTATTCAAATACCTCATGTTGTTTTAAATATTTTTTAGGTAGAGGAGAAGCAAGTGAGAAAAAATTTCAAAATTTCACCCTTTTATATGTCCTTGATAGTAGGAAAACACCTTGTTCACAATTGTATGATTGATTCAAGGGCTAGTACTTTTGTCATGCCTAAGAAAATTTTTGATGTCCTAGGTCTTAAGTATAACCCCATGTCTAAAGGAGTCTTGCAACTTGATGGCTCAACTGTCACCACTCTAGGAGTCATCAAGGATCTTGAGTTAACCCTTCATGCATGTCCAAGCTTAACTATAACTCAAGATGTGTCAATCATTGACTTTGCCTCCTTTTTTTCCATTTTCTTATCAAAATATTTCACTACCAAGGTGGGTGGTTACTTATCTTCTGATTGGTCTCATATGTTACTAAGAACAAGGTATGGTACCAGGTTTACCATACAAGATGAGCCTATATTTTCTTATCATGTTGAGTCATATGACCCATTCCCTCTCAAGCCAATTGTCTCATCCAAGAAGACCGAGAACAAGATTTAGTTTCAGAAGAGAAACCGATTCCTTCCTCTATGCATGATCTATTATTAGATGAATGGGACAAAGAACAATATGAATTTTATCCCAATGATACAAATATTGAAACTTTTCTTGGCACCTATTACATTCTTGAATAAGAAGCCTTGGTTCCTGTCCTACTTAAGTAAAATGATGAAAATTTTGGACTATGGAAGATGTATTTTGATGGATTCAAAGGTATAAATGGCTTAGGCACAGGTGTTGTTCTCATATTTCCCAAGAATGAGAAGTTCTTCTTCACACACATAATGTAGTTTTCATGCTCCAACAACATAGTTTAATATGAAGCATTGGTAGGTGGTCTTCTTATTACTAAGAAGAGGCAGATCAAGGCATTGCAGATCTTTGGGGACACTAAGGTGGTCATCCACTAGGTCATAAACAAGTGCACAACAAAGAATAAGATTTTGAAATATTATAAACACAGATTTTGGGACCTCTTGGATACTTTTGAATCTCTCAATTTTCGATGGTTCCAAGTAATTTGAACAAAGAAGCAAATCACATGGCAACCCTTGGTTCATAATTCTCACCTATGAAAATTTTATCCAAGGCAATGTGCAAAACACATCAAGATGGTGGTCATGTCATCCATTCTAGACAATGAAACTAGTTGTAAAATGGTTGTGATGATGTACATATTGTTTAGTTCATTCAGAATGAAGATGAGTTTTCATAGAACATGTATGTTGACTTGCATGATAGCTATGGTGACCAAGTGATTCAACTAAAGACAAACAAGTTTCCTAAAGGGTTTTTCACCTTAGATCATATCTTAAATCCTGATGATGAGTTCAAGTGTGAAGAAAAGAATATACACACATCACAAGAAGACTATACTCCAGTGACTATTACATGCAGTAGAGAATTGTTGCTTGGGAAAGACTACGTGCAAAATGAGAAGCATGCCTTCATCTCCTTATGTTAAAAATTAAGTGATATCTTTTCATGGGAGTATGAATACCTCAAAGAATTTTATCCAAGTGTTTCTCAACACTCCATTGATCCTTATCCTATTATCAAGACCATCGAGAAAAAAGCAAAGGCCTATCAATACTAAGATAGATCCCTTTATGAGGAAGGAGTTATCCAAACTCATTGAGGCAAAAGATTATTTTTCCTATCAAGTACTTTACTTGGGTGGAAAATCTTGTTCTAGTGTGAAAAAGAATGGTGAAATCAAACTTTGTGTTGATTTCAAGATATTTGAATAAGGCATCTCTAAAGGATCATTATCATTTACCTTCTATGGAGAATTTTTTAGAGACGGTGGCTAGCGCACAAATATTTTCCATGCTTAATGGCTACTTCTAGGCTTCAATCGGATCATAGTCAGGAGGAGGATCAATTAAAAATAGCATTTACAAAAATGGGATACATATGTTTACCAAAAAATGCCTTTTGGTTTTTCAAATGCAGGTGCAACATTTCAAAGACCAATGGACATTGCCTTCAAATGATATATATCAATGAGTTCATTCTAGTTTACTTAGATGACATAAATTTCTTCTCAAATCATAGAGTAAGCAAATGACATGATGCATCTAGAAAAAATCTTTGAGAGATGCAAAGAATTAGGGTATCTCTTAACCCCAAGAAGTGTGACTTTTTTTTTGTGCAAGGCAACCTTTTTGGGCCATGTGTTCTATAACTTCTAAGGATGGCATTGCCCTTGATCCTGAATGAGTTTCCACCATCCTTTATCTTTCTTTACCGATGCACAAGAAGGCCTTGCAATCATTCCTAGGAAATATTAACTTTGTTATGAGATTCATTCATAACTTTGCAGGATTGGTTAGGCCTATCACCCTCATGCTCAAGAAGGACACAATATTCAAATAAACAACAGAAGGAAAAGAAATTTTCAACAAGATCAAGCAAAAAATTGTTTACGCCCCAACACTCATCAATCCAGATTACTCCAAGGATTTCATCCTTTATGTTTATGGATTTTATGTGAGTGTTGTTGTTGTCTTGACTCAAGAAAATGAAAAATAACTAGAGCAGTCAAGGTGGCTTTATTCAATCAAACATAGAAGGATTATGAATTGAAATACAATCACATGGAAAAAAAAATTCTCCATCATGTGTGCTCTTAAGAAATTCAAGAGTATGCTCACCACAAATCATGTCAATGTGATATTTTCACACTCATGTGTGAGAACTTCAATAGTGAAAAAGAAAAGAGCTAAGATGGGTGACCAAAATCATGGAGTATGATGTGACTATCAAATCCACAAAATTGGTTAGAGGTAATGCGCTGCACTCTGTAAGAAACTTGCTAAGGATGCAAAAAAATAAACAAGAGGCTTCATTGTTCTTTGATGAATAGCCTATGCATGCTTAAGTTGAGAAAAATGAACATCCTAGCACACACACACTTGGATGGAAGACATGGTAATATTTCTCTCTTATGGGGCATACCCTCCTAGTTTTAATAAGGCAAAGAGGTGACATCGAGGCTAAAATATGTTCCCTATGTGCTTATTTGATTGATGGTGTCCTCTTCAAAAGAAACATTGATGGGGTATTGATGAGATGTATGGATGGCGCATAGGTTGAAAAAGTGTTAGTATAATTTCACGATGGATTCTCTGTGAAAAATTATCTTCCAAAGCAATAGAAAATAAATATCATTAAGGTGAGATAATTTTTTCCTACCCTGTTTGCATATGCACACTAGTGGGTCATGAAATGCAAAGAATGTGCTTTCTTTACATGAAATAATAAATTGGATGTGCTTCCCCTCCAACCAATCCAATTGAATCATCCTTTTGTGCAATGGGTTTTGGAATTCATTAGCATGATTAACCCGCCCTCGAGCGTTGGCCACAAATGGGTGTTGACAACTACAGATTACTTCACCAAATGGACAGAATATGTCACGCTCAAGGAATCAACCGAGTCATTCATTCTTTACTTTCTCAAGGGTATTGTAATAAGGTTTGGTGTTCCTCATACTATTATCTCTGATAATGCAAAAACCTTTCTTGGTACAAGAATTTTTGATTGGGATCTTAGTCTTGGAATATCTATTTGAAGACTTCTTCAAACTACTACCCTCAAGGTAATGGTTTGGGAGAGTCTACTAACAAGAACTTGATCAAAATCATGAAATAAACAATGAATATCAACCAAATACAAAGTAGCACACAAAGGTCTTATTAACACTTTTGGTAGACAAATCATGGTGAAGAAAGCAACTGGTACTTCACCTTATAAGATTGTTTATGAAAAGGAGGCTATGCTTCCTTTATCTTTAGAATCACCTTCATTAGAGTTGGCCTAACAACTAGAATTTGAGGGCACATACCAAAGAGAAATAAAAATGGAATAGTTTTTTGAACTTAAAGAATTGAGAAACTCTACCATGACCAAGTTATAATAACATCCGAAATTGACCAAGCGGTGGTTTGATAGAATGTCTAGAGCTCAAGATTGCAAATTGGGTGATATGGTCTTAAAATGGGATGTTAATAGAGCCAAACTCGGGTGTTATTCAAATTTTAATGCACTTTGGAGTGGCCCATGTATCATTAGTTCTTTTAAGGAGTCCAACTCTTTCAAGTTGTCTCATCTTGATGAAGATGCACTACCAATCCCATTCAATGGGATTAATCTCATAAACATCCATTAAGTTTCTTTGTATCATGTACATATTATAATAGTTTTAATTCCTCCAAGTGCACTCTACATAGTGTTTTTTTACATAGTTCTTTCCTTTCACGTGCCCTCTTTATGCACGTGCTCTTTTTGTTTCTTCCGGAATTTTGTTCCATGTGCTCACAAGTTCAAAGAGGTTTTTTCAGCTTGTTGGTACTTTCCAACATTTTTCCACACAATTTTTAAAAGCAAAGTTTAGATAGTGCTTCAAGTGACTTCAAGGGTGTTCTTCAAGTTATAGGTCATAACTTTATGATTTTAGGCAGACTCCATGCCTAATGGATGCTTCTAAGATACTGATCACTTTCATCTAGCAGGTAGATTGGACCCAAAAGTCATCAAACTGTTGTCTAAAATAACTACACATGTTATTAAGACAACTTGCAGTTCCATTATGGCTCTAACATCAAGATTACAAGTTACACGCATTCTTGGTTTTATACCTTGGAATTTATGTATGTTTATAGTTCCTCTGCAGCCCTCATGTGACCTTCCTACTTCTACCTTTTTTTTTCTTTTCCATCCCTTCACTTCCTCCACGCTTCTCCGCCTTTCTCCTTATTCTTATATCTCCTTTTTTTCCCTTTACACACATTTCTTGAGCATTCTCTTTCCTTCCCCAATCGTTCCACGCTCCTTGCACATACCCACAAACTTGCTTTATAATTCTCTAATTTCATGTCATGCCTTGCATGCATGCCCTTCCTTCTTGAGTCTCGCACACCTCCTCATGCGCACTCATTCTTCTTCCACCACCTTCCTTCACAAACTCTCATTGTGCATTTTCTTTCCCACATCTTTATCTTTTTCCTTCCCTCCTTCCTTGCATACTTGCGTACCTTTACAAATATGCAAAATTTCTTCCCACTCCTTGTGCACCCTCTTGTGTATGCTCACAAACCTCTCTGCATTTCTCCTTCTTGCGCCTCTTTCTCTTACGCACACACCAAATGCAATCTTTTGTGCCACTCATGGAGTGTTATTTGTCAAATTTTCAATTAAAATGCACAACATGCAACCTATTAGAACATGTCAATTGTGTGTCAAATCCTCACATCAAATGAATTCATTACACATAGTAGAAAATACAATACAAAAAAAGTCACTCGATCCTTCAGCCAATCAAATCGTGACAAATGTCTTACGTGTTCAACTTGTAATGTGAACTTCAAATCACCATAAGTTTTTCTACATATCTCATATTCATGCACTCTTTGTCTTTTTGGAAAGCTACTAACATGGGCTATACTCTAGGATATTCAAAATCATGATTTGGGTAGGATTTTATAGGTGAAATGGGGAAACGCAACTCAAACCATTAATGCACATATTCAGTTAACTCAACCACCTAGATTTGATCAGATTTGGTCTCCTTCCTTCTTCCACAAGCTAAGTTGACATGGGGAGGTAGATCTAATAGTGCTACAGACACATTTGTAGGCATTTATTGCTTGTTATTGGTGGTTAGATTTGAAAATATGAGTTTCCCTCTCTTTCCCTCCTCTTCTCTTCCCCTTTCTTCTATATATTGATGAACATTTCTCATTGTAACATTTTGAAACCTCTTTGTTTGTTAAGAGCATTATTCCTTGGTATTTTGAGTTTCAGGCCTCATATCTGTCTCTTCACATGTGGATATGTGCTTCTTTCAACATTGTAATAGATTGTGCATCACTTGGAGCCAATAAAATCTTATTTTGTTCTTATTCTTTGCCTTAATTCACATTTTATTGTATCTTCTTTCCTCTCCTTGCATTGTTTGTTGATTTGCATATTGTATGTCCCTTGTAGGTTTCTTTTCTATTATGCTCCATGGAAATGGGTGTGTGAATGTTGTTTTAGACTGTGGCACATTGCTTTGCCCTCCTTGTGCATGTTTTCACTAAACTAAGAGTGTTCATCCCCCTATTTTTAGTGTTATCATATCCTCTTAGTTTCAATTTTCCTTTCATGCATCTCCTTCTCACCCTGGTCCCTTGGAATTGTAGAGTAGTGATAGGTAGCTACATTTCCCTTCCTATGAGTTGTAGTTGCAGTGGAAATAGTAGAGTAAGTCGACCTTCTCTAGATTTCTATCTCAAGTGCAAGTCCCACAACTTGGAGACAGCCCCATGTTTCCTCAAGTCCATATTTCATCTTGATCTAGGATCGGTGAAATTTTGAGCTCCAATAAAAATATGATGTCAAAATTGGAGATGCAAAAATTTGATAGTATTGATCCAATCACTTGGATCAACCAAATGGATAATTTTTTGATGTGCATCAAATTCCAAGTGAATAGAAGGTGGTATGGGCATCCTTGTTTATGGAACCAAAACATCTCATTTGTTAAAGATGGATGTACGAATAGAATTAAAAAAAGGATCTCCCTATTTCTTGGTCAATTTTCACAAATGATCTCCATATACATTACAATAGTAGTGTTATAGAGAACAATTTCAGCTAGATAGAAAAGCTTCAATTAATAGGGATAGTCAAAGATTATATCCAGCGGTTCTAAAATCTATCCTTACATGTGGATGGCATCTTAAAGGATCATATAAATGATTTTTTTCTTGGGTGGTCTTAAGGATAGCATCCAAATTTATGTTTGCCTCCTTAATCCATGTTTGATATCAAAATCCATCGTAGTTTCTTGTCTAGTGGGGGAAAGAGAGATGATCAAATAGATGAATTTCACTACTAGCAAAGAGAGTATGGTTCCATCTCATTTAGTACCTCAGCCTACCAAACTGACTATTCAACAAATTGAAGAGAAATGAGAAAAAGGCTTATGTTTCAATTATGATAGAAAATACAATAAAGGACATAGATGTGCTAAAAATAAGTTGTTCTACATTGAGGCCATTAATGATGAAGGAACATAAGTGGGTGGTGAATGAACTAAGGTTTATATATTCCCAACCAATTATTTCTTGTCATGCAATGTTAAGTGTTATCTCCCACAAGCCCTAAAATTAAGGTGCATTCTGAAGGAGCGTAAGGTAAGAGTATTGATTGAATTAGGGAGTGGACATTTTTATCAATAAAGAGTTGGTAATGATCTAAACTGATTGATTTTCCCAACTCCAAAATTTTAGATCATGATTGCAAATGGGGGAATAATTAATTGTTCATGGAAATATCATAGTATCAAACTTGAAAAGGGATATTATAATCTTGATTCCCCTATGTTTTTAATTCTAATGGGAGGATAAGATATTGTTTTGGGAGTCCAATGGCTCAAAACCTTGGGCACAATTGAAATTAACTTCCAGGATTTATTCATGTGTTTTTGTTCAAATGGAAACATGTTTGAGTTAAAAGGGTTTCATGTAAATCACTGCCTAAGTCAATCTCTCATCAAATGCATTAATCAAGGGCCCCGCACAACAATTAGTTTCAGATTGATGAAAAAGTCAAGAAAAGGAACTAAATATTTTAATTTTCTTAGAGCATATGCCATTAGCCAAGCCACCAAGGGGAGTCATTGTGTCCCATAGATACCTTGATTTCCAGCCACCACCCACCATCTCAATCTTGAAGATCCACCTAAAGGTTCAAGGAATCAAATAACACAGTAAGCACCAGTAGAAGAAGGTATTTCATGAGTATCTAAATAAGAAAAAGAATCAAGACAATGCAGTTGCAACATGGGAGGAGGAATATTTCATGTACCGGCATTCAGATGTCATCAACATTGAGGACTATGTTTGTGTGCAACAACATCCATAAGTTGTCAACATTGGTGACAATGATGCTTTAAAGGGAGGCACATGTTACACCCTTAATCCTAGGTCATATATCAGATATGTATAGCCAACTTGTGGCTAACATTATCACTTATTGTGTCATATCACATTTATTTATGTTCTCATATGCTTAGTGGATTGACCTTAGTACTTTGCATAGCATAGTAGGGTATATATAAGAGTTAGTAACTAATATATGATCATCATATTGAGCACTTGAGTCTTATTTTATGGTTTGGAGGTTGCCCCTCGAAGTGGTTAAGTCATTCTACTTGCATATTGTGATCATTTCTCTATATCTTAGTGTTATTTAGTGTTATATTGTTTTTTATATTCAAATCTAAGTAATTTCATTACAAAACATGGGAGGAAAACTTACATCATGTTAATAAGGTTCTAGATACCCTTTAACAACATCTTTATGCCAAGCCCTATAGGTGTATTTTTGGAGTCATGGAGGTAGAATATTTGGGTCATATCATTTCACATGAAGGTGTAAAAGTAGATCCTCACAAGATTCAGGCCATGGTGAACTAGAAGATACCAAAAACCCTCAAAAACCTTAAGGTCTTCTTAGAGTCACATATTATTATCACTAAATTGTGAAGAATTATCATAGAATTGTAGCATCAATCACAGCTTTATTAAAGAAAGACTCCTTCCACTGGAACGATGAAGAAACCCATAAATTTGAGACATTGAAGAAGGCCATGTGTACCAAACCAATTCTGGATATACCCCAAATTTCTCCAAAACCTTCATTGTTGTTGGGCCTTGGAATATTGGTTAAGTATTAAAGAGCATGTGCACACAGACCACCCGATGAGAGAAGGGCGCACAAGGAGAAGCACGCAGATAAAAAGGTTTAAAAGGGTTTAGGAGAAACTAGGGCGCACGCGAAAGGTGGAGCCTTGGGTTTAAATTACTTAGCTATATTTTACATTCTAGAGGCACTTGAGGAAAAACGTGACCCGACTAGGTGTTTCGAGTGGATAAGGTGCCAACTCGGAACCTCAAACGTCAAGGAAATGATATTTCACGCAAGGAATATTCCCGAAAGACATCATTGTAAATATTGGATGGCTTGCAAAGGGATAAGAATTTGCTTATCGGAGGACCACATTGACACTTGGCATGTGATCTTTTCAGGAGAGAAGGCATGGTAGTGGGTGTTGATCCTATAAAAAGAGATGCTCGGAAGAAAGGAAGAGATGCAAAGAACAGAGAAGAGAATGCATAAAGAGAAAAATGTTGTAGTAATGCAAGGGTTTAGAAAACTTAGTGATGAGGGTTCCAAAGTATTTAATAGGCCTCTATATAGCACCAGGGTCTGTAACAAGGGTTGAAATGGGAGGGTATAGCTAGGATCTCTCATCAAGGAAGATATGTAGGGAGTAAGTCTTTGTTATTTAAGATGTATGGTTTGTGATGACCTCTTTTGAATGTAATGTGGCTACAAATGAATATATATAAGGGATCATTATATATATCATGCTTAAGGGTGTAAACCCTTGTGTTAAATGGATATCATGGTTTAGATCTGATTTAGCACGCTTATTACTTTTTTTGTAATGCATTGATATGTGGATCTGTAAGCTGCCCCTTCCACTTTTCTTTTAACTAAATGTTTGTACTTATCATTCTGTAAATCATCCTCCTTCAATGGAAAAACCTTCTCATTATGCTAACATAAAGGAAGGGCTCGACACATGCGCATGCCTTGGGTGAGCGCCCGGTGCTCCACAGGTGATAGGCTAGCGCACTTGGGGTTAGAAATTTATACTAAGGGTAGGTAAAAATTACTACATCTTGGTTCCATTGTCGGGACCTCTTTTCAAAGTTATTGTGAGAATGATGCATGATGACGAGTGCTTGACCTTGGACAGTGTCGAAGCATGGTTTAAGAGCACGAAGGATGAGTTTTCTCAAAGATTTAGTACTGGACCTAAGTTTGATGCATGTAAATGGGTAGAAGAGCACATGTATCATGAGTTGTATGAGACCTTATTTTGTTGCTTTCTAGTAGATTTGTATGGATGGCTTTCGACGTATGCATCTAGATCAAGTTAGTATTATAGATCTTGTGTGTGGACCCAAGATGAATATCAGAGGCTACAGGATGTTGATCTAACTTGGACATGTGTTGTTGATCATTGGTGGAGAAGAGTGCTGACCAGTTATACCCTGGAATACGTTATTTCTATGTATTCTTGTCCAGAGGTTGTTGAGTTTGAGTTCTTAAGGGAGCCTAGAGGATCATTTTTGCGTGTTATTCCCTTAGCCATAAAGATCTTGATCATTACACTAAGTTTGGAAGCATTTCCTATGGCTAGCTAAGCTTCTTCTAAGCGTTGGGTGAGGAAGCTAGGGTGGAGGAAGATGAAAGACCTTGTGGCTAAAAAGGAGAGGGAAGAGAGATGACTCAAGTATAGTGAAGCACGAGAAAGGGAGTTGGCTAGACAATGCGAGGTTGTAGGAGTGATGGATCTATGGAGGTAGATGTTATGGGAAGGAATTCAAGTTCACACAGAGAGGATGTGAAGCCTTGAGCGATCCTGTGTTACCCTATCTTGGAAAGTGTGGGAGAGAGACCCCTTCAACTTCGATGAGATTTTATTGATTGGAGAAATGACATTCATCGATGTGCATCTGAATCTTCTGTTGACCAACCCCTAGTGCGTAGTTTTTCAAATCCAGAGATAAGTATTGTTAACCCAATAAGCATTCGTGGAACTAACCGATAAGTACCAAGGAGGTATAACTTTTCATTTGGCACATCCATGGCTACACAATCATTTCCTGTGTTTGGAGGTATATTGTCTAGAATGACATTTAGGCAAACTACAAGTACACAAATCTTTTGTATCGCATCTAGAAGCGACACAGGACACACCTTTGGTGGCGTGTAATATCACAAACTATTGGTGCACAGTTCAGTGCTACGGTAGTAACACTAAGCACAACCACATCAGGGCCTCTACCAGCTATGGGAGGTGGATTTAGTGGATTAGGAGCTAGTGGATCTGGAGGATCTATCAGATCTAGTGGATCAGGTGGAGTAGGCCCTAGTGGATCTAGTGGATCTGGTGGTGAAGGCAACACCAAAGGAAATCAAGGTTATAGATCAGGTCGACATGGGCCTCAACCACCTCACCAAATAATTTTCAAAATTTCTTTACATCTACCACACTAAAAAAGGTGTTGAGGATGTTGCAAAGCATGTACACAAGTGTGAACTATTATGGTGCGCGAAGGGGATCACTACCCTAGACCGAAGGCAAATCGAGTTTGAAACAACGTTGTAAGGACGCTACATAGTTGGTACCAGTATGACCCCCATCAGATAGTGGTAGATTACACCACACTACAGAATGCCTTCTTAGCTGAATTTCATATCCCTGAGTTTGAACAAAAGAGCATTAGTGCGCTGAAGGAGATTCAACAAGGTATGGCCGAGAGTGTGTGGGAATATGACACATTTTTAAGGCTATACTTTCAAATTTGTCTCATGATATTCACCCTTCCCAACATGCTCAATGGTTTTTCGAAGGGTTGATAACACCTTTTAGGAGAGAACTTTTCACAAGACTTTCACAAATCCGTGCGAGGCCTTGGAGGTTGCCACATGTGCTTGCGCGAGGTTGTTGGAAATGTGGATACTGGTGTTAGCCCTTTTCTTTAAGCATAGATTGTTGCAATGAAAAAGTAGATGGAAAATCTATCTCGTGAACTCAAGGCACATGAGACTTACAGTGGCCTATGGTGCACAAATTATGACACTGGAGGGGCATACAAATAACATTGTCCCCGGAGATCAAGATCGCACCATGACGGTGGATTGTGAGATTTTCCATGGAGATCATGATGTAGGTAGATGTCCACTACTGCAGGTGCACGATCCGTAAAAATGTGTCTTGTTATTGCAATATTTTCACCTCTACTACTCATGACACCAAGGATTGTAGATTGATTGACTAGATACATGATTCCATTGATATTGGTGTGCATCAAACCAGCCTCACAAATAGTTCTAAGGATGATGGTCATCACTATGAAGGGTGCGCAGATAGAGGGGCACATGGAAGAGGTTTCTAGAGGAGGATTTTATGGTCATAGAAACCACGGAGGAGGGATAATTGAGTTCCCGCGTGGAACTTGTTACAATTATGGATCTACTGAGCATTATAAGTGTGAATTCCCTAATGCATTACAATTCTTGTTAGGTTGTGGAGCCTATTTTCATGTGAGGAAGTGTTGAATAATGTACACTAAGAGTATTGTACACTTTCCTATAAAAACAAATTGGCCTTAAAACGTGCCCGATATACCAGAAACATGTTTTTCTCATATAGGTGGGATTTTTGACCCATAGGTTTATGGGATGGTTTTGTCCCATGGTTTTGATACCCATGGTTTTGTAAAACTACATAAGCAGTTGTCTATTTATATGGTTTTGTGTATCTGGTAGGTATAATGTAACATTTCATATGTGTTTTGAATTTGGGTGTGAATTTTGTAGAGTTATTTGAGCATAGCTCCAAATAGATCTGGGTATTGTATTGAGAGAGTGGTGGCTTGTAATAAAATTTGAGCAAGTGATTCTTGGTGGATGTAGCCCAAATTAGGTGAACCACGTTAAATACTATGTCTTTGTGTTGTGTTATTTTATTCGATCGCAATTTTATTTAAGATCTATAATATTTTCTACATATTAGTTTCTACTTGTTGCATTGCAGCGTGAGGGATTATTCCATATATTTTATCCCTTATTTCCTAACAATTGGTATCAAAGCAAGGTTTGGTTTGCTGAAGTGTTGAATCACAGGGAAAGTTTTATCTTGAGTGGGAGCTATGGCAGATGATAGAAGATCTAGGGTTTATAAATTCAACATGCAGAATTTTAGTCTTTGGAAGATGCAGATGGAAGATTACCTTTATCAGAAGGATCTTTATATTCCGATGTCTGAGAAGGTGAAAAAACCCTCAAGCATGATGGATGCAGAATGGGATTTGCTAGATAGGAAGTCACTTGGGACAATCTGGTTGTGTCTTGAATCTTCGGTATTATTTAATGTTTCAAAGGAAAAGACAAAAAAGAATTGATGGATGCATTAGGGAAGTTGTATGAAAAACCCTCTACCTCAAATAAGATATTTTTAATGAAAAATTTATTTAATATGAAGATGTCGAGAATGGTTCAAGAAGAGCAAATCATTTAAATGATTTTAATACGGTTGTAAATATGCTAGCTTCAGTTATAATAGAATTTGATGAAGAAGTTAGGGATTTATTAGTTTTGTGCTCTTTACTTGAGAGTTGGAATAGCCTGGTAATGGCGGTAAGCAACTCGGTTCCAACTAACTCAAATTTTAAGTTTGAGGATGTTGTAGGGGTGATTTTAAGTGAGGAAATGTGAAGAAAAATCTCTAGGGAATCTTCTACTTCAAGGAATGCTTTGACAGTGGAAACTAGAGGGAGACAGAAGAATAGAGGAAGCCATGTGGAAAATCAAAGGATCGGGCAAGGTCAAAATTCAAAAGCAAGATAGTATGTTGGCACTATGGAAAGTCTGGGCATGCAAAGAAGGATTGTTGGAAGCTTCGGGACAAGAAGAAACAACAGGAAGAAAACAAGGAGGCAAATGTGTCAATGGATAATGTATATCATGATGCTTTGATTCTTTCTTTACACAATATTACTGAATCTTGGGTTTTAGATTCGGGGCTTCTTTCCATGCTACTCCACATAGGCATTATTTTGTTGATTATGTTCAAGGATATTTTGGGCATGTTTTTCTTGGTGATGATGAACCTTGCAGCATAGTTGGAAAAGGTTTTATTCGGGTTAAGATGCAAAATGGGAATACTTGGCTATTGAAGGATGTCAGACATGTGCCTACATTAAGACGAAATTTGATATCGATAAGGCAGTTGGGAAGTGATGGTTGTACTGTAATATTTATAGTGGACTCTTAGAAGGTTAGAAAGGGTGCTCTTGTGGTGGCAAGAGGTAAGAAGGTTGGAACCTTGTATTTAACCACTTATAGCACTAATGTTTGTAATCTTGTGGCTTCAGAAGTAGATACAACATTATGGCACTATAGGCTAGGTCATATGAGCCATAAGGGCATGGAGATCATAAAGAAGGATTTTCTTGGATATACAGAAACAGGTTTGGAGTTATGTGAGGACTGCATATATGGTAAATAAAAGTGAGTAAGGTTTCTCAAGGTTGGACCTACAAAGAAAGAGAGTAAGTTAGAGCTGGTGCATTCGATCTGTGGGGGCCGGCTCGGGTATCATCTCTTGGGGGCTCAAGTTATTATGTTAATTTTATTGATGATGCAACAAGGAAAGTTTAGGTTTTTGTATTAGAAACAAATATGATGTACTTGACACTTTTGTTAAATGGAAAGCCTTGGTAGAGAATGAAACAGGTCTTAAGCTAAAATGTCTCAGGTCAAATAATGGAGGTGAGTATTGCAAATGAATGAATTTGATGATTATTGTTCTAAGAATTGAATCCACAGGGGAAAAAGATAGCTTCCAAGAACTCCACGAGAAGAATGGAGTGTCGAAAGGATGAACATAACAATAATGGAATGTGCTAGGAGCATGAGGTTACATGCAGGAATGCCTCTTTCTTTTTGGGTAGAAGCAATGAGCACAGTTGTGTACTTGATAAACAGAGGACCCTCAAGTGCCTTGGATAGAAGCATACCTAAGGAGGCTTGGTATGGTAAGAAATTTTATTATTCATTTCTTAGAGTCTTTGGATGTGAGGTGTTTTTCATATATACAAGGATGATAGGACCAAGCTAGAGGCTAAATCAGAAAAATGTACTTTCATTAGTTATGGTGGTGATGACTTTGGATATAAATGTTGGAGTATTAAGGACAAGAAAATCATTCGATCTAGGGATGTGGTATTTAATGAGAAAGTCATGTATAAGCAGTAGTTGTAGGAAAATAGGGAAGAATCCAAGAAAGAATATGCAGCGGTAGAGGATCTTCCAGATGGAAAAGTGACACATGAATCAGTTCAAGAACCTCCTCAACAAGAACCCCAAACTCCTATATTGAGGAGGTCTTCTAGGGTAAGAAGAGAACCTGAACATTTTTATCCTTCTCTTTATTATTTATTACTCACTAATAGTGGAGAGCCAGAGAGCTTTGATGAAGCAATGTAGGTAGATGTCAGGAAGAAGTGGGAGCAAGCCATGGATGAGGAGCATCAGGCTCTCATGGAGAACTAGACATGGGATTTGGTGAAGCTACCAAGGAAAAAGAGCATTACATAATAAGTGGGTGTTTAGAGTCAAAGAGGAAGAAGGAGGCAAGAAAAGATACAAATCTCGGTTGGTGGTCAAGGGGTTTACACGAAAAAAAGGTATAGATTTTGATGAGATTTTTTCTCCTGTAGTAAAAATGACTTCTATAAGAATTGTTTAAGGAATAGTTGCAGCAGAAGACTTGCACTTAGAACAACTTGATGTAAAGACTGCATTTCTCCATGGAGATTTGGAGGAGGAACTATGTATGCAGTAACTAGAGGGCAATGAGGTCAAAGGTAAAGAGGAGATGGTGTGCAAATTGAAGAAGAGCTTGTATGGCTTGAAACAAGCTCCAAGTCAATGGTATAAGAAATTTGATAGATTCATGATGGATCAAGGTTATATTAGATGTAATGTTGACCATTGCGTGTATACAAAGAAATTTGGGGATGGCAGTTATATTATCTTGTGTATGTATGTGGATGACATGTTGGTTGTAAATAAAAACATGTAGGAAATAAAACTACTCAAGAAGCAGCTAAGTGAATCATTTGCTATGAAGGATTTGGGGCAAGCCAAACAAATCCTTGGTATGAGGATATCTCGAGATAGGAAGGAACGGAAGCTGACTTTATCTCAGGAAGAGTACATTAAGAAGGTCTTTGAGAGGTTTAATATGCAGGATGCTAAACTAGTTGGGACTCCTTTGGCAGGCCATTTTAAGTTATCAAAGGAGCAGTGTCCCAAGACAGAGCAGGAGAGAAACCAGATGTCCAAGGTACCTTACTCATCAGCGATTGGAAGTTTGATGTATGTCATGGTGTGCACTAGGCCTGATATTGCCCATGCAATGGGAGCGATGAGTAGATTTATGAGTGATCCAGGTAGAGATCACTGGCTAGCAGTAAAGTGGATCCTTCAAGATTTGAGAGGGACTATGGGGACATTTTTGTCCTACAATGGATCGACACCACTTTTGTACTTATGTAGATTCGAGATATGGCCAGAGAGATGAGAGCACAGGGAGGAGGATGATAAGTTATGTTTACACTGTAGGTGGGACAGCAGTGAGTTGGATTTCACGACTACAAAAGCTGGTGGCTTTGTCAACCACAGAGGCTGAGTATGTTGCCACAGAGGCAAGCAAAGAAATGATTTGGTTACAGCAATTTCTTGAGGAGTTGGGGCATAAGCAAGAGGAAGGAAAGTTGCATAGTGATAGTCAGAGTGTTATACACCTAGCTAAGAACTCTACTTTCCACTCTAGGATGAAGCATATATAGTTAAGGTACCATTTCATCAGGACAACTTTGGAGGAAGAGAAGTTGAAGCTAGAGAATATTCATACCAGGTCGAATCCTCAGAGACAATGATGACCAAAGTGGTCACAAGGAAAAAAATGAAGCTATATTCAGCTCTGGTTGGTCTTCACGGAAACTAGTAAAGGGTTGAGAAGCTTGCTCAGAGGAAAACTTGTCTCCAAGTGGGATATTGTTAGGTTGTGGAGCATGTTTTCATGTGAGGAAGTGTTGAAGACTGTACACTAAGAGTACTGTACACTTTCTGTAAAAAATTTGGTCTCAGAACGTGCCCGATATACCGGGAAACGTGCTTTTCTCATATGGGTGGGATTTTTGACCCATAGGTTTATGGGATAGTTTTGGCCCATGGTTTTGATACCCACGGTTTTGTAAAACTGCTTAAGCAATTGTCTATTTATATGGTTTTGTGCATATGGTAGGTATAATGTAACATTGCAGATGTGTTTTGAATTCGGGTGTGAATTCTGTAGAGTTTGTTGAGCATAGCTCCAAATAGATCTGGGTATTGTATTGAGAGAATGGTGGCTTGTAATAAAATCTAAGCAAGTGATTCTTGGTGGACGTAGCCCAAATTAGGTGAACCACGTTAAATAATGTCTCTTTGTGTTGTGTTAGTTTATTCTGTAATTTTATTTGAGATCTGTAATATTTTTTGCATATTAGTTTCTACTGTTGCGATTCTGTGATGGATTATTCCACATATTTTATCCCTTATTTCCTAACAATTCTCTTGGTGTGGAAAGAAGCACAAGTATGAGGAGTTCCCAGAGATATTTGAACATATGAGCCAGCAACATCGAAAGGACAAAGGCACCGAAATGGTAAGCATAAAGAAGGTCGAATCACAATGGATGTCAAGGGTGGCATGCGAGTCATAACTAGAACCTATACTGGTGACGACGTGAGCTGAATCTACACGCGCTAGGGAGACATCAAGGCGAGAATCCACTTGGTCATAAGAGAAGAGGTGATGCATGGGAAGTATATGTATCCTACTCATCAGAAATAAGTGTATCAGGAGATCATGGATGTGATTCGGAGCCTACAAGGAGAAATCAAGTGCTTGAGGGAGCAGTCAAGATGGTTAGAACAAAGGAAGAGCACTGAAGCTCCGTAGAAGATCTGGATGAGGTCAAAGAAGTATGTAAAATGTTGAGGTAGGAGAATATCATTCCTTTACTAGGGGAATGGTTACAGGAGAAATTACCACACGCCGAGCATAGCGCAAGAGGTAGGTTATGCATTTTAACCTTCCTCCCCATAGCCTTGATTTTGATAACGAGATTACTTTAATTGTTGTTGTGGATGCATGGCTCCTAAGCAATATTCTGATTTTCATAGGTGCGGAAGTCAATGTTCTCACCCTGGATGCCTAGAACCAAATGGGATGGCTCCCATTATAGCATCTTCAAATGTGTTAAATATGGCCAACAAGACAAAGGTGATGCCCATTGGTGTTTTTAAAGATGTTGTTATCACTATCCAAGGGGTGAAATTCACTGAAACTTTGAGGTCTTGGAACTATCCAAGGTGGAAAATTTTCCAACATTACTTGGGTGCCCCTGGTGTTATAAGAACAATTTTGACCTACGATTCAATAAAGGGTACATAAGTTTTGAGAACAAGGAAGAACATGTAATCATCCCCTTGACCAATGGGAAGTCAACACCCTATATTGAGCCCTTGGGCGAGGAATTTCTTGACAGGATATATGTGCACTCTATCAGGGACCCTGAGGTGATTAATCCTACGGAAGGAGTTATTCAGTTTGAAGATGCTCAATCTATGAGTGATACAACTAGTGTGGCATGTGAAAATTGGGTGCACGGGACTTATGATTCAATTGGGTAGAAATTAAGAGGATATGTTACAATAGTAACGAATGCACGTTCATTCAAGCACCTGGGAGGAAAGAAGTTGCCAAGTTACTCGAGAGGGGCCAACCCTGATGTTTCCTTACGAGAGATGGAGACCCGTAGAAGACTAGGATCGAGAGAAGAATGATGCTCAAACTATAAATTTCTCGGGACCGTAGTGCATTGGTGGACAACACATCGCGGTAGCCTACTAGAGTGGCGCAAAGTAAGAATCGTGTTCTCTATTAGGTTTTCCCATAGTAATGCACCCACAACCATACAAGACTATCATGGGAAGGATCCCTCCTTGTTTCACATCCAAGCATGTGATAAGGCCTGAGACGGAAGATGCGAAGCATTACCACCTTCTCTATGGGTTCGTAGGTTTTACTCCACTTTAGAAGGTTGTGCGCGTGCATGGTACATTCATTTAGAGACACACCGTTAGACAGAAATTGGCAGCGAGTTTATGGCTGACCTCCTTCAAGATTTTGAATATCGAAGCACCAAGCCATCAGTAGATAAGGCATTACAGGTTGTTAAGCACCTAACAATGGGAGAAAGTGTCATGGCGAGGCAGAAGATAGAATACTTTGGAGTTATTGTGTGAACCTAGTTCGAAGCGTGCCTTCATGAGGAAGAGTTAGAAGAGATGCAAATCAAACGTGCATGCATGTAGAAACAAAAAGGAAAAATGGTCTATGTGATAGATCGCGAAGAAATGGAAAATTTGGATGTTAACCATACTTTGACGCGCGTGAAGTTATGGATAGTGTTGATGAGCAAGCACGCGCCTACCATGAACCCCTCAAAACAAATAAAGTTAACATTAGCTCAGAAACGGAACCTAAGGAGGCTATGATTAGGGACTATTGGTCAAAAAGGAGGTTTCAAAGATCATTGACCTATTGCATGAGTTTCAATAATTATTCCCACGTAGGTACCATGAGCTTAAAGGCATCCACCACTCCTTGGGGAAATGAAAATCAAGTTAAAGGAGTGTGCACACCCAATTCGAAAGAGACCTTACCGAATGAATCCAAATTTATGCGTCTAGGTCAAGGAGGAGATAGACAAGATGATCACATCAGACATCATTAAAGTTATGGAGGAATCAGAATGGGTAAGCCCCATGGTCATCAATATTAAAAATTATGGAAGGATAAGGATTTATGTTGACTACAAGGACTTAAATGTAGTATGTGTAATTGATCCTTTTCCAACCCCTTTTACCGAGGAGATCCTGGAAGGAGTGGTTGGGCATGAAATCTATTCCTTCATGAATGGATTCTTAGGATACCATCAAGTTAGAATTTCCAAGGAAGACCAGGAAAAGATAACTTTCGCCACTGACTGGGGAAGTTTTGCCTACACGGTCGTGGCTTTTGGACTAAAAAATGCACCTGTTGTGTTTTCGCGCATAGTGTCCAGCATTTCAGGATTTTATCCATAAGTTCCTTCAGGTCTACCTTGATGACTGGATGGTGTATGGACTAGTGAAAGACCATTGTGACAATTTGTGATTGATGTTTGAAAGATGTCGGCAGTTGTGCATATCCCTCAACATCAAGAAATGTCTTTTCGCTACTCCATATGGAACCCTATTGGGGTACATCATACGTAAGGAAGGATTGCTGGTGGATCCCACCAAATTTTTCATTATTGTGGTATTGGGAGAACCTACCAGCCAGAGCGCAGTGCGTAAATTCCTTAGGCGTACGAGTACTACCAAAAATTTATTAAGGGGTATGCTAAGATCACCGCGTCATTGGAGAAGTTACTAAAACACAAAAGTGCATTTCACTGGGGAGAGGCGCAACAGACAACATTTGATACATTGAAGAGTAGGCTTATCATTACACCCATATCACACTTTCCCTCTTTGAATAAGTAATTTTATGTACATGTTAATGCTTCAAGGATGGCGATTAGGGTGGTCTTAGCACAGCCTAGAGAAGGAATTATTGACCACCCCTTGTTTTTTGCTAGCAGGAAGTTGACACCAACAGAGCAGAACTACAATACTATTGAGTGTGAGGCACTATCAATAATCTACACTTTGTACAAATTCAGGAAGTATCTATTGGCAACACCTTTCATATTCTACACGAACCACATGGCATTGAAGTACTTGGTGAAAACGTTTGTTTTACAAGGGTGCATATGTTGGCGGGTCTTGTTGTTTCAAGAGTTTGATTTTACAATTGTTGTGAAACCAAAAATAATAACTCGTGGTCGACCATTTGTCAAGGATTGACTCTAGGGAGGACACGCAGATCATTGAGGATACAATGTTAGATGCACAATTGTTTAGATTGTAGTGCATGCCCTCGATCTTGGAAGATATTGTTGTGTTTCTCAAAACGGTTATGGCACCGGAGGGAATGAATACTCTGGAAAGAAAAAAATTTAGCCATACGCGTCGTGCCCTACATGCTAATTAGTGGAGACTTATACAAACTAGGTCACGATGAGGTTTTGCGCCGATGTATTTTGGAACATGAATGCATTGCAATCATGGAGGAAGCACATTGTAGGATTGCGAAGGACATTATGCGGGAATGCCATCACACGAAAAATTATATTATAAGGGCTTTGGTGGGAAAGCATCTACCGGGATTCCATTGAGTTTTTCAAGGCCTGTGACCATTGTCAGTGCCTTGGCAAACCAAGAAGAAGGGATGAAATTCCCTTGAGGCCGATAGCTAGCGCAAAACCATTTGAGAAGTGGGCCATTGATTTTGTAGGGCCAGTTTCACCTGTCTCACAAAGGAACAATTCGCATTATATAATCACTTGCCTGACCGAATACTTAACAAGATGGGCAAAGGTAGCGCTACTGTGGATCATGCAAGCAAGAGCAATAACAACTAAGTTTTGTGGGAAAATATAATCAGCAGATATGGATGTCTGCTTTGAGTTTAACGAGTGATAGATGTACCCATTTCTTGAATGAGACATTCAGAATCTTGTTAGAAGAATTCATGATCGCCCACCATAAGACTACCCCATATCACCCACAAGCTAATGGAACTACTAAGGTGTTTAACAAAATTTTGAGTCACACGCTAACAAAAATTTGTGATGTGGGAAGACAGGATTGGGATGACAAAGTTTCAGTTGTACTATGGGCGTATAGGACTACCTACAAGAAATTGAACAAGGCCACACCATTCCAATTGGTGTTTGGCACGAATGGTGTTACCTATTGAATTCATGTTACCATCCCTGTGTATTGCGCACACAAGAGGGTTAGCTGATGAGCAAGCACTACAGGAGCACATGGAGAAGTTAATGCAGTTGGATGAAAGGTGATCACTTGCTAGGTGGAGTCAGAAGACTGAAAAGGCGCGACAAAAAGCATGGCATGATCAATATATTAAAAAAATTAAGGTTGGGCAGATGGTCTTGCTTTATGACTCCAAATTTTTGTGCCATCCTAGGGAAACTAAAATTCCATTGGTTAGGGCCATATATCATCTCATACATCCTTGATTCAGTGCATGCCAGTTACAAGCACTGGATGGGATGAGATTACCAAGCCATTTCAATGGGAGTAGGCTAAAGCCCTACTATAAATAAGGCTTTTGTGTAATCATAAATAAGGCAATATTTCCATTTAGCCTAGGGTTTCCTTTAATGCATTTCCTTTCTTTGTGTTTCCCCTTCTTGTTGTTTGTTCCCTTTCATTTTTTTGTTTTGTGTGCATTGTGCGCTAGTATCCACTTATTATTTTCAAAAAAATTATATGCGCAAAGGACCGTGCATCCATTTTTGTGTGGGGTGGAGTAATGCGACAAGTAATGGAAGTTGGTAGTGGAAGCTATGTTTCGATGGCCCGGATTGAAGAATCAAAAGTGAAAAGTTTGGAAGAGTGCGTGTAGAAAAGATGGACATAAGGAGTTTGGTGTCAGGAGAGCTTTACAAAGACCACGTACAAGTATGAAAAGCGCAGGAACAACATGAGGTAGGTGATGTCAAAAATTAGGGTAAGGATAGAAGAAGTGCCTTCAACGTTGTGAGCACACGCGTAAGGATCTTCGGTCAGTAAGGATTTTTACGTGCCAGAAGGTTGCATTTTTTCACGCAGGATTGGGCATAGGGGTAAAAGTGTTGAAAGTCGGCTTATGAGGAAAAAATCACCTTTATTGTAAATATACGAGGGTAGGTGGCATTGCATTTATTGTGGAAAAGAATAAAAACTATAAGTAAGAGGTCAAGATACATTATTGTTACATTGTATTTGTGATATCAAAGAGCTCTTGCGAACTAGGGCATCCTTGAGAAAAGTTGCGCAAAAGAAGGTTGTGAAGATCTGAGTGCATAACGAGTTTGATTAACGAACCAAGGTGGAAAAATAGTACACAAGCATGAGGGAAAGGGTTGTTGGAGTTTTGAAACCCGCAAGGGAATACGTCGTCTTGTGGAAGGAAGGGTTTTTCCAGGTTAGGGTTCCAAAGCTAAGGCATAGGGTTGAAGGAATTTCCGCATAAGAATAGGGACATAGAGTTAAGCAAAGCCAGGATCAGAGGGGAGAAAGAGTTTTTAAATAACCCGACTAGAGAAAATAGCACTAAGGAAGGTAACCATCGTTTCACCAAAGAAGGGAAAGGGAAAAGGGAAACAAGTTGTTTCCACCAGTTTCAACGAGGAATGGTACATGGAGATGCAATACCCAGATTGTGTATTGCTTGGAAAGGAATGGGTGTCGCATGTGAGAAAAATGGCCGTAAGTGACTACAACCATCAAACAAGCACCACAAAAAAAGATATGGCACTAGAAATGGTTAGACCTGCAAACAAGAGGACACCAGATGAAATGCCCATCTACGACGATGAAGTAAAGGTGAATATGGAGAGGGTTCGGGTTATTGCAACTCTATGAGTTGCCCTATTTTGGAAAACCCAAGCGGTTATACCAATGGCTAATGTCGCGCATGCATGAAGACCATTTCTACTTCGTAGGACGAAGGATGAGAATAACTCCCCAACTGATCTCCAAATTTATTGGTCTTACCTGTGAAGGAGATTCGTTTGATGATGACTTGGATGACAAGGAGGCCATAAAGAAAACTATGGAGGCCTATGACTACAAGAAGGGGTCACGGTACTTCAACATCTCTGTGATTTCAGACCCTGTAATGAGGATGGTCGCGTGCTTGGTCACAAAACTAAATGGACAGGAAAGATGGACCCAGATCAACAAGGCATGGTTGAACGTTTGTCGGAAGATCTCGGAGGGGACCATCTACAACCTCTCAATGTCATAGAAGAGGAGATCATCAATGTTGCACGCGCGACAGGAGAAAATCATGTTTGGGAATGTCCTCCTTACCATCATGTTTTCAAAATTGGAGTGCCTAATGGGCCAAAAAAATTGTATGGGAGTACCCAGATGAGAACCCCTCCCCTACCAAGAGATTTGAGAAGTATACTTGCAAAACAATGACGGCCACCCATAAGGTGCACCTGGAGAAATGGTATAAGCAAATGTGTGATGTGTTCAGGGCCGAGTGGAGAATACTTGAGAAATTTCCATCTCTAGTGCAAGGAGAATCCGAGTTTGCAGTATACCAACATTTTTGTATTGGCATGTTCACTTTGGCAAACAACACCAAGAGCCCATGGTGCAAATTGTCTTTCTCCTTCACTCGTGTAATACTTCTAAGTCGGGGTCAACCACTTCAAGGAGGCAAAAGGTTGAGGTTCAATCTCAATGTGGTGGACCAAGACTACCGTGAGCTGCACATGACTCTGATATACCCAAATAAGCATGCCTATGTGGAGAAGTATGTCTCCCATGACGTACACATGATGAAGCCAATGACCTTGCCTGTTGCTGGAAGAACCGCAAAAAGGGTATACCTATGCATAAGGCCGAAATATGAGAAGGGCGCCTATGTGGAAAATGATGTCTCAATCCCAGAAGACCCTACCACAAGAAATAAGGCCGCACCGAGGAAGAGGGAGAGAGAGGAGGCTCTTGAGAAAAAGGCACCAAGTATCCAAACAACACAATTTGCAGGCGCGCAGTAGTCGAGTGCAAAGCCAAGCACCTATGCATGGAGAAAGAAGTCCCCTGCAGAAAAAAAAGAGAAGACACCTGAAGAGGAGGCGCCGGACAAGAAAATCCACCTAAAAGGGAGAATCGCCAACAAGGAAGGATTCGCTAGTGAAGAAGAGAAAGAATCTCCTATACTGGAATCACCAGTTAGGAAGAAGCAGAAGGTAGCGAAAAAGGCGGACTCGAAGAAATAGAGAGCTTGGAGGCGTACTAAGGTAGCAGGGGGACGACGATGAGCACGAAGAGGCTCAAGAATATCCCGTACAATGTACATAACTCAGAGGATGAAGGGGATGAAGAGAAGGATGAGGACGAAGAAGGCGCTCATGGCAAGGGGGGAAGTGAGGAAGTAAACACCAAGGATCAAAGGACCCCAAGCCTAACCAAGGAGCAGATAGAAGATGTCATGGAAAGGGAGGTAGTAGGCATAATAAAGGACTTGGTGGAACAGGAGGTGGAGCGCAGCGCTAATGAAGTGCTCAAGGAGATAGAGGAGGAGAGTGTAGAGAAGGAATATGGAAGCATGGGCGGAGATCCCAGCCTGGCAGTAAGCTTTCCTAAGGTAGCGTGCACATGAGGAAAAGGTGTGGTAGCGGCGCAGGAGCAAGGAATGGGTTATATCAATGATCTAAATAAGGTATTACACGCACACTTCCAAAGTACCGTACCTTCTAACTAACTCCTTGCATGGTCTTCATTCGAAGAAGAGGGTGCATACCCTTATACAAGAAAGATGTTATCTTGGGCTTTTGAGTCCCATGTTGATGAGCCAAAGTTCAAGTCAACCAAGAAGTGCTGATGAAGATACCAGAATCTAAGGGAGTGAACCCTCTGGTGAATGCTCAACAGCTTATCCAATGAGCAATTTTGTAATGCACTCAACAAGGTGTCGGTGGAGGTTGAGGCGAGACTCTTCGGGAGGAATGACAGAGTAAGGGTCCTAGAGGAAGAACTGGAGAAGAAGAATGAATAAATCATTGAGAAAAGTAAGGATCTAAAGCAAGAGGAGTTGATCAATGCACAATTAAGGCACGAATTAAGGGAGGAGAAGAAGTCGAAGGTGCATGAGGTGTATAAGAAGATAGAGATGATTACGGACGCCATAATCTTGAAGCACCCAAACCTGGCCCCGCTTGAGAAAAAATACGAGTCAACCTTGCAATGCTTGGAAGACTTAACCCGCATCCTCACCATGGAAAGGTGGCCACTCACATTGGAATCAACAGAAGAGGCATTGGCACGCTAGAAGGAGGAAGAGAAACTAAAGATCGGGGAAACGGTTACTCGGTATTCCGAGCTCCTTACGGCTATGAAGACCGTCGCGTAAATTGGCGTAGGTCATGTATGATAACTACGATGATAGAGACAACGAGTAGAAGTATACTAGTTGCACACATGAGGCGGGTCCGAAAGAGTTTTAAGAGAAGAACAAAGAAAACAGGGCAGAGCGGGATAAAATCCTAGCCAGAGGTTGAGAAGAAGATGGAAGCTATCGAAGCCTTTAAAAAATCGGCTTAAGGATTTATATCCCCGCATCACCCGCAGAATGGACAAGTTGGACGGCCTTAGCAAGAAACTAGAGGGAATTGTAGATACACTTAATGCTAAGGGAGATGAATTAAGCTTTGAGGAGGTGAGCGCTCTAGTGGGTGACCTACTTCAGCAGGCGCAGGGTGAAGTGGATGCCTAGGAGAAGATTGAGGCGACAGTAAGGAAGGAGTTCCCACTCCTCTTGCAAAGAAGAAATTTCTTCGATTCTTTCATTCTTCCATTCTTTCATTCTTCATTCAAATTGTTTGGGTCCCTCTATTCTTTATTCTTTAAAGAAGCAGTATGTTTCGAGGATGGAGAACAAGCTTAGTGTGGGGTGATGTTGGGCCTTGGAATATTGGTTAAGTACCAAAGAGTGCGCGCACAGACCCGAAGGAGAAGGGCACGCGAGGAGAAGTGTGCGGGAGACGGGAAGGTTTAAGAAGGGTTTAGGAGAAACTAGGGCGTGTGTGGAAGGCAGAGCCTTGGGTTCAAAGGACTTATCCATATTTGGCATTCTGGAGGCACTTGAGGAAAACGTGACCCGGCCAGGGCATGCCGAGTGGATAAGATGCCAACTTGGAACCTCGATGGTCAAAAATGGATATTCCACGTAGGGAATATTCCTAGAAGACATCATTGCAGAGAGTGGAGGGCTTGCAAAGGGATAAGAATTCACCATTGGAGGACCACATTGACACTTGGCATGTGATTTTCCCAGGAGAGAAGGCATGACAGTGGGTGTTGATCCTATAAATAGAGATGCTCGGAAGAAAGGAAGAGACAAAGAGAGCAGAGAAGAGAATACATAGAGAGCAAAATGTTGCAGTAATGCAAGGGTTTAGAACACTTAGTGATGAGGGTTCCAAAGGATGTAATAGGCCTCTATATGGCACGAGGGTATGTAACAAGGGTTGAAATGGGAGGGCAGAGCTAGGATCTCTCACTAGGGAAGATCTGTAGGGAGTAAGTCTTTGTTATTTAAGACGTAGGGTATGTGGTAACCTCTTTTGAATGTAATGTGGCTATAAATGAATATGTATAAGGGATCATTATATATATATATATATATATATGCTTAAGGGTGTAAACCCTTGTGATAAATGGATATCATGGTTCGAGATCTGATTTAGCACGCTTATTAATTTTTTTCTCAGTAATGCATTGATATGTGGATCTGATAAGCTACCCCTTCCACTTTTCTTGTAACTAAATGTGTGTACTTATCATTCGCAAATCATCCTTCTTGAATGGCAAAACCTTCTCACAATGCTCACATAAAGGAGGGGCTCGGTGCCCATGTGCCTCTGGTGAGTACCCAAAGACCCACTAGGTGATAGGTTAGCGTGCTTAGGGTTAGAAAGTTATATTAAGGGTATGTTAAAATGACTACAATTGTCGAATGTGATGTTCCAAGGTGTGGCATAGTAGTAGTACTCATGCAAGAGGAGGCCCCCATCGCATTTGAGAGTTGTTAACTCAAAGGTAAGAACCTATCAAAACCAAATTATGAGAAGGAAATGATGGCTATTATTCATGCAGTCAAATAATGGAGACCATATCTCATGGGTCATCACTTCAAGGTCATGACAACTTGAAATACTTCTTGGAGCAACGACTATCATCTGAAGAACAATAGAAATGGGTCACAAAGATGTTGGGTTATGACTTTGAGATCATTTACAAGAAAGGAAAGGAAAATGTGGTAGTTGATGCACTATCCAGGAGAGATGAGTCCACAGAAGCATTGTTATATGTCATGTCCATATTACAGGTAGATTGGGTTGATCAGGCAAGATCATAATGGAATAATGACATAGAGACCCACACTCTCATTCAAAATCTCCAACAGGATCCAAGCATTTCAAAAACATTGTATGGAAGGGGGATGCATTGTGGTATAAGGGTCGGTTGTACTTTTGCAAGAACTCTACCTTTACAAGTTATGTTCTCTCGGAGATCCATGTTTCTCCAATGAGTGACCATTCAAGGTTCCTGAAACTTATCACAAAATTAAGCAAAGATTTATTTTAGGAAATGTCCAAACAAATGTGGTTAAATGTTTGGTGTGTCAATGTAACAAGGAGAAACTATTAAGATGCCAAGTCTTCTACAACCTCTATCTATTCTTAATGAGTGGTGGGTAGAGGTTTCCATGGATTTCATCACAGGATTGCCAAAATTGAGGGGAAAAGTGTAATTATGGTGGTTGTGGATAGACTCACCAAATATGCTCATTTTTGTGCCTTATCACATCCCTTTACAATGAGTACAATTTTCATATCTTTTATGGATACAATTTAGAAGTTACATGATACACCCAAGATTATAGTCAATGATCATGACCCTATATTTACTAGCAATTTTTGGACTGATTTATTCTCATGTTTGGGTACTCAACTAGCTCATAATTCATCATATCATCCCCAATCTAATGGACAAACTAAGGTAGTAAACAAATGTTTGGAGGGGTATCTTCGATGTTTTACTTCAGATAAGCAGGAGAGATGGGTTCAATGGCTACCACTTGCAGAATGGTGGTATAACACTTCATTTCATACCTCATCCAAAATGTCTCCATTCTTGGCATTGTATGGTTACCATCCACCATCCCTCACCTCTAACTTGAGGGTCCAACCTAAAGTGAGAGCAATTAAAGAGAACATTCAACACCAACAAGAGATAGTATCTAGCCTTAAGAATATTTGGCACTGGCATAAAACCGCATGAAGCAACAAGTTGATCAACACCGTAGTGAGAAAAAGATTTGAAGTTGGAGACTTTGTTTTTGTGTGATTGCAGCCATATAAGCAATTATCTTTGAAACAAAAAAAAGATAACAATCTTTCACCTAAATATTATGACCCTTATCAAGTGTTGCAAAAAATTGGTAGTGTGGCATATAAACTGGAGCTTCCTCAATCAACTAAAATACATCCAGTTTTCCATGTTTCTTTCTTGAAGAAGGTCATTAGACAGAAGGTGTCTTCCCAGTCAATGTTACCCGAGCTTGATGAGGAGGGACGCATCATCTTGGAGCTTAAAGGGATCCTACAAACACGCAAAGAAGAAGTTGAGGACAGAGGTCATTAACGAGTATCTGATCAACTGGAAGAATTTGAAAAGACACAACATGGAAATATGAAGCATTCTGACAACAACATCCAAAGATTACCAACATTGGGGACAATGTTACTTTGAAGTGGAGGGGCATGCTACGCCCTTAATCCTAGGTCATATATAAGGTATCTATGGTCGCTTGTGTGGCAAAGATAATCACTTATCACATCATATCACATTTATTTATGCTTTCATATGCTTACTAGGTCAGCCTTGGCATAACATAGTGGCTAAGTCATTCTACTTGCATATTGTGATCATTTCTCTATATTTTCTGTGTTCTTTGGTGTTCTATTGTTGTTGATGTTCGTATCAATCTAAGTAATTTCATTACAACTTGGGACTTTGTTGGGTCAAACTTGCTATAAATTTATAGAGAAACCCTTAACAACAAAACATTAGGGAACATTACTAATAAATGCAATATCAAGTTCATCCCTAAAGTTGGAGATTCAAATTAATTACCAATTCGAAACTAATTACTCTTCTAAATGTCTCTCATAAGATCATTTTCAAAGCTTTTTCTCTCCATCTCTGTCATATCCTACAATCTATCATTAGACTAGAGCAAATGGATTTTATTAAAAATCGGTATATTCTTGATAATATCATCATTGTTAGGGAAGGCATGGAATGGGCTCATGTCTTTCAATAGATCCTCAAGCATGATTTTGAGAAATCATATGACTACAATGAATGGTGTTTCATTCTTGTTATGCTCAAAGCGCTTGGATTTGAAGACTTTAATTTCACCATTCAAGCCCTTTTTCGAACGGCTTCGCCTCTCTAACAATCAATGGCAACAAGTTTGAGAATGGTGGGTCATTTCATTCTATCTTACAAGTGCATCCTCTCACTATTGCCTTATATGTCCTTGCAACAAAAGCTTTTGGATGTTTGCTCATTATGTTGAGAGAAGACTAATTAGGGGAATCTTCCTCCCCGATAGAACTTCATAGCTTATCAATAGCCTTTTTGTTGATGATTCTTTTCTTACTCTTTTCAACTGGGAAACCTCTTTTACAAAATATTTGCATTGCTTGGATATCTTTTGTAAAGCGTCCCGATTCAAATTCTGCAATGGACCTAGATATGGAAAGTTGGCAAAACCGCATAACGATAGAATTGAGCATTCCACAAACATCGTGCACTCGGTGTTCCTTGATTTGATGAAGCCACAAAACAAAACAAAAGCCGCACATCCAAAACATAATCCACACAACACAGAGAATGCCATGATACAAAAAAAAACCCGCATAACAGAAAAAAGTTGCAAAAGACTTGAAAGATCAAGCAAAATCTGCGGAATAAAATGAGCACTCGAAAGAAGCGAAGCAAAGGCGGATTATCCCGAAATCCACATAACAAGGAGTTTTTCACGAAATGGTCAGGTTTGCATTTTTTCCCATAACTTTCGACTCAAGCATCCATTTCACCTCAAACCAAGTACATTGGGAACATCTTGGAGAAGGCTTTCCAAGGAGATAAAATTTGTAGGAAATGGTGAAAAAATTACGAGATTTTAATTGCAAAAGTTTTGGTTATTGCACGTCATTTTCAAGAATCAAAACGGTTGGAGATGTTTCATTTTGATCCTCCTTCACCCATGGATGCTTCTAGAAGAAGAATATGCCTCTCAACCCCCACTAAATGAAGAATGGATAATCGAGCATCAAGAGTCATACACTTGGCAATTTCACATGCATTCATCCTCCTGATTGTACAGTTTCCCAATGATTTACTCCTTGAGCACATGGATCACCAATTAGCATGCTTACAATCCTTGGATTAGCATCTACGGGATATTATTTTAGGATTGAAGCATTATTGTATAAAAAGTGAAGGCTTCTCTTCACTAAAAAAAAATTTTGCCACAGGGGAATTTTGGGGGAAAATACACATGATTTCTCTCCTGGGGTTGGTTTTTTGCAAAGGATTGGTTGCTAGTGGTTCCATTTGGGGTTCATGCTAAGGTGGTTGCAGCTGTACAACCATTAGCAAGCTTTGAGATTCATTTTTATATGTTTCCCTTGTCTCCTTTGCAAATGAATACACATGACCTTTCTACCATGTACATGCTTGATGTTTCTTGTTGTAAATAGATCTGAAATGAATAAATATTAACCTTCCTTCATAATTATGTATTTTATCATGTCAAATAACTACGGAAGCATTTGATTTTTTGATTGGGTATTGAGTGAATGGTGTTTTGTAGTATTACCTAGCATCATTTGCTTCAATTGTAAATTCCTCTCTACAATAACTTTGAATGAACATCTGCTATCTTAGGGTGTCCTTTGATTTTAGGGCTTTGGTATGGTGAGTGCAAGAAACTTTATTCTTAGGTGACTGTGCTAAAGTTTCAAGGGTTATTTTGCATAGTTTGCCTTGTTTGGGTGTCCATGAAGGTAAACAACCTTTGGAAGGTTAGTGTTCTTCGGTTTTGGGTATGAATATACCATAACATTATCAAGTTAAGATGGTTAATGCAGCTCCTTCCTCCCATTAGTCTCCCATTCCCCCATTTTCATTCATCCTCACCTCCATTTTATACTACTCTTTGCCCTACCCCTACAGATTTCATCTTCCTTTACACATCCAACATGATATTTGTCGACAAACTCAACATCATGTGCATATTTTGAGTGGGTTTACCATGATTTGTGAAGCTTAGCATCTCAAGTATCATTTCACTCCAAGTTGTCAACAAATTCTTTCAAAATGATGTTTGTGATCACCCTAAATTTGTTTTTAGTGGCTTGTGTCTGATGTATCAAGTGTCTGCAATACTTGTGCGGCCATTCTTTTGAATGAGCGTCGCATTTTGTGTTTGCATTAAATCTCATATCGTGATTCTAACAAGTTTGAGGGTTTGAAACATAATCTCCCTCCTTTCAAGCCACCCCTTAGGTCCTCTCACCTTAGGTTTAGGCAAAACCATAAAGTAGCAAGTGAACAACCACACCCTTAGTTAGGTGTCCTGTTATCTCCATAGACTAGGCCATGAGAGGAATATGGATCCATCCCCGGTTGCAAATGACAAATTAACAGATCCATCATTCTTCCTTGCTCCTTCGCCTACACATTTTTTTCTTTATAAATTCTTCGAGCAATCATTTTATTTTAATAACAAAAATATAGAAATTATTTTCAACTATTTTCAATAAAGATGTAATTCTCACTTTGTTGTAAATGAAAAACTCATATCCAAGCACAACCTAAAAAAGTGGCAATTCAATTTCAACATTGTAGAATTGTGTGCCTCTAGATCAACCTCTATAGGGTTCCCCACCACTAGTGCCTAGACATCGGCATAGTCGCTCCCGCAGATCACTTCTCCACTTGTAAGTAGAAGGGTTGGCACATACTCTTTGTGTGGCAAGTCTTTGTCTAGCTGTCTTGATGGTCTTCTCAATGCAAGGTAGTGTTCAAATGGCCATCCCCCTACCACCTAGGTGGGGAAATACCATTTCATTGGCTTATGTGGGTGACACTATTGACAAGGATGGGTGGGTAGCAATTGACCCACCCTTGAATGAACCTCCTACTTGCGGTGTGCCTCCCAAGAATGGTCCTCGCCCACCTCCCCCAGGTGCTATCGTTGCATAATGTGTTCCAAGTTGTAGTGCTTGTGTATAGTCGTGAGTTTGCCTGCAGTTTTTTTTGTTTTTTGGGCTATGCATACTAAGCATCTGCCTTTTGTTGTAATTTATGGAAAACTTATTATTTTCTTTTGAAAAAATATGGTATGTTGACGAGTTATTGTAATATCTATTTTTTAATAAAATTTAATGAATTATTATATTTCAATTTTAAATTATCAAGTAATGTTGAATGATGAGATTGAGAAAAGTAGAATTTGTTATTTTTAATTAATTCAAGAAAATTAAAATTTTGAATTTTGAATTTTTATTTGTTTAATACCAGCAGTCCCTCATCCAAGTTCACTGAAATTCGCAGATCTCCAGGAACATCATGTAATACTGTTTTTGTAAGATTCTCCTTGTGAATGATTCAGCAGAATTGTTCAATTTTCTGTCTGCATAAACAGTAGTCCATTTCAAATTGAGATCCTAAGAAAGCAAAGATATTTATAGAATACATGATGCACAGACAAGAAAGGGCCCATATCAATGTCTTGAAATCAATACCCAAAAATGAGAACTAGAAATCATTGAAATAAAAACTCATCTTCACGATATCTAAAACTAATATAAGTGGCAAAAACGTCCATTCCCAAAGGATAAAGGAATAATATATTTATAGTTTTGTGCTTCATAACCGTCAATGCAGCCAACCAAACTCGTTGCAGAAACAGCTTTCTACAAACTTAGAAAATGACATTAAAGAAATACCAATGATATAACACTGCTTTCCCTGGTTATCTTTCGTCCCAAAACTTATTAAAACTTGAGCCTAACCCATGTAAAGATGAATGGCAATGAGAACAAGTTAGTTACTGGATACTTGACTTATAAATCAGAAAAGAGTCCGTTTTGCAGTAATTAGCTGCAAAGGCCTTTCCATCAGATGTTGGTTGAGAGAAGGCACATTGACAAGGCTCCAGGACATACCCCAGAGAGAATGTTTTCCTGCACAATTATGCAAGTAATTTAGTTGAATATTCCAATGAAGAACTCAACCATGCATTCATATATTATTTATGAAATTTCAAATAATCGACAATTAATATACCGCATGGTATCCAAAAGCTTCGTAGCAATGCCCTTCCTTCTCTGTGGCCGTGGAACCCATATTCCTCTCACTCCACAAACTGCCGGTTCTGGAATCTCACTGCAAACAATTACGCTAGGTGGATCATTTCCATCGTTACTGCCATCTCTACTTAGTTGTGTATTCTCAACTGCTTTTCTTTCAAACTCAACATTCCCAAACTGCAACACCATACAAGTGTGCTTTCTTCTTTTGCCATGATTCTCATCATCTTTTTTTTTCTGATTTATTGTACATGAAATATTAGAACTCGCAGAAGCGGATGTCAAGATGTTATTCTCAAAATCTTGGAACAATTCTTTGGCCGTATCACAAACTATATTACAATGTTGTCCTTTGGAATTTGAAAGAGATGCTTGAATAACTCTATATCCATATTTGATTGGTTCAGATACAAGACAACCAACGATTTTCTTGAAAGATATGAATAGGTAAACCTGCAGTATTAAAAGACTAATAAATAAATAAACATGCTGAAGAGGTCTCTAATCAACAGGAATAGCCACTAAGAGTCCCATGCTATAACTTATGAGAAAAGGCATGTTAACAGTTTCATGCTCTTAATTAAGACCAAATTCCCTTTCAAAGATTTATCTTAAAGAGCATCATTACATATATTTACTTATGCCCAATATCATTAATAATAAAATGGTTAGATAGTTATCCGTCACCTTACAAAATCTGTTGAGAAGCCATTCATTAGTGAGGCCCATTTCTTTTCCATTATCGCCACAACTTCATGCACCTGACACAAGACACTGTGAGAGGATTTCATACTGGGCCTTGTTGACAATAATCTCATGCTACAAGCTTTAAACTCCCAAAAAAAGCAGAAACAGAAGATCTTATCTAGGTATGTAAGAATAATTTTTCTTTAAATCCTAAAGAGGTCTTGCCACCCACAAGCCTCAACGGCACTTTCAAACATTTGTAGCAATGAAATACACACACATCCTGAATAGATCAGTTGTGTTTAATGAATGCGAAAGAAACCTTGGCTACTCAACTTTATGTCGATGGTGAGAAGGATCACTATTTAACACCAAAATAATATGGTTGTCACCATCAAACATGTTGACAATCCGTTCATTCTGCCAACCCTGTAAAACAATCCAATAAGTAATTAATGCTAACCAAAAGAGCCTTCTACTTATCTAAAAATATTTGCAATCTCACAAGAAGAGAGAACATTTAATGCATTCCAATATTCTAATTCCATCTCTAAAAGGAAAAATGGGGAAAAAGGATCAATTATTTATGTAATGAGTTATTTTACAGCATCTTGCAGATAAGATGATAAACCATTTTCATATACTACGATAAAGGACATAAATTGTTTCAACTTGAAAATTTACCAAAAGTGAAGTACACAGGATAAGCATCAGTTTTTGAGATTTAAGAAA
This sequence comes from Taxus wallichiana var. yunnanensis, assembly GCA_018340775.1. Lineage (NCBI taxonomy): Eukaryota > Viridiplantae > Streptophyta > Pinopsida > Cupressales > Taxaceae > Taxus > Taxus wallichiana. The sequence continues at coordinate 413,700,050 of CM031238.1, read as the reverse complement.
GCAGGTTAGTAGCAGAATTATTTCCTTGAATAGCCCATCGTAACCTTAATCTTAACACCTCCATTAATCACAACTTGATAGTTTTTATTAACTGAATCCAATAACAATATATTGTTGCATGTCAGATGATTTCCCCTTCCAATACAGCAGCCATTCCACAAATCCAATCTCATTGTGCATTCCAAAAGAGGAAAATGCCCTGCCCAAGACAACATCAAACATTTTCTAGTATCGCGCATTAAAGGCTGTCTGGAGATGATTCTCACTATTGCCATTGTTATGGTTGATCCCCTTTAAAGTAACTCACTTACCATTATATACATTAGGTGTTGATTCGTAGTTACAACCATGCAAACTGACCTTTATATACAACTTGAACACTAAATATTATGATTTAACATTACATTTTAACCTCAGTATAAAATTATGATCCTATATTAATCAATACAACCAAGCCACTAGCTGCTATTTCTCCTCACATTTATTGAGAAGATTTCATAAATTAATGATAAAAACTGATGACACTCACTGTTATGTTAATTTATTCGAAAAAGTACTTCCTTCGAAAATGAAGGAACATTGCATGGTTTCAAATAAGATCATTTATGCAGAAATTGTAAAATCCAAGTATTGCATATCTTTTAAAATCTAAAAAAATCACTAGCATATTCAAAAAAGCAAAGTTTTACAACCATGTTCTTAAATGGCAAAATTTAACAAAGCAATTTGAGGAAGAGACATACAAGAATGGTTTACAAACAGATTTCAGCCAAATACTTTGGTTTCCTTGTGACATCTTCTTCCAAAGTAAATAGGAAGTTGAACCAAAAGTTGACTTGAATACGAACCAACATGAGAAGAATCGGGCCAACATTCAGCTTACAGCTAGTAAGTGAATCGCAACCATAACCACAAACGAATGAGTCTATAGTGTGGGTATAATGTCTTGCAATGATGAAAGTCGGTGTGACAAGTTACAACTTGCGTATCAAACAACGAGTTATAGATTATTGTCTCGTGAGGAGATCAAGCAAGGCCCTCAGTTGAATGTGAGGGTAGATTGCAACAAAGAAGCCTTGGAGCTTGGACAACAGATTTCAAAGTGACTCCAATATTCTCTCAAGTTGTCAATGAAAATCTGCATATCCAATGTTCTCTAATCCTATGTGCATTTCTGAGTTACTTTTGAAATTCGAATGTCAATTAATATGTATATGTCTTCCTATTAGTAATGCTGTAGCGACTCATGTTAGTGAAATGAGGGTAAATGTTGTGTGATGCCACAAAGAACAGAATGTTTGTACTATCATCTTGTCATTAAAATTGGAAATTCCTTTAATAATATGACTGTAATAAAACATGTTTTCTAAAACTGTATTTATGCATTAAATTTGTCTTCACTTGAAACAAAATTTGACTTAACTTTAAACAAAAAATCTTCACTTGAAATAAAGTTTAATCTCTGTTGAATTATGGCTTACCATTGTGATAATCGATCGGGTACTCTATGTCTGCATCATGCATGGCTCTTGTACTTTATGGTTTGGTGACTTCCTACTGAATTCTCATATACTAAGCCTGAGCTTTTAGCACAACCAATAAGAGTAGTATCTTAGCCAAGATTAAAAGAAAGGAGATGCAAGTAATCAAACAGGATCTGAGCTCATCAAATAATTTAATAAACACGAGCCCCTGTTTCCTCTATTGCTATTCTTAAACCAGTATATGTCTCTTCCTTCTCCATAATGAGTTAAGAATTACATGCCCCTTTTCCTGTAGACCTGCATAGCTGGATTGTGTATATTAGTTTATGTGCACGCACACACGCACGCACAGACACCCAGTCACATGCGTGTGCATGCACAAAGACACCCAGACACATGCGCACGCGCACACACATATTTCATATAAGTACAATGAATTGTCCAGGTTTATGGACTGCATTACATATATATATATATATATATATATATATATATATATATTTCTGGCAGTTGAAATTTGCGTTTCAACAGGAAATTTCATCATAAAGGGGGAACAAAAGCAGCGGGCGCACTATCAGTTTTCCTAAGCTTGAACCCCAATTCTAAAAATTATCTAGTTTGGCTGCAATTTCTATATCAAATGCAACAGAAAAATGAAATTAAAGGGAATCATTTACATTTTTAAGAATAAAAACAATACCAGTATTTTTCAGACTAATTTTAACAATTTAAAAGGATGGAGAAAAGCTAAAAAAGGAAGGAGGCAGGGTGACAGACAAGCGTTGAAGGAAAGTAGGCGGGTATGATCGGGATTCGATGGAAAGTATTATGGAATGCAGAGAACCAAGCTTTGGAGGGGTATCAACCAAGGAATTACTGTGGAGAATCAGCTGGTTCAGTGGTAAGAAGATAATGAAGGTAAGAGAAGTATGGGAATCAAAAGGAGAAGAATCAAAGAACATCTATCAGAGGGGATTAGAATCCAAGAGCGGGACCTCAAGAAAACACAAGAAGCACAGGATACAACAGAACCAGAGATCCCTGGTAAGAATACAGAGTGAACAGAAAGATGGAACCAATGGGTAGATAAGACAATCTTAACCCTAAACTAAAAAGAGTTTAGAAAACTCAAAACCTAGAAGTGGATACGGGATACTCAAAAGTAGAGATTGAGGATGTAGATATCGAGACTGAACTGTAAAAACTATCAGAAAAGACCTTGATTAGAAGATTCGAAGAACTATGGCCAATTGCAGAAACAGTAGAAAAATAGGCTGGTGAGGTTTGGAAAATCACAATCCACTCAAAATAAGGTTTTTGCATAAGGGATTCTTTATTGTAATCTACACATCAAAGGATGGTTGCAAATTAGTTTTGGAGAAGGGGCCATGGCAGCTTAAAGGAGACAATCTCAGTCTCCAACATTGGTGCCCCAAGTTCAATCAGAAAAGGCTTTGGAGAGTTCAGCACCAGTCTGGATCAGACTTAACTTACCCATGAAATATTGGGGAGCAAAAATCTTAGAAGGTAATCTTCTTGGAGAATTTTAAGAGATGAAGAATCATGGAGGTGAGAAAATTTTCAACATATGCAAGGATAAGTGTCGGGATGATTTAACCAAACCAATTCCAGAAAAGGTAAGTATCTGATCCAAGCTTGGTTTATTTTCACAACGGGTGGACTATGAAGGAATCCCCTTCAAGTGATGAAAATGCCACAAAGTATGGCACTTGGTAAGGGATTGTGAGGTAAGGAGGATAGCCACCAAGAAGTGTTTTGGGGTAGCCACCATGAAGAAGGACAAGGTGGTTTGAAAGATAACACAAACAACTAAGAAGCAAAAAGAGTTCATCTGCCACATAAGTCATTTGTGGTTCTTCTCTAAATATCCATAGCCACCCCCTAACAAGAAGTGGCTGGTCAGGTGCCAGTAGCAGCTGATAAAACCAACATCGTATTGATTTAGGAATCAAAATTAGAGGAAAATTGATCTTAATCCTAAGCGGGCCAAAGACAACATTCTAAATGATGTTTTAGATGTGTTATATGCATATGCAGAAGCAATATGAAACAAGATTCAAAGTAGAGAAAACAATAGCGCTGGAACATAAAATTATATTAATTTGTGTGTTTTGTATATGGCATACTCTTGAGGGAGATGTAACAATGTTAATCTTCTACTATTTGATTACAAAGTCATGAAGGCTTAAAGAGTCATTATGGAAGTTGAAATGGTTAAAATTTCATGCATGACTCTTCACCTTCCGACGGTTCCATGGCTTGACTATCAGATGTGCGGTAATGCTGACAGATGTGATGGCATAAAGCAAACCTTGGAAAAGCAATCTAACATGGAGCAGCATGGCACAAATTTTCCACCTGGCCGTTATGAATTTTGGATGTTCTCAGCAGGGGCTAAGTTGCACGATTTATCTACAGGTGTTGCACTAATCGCAGAGTTGCACTAAACATTGAGATTGATCATCAATATCTTGTCCCCAGACCGTTTCCTTTCACTCCGGGGCGCATTACCCCTCCATCCGGCAAGGGGAACCACTTGGCTCATATTGGGGTTTCGCCCAATTTTGAGTGAAGGGAGCAACGTTGCCTTCTAAGCTACGAAGTGTGTATCTTGGTGATGCATGGAATATGCATGGTGCAGGAACTGTGTCAAGGTGCTCTAAGCGCAAAGTTGTACAAATGTACAAAGCACTCAAGGTGAGAGGGCAGATCGGAGCAGCTTCACTTGAATAAATCGCCCTTTCTTAAAGAGCAATCATCCCAGTTGCATTAAGTCTAGGAAGCGTGGAATCTTCGCTTCTAGTTATTCCTTGGTGAACCGCTTTCCTAGGTGGGTGAGTTGACCCACCCTGACAAGTACTAGCATAGGTAAGTTCTGGGTGTACATGGTTTCCAGAATTATCTATTTTTACCGACTGGGGTTGTTCTGCAGGTCTGCTGAAGGCGGTGAATATGACACAATCTTATAAGAAGTTTGCATAGTGTGATTATAGTGTGGAATCACTTGAAGAATCTTCTATCTCTTACTGCCCACGAAAATGGCGATACTCTGAGGATTGGCCATGTATACACCCTAATGGTAATGCATGTATGAATGCCCAAGGATTAGATCACAAGCAATAATTTGCAGTACATCTCAAACTAGATCCTCTTTGAAAGGATGGATAGCATATGAGAAATGACATTAGTGAATGATGAGACATGGTTGGAAAATTCAATCACTTGATGGGTTCTTTGGAGATGATTTTTTATGCCACCGCCTTTGATAAAAAATTATAGGGTTGCGAGTTACGCTCTGCTTCCACATCTTGCATTTGTTTGTGTAGTTGTTGCGCTGAGACAAGTAGCTTCTAGCTCCTTGTTTATTGCTTCTCGAGGGCTTATGCTTCTATGCACACAAGAAAACTTTTTTGCACATGGCTATCTGAATTTGAGTGGCTGTTGGTTTTGTGTCACTTGACCATTTAGCTGATGTGGACAGTTTTGACTTGTTTGAACGTGTCTTATTTGGTATGGAAGATGTGTCTTGCTTGCCATTTATCTTTGACTCTTCCTCAATGACAGCCACATAGCGACAGTCTTCACCCAGCATCTTGACTTTAGCCAACTTCAGTTTGGACTGAATGAATGGTCATAGATTGCTTCGTTAGTTGAGAACTTTCTGCTGCTCTGACTCAAATGAGCTCAACTTTCCATACATGTCATGGAAGGCATCAATGTAGACTTGGATTGATTGGTCATGCCCTTGATGTGGTTGTTGTTACTAAATATGGCAGTCATCATAGACATCTTTGGGATGATATTCATCCTTTAAGGCTTCCAAGAATTTTTCCCAATTTGGTTCAAATTTCTCATCTATGGTCTTTTCCCACAAAATATGGGCTTGCCGCAACATCTTGACAAGGAAAAAAACTTCCAAAACTGCAAATTTGATCTTTTCTTTACCATAAAAGTCATTCATAGAAAAATGACTCTAACTGATCCAACCAGTTACCTACTGCATATGCATTTTGATTATACCCTCAAACACATGAACATCTTAATTTCCTTGAAACTTAGGGTGATTCAACTAGGAAAAGCTTTACCTGATGAATGATCCGAAGGAACCACCCATTCAAAGACTTCAGCAAACTAATTGAACAAACATGTCGTTGCTCTTGGAGCACTTTTGCAATTTCATTCTTCCTCATCATGTGGACTTCATCTCACACATCATTGTCTATCCATCTGAACTTTCATAAACAGGCATGGTAGATAATTTGAGGGATATAGTGGTTTGACACCAAGCTTTAGATACTTCGACCTTGCTCGATGGGACATACAGGATGAATTGATCTGATATCAATGATTTTGATCTCAAGAGGTCTGAGGGACAACAATCTAAATGAGGATTTAAATGTGTTATATGCATAAGCAGAAGCAACATGAAACAAGATTCAAAATAGAGAAAATAATACAACTGGAACATAAAGTTTAATTATTTTTTGTGTTTTGTATATGGCATACTCTCGAAGGAGATGTATGCATATCTATCTTCTGCTACCTTGTTGCTATTTAAGGCTACAAATATGAATGCATAGATTAAAAAGTTTTGAAGGCGCAATGAACCATTATGGAAGTTGACACAATTTAACTTCCATGTGTTTGAATCTTCACCTTCTGATGGTTGTGTGATTTGACAGCTGACACATGTGCTAGCATGACACAGTTCTGTAAGTGCCACCTAGCATGGCGTAACATGGTACAGGGTGTCCATATGGTCATTGTGGATTTTGGATGTTTTGTGCAAGGGCTAAGTTGCACAATTTCTCCATAGGTACTCTACAAGTTGCCCATGTTAGGTAGACATTGTGCGCATGGCGCAGATTGGCACATTGGTGTGTAGATTATATGGAATGTAGTGTTGCGCTGAACGGCGCCGAGATTGATCATCAATATCTGGCCCTGTGGGGTGCTGCCCCTCGACCCCACAAGGGAAGCCCTTGAATCATATTGGGGCTTCACCTCATTTTGAGTGAAGGAGCAATGTTGTCTTCCAGGCTACGCAATGTGTATCCTAACACTGTGTGGCACACCCATGGTGTGGGGATTGTGAGCAAGTGCTCGAAGCACAGATTAAATGCGAAGTTGAACAAATGTCTAAGGCGGTCAAGGTTAGATTGCAGACCAGAGCGGTTGCATTTGAATCAGTAAGTACAGTTGTCAAACTATTGGATATAAAATGGAATTCTCACAAGGGTGTAGTTGCTGGAATGGTAGCGACCTCATGTGGCCTAAATACACTATGGAATGCACGTCCGTTATATTGCTCAACAATTGCAACTGACATGCTTGCCGGTCTGTTACTCTCTTGTGGCCATTGTGGCCCTTGCTTCTCCTTCTTCTTTCCTTTCTCTTCTCTCCTCTCTTGTTGTTCGGATGACCCTTTCGGGTCTCCCTGCTGGTTCTTTTGGCATTGTACTGTGCAGTCCCATTGACCTACTTTTGTGGTCATTCATTGGACATTAATATAATTATCTTATCTCCACAGCCCACCCAAAAAAAAATTGAACAAATCTTCACATATTATTCTTCAAATTTTGGGTTTCTAATTGAATCTTGAACCAATAGGAGTTGTGTTCCTTTCAAGTCTACTCATGTATACTCCAGGCCAATATCATGTCCAATCAAGTCTTTAGATGCCACATACCACAAGAAATTGAATACCAAAAATGGTGGTTTGCAGACAGATCCTTTAAGTTGAAAATTGGAAATGGCAATTCAGAGGAGTCTCACTAGGTTAAAAACCAGTAACAACAATCATGCAACGTGTTAAGTTGAAAAGCTCATCGAGGACGGCTTGATGGATGCATCTCGATATCAAACATCAAAAGCTTAGAAGCATGAAAATGTCTTTGCACCAATAGTAAAGAGCATTTGCATTTGGAATGCAAAGATTCATCTTTTGGCAAGGATGTTCTCCAACATTTCAAGATCCAGATCATGAATGACTAGGCTGCATATCTTTAATGATTTCAAAGGTCTTACTACAGAATGAGGGACGTCTTGTCCATAAAAAGGTGCATGAGCTCCAAATACCCAAGCAAGTGCAGAGATTTTATGGCTACAATAATTTGCAAACAGCATCCAGTTTCATCACAATTCAATTGCACCTTAAGGGATGTTTAAAAGGCAAAAGATGGCTATTAGTTAAAGTCACCTCTTTGCAATTGTCTAAATTTAATTACTTAATAGTTAAGTATTCAATTAATTGATTGATCTTTCACTATCGGTTAGTTAACAAAATATGCGTGATGTGATTTACAAGCAAATTTTATAAAGATTAAGTGGTCATGGTTCAAAGTCAAGTGGAGGTTGGAGTTGAAAAGCGATGTTAAGTTGTGAAAAAAACTGCATCTATTTTCCAAATGGAGTTTAAGTTGAAAGTGGATATCAAGTCTAATAAGAAATGCAAGTCACGACTCGTGTCCCCGCCCTTCACCATTATTAATTAAGTAAATGAAAAAAAAAACTTCCAATTACAAATGAGAGAGGTGAAGGTGACAAACACCCACTACAAATTCATACTTGAATTAGCCACACTGTCTACTTAAGTGAAGTTGATATTAAAGATTTTTCAAAATTGAATATAAGAATGGATGTGATTTTTCTTAACTACAGTATTAAAGCCCAAGTTTACTGTTTGCATACCTGGAGGGAGAGTTAATACAAAAACTTGCATTTCAAGCATATTTTATAGTCCTGTCGCCTCTGCCATCATATCACTAGCTTTCTCTTCTCAAGAAAGCCATCGCCTTTCACAAGTATTGGATGAGGTAGGAACTAGTTATTCTATTGAAGCAGTTTAATAATCACCGATTAATGAGTATTCAAAATGCAGAGTCCTTTAGATCTATACAAGAGAAAGAGGCATCCAAATGGCATACTACATGCAAGTTAATCTTCAAGGTTGTTGCAATACTATTTGGGGTCAGCCATGCAAGGAATTTAAGCTCTAATGGGCTTATTTGCTGTTAAAATTTCAAAAGAAAAATCATGGGATGTGAAAAGAGACTGACATCAGATACTTTAATTAATGGGAGATGGTATGAAATTTGAATGATAGAAGGTTGCTGTTAGCTCTAAAGAATCTCATTACGAACAAATTTCAGAAAACCTGTGAATTGTTTGACAAAGTGCATCACTCAAATGTGACATTAGGGATCACTACAGTATCAAGCTCTCTTTGGGACTTGTGAGAAATAACATGGCCTCTATCAAATCTACAACTAGATTAAGAGTCTCCTCACTTCCAAAAATGACTCTATTGTTTATAGCCCAACATCAGTTGATTGTCATCATTATTGCAGATGCACCGCACATAAAAATGAGTTTCTAGAGAGTCTGAAACATGTCGGCCTACATTTTTGCCCGTGGAAACAAAGAGGCAGAGCAATCAAATGCATGCCGTGAATTAGTTCTTCAGAAGTTTCAGATAAAGTTGTTTAAGTTCCAGATGAAATCCTTGTCAAAGAACCTGCTATAAAGGCTAATTTCACACCTGCACAAACTGCTCTTAGTCAAGCTTAAAGTAAAAATTTCCTTATTTGAGGAACCAAGGCCACTCCAGGTTCTTGAGGCATTGTGTTATGCTTGTAAAGTCGAGGATGTGACTCAGTTGCAGCTATTGATAATGATAAGGGGGCTATGAAGGCCTGACTGAAAGCAAAATATTAAACTGAATGGCTATGATGCTCAAGTTCACATACTTATTATGAGAAAGAGTTCAAAGTGGTTGGCCTTGATCTTTATGGATCATCTTCTGTTTTTCTAGACTCGCAAGTTCAGTCAGTTGAGGATGGAGAGATGTTAACATGCACAACTGGTATGGTAGTGCATTTTGACAACAATGAGGAAATTTGCTACAGTAAATACGGTTCATATCCTGCTCATGCAAAGTATTACCATAAGATGACTTTGACAATTCTGCTTAGTTTTATTGAGAGCCATGCCAATCCATTTAGACAATATAATCTTCCTGTTCTATCTGTTTTGGTAGACTTTTATATTCGCATTTTCTTACTTGTATTCACTTCTGCAAATGCAACTAAAAACAGCTATAAACATAGGCTTGCACTTCAGCAAGGAGGAGCATTCAACTGCTGCTTCTTCTTCAAAGCCCTAGTGAGAGGAATGTTGAAGGTATATCTAATATTGCTGCAACGCCTTCATCACAAGAGTAGTTAGAGAAACAAATATATTCAGCTTCAGGCAGTGTAATCTGCTGGCAGCATCTCATGAAATCACAAAATACGTGGAATCGCATCACTTCAATCATCTAGGTGGAATCAAACGTGGGTTTCTACAGTCAAGTGCAGCATTTCTTCCCGTGATTTTTCCTTCCTAAGGTGTACTGATTTTCCAGAAATCAGAAAGCAGAAATTTGTTGAAGAATCAGTGATGAGAGGGCAATGCTCGATAAAGGATTGTTTTAGTTGCTCAACATTATTCTTTGATATTTTCTGGAAGTACATTTTCAAGGCAAGTACAGCAGGGTTGGATTCATCAAGGTACTCGTATTAAAAAGCCACGGAAGATGGAGCGGTGCAAATATATGCAGGAAATGTGGAATACCGTTGCAAGCTTATCGACCAATTGGAGCTATGTATGGAGATCTTAGGATATTACCCCGGTATAAAACTTATTTTTGCTTACTAACGTTTTCTTTTGAAGGACTCGTCGGTGCATTAATCTCCGTGGATGTACGTTCTAAGGAGTACATTCGGGAACAAGATAGGCCTACATGTAGTACATCATGCGAGATTGTTGTGGCATTTTTCTTCCTACTAACACCTTGCACCACCTTACATCACCTTCACATCAGCTTTAACTGCGCTTCTTAGGTTCTACTTCACCCCATTGACCCTTTTCTTTCCTCTTCATCCATTTGCTTGCACATAACCAACATCATTGGCCATGCCAGTCACATCCTGTAGACCTGTTTTAGCCAACATCATCAATCAGTCCAATGACATCAGCGAAAACTAGGTTGTGACTTCTAGGGTGTAAATCCATAGTTATAGGGTTCCTATTTGTCACTTCTGACAATATCATCAAACGGTCTAATACAATCATCAATCGGTCCAATGAAATCAACTAAAACTAAGTTGTGAATTTGAAATATCCCTGGCTGGGATCTTACAACAAGATGGACAAAACACAGAAATTTGCAGCAAATACTAAATCTGATTTACCTGATTTTTATGCAGAAAATTACAGCTAGGGCAGCGAACAGTAAAATGTGAATAACTCTCAAAATATCCATTCAAAACACTTGAAAATTTAAAGAGAACTAGATAATAATATAAAGAACACAAGGGAAATATTTTTGGAATTTTTCAGTCACTATATCGCTGCCAGAAAATTACAGCGTGCCTAAAATAGCTGGGAAACTTCGAAAATTAATATCTTTCCGAATACAAGTGCAAAAATGATGAAACTTGGGAAATAACATATATAAATATGGAAGATGACTTTCCAACCTTCAGATCTGAAAACGGCCAGCTGAAAACCCTAGAAATTAGGGCTGCAATCTCCCAAACAAGTCGCCCCCTTGGTAGATGGCCAAAACCCTTGTGAAATCCTCTGTAGATGATGCCAAACCCTTCCTCTATGGCTGCCGTAGGTCTGATCCGAAAACCAGCTGAAAATCTCCACAAAAACCCTCAAACCCTAATTCTGAAATTCCTGAAAATACCTCTGTAAAAACAGCCCTGAAATCCACTCCAAATGACAAGCTAGGGTAGATCTTTCACTACCGAAGAATGCCCTGCTAGCTAGGGATGGATCTTTCACCACCGAAGCTAGGGTTCCCGTGGGATCTTACTCCACAAGCTAAATAGTTGCAAACAGCAGTTGCACATAAAAAGAAAATAAGTGTATGAATGCATGCTCTCTCCTTTCACCCCTCTTCTCCTTTTATAACCTTTTCCATGTCAAAGAAACCCTAAAACCCCCAAGGCGCACTTTCTCATAAAGAGGGCCCAATTAAAAATAACTTAAAGTTGCTTTTTCCATTCCTAGGCGCCTTGGCCCAAAAAGTGACCCCAACAAAGAAATATAACATTTAATGCAATACACATCCCCTCAAGTCGCCAAAAAGGTACTTTAAGTGGCCCCAACGAAGAAACATAACATTAAATGCCAAAAGTGTCCACTTAAGTGATCCCAACGACAAAAATAGAACACAAAGGGCCCATTAGACCCTCCCAACGCCTAAAATATAACAAAAACATAGTAGGAAATCAGACAACCATCCCCAATAACCTCCAAAGTCATTAGTCCCTTGGGAATGACCAGGGCTAAGACCAACATAGGGCCGTTAGGCCAACTGCTCGGAATTGGGGACATTACAGACTTCTAGGGTGTAAATCCATATTTATAGGGCGAATGTTTGTCATTTCTCACAATATCATCAAACAGTCCACTCTGCTCTCATTTGCAAAGCTTCCTTATGGAGAAGAGGCCTTAGGGTTTAGAAGAAATTACATTGAGGAAAACAAGTTGAAGCATTGGGCCATGGAAGATACCAAGAATAGGAGCTAAAACAACAAAATCTACCTTAGTCTTTGAAGTCTCTAGCTTGAGGTTTACTTAGGTCTTCTACCTATCCATCTTGGCTTCACCCACAACAATCTCTCACAAGGTACTATAAGCCAAAGAGGAAGATCAATGGGCCAACAAGTCGATCCCGTAAGTATCCCTAACCCTACTCTCTTTCTTTTGCACTTCGGCTGATGATTGTTCTTTGTATCATGTATTAGATAGGATAGTGTAGCTTATTTCTATCCTTTTGTCATTTACATTCACAGCTCTTGCTTTCGCCTAGGGCACTCCTAACAACCCTTTGATTAGATAGCTCTTGTTGACCTCCTAATGGCACCCTTCTACTTATAGCTCTTGATTTTGCCTAGTGGCACCCCAGATCTAATAAGGTCCTAGACCTTAATGTAGTGTCTTTGCCTTGTTGTACCCAACTAGAAAACTTAGTTTGAAGGTTGTCAATTTTATAATGATATCCTTATACATGTTTTCCGCAAGTCAACCAACTAGACTCCATGGTGTGTTTTCGTGAATCTAAATTGGTGTGTCGATGTCATTTTGCATTGCCAAGTTATTCCAACTCATAACCAAATTCCACAGAAATGGCGTGCTGAATAATTATCCTTGTTAGTGGAAATTAATGGGTTCGCAGGTAACCCAAGAATAGGAAATATTGTAATAATAATATTAATTAAAAAAAAGAGGGAGAAAACAAAGAAAATAAATAAATAATAACAAACTTTAAATGAAGATATGTGGGATATATATATATAGGATTTTGTGTTTTTGAAATTTAAAACATAATAATTAGATAAATTGAACAAAACAAAAATAAATAATATATTTTATATATAAAATTTAAATTTAAAAAAAAAAAAGTGGAGTTATGGCAGTGGAGTGAAGATGGAGGCAAGGAAATAATGGTGGTTGTTGAGAAGCGTTGATTAGGCATGGAGGGGATAGAACCTTGGTCAAATGCTAGTGGCAATCACTAAGCCATACTCAACAACCTTTCCCAACACTCTCCTTCCCTGCCTGTACAAAAATAAAAATTGCATTCTTCCTTTTACACTCATGGAACACATGGTTGCAAGATTTACACCAATGGGTCTGTTGAGAAGGCCTTGAAATCTGTTTTAATAAATGTGTTTGAAATTGTGGTAAAGCCAGACTCCGCAGCCCGTGTCAGCATGCTCCCAGCCTGTGTGAGAATAGGAGCTTGAAACAGGGTGGGGACGTCCACCAAAGTGCCACAAAGGATGGAGTATTTTTGCCAGATGTTGGTAGTTTAAGTGTCAACGTTGACCATGAAAGCTCCATTTTATTTTATGTTGGCCTCGCCGCATTGGGATCTCAAGGAAACTTTATCATCAACATGCCAATCAGGGCTATGATGGTTGTGTGGTTTTTTTTCTTGCTTGGTGCTTTGGGACACAGACCTGTTATGGGATAATTGGGCATGTAAACTATTTGGCTAAATGCTTACCTGAAACACAGTTACAGGGACTAAAATGATTATAAGATATGCTGAAACAGTTGGCTCTCTTGGAAGCGCAGGCATTCAAATGGTTGAGGATTTGTAGAAGAGTCGGCATAGGGAGGATTCCGGTAACAAGCAGAATGTGTAGTGTCTCCTCTAGTTAGGCCTTTCCTCATAATGTTGTGAGATTGATACTAATATTGGTGGTGGATAAAATTGACAAATGCATCAAAGAAAAGCATTGCCCAGATATCTTCTCATGGAATGGCATGGTTGTAGGAAATGCACAAAATGAGTTTGCTGAAAAGGCCTCATAGGAATTTAAGCAAATGCCTTGGACAAGTTTAAATCCAAAAGTCCACAAATATTTGCTAGCTTCCTCCCAGCCTATGTCAAAATGAGAGTTTTGGAATAGGGTATGGGCGTCCACCAAAGCATAATGTAAAGGGGTTTTTGTCTCATATGTGCGTATTTGCAAGTGTGCAAGAAGATATGTATGCAAATGTGGAAACATGCACTTCGCAGGTGAATTGTTTGACAAAATGCTACAAAAATGTGGTCTCTTGGACTGCAATCATTGTTGGACATACCCAAAATAGGATTTTTGATGGAGCTTTGGAGATTTTAAAGCAAATGCAATTGGAAGGTTTAAAGCCAGGCTCGTCAACCTTTGCAAGCATCCTCCCAGCTTGATCCAAACTTGGAGCTTTGGAACAAGGTGTGGAGATCCATCAAAAAAATTGAAAATGGATTATTGTTTGATGTGGTTGTGTCTGCCCTAATAGACATGTATGAAAAATGTGGAAGCATAGACTAGGCACAAGAATTGTATGTCAAATGCTTGAAGTTGTGGACGACCGTGATCTGGCTCAATTTGATCCTCGTGCACTCGCCAGCCTGATTCGGACAAGCATGGTTTTCTCATCTTTGTCTTGCATAATGTTTGTATTGCTAGTTTTTCCTTTTGCAATGAAATCAAAATTCTAATAAAAGTAAGGTTAAGTTTTCGGTTTAATTAAATAAATTGTATTACAAAACAACAAAAAAATTGCTTCTTCCTATGCAACTTAATTGATTATTTTGACCACCAACCATACTCTCAAACCACGTCCTAAGACGTTTGGAAAACCAAGGTAACAAGACTGGATAACCATGTCCGCTTGAATTGGCGAGTTGAGTTGAAGTCTTCAATTAAACATACAAATAGTTACTTTGCAAAAGTTAATAAACACGATTTTCAACGATGTGTAAAACTCCTCTCCGAACCCCAACGTGGGAAGGTTAAGTTTTGACTGTGTTCCTTGTCATGTGGAGTGCTATATCGAACCTTGGAACGACCTCGCATGTTCGTTCGTACATTTTTGTCACCCCTCTAGGAGCCTTGCAGACCTTTTTGCAACCTTAGATCGCTGCTGAAAGTTAGAAGTTCAATTTGGTTTGGGTTTTCTATTTAGGCCCTAGGTGGGGGAATGAAATTTGGTCTTCGCATACCACTAGTATTTATCCATGAAAATTGCTTGCAATCCTTAGTTCTGAGAAAAACACCTTGCCAGTTAGTTTTTCAAGGGGTTTTGTGGGCCTCCGATCGTTGGGAGACAAGGACAAACTAGTGCAATTACGACCGGATGCTCGGGAAAAATAGTTGCCATTCGAATCTTGTTTGTCAGTTCTATGTTTTGTCAACTCGGATGAATTTCATGTATACTAGTGAGTGTATAGGATTTGTTGCATGGTGCGTTGGACCATCGAAATCAGCTTTCGAACGCAATTTTATAGCCACTTAGGCTAATTTGGACGTTTTCGCCAACTTGTAGTAAAATGAGAAAACATTGTCGTGGACCCTTATCAAGTCAAATAACTAGCGGAAAAACATGTAGACACTAACATATGATTGTATGGATCTCCATTTGGTTGCTTGTTTTGAGAAAATTGATTGTGGGAAAAATGATGTTATTTCTCTCTCAATTTTGAAAATGAAATGAAATAAAGAAAAGAAGCATTCCTTACCTCTCTTGTTTATAAGTTGTTTTATTTCATTGTAAATAGAAGATTAGTAATCGTGAAATTGTGCTAGATCGTAGGAGAATTCCATGCCAACGCGTTGTTCGTTGACCATGCTTACAAAATTTTGACAGTTGCAGGTAGCATGGTGGCATAGAATAATTATTAGAATTGAGTGTTAAAAATGTATGTCTTTGTAATATGTTTGTTCTTCAAAGGAGAAAAAGAAAGCACTACATTTCCTATTTAAATGTACTCTTGTATAGTTTGTAAAATGGAGTGAACGTAATTGTATATGCAATGAATCACCAAAGTATGAGAATTCTATAGTTAGTACACGAACCCTTATAAAATGATGCATTTGTAAATTCATTCTCAACTTTTGTTATTGTCGTATGATTGATGGAAGAAAGATTCACTTATTTTGTATGTGTGGGTAATTTAAGGAATTGAAATATATTTGTGTTTTACTCTATGGGTCAATTGCATTGGAGAAGTGTATGTTGTTGATGTCGATGAATTCTAGTGTTTTTACTTAATTGCGAGTTGGTGAACTTAAACTCAAAGGATGAACCTAGTTACTTTTATACTTGATGGCACCTCTTAGCTTGAAAAATAAAAAGATCACATATTTAGGTTCCTGCATGAACATGTATGTTTAACGTTAAAAGACACTAAACCACCTTATGTGAATTGTAAATGGATTTCACATTGTTAGAATGTTAATCTAAAGGACATCGAATGACTCTAGCCTAGTAATCCTTGAGAATACTATCCTCCAAACAAAATAAAGTCGTGTGTCATTCCTCCTTGTTTGAAACTTAAGAGAAGTGATGACTTATGAATGATACAAAAGAGGAGAGTCTTGTTATTGAATCTGGTCAAGAAACCAGCACTCGTATGTAGTCTTAGAGTGACCCGGGAAGAGGAGTGCTTGACTAGTGATCAATCTCTCTAGGAAGCGTACAACTTATCTACGAGATTTGTACTCGAGCACTAACCTCTCATGTTTTTCCCTAGGAGCCTTGTAGTGTTGTGTTGCATGCAGGTAGGTTCGTATAATGTAAGGGGACTAAATGTGTTAGATTAAATGTGTTATTTCAACTATGCTCTAAATGTTATGAACATTCCCATTAAGGCATTGGAGATAAAGTTTTACCTTGACAAGTAGAAAGAAATACCTTTGGATTTTACAAGGTATTGCGAAATAAGGGTGTTTGGTTACTCCGGTTTTGAATTTGGTAATGTTTAGATTCCTTGAGTGCAAATGAAATGATTAACCGTGTGTCCCCTTGTGAGATTATTAGTGAAAGAGACTTTGATGTATGTTTACCCCACATTTGAAAATATTTCCTTAGAAGGCATTTGAAAGCACAAAATTGTATCAAACGTCTCACTTGTAATATGTCTTTAATATTTGAGAGCCTAGGAATAATGAAATGAATTGTGTTGCGTGAGATCAAACTCCTTGTAGTCTTGAATCCCTAAGTGAAAGGCAAGCTTTTTACAAATCATAATTGTTCTAAGAACAATGTTAATATGAGATCTAAGTAACAACATAAACATAGTTAGAACAAGAGTAAACAAGTTGAAACTATCTACCCAAACTCTGCGGAGGTCACATACATTCCACTTGTTGTTAGGCTCAAGATAGGCTTTTGAGGTAAAGGCCAATCTTTCATAGATTTGTCTAGCAGTCACTTCAAGCAATGGAGGTCCTTTTAACCATTTGCCATTTTCCCCAAAAACAACATCTTCCATTAACAGAACAGAAGAAACAGGTTTCAAAGCACTAAATAGGAGTGTAAAAGTTTCGGCTTGGGTTTAAGGGATTTTATATAGGGTCTTAATATCATCCCAGGACAACCACTTTCCAAATCTGACAAAGTCATAAAAGTTATTAATCCCCTTCTCAAACCAAGCAAAAGCAAAAACCCCTAATCAAAGCCAAGGTCTTCCCTTTTTACAAAATATTCCACAATAGAGATCTCCAGCCCTGACATCTACTAGTGTCAAACCAAGAGAAAATAGGTTGATTAACTACCAGATCCTTCACATATTGCCAAGCTTTCCATAAAAACTGAAAAATAGCATATCCAATTGGTTTTGATGGAGAAGAAACCAAACATCAAGTCAATCAAATGAAGCCCTTTCCATTGTTTATGCCCTTTCAGAGTACCATTCTTCATGTTGAATCTAACCAAAATCTTCCATGATTCAGACCCAGACAAAGATCTTAGGATCCATTTAACAGCAAAGTGCCACCCCTTGTTTATTAAGATCTTTGAGTCCAAGCCCACCTAAGTCTTTGGGCTTAGAGCAACTATCCCATTTCACAGCATTCCTTTTTTACCACCCATCCCATCAGACCATAGAAAATCCCCAGTAATCTTGTAATTTATCCAGTTGAGAATAGGAGTAAAGCCAACAGGAGAGATCCTTTTGACAGACTTGAATTTTGCCCGGCAATGAGAGTAAATGTCCTTGCCACTTGGTAAGTTTCATCGAAATTTTATCAAAAATCCACTGTCAGTCTGTCACATATTAATGAATAAAGGCTAAGAGAAAAGGGAATACCAAGGTACTTCACTATCTTCTGAGGGCCACCCCAAGCCCATCCAAGCAAGGAAGTGCATTTAGGGGTTCTTCCATCTATCTTAAAAGAAAAGATTTAGAGGCGGATATCTTTGATCCACAAACAAAACAATAAATACTCATTCTTTCATTCATTTGAGCTAACTTGGAGTACTCCATTTCTAGACACAAAGTAGTGTCATCAGCAAAGTGGACATCAATTAGTCCATCTTCATTAGGAAGCAAAATCCCCTAGCTGGAGGACCCAAGACAGAATCTCTGAGATGATAGCACAAAGCTTCAACAGTCGTCACAAACAAGGAGCCAGAGGGTACCCTGTCTAATAGACCTTTGAAGCATAAAGAAGCATAAAGGGTTGTATAAGCTCACCATTAATTTCAACTTGAGCAGTGTCACCTTGAAAAAGGACGGAGACTATTCTTCTAAATTTCTCACCAATCCCCAAAGCACCCATCATAAGATCAATAAAAGGCCACTCAGTACTATTATAAGCTTTCTCAGAACAAGCAGAGCCATGCATACATTTTGTCCCAAACTCTTAGCCCAACTCATACCCACCCAACTAGTGATTAGATTGTCTAGGATGAATCTTCCTTCTACAAAACCAGTCTAAGTGACAGAGATGATATCTGGTAGAACCTTGGCAACCCCGATAGCCAAAATTTGTATGATACATTTAGGAGGGTTATAGGCCTCCAATTCTTTATTTGGGTTTTATCTCCATCCTTAGATATGAGTTTGATGATACCTCTATTAGTCTGATGTCCCAGTGTCCCAACTTGGATAGCTTCTTGAAAAACAGCATTAATCTCATCCACAATCCAGTCATTAGAGGCCTTATAGAACTCTTCCGTAAATTCATCCTAGTGCGGAGATTGTCATTTTAAGTTCGTCAATAGCGTATCTGATCTCATCAGGAGGGATATTAAATTCTAGCTCTCGGGCTACCTTTCTTAGAAGTTTCTACCATATACAAGTAGAGCAAATGGCCCTATTGTTCTCAATAGTCTCTAAGGCGCCGTCATAAGTAAACAAGGATTGGTAAAAGGAGAAAAAGGCCTGCGTGATTTCTTCAGAGTTACATGTTACCACCCCCTGTATCAACTGCTGCAATTTTTTTCCTTGGTGTGCTTAGCTTTAAGAATCTTAAAGAAGTATTTGGTCTCCTCGTCTCCATGCTTCAGCCACATCATCCTAGATGTGGCCCAGGAACCTTGGGCAAGGTACATTTGGTAGGCTCTATGTTGATAATTAGCATCCATTAATGCCTTCAATAGGACCAAGTCATTAAGAGATTGTTGAAGCTTATCTTCAGTAGTCATCAACTCTTCCTGAATTTTCTGTTCTTTATACCTTCTTGTCCTTGCCTTCCACTTTACCAAAGCCGCTAATAAAGTTCTAACAGGAGGTCATAAACTGGCTCCAGACGCTAATTTCTGAATGGAAAGCAGAAAATTTTCTGAAAATACTCCAAATGGTTCTCAACCCTTGCAAGCATTCTTCATCTTTTAAATGGACACATTCAATTTATACAGCCCTTTCCATTCATTCGCAGTCATTATGGGGACCAGGGGAACCTCAAAGAACATCTGAATTGGGTGGTGATCTGATAGAGTGTACAGAAACACCTTAACAAGATTTTCCCTGTCAACCTGAGGTAGAATAAAATGCTCCTTGTCAACTAGAAATTTATCAAGACTTGAATAAATTCTACGTTTCCCAACCTGATCATTGCACCATGTGTACCAAACACCCTTATTGTCCTTCTTTTCTTTAAACAAGGGGTCAACCAATCTCATCAGTCTTTTCATCTTGTGCCACCAGAAGTGTTTGTTGCCTTTCCATTCAAAAGGATGACCCCCAGGTTTGTCCTCTTTATCCTCAACCATATTGAAATCTCCCTCAATAATCCAAGGAATGCCTTTCAATTTATTAGATATCCAACTCCGGAGTTCTGCTCTCCATCTGTAGTCATTTGGAGCATAGAGAGAGCACATTCCAAATTCCTGCTCATCAATTATCAATGTGACCCAAACCATCCTATTAGATGGAGAACATCCAAAGTCTCTTAACATATTGTGCCCATTTATTGTTATTTAGAATGGCAGCCCCACCCCTGCCTTTATCATGTTTGGTGACAAAACAATGTGCTCCAAGCCATATAAAAGTAAGGGCAGAGTTCAAAGCATGACCAGTTGTTTGGACCTCTTGTAGATGCAAAAATCTATGCCCACCCTATCCCTACAAAACCTTCTAACAATTGCTCTTCTATCTTGTGCTACCAGACCTCTAACATTCCAGTTAACCACTTTCATAAATCAAGGGAGTTGCTCACCAATTATCAATGTGACCCAAACCATCCTATTAGATGGAGAACATCCAAAGTCACTAACATATTGCACCCACTTATTGATAATTAGAATGGCTGCCCCACCACAGCCTTTATCGTGCTTGGTGATAAAACTGTGCGCTCAAGGGCATATAAGGGCATGACCAGTTGTTTGGACCTCTTGTAGAAGCGAAAAATGCAAGCCCACTCTAGCCCTGCAAAACCTTCTATCAATTGCTCTTCTATCTTGTGCTTCCAGACCTCTAACATTCCTGTGTACCACTTTTATAAATCAACGAAGAGTTGCTCGAGGAGGCTTATTCCCTCCTGCATTTTTATATAACCTTTCAAAACACACTGGAAATCTCTCCTCTGTCTTTCTTTAAAGAATTGTCAATTGTGTTATTCTCAGAATCATTTCTCTTCCTGGCCTCTTCATTTGCCACCGAAGAAGGATCAAAGGCACCAAAAGCCCTGTCTTTTTCAGTTTTTAGAGCCCTGGTTAGATTTGGCTTCATAGGCCAAGGAGAACTTGGCTATACCTATTGGATTTGTTAATTTTCTTTTTCTAAGAAGCCAAAGGATCAAGTGAATCGGAAGCCCCACCGGGCTTGACACTAGCGGACCTTTCCTCCCTTTCTTTCAACTAATTCTTAACAATTTCACCTGCTTTCGTAGAGTCAACATACTACCTGACTGCATTTTCAATATTTAATTTCCACGTTTTTGGCTAAAATGACCTCAGAAACTCTAGCATCGTTCCATGTTGAAAAAGGGGTTGGAAGGCAGGGATGAGGCTTTATCAGTATCAGCTGCCCCAACCACAACATCTACACACGGCTCCAACAACACTACTAGCGCAACCTCAGAACTACCAATCTCATCACATACAGCAGGCACATCTTCCCCTCCTATATTTGGCAAAGAATCCCCCGCTGGGGGAAGTTCAAGGGCAATGTTAACAGGTCGGGAAGCATGTTGTTTCCTACAAACAACTAAGGGGCAATATTTTCTGAGATGGCCATCATTCTTGCAAAGGAAACAAGCATTAATCCCTCCCATCGCCAAAATTGGGCACACGCTATCTTTATTGTGGAGTTTAATAACAAGGGTTTCAGGAAGAGAAACCAATGGCTTAAGAGAGATTAGCAATCTAGCATTCGTATGGGGAAGGTATATTTTGGATTCTTCAACTTGTATAACATCTCCAAGTGGTTTTATAATTTGGGGAAGAAGATGCCAACACTGAATAGGAACATTAGAGATTTCCACCCATTTTGGCAGAGTTTGCAGCAGAAGATTTTCCCAATTTAATTGAGGCACCCTCGCCAAAGGCTTGAAAATAAACCTCCCCACATTCCAAAAGGGCCTAGAAATAGCCCTCTACATATTTGAATTTTTAAACAAAACAAGAAAGACATCAGGTTGTATCATACAACAGAAATTGACATACATTCCAAGCTTTTTCCCCCATAAAGCACCGACCCAGTCATCAAAAAACTTTCTAGATGGTAAATCGTTTTGTTTAAACAGACAAAAACAGAAACCCACAATTTTAATTCTTGCTTCCTCTTTCTTAAGCACATCAATCATAGTATCATTAGGGACTAAGGTTAATAATGGATTCTTGGAGGAGGGCTACCTATCAAGACAACTTCCCTTCTCTGCTTCTGTTCAAATTTGGTTGATTTCCATGGCTGCAAACTTCAAACTCGTCATCAGTCAGGATATCCACTGAAGCCAGATCTCACACCATGTCTCTGAATGATTTTTTCTTAGCCTCCACTTTCTGAACAACCTCGTCACAATGATTCTCACCATTAGGGTTTCCATTATTCATGCCCAACATACTCTCAGCTACCTTCGGGCATCTGTGACTTCTCCCATGCACAAGCAATAAAATTTTAAGCCCCAAGATTCAGTCCAAGGTCACACTGTTACCTCAAAAGCCACCAAGAGCAAGCAACAAGTGGAATGCCCTACCTTACACATATCAGCCAAGCATACAACCAGCAGAAAACCAAAGCACAGAAGAAACAAACAAGAAAGGGACACATGAACCAATGAAGAACTAAGGAAGAAAGCATGTACAACAAAACAACATGCGAATCTTGAAGGTGCCCTCATGGAAGATAACTTTTCATCTTCTGGAGTTCAGAGCTCCAAGCCCCTTCGTAGGAGTATGAATTATTCCTCGTGCATTAATTATTTTCATAATAGTGGTTACAATTTAATAATAGTAAAGCTAGTTTTGCAATCATTATTTTCCTAAAATGGGTCCAAATTTGTACTTTGTGGAGTTGTTTATTTAAGGAGCTCCGTCTGTAATTCTTACTCACGTTCTACGCCATAATGATGGATTGCATGTGTGATCCAAAAAGTCGATAAATAAAATCTACACAGTTTATTTGAAAAGTTATCTCCAGGTTTTTTTATATTAAGCTGCAGCCTATGCAGTGTACCTAAAAATACACAAGCCATATTCATAAATTGCACAATACACTTATGCATCAAGCAATGCCTTTTTTTCTAGATCACGTAACACATCACTTCAAGAAATAAATGAGCATTTCACCGGGTGCTAATATCAATAATTATTGCTTGTTTTACCAGGTTTCCTTCAGCTGTAAGTAAATAAATATATGCTTGTCTGGTTCTAAGAGTATACACTTTGCATTGCTAGATTTCCTTTATATTTCAAAGATATAAAGGAGATCATCGCAGACAAAAGTTGGAAATACCCTTACTAGTAAGGTGACATCAGTCTCATAAGTACTGCTGCATCAAAAACATACCCCATTTCTTTTCTTGCCCTACATCTCCAAGCCTAAAAAATAAAATTTTGAAAAGAGACAAGCGGAAAGCATACATATATCACAAAAAAATAAAAGAGTTTAAAAAACAAAACTTAAAGAGAATCTGCTAAACTTAAGGAGAATCATAAGTGCCAGACAGATCACTCAGAAGTTTTTCTCAGTGATTATGCAAGTTAGAATGGTAAAAATTTGAGTCTCTATACATCTTTCCGTCGAAATCCAAAAACACAGATAAACAGAAACATCATATACCTTGAACTGAACCCCCTGAAGATGTCTTCTGTGAAAGGACTTGTGAACCTTCTCATCCTCATCATCTCCCCGTGAATACATAAGCCCACAAACAGTACATTTAGAGAGAAAGAAATCGATCTGGCCCAACTCCAGAAAGTATTGCCCCAATACTCTTTTCAGGCCTGGTTTCTTCTCTAGATAAACCTGCTTTCTTGAAGTCTCTGAGACAACTGCAGGTTTAGATTGTGCAGCAACCAACCTCGACTCTATAGTCTCTTGAATGCTTGCGTCTTTGGTAGTATTCACATCTTTAGCAATAACGTCCTCCTTGGATAAAATTCTTGTCTCAACATCTGTTTCATCACCGCTGTAGATTTATAACTGTTAAATATAGACTGACAAATCTCAAAGGTGGACAAAATTGAAAATCAAGGATGTGTATTGCCTGATAAAATTTGATTTCAAAATAATTTTCAGCGTTACTCTTCCTAGTTGAAAATAAAAAATTCATATTTCTATATATGCTCACAGATTTGTACTCGAGATTTTTGAAAGAGCCTTCTAAAATATCTTGACTTCCCTTTTAATTTTTCTTTTCTTAATGCATTTATCTCAATGTAATTCTGAAGTTAACAATGGGGCAGTAAATGGAAATCAGGGAAACATTGGAGCGGTTGGTAAGGGAGGTTCATTAGGAACCTGGACAGCATGACAAGATCCAAATATTCATAAGGCCTACGTACCACAATTAATAACCTGTCTGGTTCACTGTGCGTAAGGGATTGGTATAGGCTGAGGAGGAAAATAGAAGTGACAAGAGAGAAAATGTGATTTTGATCACATGGCAAATCAAGGCATCCCACAAATAGTGATATACTAGCACAGACCCATAAAAATTCAGGTCTGAAATTGGCCAATAGGCATCATTCCCAAAGTTTTCACATGCTTCTTGTTTTAAAGCAAACCAAATGGAGTATGCAAAAACATTGGGAGTGGGCGATGAGGTGGGGTGAGTTGGTTGCGTCATTTGGATGTTTCTATTCCAAATGATGCATTAGAGGTCAGTTGTGGCCGTGAGTATTTGACAATGGATCGTGTAGGTGGATTCTGTGATGGAGGAGGCGATTTCGATTGTGGGTAATGCTCGAAGGTTGGCGCGGTGTGCAGTCTGTGGGTTACAGCATTTCGTCAAAAGGTTGTGTGGTCTTGGGGATTTGGGGCCCCCAGTTGTGTCCCAGACCGGTTGTCGCTCTGGTGATTATAAAAGTGAAACAAAGGGAAAGGGACCCTTCAACCCTTGTTTACCAATCACAACAAAAAATAAACATTGGGAGTGATGCCTAACAGTAAATTTCAGACCTTGATTTATGGGTCTGTGTTGTTTATATATCAGCCAAACTTACAATTTTTTATAATGTGGCAACAATTGAAAACCTCCCTCTGTGCACCATTAATTTTCCAATCAACAAAATTAGCTGTTCACAGGAGTAATTATGATGGCAAGGATGAGAAATTGTAACCCTACATGTAATCACACCAAGTGAAGTTTCATGTTTCATTTGTAAAGACTAAAATATTAGTACCTGGTAAACAGCTACAAAATGTCATATGAAAGAGATGTTAGCAATAGAAATATAGCACCGGCTTGTAATGCTTTTAAAATTCACATCATACCAATCATAGCTACAGAAAAGACCAATAATAGAGCCTCCAAAAACACAGCAGCAAAATTAATCAAGTATTCAATACTGTATGGGAGTAAAACTCCACAAATCATTAATATAAAAAAGGTATATAATGCTACCAAATAGATTTACAATAAGAAAGTACTCCCCCATAACCACTGATCTCCTAAGCCTCCATCTTTATCTTGAAAAAATGGCTACCTTCCTCTCCCCTCTGTTGGAACATCTATTCTGATATCATAACAGAATTAGCTTCTTCTAAGCTGAACTAACACACTCACAAAACAGAATTTCTAAATAGAACAAGTTCAATTTGATCATTACCCCAGTGACTCAGTTGTAGCTTCACCGTCTGGTTTCAATGCAGGGTGTACCCTATCATCATCCTACCCTAGACAAAAATGAAAAATATTGTGAGCAACCTGCTCACCATGCAAATCTTTTAGTTGAAATGGAATTGAACCGGCACAACCTAATATACTCTTCCTCAAGAATCCATATAGCTTCCTTGGTTCCTTTTCCCGTCCATTCACTAGGTATTGTTTGTAACTGTGTCTTCTGATTGTGGTGGATCTCCCCAAAAACTTCTACAATCACCTCAAATTTTCATTCAAGAATTGCTGCTCTTCCCCTACTTGTAGACCACCATGAAATTCATACAAATCTACCACATCATTACATTGTGGTGAACCCGACGTGAAACTTTCTCCATTAAGAGAGTATCTTCACATTTCCTTTTATATCCCATAATGATCATCTTCACCATCATTACATTTTGGTGAACCCAACGTGAATCTTACTTCACCATTCAGTGAGTCATTTTCAAATTTCCTTTTATATCTTGTAATGATCGTCTTCACCATCATTACGTTCGGGTAAAACCCGCTGTGAATCTGACTCCAGCAATTGAGTGAATCATCTTCACGCTTCCTTTTATATCATGTATTGATCGTCTTTGCCTAAGTCACAAGGTTTGTGTTTGTGATCGGCAATGATAAAATTTGAAAAAAACATCACTAGTCAATAAAATTTGAGAAAAACATTGTGATTAATCTCGAATTATATAAATCTAATTTTGTTTTTAAAATTATTTTTTACTAATTTACTAATATTAAACTATTAAATAATAAATAATAAATTAATAATAAAAATTCTATTTTGATTAAACTATTAATAAATTAATAATATACTATTCTAAATATTACCTAGACACTAATATTTACTAAAAATAAAATTAGTAACAATACTAACTACTAAATTAATAATATTGAACAATAAAATACTAAATCTAAATACTGACTAAACTCTAACTAAACATTACCTAAATAACTCGATACTTATTAAATTACCTATATACCAACTAAACTACAAATGGATACTAATTAAATACGTATCAATAAATAGTATAAAGTTTAAAAGTAATAATAATAAATAAAACTTACATAATGTTTACAAACTCTCTCATAATGACTCACGCTAAATACCTCATCTCACTGACAGCAACGGACTTTTAATGGAAAACAGGGTTTCAGTATTTTGAATTGCAAATCAAGATCGCAGATCGGGCATGAATAGTTCAGTATACGACAGTTGAAAGAATTGAACCAAAACAGCAGACCGTATTTGAAAGGCTAAAACAAGATATAAATGACCTGAAGGAATTTAACGAAAACAGCATACTGCAGAATATGAACAGCAGTTACAGCAGACCTCTCAGGGCTCTCCAGCAAGCTTTTCAAACTTTTATTCACAGAAAACAAACGTTTTTACGGTTTTGGGGAGAAAAAAAAATCATTTTGTACAAATATAATGACATTTTTAACGATTTTTTTATTTATTTAAATTACAATTAGCCGAATTCAAATTATTCTTTGAAATTCGGTGAACCCTTTGACATAGGTCTTCGCCATCATAACATTCTAGTAAACCCAACACGAATCTTACTCCACCATTGAGTGAGTCATCTTCACATTTATTTTTATATCTCGTAATGATAATCTGATGTGAATTTACCCCATTCAGTGAATTATCTTCAAGTTTCCTTTTATATCTCATAATGATCGTCTTCACCATCATTACATCTCGATAAACTTGACATAAATCTTACTCCACCCTTGATTGAGTCATATTCACATTTATCTCATATTTTATCAATTTCTTAACTTCCTTATTTCCCATCCTAGCTCCTTTGCATTATCCATTTGACCAAGCTAACCTTGCTTGTCAAAATTCACTCTTCTAGATTCTATGTTCAAACCTAGTCATTTACTTCATGCAATCCTCTTAGATCTTTTCACATCCAAGCATGCCTCCCCGTATATCTTCTCCTAATAACCTCAAAAATAGTTTCATCATCAAAGATCTAGATAATAACAGCAGCTACCTCCGTACCAACGATGGAAATCTTGAAATTATTCCCAAACAATCCATCTTGGACGAAAACCCACAAGAGGATCTTTTCATTTTTCACCACTTTTGTAATGTCCCCTTTTTCGAATTAATACCAAATGAAGACTTCTTGCCACTCCCTTTCCGTGGCGAAGAAGAATAAGTGAACAAGGGAAGGAATTGCACTTCATTTCAGTTTTCTTTTATTAGATTTAATGTTTTCTTTTAGTGTTTTTCCTTTATGAGGCAGGTCGGCTGGGTTTGGAGGAATTAAAGAGGCAAATTAAAAGATAAAGTGAAGCTTAAGAGGTCAGTCCTCATCTAATTGGCCTTTGGCACCAAGCAAGGAGTATAAAAGGGATTGTATGACTTCATTTGAAGATCATCTTTGGCGCATTTTACATCTACATTTGGTTTGTTGGGCTAGTTGCTCAATACCATTCCACTTGAGGACGAAAACCCTCTTGTGTGGCATCCAAGGAGGACGGAAACCTTCCTTGTGGCTTGGTGGAGAACGAAAACTCTCCATGGTGGTGCATTGAAGACATCTCTTGAAGACTTGCTTGCTGATTTGGATCAGGGACATCAAGAAGAAGGATTACAAAAGCTTTGCATGATTTTTGGAGCTCTTCCCTAGGGGAGCGACTAGGGTTTGGTGTTGGTTCGGTGCCTTCTAGGGCACATAATTCATATATTATTTTATATTCTGATTCTCCATAATTTATAAGGCCGGAATCCATAATTTGGCTATTTTTGGGGGGTTTATCTACTGTTTTCAGCCCTTGTTTGTGGCTGCCCTGTTGCTGTCACAGATTTAATTACAGCAGTGTATCTTTGCTGATTTTCTCCATTTATTTGTTGCAAATTGGATGGATATTGGTTGCGGAATTGAAGTAATTATTTAGAAGCAATTTCAAGCTATTGTGCATGGTTTTAGGGTGCATTTGAGTCCCTATACAGTTTGTTGCTAGGGTTTTAAAGAATATTACAGCTGTTGTTATAAAAACCAGATTTTACTTCACTTGGGTTTGTGTGGTTTCCTTCTTTTTCAGTTTCAGCCCTTGAAAGGGATATTACAACTTTATCATGGTTGAAGAACCACAAGAGGATTTTCCCATTTCTCACCACTTTACCATGGCCGGAGATCCACAAGAGGATTTTCCCACTTCTCATCACTTTACCATGGCCAAGGATCCACAAAAGGATCTTCCCATTTCTTATCACTTTGCCATGTCAAAGATCCACACAATAATCTTCACATATTTGATAAAGATCCAAATGACAATCTTCCCATCTATGATCCATTTCAATATGAATGTACCATGTTTCACCTTGATATTAGTAATAATTTTACAAATGTTAATCCTCACCCCACCCTTTATGGAAAAACTAATTTTGTTTAATTCAACAACTTTCAAACTTCTCTCAATTCATAAAATCAGACCTTTCTAACTGCATTTATCATTCTACTGAAAAGCACAATGCAGTTCAAAAACCTTAGGCCAATTCAACTGCATCAGCCATCCTACTAAAAAGCATGATGCCAATCAACAAATCCTATTCTGACAAACTGCAGCAGCCAAGGTTAGAGAAAACCCGCTACAGTATTAATAGCAATGTGGCAGATAACTGCATCAGCCACCCTGATTTCTACATCCTGGTTGACCCCATTGAGAAGCCCATTGTTCATGACTCTACGTCCACCTGCATCATCCTTAATTTTCAGACCCCTAATTCCTGCCAAATTCATGCATTAAATCACCATACTGATCTGAAATGTGTGGATCTCAAACTTGACACAACCTACAATGGTCCATTACATCCTCTTTCTTCGCACATAAGGGCATCTTCAAATGCCTATCCTCCTAAAATACTTGAGGGCATCTGCCGATGCCCATCCTTCTTTAAAATCGTATTTGGGGCCATTTGTCAATGCCCATCCTTCTCTTAACACATTTTGGGGCATCTTTCAATGCCCATCCATCCTTCACTTCACCCTTCAAGGCATCTTATGATGCCTATTCTCACTCATCCTCTAGCTTGGGGGCATCTTACGATGCCTTCCATCTTCTAACACCTCATATTCCAATCAAAAACCTTGTAACCATTGAATCCAAACAAATTCAACTCCAAGAAATCTTCAAAGAATAACGCCTACTCTTTGAGAGCATACCCCACCAAGGGTATGTTCTCCTTGTGCATTTAGATATGCATGCCACCTTGCATGTCATAACTACTTGCACTTTCCTCTCATAGCCTGAACTCCTTAGTTTATTATGCTTCGTCGCTTTACCCCCGCTCTTGGTTTTTACCTATTTTCCACTACCTCTACACTACATAGTTTGTTACACTTCATAACTTAGAACTATTTTTATCATCTCTTGGTTTTAAACACTGCATAGCATTGACATATTTTTCTACATGCTTCATAGCTTTGCCTTGTTACTATCTACCTCTTGGTTTTATACGCTCCATAGTTTTGCCTTCTTACTACCTTACACCTCTTGGTTCTATACGCTTCATAGCTTTGACATCTTATTTTTACACTGTCTTGGTTCTATACACTTCATAGCTTTGACATCTTATTTTTACACACCTCTTGGTTTTATACGCTTCATAGCTTTGCCTTATTACTATCTACCTCTTGATTTTATATGCTCCATAGTTTTGCCTTCTTACTACCTTACACCTTTGGGTTCTATGCGCTATAGCTTTGACATCTTATTTTTACACACCCTACTACCTAAATACCTCATTTTTGCAACTATTTTTACAACTTGCCTTTGACACTTTACCCTAGGGTACATATGGCCACTAACCTCTTTATTGAGTGCTTTGGTAGTTTTATTTTTACTTTACCAACATTGTTTTGGTATCTTATACCCTTTGGATATCAGGTTGACCTCTTTATTGTGCAATTTAGTTGTTCTTGTCTATATAGTGTGGGTGCTTCCCATATAGCTATTAACCCATGCCCCTATCCACTATCCATATAGAGCAGAGGGGGAGTGATATATAGATGAGACCTCGAACATCCATCCATCCATCTATGTGTGTGTGTGTGGGGGGTGGCGGGGTGGGGCGGTGGGAGTTGTTTAACTCTATCCATACCATTCCGTTATTTGATTCCCCATAGGATCTTTGGGTTTGATTTTATCACATTTATGACACTATTCTCTACTTGGGTTTTATTAACCTCTCTATGCTTGTGTTGGTCATATTATAGGGTTACACTCTTATCTTGTGACATTCTTAATGACATATAGTTACTACATTGCCTAGTTATATTTTTTTCAGCCTTCATTCCCTATGAAGCAAGACTCTCTTTGTGGTCAATTACTAGCTTTATCCTTCATTGTATCACTCTTGCTTGCAATTTTCTCTTTCATGCTTGCTCTCACTGAGGCACACTTAGGTCAAAGATGAGATCGCACTCTTTCCTTAGGGTAGATCTAGAGGTACCTAAGCATCCTAGTTGTATATTTTCCTCTATGGCGATTAAGTGTATGTTCTTTGGTGTTGTCATCATTCATAACCATTTGATCAGCCCTCCAAATCCATATGGAAGAGGAATAGTTAAAGCGCAAACCATATTATTAAAAAAATCAAACAAAAGTCAATAGAAAAAGGCAATTATTACAATTAAAAGTTAGTTATAAACAAATAGGGCGCAATATCATCGGCATGCCCCTATCCTAGTTAAAAGCTCAAATTCCACAATAGCCACGTCAAAAATCTTGAGGTCCTTTGAGGTGTAGTAGTTTTTTCTAATTGGGGTAAGAGGCTACATATCTATCATTAGTGCCCCTACCTTTTCACACAAGTACTTGATCCTCGTAGTAGGCCTATGGCTCTTTAATTAAGGTCCTAAGGAACGGAACACGGTGTGGGAAGGTAAGAACCTTTGCTTTTCTAGCATCTCGTAGAGTAGCATTCACTAGCTTGCCCAAGCAAAACCTGCACATTTGGTTTCCTTGAATCCTCGATTGCACAAAATCTTAGTCTTGTCAATCTTATTAGAATGTCTTGATTTCAAAAAAGAACTTGTTTTCACCTTGGTGGCGCCCCTTTTTCCTTCTCTTTTCTTTATATCCCCTTGACAAACATATTAGTTTTTAAGTCTCTCCCATCTTCTTTATATCTCTTTCATCTTTTTTCAAGGATGTTAGCATTGTGATAGGCATTAGGTTTTAGGACATCTCTTAAACCATCCCTACTTGAGTATCTTCTACATCTTTGGCCTTTCAAGGTGCTCTCTCAATCATTGATATCTTCTTTCTCGTATTCCTCTTGGTTATGTTTGCAATTCTAAATGTCACATTCTAGTGATCCATTATTTTTCAGGCCTACTAGATCGTTGATTCATTTCCCAAATAGCACCTTATGACATTTTACTAGGTTCCTCCGAACTTAATTTAGTCTTCGTTTGAAAGGCTATTGAGACCTTACCTAGTCCTATATACCTATCTTGCACTCTTTTCCACGCCCGCTAATTTAGATGACTCATTTCCCAACTAGCACCTTTTAACGCTCTCTAGATTCTCCGAACATAATTTAGTCTTCCTCTATAGGTCATTTGGACCAAACCTAGACCTTCGTTTCACCTATTTTACTCCCCACTTTTTAGGTTTGCAAGTTCTGTTGATTAATTTCTTAACTAACAACTTTCTGACATTGAAATGTCCCTCTTTCACAAATAATAGTGTCGAAGACCTTTGGCCCATTCTGTCTACCCGACGGCCAAAGGGTGTGTGCAAGGGTGACTTAAGTCACAATAAATTTTTATAAGTGCCTAAAAATAAAAGATTAAAAATATATTAAAGCACTTATAATTATTTATTTGGCTTAATATAGGTATGCACTTTTAAATAAAAATTGTAATATCTAGGAAGGTGCATAACGGGGCACAAATAGGGAATTATAAAAGTCTATAATCATTTTTGTATCCTTCCTAGGGAGTGGCGACTTGCCTAGAATAAGAATATTGCCTTGTGGGGAAGTATTAGACCCATGATCATTTTGTATCCCCCTATGTGGAAAAATACGACTAGGCTGGATGAGAAAACTGGGACTCATGTTTAGAAACAATCACTAATTGTGATTGGTATTTTTGAAGGTAGCTTTTGGGTCAATTTTCCTATATATGGGAAGTTCGACTTGGTTGAGAGTATCACTTACTCAATATATCAAACTCTGAATTTATCTCAAGCCTAGTGTTGTGCAAAAAATTTACTCTAGAGGATTAAAACCTCTGAGTGAAGGAGAAGAATTTCCACTCGGGAATTCTAAAGAGCTTTCACAGAATTTTGTTGTATTTTCCCGCAGTTGTGGGTAAATTTTGCCAATGGAAGGTTGAAGAAATTGCTGCAGCAGTATTATTACTATTTCTGTATGTGGAGCGACCATAATTTTGATCAATTCGTGGAATTTGAGGCTCATCCCAGGTCTGCCCTTCATTGCCTTCAGTTCTATCACAATTTTGGGCTTCAAATATATTGTATTCAGAATTTTTGAAGGGAATATCTAGCTGTTCAGCCCCTGATAAATCTGCAGTATTTTATCAATAAACAATCAGTCTTTGGGAGCTTAAAAATTGGTATTTCTCTTGCCATAATTTTATTTAAATCAATTCCTGCCCTAGAAATCAGAAATCAGTCTCATTTAGCCTCTTTGCAATATTTTCTTGCAATGGAACCAGTCGCCATTAATGGATATATATTTGCAGCTGTATAAAGTGGGTTTCAAGGATATACATTCTGATTTGGGTTTTATAAAATCTGCTTATTAGTTGGGAAGGGGAAATTTATCTAAATGTTGCATGATTGATGTAATTTCCAGACAAAACCCTAGTCGTATTGTCCTTAGAAAATTCAGAACTGCCATAATAATTCTGAGATATTCTTCATAAGTCTCTCCTTCAGCAAGGGAATTATCTATATTCCTCCCAGGGCAAGAAATGTCCCATTTGGGGACATTACAGACATTCCATAGGCTATCTAAACCTAACCTAGCCTTCTTCTCCGAACGTATCCTAGCACTCCCCGTGAACTCTCTTTACAATGTGTTGCTTAATTTAGTAATTTATCTTCTGGTGTTGTTTCTTCAGCGTTATATCATTTGGGATCACTTAGCAGCTCTGCACCCCAGCCTTTTATCATTTGGGTTGACTTAGCAGCTCTGCACCCTCCAAGTCAAGACGAGAGGCTCACTATGCATCCCATTTCACAGGAAGGTATACATTGAGAACGTATATTTCATTCAATTGAGTTCCTTTTCTTATCATTTATTATTTCATATACAATAATTTCCTTTGATTTTGGTGTACCACGATTCATTCCCATAGACCATCTCACTTTCCACTATTGTGACACATGACAATCTTCAGTTGGGGCATATATATACACCTTATATTTCACTCTTGTTGAACACACACTAATACTAGGGGGTGAATCAATATTATACAAACTTTTACTTATTTAAACATTATCATCCATAACAGCACCAATCACATAAGATATAACAATTGCAAAACCGTAGAGCACATGATTTATGTGGAACCCCTTTCGGGAGAAAACCACAGAGAAAAAGTTGTTTGGATCTATTGTCTAAATCTAGCCCAAAACATCTCAATACATATTTGTAGGCACCAACCTACTGGAGACACTAATCCCCAATGTTGAGCACCAACAATCTCCCCTTTGTCATTGATGGCAACACACCATCTTATATAAACAACTACCTTATCTTCTTGTATGTAGCTTGCTCCCCCTTTCTACAAACTCTCATTGTTGAACTGCTCCCCTTGATTTATCTCTCCCCCTTTGACATCAATGGCAAAGGAGTAAAACTCTCAAAATTCTCCTCTTTCTATGAAAATCTCCTTTTCTGTAATGTCTTGTTGTACTACTTGCTTTTACTTTAACTTTGTTGAAAAATAGATATTACTCCCCTTGCTTTAACTCTCCCCTTGGAGTATGCATCTGTTGATCACTTTTTGTCTTATCTTCACTATGATAAGGAAAGGATTTGCTCCCCCTGATTTTGTGCTTCCTTTGTGCATCATGATATTGTTGCAATGTGATTTGCTTCTGCTATAGAATACTTGCTTCTTACTTATCCAAGATACCAAACTGTTGCCCAAAAAGAACAACTCTTTCTGTCATTAACACTTGATAGCTCAATCTACTGCTTATATGACTTAGCTCCATGACTTTCAAACATGTTTTCATGTGCCACTTCTTCACTAATTGTAAACACAAACAGCTCATTAACTGATTACAACTATCCACAAACCTTGAATCTTGCAACTTGTCCAAAGATATTGATTCTTTCTCATAGCTTCTTTTGGCTTGTACATTACTTTCGACAAAAACAATTCAGATATATGTTGTTGTAACACTTCTTCTTCTCATTGAATACATGTCTCTTCATAAGCTTTCAATTCAATTTTTGACATTTGCTTGACCTTTGCATTTGAATACTCTTCATCTAATTGTTGTTTGTGATTTTCCTTCTTCTACTAAGGTCACTTACTTTCTTCTACAAACTGAAATGCATCATAATCTAAAAACAATGTATACACATACTTGTTCCACTCTTGACTAAACAACTCAATCTTTTTCATTATTTTTCTTTTTCATCCTTGAGTCGCATTCCAATACATCACACGCCTCTTGTGCAAGTATAGCTAATTCTTTCTAGAACAAAGATCTCACACTCATCACTATATGTTGAGTCCTCTTCAAATTCATAGATATCCTCGTCCTGATAGCCATCAGCTAGCTCAACTTTCTCTTTTTCATTCTCATGGGAAGCATCCATTTGCAAACCTTGCAAAAACACCTCTTTTTGCATTTCATCTTGTTCTACCTTAACATCATTAACAGCTACTGCCATCCTTTGCCAATCCACTCTTCACCTTTGCTTTGCTTATTGGAATCCACCTGCGTTTGCTTATGCTTCCAAACTTTTATGCATTCACCTTTGATTTTAGCACATTCATCCACTTTCTTGTTTTGCTTTCACAAGATTGCTTCTACATTGTCTTGCCTTATGTCCATACTTGTCACAATTATAACAAACAATATCATCTGATAAAGGAGCAAAAGAATTAAACCTTCTACATGAGAAACCATCTCCAATTTTTTTTTGTTCCAACCATCCTCATTCTTATTCTCGTCTCGAGAGATTCCACACTTCGCAAAATTTGCTATATGCCCATAGTTGTGGCATTTATAACATACAAAGGCCATCCTCTTTGTTTCGAGAATGAACTATAGTTTCTATTTGAAAACCCAAAAGAACTCGCCTTCTCATTTATCTTCTTATCAAAACTTCTTGTATGAGATTTACAGTCTACTACTCTATGACCAAATTGATTGCATGAAAAACAATAACCATAGAAAGAATTTTGAAACATGGTTATGTGACGCTATCTATCTTGGGGAAAGGTTGTTCTGCATTTGTCTCGAGCTATCTCTGTGAGGAATGTTTGTATTCTTCAGAACATGAACCTCCCTTCTTGTTGCTTTCTTGAATGGGCTAAAGACTTCTGACTTCCATTTCTTCTATAGAGGGGAAGAGATTGAGATCACTAGCTCCTACACTTACCTGGGAGTTTTATTTACCGGGCCCCGTTTCAGTCTTCGGCTTGCTCTTCAGCCCCGCATCAACAAGGGGTATGGCTCTTTGGCAATCTTGGAGAGACAATGCTTCACCACTTCCAGGACATCTTGTCGAAGATGTCTCTCTCGATTCTCTTGTGAGGCCCACAGTTCTCTATGGCTCTGAGGTTTGGGGGCCATCCCTGCTTGATTCTGATTGGGCTACTGTTGAGCGAGTCCAGATCCTCATGCTCAGACGCATCATCAAGTGCAAAGAGACAGTTCCACACAATATCCTCTTGCTAGGTTCGAGGCTCGCCCTTTAGACTAGAGACCATATTTAGCCTTGTTTCGCTTTTGCATTGCATCCAGGGACTCTCGGCCTTTTCCGCAGCGGGGATAGGTATCTCTACCTCGCTTACCATTCCTCCGAGGCTATTGCTCTTTCTGACCACAATGGTCATTTTCATTGTTGTACACCGAGTCTCACATCTTCGCTCTCTCGGGATTCGGATGGGCAGCCTCCCACCATACAGATACTCCATGGACACTCCTGCCCATCTCCTACCGAGTAAGCAAGATCTGCATACGCTTATCGAGACGACATTTACAAGTAGTTCATCCAAAGACACTTGGATTAGCCCTCACGGGGTGGGTTACGCCCAAGATGGCTTTCTATGTTGCACATTCCTTGAGGTCAATGATCGGCTTATCCGTCGGCCTACATATATCTCCCGATACTGGTTGCAGGCACTTCACATACACCTAGGCCGGTTGAAAGTTGGCTCTCATAGACTTCATGTAGAGGACCACTACCGGTCGTTCGAAGAGGATTTGCCACTTTATTCTCTCCAAGAGGTCAAAACGAAGGAACACTTCATTTTCAGGTGCCCCATCTACTCGAGATCGAGGAAGATTCCATTTCCTATTCCAGATCACTCGCCATTTGTGGTTTTCTTCAGTGTCGTGATCAATAGCAATGTCTTGCTCTCTTCCTATAGGAGGCTCTCAAACTTCGGTATGAGATCCTTCAACCCCCTCCCAGACATGCTATTACTCGACAGATCACATCTTTCTTTACGGTGCTCCCACCGAAGAGGGTCACTACGTGGCACCTCAACACCAAGATAGAGTCTCGGACTGATCCATCAGACCCCGGATGCCACCTCCCGATCCGAGGCTCTCATGATTGCACTCACCAGGGCTCCCCCATAGATCACGGTCAGCCAAGAGGATACAGAGGACTCGCCCTGCTCGTCCTTCTCCCAAACACCGACATTCCAAACTCTCCACGGCTTCGGCTACTGGACACAGGCATATCATCAACTACTTCCATTCGGCCTCAAATGCTAGGTGACAATACAGCGTCGAGTTAGGGCTCTTCCGCCCCCCTCTCTTCTTCGGCTCCACCCATCTCGCACTTTTGTAGCCTTTTTGGCCCTTTGCTTCTCCTTCTTTCATTTCTCTTCTTTCTTTTCTTGTTGTTCGGATGACCCTTTTGGGTCTCCTTTCTCGCTCTTTTGGCATTGTATCAGATAAATTCCATTGACCTACTTTTGTGGTCATTTGTTTGACATTAATATAATTATCTTATCTAGATTGTTTGTACTTTGAGGAACATGAGTCTCGGTCCTTTATTTTCCATTTCTGATTAAACCTTTAAGAGCATCTACATATATCTTTGATTTGTCTCAGAAGCTTCTTAGAGGTCCCCCTGATCTTCTTTGAATCCAAGACCAGTTTTAATAAATGGAGATCTTTGATTATTGAGAATGTCATCTAATATTTCAATACTCTTCTCAAACTTAAGACTATAATGACCCTTTTAAGGGTTTTAACCACACACACAAAAGGCAGATCTGAATTTTATCCGCATTAGATCATTAATGCAAAATCAACGACTATATCTACCATGAAATATGCCAAAATAACACCATGAAACACCTTGAATCCACACACCACAATTTTATATATATATTATGGAATATTAAGAGCCAAAAACACAAATAAATAATAACTTACTGTTGGAAATTAATTATGAACTGAATATTGCAGCCACGACAAAATTATAGATCTAGGGCATAGAAACCCTCAAAAATCACCAAACTTCAAATTCCAGCCTTTTAAAATATTACAAATCAGATTATCAAACCAGATTTCCCAAATAGCTCACCAAATGCTCAAAACCCTACCCAAGGTAGGTCGTTCCACCCTTAATAAATCAATAACAAGCTGGAAATGAAATATATCTCTCTAAATCAGCTTCTAAAATCGATCCCAAGCCAAAGAGAAGGGTTTTCGTCCTTCCCTTAACCTCTAAAAGGGTTTTTGTCCTTCTAGGCAAGTCGCATAAGGAGGTTTTCATCCCCAAATGCAAGAACAAGCAGCTCTAAGCTTACTTTGCTCCAATAAGATAAATGTGCCAAAGTCTAACCTTCAAATGAGCTCTTAGATCTTCTTTTATATCCTTCAATTGGCGCCAAAGTACAAAAAGAAAGGTCGACCTGTATAAGAAGGGAAACACTAAAGAAAAATATAAAATATTAGTAAAAACATATTATAAAGGTGCTCAAGGTTCTCCTCCATTTTTGCTTCTTTGCCACGGAGAAGGAATGGCAAGAAGACCAAATATCAGCTCTTAGGTGGGAAAAAGGGACATTACAGAGACGATTCTTCAATTTAGCATTAGTCTTTTCAACCTCCTTTCTCAAAGAAACTATTTCAAATTCAAGCTTCTCACAATTTTCATTCTTTTGTTTCAGCTGGGTTCTCACAACCTCATCCATCTTCTTCATCTCTTCAAGTTGAGTCTTTAGGTTGCTGATAATCTTTTGGGATTTTTCAAGGTCTTGTGACAAATTTGATTTTGAAGCATCATATTCTTCTTCAAATTTATGAAGCTGTTGTTTTTGTTTCTTGTTCTTCTTTCTAAGAATCTTGATCTCATCTAGGGCACTAATGAGCTCTCCTTCAAGATCCACCTCAACATCTTCTTCATCTTTTGAAACTAACTCTTCTTTGCTTTCTCTTGTCTCTATTGCCATGAACAATGGTTCTTCCTTTTCACTATCAGGGTTTCTTTCATCACTTTCCTCAAATGAGTTGTTATTTTCTTCCTTGGTATAGAAGTTGTGCTTGTAGAAGTTCTTCCTTTTCTCAGACTTACCTTGTTTATGTCTCTTCTTAGACTGATAATATTTGTTTCCTTCCTCCAAGTTGTGATCTTCTTCACTATCACTATTTTTATGTGGACATCTAGTAAGCAAATGTCTTACTTTACCACAATTAAAACATTTGAGGGGTAACATACCTTTGTATTTTCCAGTTCCTCTTTTTAGCTTTCTAACAAAATTAGCTTCTTCCTGATCTGATTCAACACTGGAGTAGTCGTGACTTAGGCTTTCTGCTTTTCACCTTCTTTGATGCTTTGAAAGTTGCCTCTCGCTTAGCTGATTTATCTTTTTCAGTCCTCATCTCATATCATATGTAAGAATCCCATGAAGTTCATCCATTGTTAGGGTGCTTAAATCCTTCATTTCTTCAATTGCTGACACTTTGGCATCAAACCTCAAAGGAAGAGATCTTAGCACTTTTTGCACAATAACCTCATCTTTAATTTCTTCTCCAAGACCTCTAATGGTGTTGACAATTTCATCCACACGAAGAAGGTAAGCTGCAATGTTTTCATCATCCTTCATCTTCAAACCCTCAAACTGACTTTTGTGTGTTTGGAGCTTTGCTTGCTTTACTTTGACATCTCCTTCATATATTTTCTTGAGTTTATCCCAAATTTCCTTGGAAGATACATAGTGCATCACTTTAACAAATTCTGATTCAGACAAACCACCTAAAATTGCATTCATAGCCTTTGCATTACTTTCACTAGCCTTCTTACCAGCTTGATCTGTTGGAGTTGTTAGAGCAACATAACCACTAAAAATGATTGCCAAATGTCAAACCCAAGAGACATTAAATAGGTGCACATCCTTATACTCCAAAAGGCATAATTAGTTCCATCAAATAATGGAGCCCTGTTTGAAGAGAATCCTTCTTGTCCTATCATGTGTGCTACGAAGATCTACCTTCCAGTGAGTCAAACTATTCTAAAGGAACCAGCTTTTATACCAATTGTTGAACACACACTAATACTAAGAGGGGGTGAATCGGTATTATACAAACTTTTACTTATTTAAACATTATCATCCATAACAGCAGAAATCACATAAGATATAACAATTGCACAACCATAGAACATAAGATTTATGTGGAAACCCTTTCGGGAGAAAACCACAGAGAAAAGACTACTTGGATCTACTATCTAAATCCAGCCCAAAACATCTCAATATATATTTGTAGGCACCAACCTACTGGAGACACCAATCCCCATTGCTGAACACCAACTCAGTTGATTCGTGAGCACCAACTCGCTAAAGACACCAATCCCCAATGTTGAGCACCAACATTACCAATTATTTCTCTTTGCAGTTAGTGCATTAATCTCTCTGAGTGTGTGCCTTAAGGGGCGCTGACGGGAGTAAGGTTGGGTCGGTTAGCAATATCTAATGAGAATCATTATGCTTGGCATCACCCTAGCTTTCCCTAGCATACCTCCCCTGCTACCTTCCTTAATTCCCTCTTAGTACCTTCTTAAAACCACTTCACATCTCCTTCATACCTGCTCCAAGTGTTTACTCTACCTCCATTCTCTATCCTCTACCTTTCTTTATGCCAAACTATTTGTGGTCGACGGCACTAGAACCATTTTCCAATTAATGGCATCAACATGTCGACTAAGAGAGATAGTAACTTCAAGTCATTCTTGTTATTTCTCTATATCATCACCATCACATTGTTTGCTTTGCTTTAACTCGTAAATTTCCCTTCAAGGTTTAAGAGGTTTAGGGTTTAATGGAGTTTATACTTGGAGGTCTACTTTGGAGCATTGGGTTGCAGTAAGGAACACCGAGAATAAGAGCTGCACCAACAAGGTCTGACAAGGTTTTCTGAGTCCCCAATTATGGTCTTCTTAACTATTCTACCTACCACTTGTGATCCACCCATAAAAACTCTCTCACGAGGTGCTACTAACCCTAAGGGGTTAATATGCCAACAGCGCCTTCATAAAGGTAAATATCCCTAACCCTTCACTTTCTTTTATGTTAGTATGATTAGTTATGTTTGGTGTATCATGTATCGACTAGGATAGAGTAAAGACATCTTTGTCTATCGCATTATCTCTTACAACCTTGCTTATTACCACCACATGGTATTACAACCCTTAATTTAGACATCTTATAGCACTTACTTATTATCTTTATTCTTGCAACCTTGAAATTCTAGTAAAACCCCATACCTTTCTTAGACATAAGCTTTGGAACCCTAAACCTTTGATGTGAGTGTGAACTAGTGTCTTCGACATGCACGACTATTATGCCTCTTAGTGATATTATTGGCTTATGTTGGCCCTAAGTATGTGTTATCCAAAATACCTCCCCAAGCTATTTTGATAACTTGCATTTTTATCTTGGATCTAGGGGTATAAATTGATCAAAAGAGGGCAAAACCAATATTAAGGACACTCCATGCCTATTTTATCAAGCCCTTATTTTCCATACTTTGTCAAATTTTATGAATTGGGGTCAAATTGAGCAAAACATATATGTGTCCGCCAAATCGGACATTTTGGGAACGCATCCTTTGTTCCATGTGTTCCCCGGTTTGTTCTGAAATGTCATTTGGGGGTAGGATGTCGATTATGGTGGAGTTGACAACCAATGGGAACGCTCCCACGTTCTGGCGTTCGCTTGAGGGCCCGAGTTGGCCAACAACGGCAGTGAAGGTGGATGTGTCGGTCCGAGCACGCCGGTTAAGTCGGGCACACCACACACAAGGAACTGCTTTACCCTTCCATGAGTTCCTCGTCTGGCCGATTTCTCCGCCTCAACACCAAAAAAACAATTAAAGTGGCCTTTGAGGGCCCGTAAGGAACTTTATTCTATTCCTCCCGCACACCAAAAATCTGCACGGCCATAGCTTTGTCCCTGTTGCTCCAAATTTAATAAAATTGGTCTTGTTGGAAAGGTCTCATCAAGCACTTCACTTTGGCATCATGAAATTCAGAAATTAATAGGGTTTGGTGAGAAAAAGGGGAAAAATCAGGTACATAATTGAAAGTGCATTTCCAGATAGCTCAACCACCAAAAATTGATGAAGTATGGGGCTCTTACATTCTCTTGCAAGTAATGTGACATGGGGAATGGTCTTGACAGGGTTCCCATGCTGATTTTCAATAATTTAATGCATGTTGTTGGTGGTTGAAGGCAGAAATCCAAATTTCCCTCTCTTTTTTCTCCTCCCTCTCTTCCATTTTCTATATATTGGCAAATGATGCTCATTTGTAAAGGTTGGACCCTCTCAGAATACAAGGGCATCATATCAAGTGTTGCACAAGTGTTTTTGAGTTGTAGACCTCAAATTTGGACTTTTTGCAATGTGTTTATGCCTTCTTCCTTCAATGTAATGGATTGTGCATCCTTATAAAGCAATAAAATTCATGTTTTGTGGTTATTTTATACCCTAGCTTGTGTTCTATGCAATTTCTTGCCTCTTCATTCATTACGGTATGTTGTGTATGTTTCTCCACTTTGCAGGATCCATTTTTGTTGTGTTTTGCATGGAAAATAGAAGGTAAGGTGTTGTTTTGATATGTGGCACTCATGTCTGCCCTCTTCATCATCATTTCCTCCCACTTCCCCTCATTGAAAGTGTCTTTTCCCCTTGATCCTATCACCTCCCTTTATCTTAGGATTTCCATTTTCATGCATCTCTCTCTTTCCTAGTCCCTGTGAATGCTTAGATTAGGATTAGATAGTTATTTTTTCAGTTGTAGGAGTAGTTTAGCATTAGAATAGGTAGAGGAACTAGCCTTCTCTGGAGGTTTTTCTCAAGCAACAAGGTCCCACACTTGGAGACAATCCCATGTTAACCAATAACATTGATTACTCATTCACACTAAATCGAGGGTGTTGTTTTTTGGTGATATAACAAGATGATCTTCCAATTATAAATATTATTTAAATGAAAAAAGATAATCATATTGACCATCATACACGCTCTTCCTTAGGTCCTTTTCCCATCCATTTCACTTTGAATATTGTTTGTAATTGTCTCTTGATTATGGTGAATCTTCCACCAAAAACTTATTCAATCATCTCAAATTTTCATTCAAGAATTGATGCTCTGCCTCTCGACTTGTGAACCACCTGAAATTCATACAAATCTACTACGTCAAAAGAAGAGATGTCCAGCTCTTCAAGAAACTCAACTTCATAGGTGCCCTTATTGATCCTCTTGGTATACATTGCCATACACCCTTGAACAAAATCCTTCTTGAAGATAAAATCAAGATAGGTACTCTATCTTCTATCAATGGTTGCTTACAAGTTTTCTATGTCTCTCCAAAACCTTCATTGTTTTCAATAGTTTTTAATGACCTCGAAGCCAACCACCTCCATTGACAATGTTAAGACAAATTAACTCTCTGACATGAAGCATCAACAACCTTAATGGACTTTCCTAGTCTATGCTTACACAAAGGAGTAATTTTGCAAGTATTCCAGCCATTTCAAATGAAACTGAATTAATTTGGCTTGCTTGCTAGTTGAATTGAATGGTTGGTTATCCACGAACAATACAACCTTTTGGCAACAACTAGTGAGTCCACTTCTTCAAAGCATGGGCAATTGCATAAAACTTTTGATCATAGAAAAACTTTCTTTTGCATCATTCAACTTTTCACTACAATAGCCAATTGGCATGCATCCTTGCCTAATAATTTCTCTAATGGCCAGACTATTTGCATCACAATCTACTTTACAAAAATCATTAAAAATAGGTAAAGCCAAAATCAGACACTCTACAATCATACTTCAGAACAGTTCAAAACTCTTTTGGAGCGGTGTTGTCCAAAAAAATGCAATTA
Organism: Taxus wallichiana var. yunnanensis; assembly: GCA_018340775.1. Taxonomy (NCBI): domain Eukaryota; kingdom Viridiplantae; phylum Streptophyta; class Pinopsida; order Cupressales; family Taxaceae; genus Taxus; species Taxus wallichiana. The sequence goes on along the minus strand of CM031238.1, from coordinate 413,655,852 downwards.
GTAGAGAACATATGTAACTGGAATTACAGATAAATTTATGATATAAATTGACTAAACCATGAAAATTTTCCACTGCCATAGTGTTGAGTCTTGGAATTAGCCATTCCAAAATGGCTCTTACCTTCTCCTAATTTATCTTCAACCTTTCAAAATTGCGAACCCCCAAAAGAAAAACTTCTTTTGCATGAATAAACACTTCTTCAGGCTTATTTACTATTATTCTTGTTTTAGTTGGTAGGCCACTTGCCTTAGTTGCAAAAGAATCTCTTCCAATTGTTGAAGACAAGAATATCATGAAGATACACAATCACAAACTCTCCCAAGAATGGATTTACCACTTCGTTCATCAACGACATAAATCATTTAGAGCATTGGCTAGCCTAAAAGACATTACAAACCACTTGTACAATCCTTCATTGCTTTAAAGGTTGTTTTATACTCACCCACTTCTTCAATGCAGATTTTATGGCAGCACTCTTGAGATCAATTTTCAAAAATACTTTGCAACACTAAAGTACTCTATAATTTAATCCATGAGCAATATTAAAAATTGGTATTTGATTGTTATCTTGTTGAGGGCTCATGAATCAGTAAGCATTCTCCATTCTCCATCTTTATTGAGTAACATTAATGCCAAAACAGCACACAAGCATGAACTCTCCCTAATCTCTTAATGGCAGATCTTGAACTTGTTAATTCAGCTCTTTGTTTGCCAATGGACTTAGTCCATGAGGAGCTCAGTTTGGCAAACTTGCACTCTCATACCAAGGTCCATGTAATGTATGATTTTCCTCAATAGTGGCAAACTCTTGTCATGTAGAACATCCACTATTGTTGGACTTCCATTTTTTCTTCTTTATTTTGCCTTGGAATCAATGCAAAGCACACACTCCATATATTTCCATATCCTGAATGAAATCCTTTTCCAAACTCAACAATATTTTCCTGCTCCCAATTATCATCTTTCACTAATAGCAACTCAATTCTCTTCACATCCTCGATGAATGTGACAATTTTCTTCCTTACGCCACGTATGGCTTCTCAATCAAATTGGCATGGCCTTCCCCACAAATGACAAGCATCCAATGAGAGTACATCACACACCACTTCATCAAGATAGATGTCAATGTTGAATTTCACCCTTCTATAGCCACAATACCTTGTATGGGCATATATAGGAAATGCATTTTAGATTTATCTTTTGCACCATCTCGATGAACAACAAATCATTTGTGCTTCCTTCATTGATTTTCAACTTGTAACACTTCCTACCAGCTTTTCAATTTGTTTTAAAAAATCTTGAACTAGCATTGTCCTCCTTTCTTTTCACTCTTCTCAACATCAAATATCGCCCTTACATCAATTGAATTCATATTGTCTTTAGTGCTTGAGCAGTTTCCTCCACTTGAGAAACATTAGATCTTGGTTGTTACCTTCTATCTTCATCTATTGGTTCTGTACATTCAAACACCTGATGACCAAGAGGCCTTCATGCAATTCCCTATATTTTAGCCGTACTTAAGATGAATTAGTTTCTTTGTCTCCTCCATATCTTCGTATAGGTGTTTCTCTTTATCAGTGTTGCCTAATCTTTGACCTCTACTAACATTTTACCTTTGAAATGTTCTCCCAAGAAACTTCCTGGCAACTTCTTTTCCACAATTGATAGACCACCTACGCTGAGTGCATTTTGTGCAAGCTCAACCATGAATAAAAATCTTAGCTCGTTCATGTATCGTGCCACTTTCTCATCATCTTCATAATGGCCAACTCAAATGGTCAGCTAGCAGAACTCTTTTTGTTAGCCTTCATGCTGAGATCTCTCTATCAGAGGTTTTGAAACTTTTAAGTAAGATCTATTGATAATAAGAAGGAAAACAATTCCCTCTAAGCTTGGAGACCATCTTTTTCAATGCCCTCAATTTCTCTTTTCCTTTCTTACTCTCTCATCCAACAAATGACATTGTCAATGTGAGGTGTGTCATCTTCACCTGGTGCACGCAACTCTTACATTTGCTCAAATTCAAAATACTTTTCCAGCTTCACAATTCAATCCACCAACTCCTATAAATTTAGCCCCAAATCAAACAGAAATATACACTTTGCATGCTCGCCATACCTTTCAATGCATGAATAATTCTCCCCTCTGAGATTGTTCCTCTTGTTTTATTGACATTTGAATTGTCCATACTTTCTCTACTGATGAATCTTCCACATCGGCTAGCAGTTTCTAATTCCCCAATCTCATTCACAATGCCCACGCCTCTTCTGAAAGGCCTCTCGTTATCTCTCTTTCTCTTTCTCCTCAATTGTGAGGGCTTTTCGTTGTACCATAAGGTTAGCTTTGATGCCAAGACAATGTAGCACTGCCCAGTAAAGGTCTTAAAGCTTACAGTATGCCAATCAGAACTGCACAACAGACTCGTGATAATGCCTCTCAACACACAATAGCAAAAGCAATCAAGAAATCAACACTGTATGTGAGCAAAACTTTGTATTTCATTAGTTATTTAAAAAAGTAGATATTGTTGCCAAATAGATTTACAATAAAAGGTATTATCCTATACCCTGAAATTTCGTAGCCATCTCAACCCTCCTTCTTATAAAGAGAAAATTACTTCTTTCATATACTTCTCTCTTCTAGGATTTCTAAATAAAATTGATTTCCTAAACAAATCTGACTTTCTTATTGAACTAACTTAGTCAACTTACTTTCTAAATAGACTTGAGCTGATGTGTGTCTCTATCCCACCAACTCATAGTAACTTTGGGAAAAGCTAGCATTACTGTACATTAGAAAAACTCTCTCACAGTAGTGAGAACTTGGAAGCTTTCTAGAGTTCTGTTATGACCACCAGATAAAGTGTTAGCAGAATAATTTTGTGAGTTCTTTGATGGAAATTCCAAGTTTAGGAACCTGGGATGCATTCATTCATGTTGCCTCTTCAATTTTCTTTTCTTTCCACTTTATCAAATACTCATTGTACTCCTTTCTTCTTGTCTTCTTGATGATTCTAGAGTCAATCGCCATTTCCACCTCCTCTCTTACCTTCTCTGGTAACTGTTGTACCCAATCTGACATTCATGAATCTAAACTTGTGCTTCCTTCTTCACTTGTTTTTTCCTCTTGGTAAGGGTACAAATACGCAACATTGAATATTGGCAAGATATCAAACCCTTCCAAGCACTCAATCTCATACGCATTCACTACAAAATTTCTCAGAACCTTACAAGGTCCAATCTTCTTCCACTTCAATTTATCATATGTTCCTCTTGGGAACCTCTCCGTTCTCAAATAGCTCTCCAACTTCAAAGTTATGTTCTCTTCTCTTGCAATTAACACACTGCTTGTATCACATTGTGTTCTTCTCCAAGTTCTTCACTTGCTCATGTATGTCATGTATGTACTGGGCAAATTCTTCCACTACAGCACTTCTTCTACCCAAATCAACCATGTTTCTCAACCCATCAACACCTCTAGGGCTGTAACCATACACAATCTAAAAAGGACTCTTGGTTGTACTTCTATTTACTGAGTTGTCATAAGCAAACTCAGGCTTGTGCTAGAGTAGTATCCCATTGTCTTGGCTTGTTCCCAACCAAGCATCTCAACAAGTTCTTGAGGCTTCTATTCACAACCTCCATTTGTCCATCCATTTGGGGATGGTAGGCTGAACTGAAACTCAACCTTGTACCTAATTTTCTCCACAAGGTTCACTAAAAATGATCCATGAATTTCATGTCTCTATTCAAGATAATGCTCTTTAACAACCATGCAATCTTACTGCTTTCTTAAAGAACAAAGTTGCAACATGGGTGGCATCACTAGTATTTTTGTGAGCTATGAAGTGTGCCAATTTTAAAATTCTATCTCTACAACAACATAACAGTCATTATCTTTTTGAGAACGTAATCTATGCACAAATCTTCCCACAATCTTTCTGATATGTGCAACAGCTGATACAAACTTGCATTCTGAGTGTTTCCCTTGGCATGTTGGGAAACTCTACAATTTCGCACAATATTCTTCACATCTTCACTCATCCTTGGTCAATAGTAGCTCTCACACAACTACATCAATGTTTTATCCACTCCAAAGTGACCGCCTATACCTCCTTTATGTTTTCTCTCACCAAATTCTCCCTCATTGAAGCATGAGGTATGCATAAACATTGCCCTTTGAACAACAAACCTTCTTGTATGAAATAATCTAACCATGGAGTTTTATCCATGTCGGTTGGGCTCTTGCACACTGCCCAAGCTTTCCTAAAATCCAAATCCTCGTACAACTCTCTCATGAAATTAAATCGAGCTACTTCCACTCTCGTCTCATGCAACAAAAGACACCTTCTACTTAGTGCATCAACAACCTTATTGGACTTTTTGCTTCGACACTTCAAAACAAAAGAGTAACTTTGTAGAAATTCAACCCACTTCATATGATTTGGGTTTAACTTACCTTGGTAGTTTATGAAAAACAAGGGTTGATGGTCTATGACAAGAACAAACTCCTTGGGTAGCAAGTAGTCGCTCCACTTCTTCAATCCGTGAACAATCGCATAGAACCCTTGATCATCGACCAAATACTTTTTCTTACCTTATTGACTCAAAACTCCACCAACCGTTGTCCCACTAGCTTCACAATCAACTTGAAATACCTTGTTGAAATCTGGCAATGTTAAAAACCAGTTCTTCACACACTCTCTTCTTGAATGTGTGAAAGTTAAGCTCTATTGCACCTATCCAAATAAATTATTTCCTATCACCCTTCATTGTTTCTTTGATAGGTGCAAATATGCCACTAATGTTCCTGAATTTCCTGTTAAAACTTGCTAGTCCGTAAAAGTTCTTACTTCCAACATGCTCCTTAGTGATGGCCACTCAACAATAGCTCTTATTTTCCCAAGATTAATTATCAACCCATCCCGGGAAGTCACAAAGTACAAATAAACTGACTCTTACTTTCATAGAGTTGTGCTTCTTCATGTTGACCAGTGACTTCTCTTCCTCGATCTTTGTAATACAAGCCTCAAATACACCAAGTACTCTTCCTTTGTTCCACTAAAAATCTGAATATCATCCAACCACACTATGACAAACTTACAAAGAAACAGTTTCAGTACTTGTTTATGAGTTTCGAGAAGGTGCTCAGTGCATTTTTCAATCCAAATGGCATAACAAGCAACCCATAGAACTCATCCTTTGTCTTGAATGCAGTTTTCCATTCATCCCCTTCTCTAATTCAGATTTGATGATATCCACTCTTCAAATCTATCTTTGTGAAGTACTTGGCTCCACTCAAACAATCCATCAAGTCATCCATCCATGGCAATGGAAATTTGTACTTGATAGTAATCTTGTTGATGGCTCGTGAATCCATGCACATACACCATTCTCCGTCTTTCTTAGGTGCTAGTACGGCTGGAACTGCATATGAGCTCAAACTTTCTCTTATCAAACCCTTGTCCAATAGCTCTTGGACTTGTCTCTTCATCTTCTCATCCTCTATAGGATTCGACATAAATGTTACCTTGTTTAATGGCTCGTGAATCCATACACATATGCGATTCTCCATCTTTCGTAGGTGCTAATATGGATGTTACCATACGTGGGCTCAAACTTTCTCTAGTCGAACTTTTATCCAATAGCTCTTGAACTTTTCACGTCAACTCCTCATTCTCAATAGGAGTTAACCTATATGCTGCCTTGTTCAGTAAGCTTGATCAAAATCAAACATGTGATGGCCAATGTTTCTCCGGTGGCAACAAATCTGGAAAATCTTTCGAGAGAATATCAGCATGCTTCCCCAACAAACTCTTCACTTCTCCTCTTGTTATTTTGCTGCACTTGAAGTACTCTATGCCCAACATCTCCACATCTGTAACATGTACCCATGAATCCTCTACCAAAGTTGTCTCTTCCTCTAGAAGGATACCATGTTCCTCTGGCATTTGGATACAAAATGTTGTTTGGAGAAGTACTTACTTCTCCTCCATGAACATGTTGTCCTCTTTTGGTGCTTGCATGTCCTCTGTCTCATGAGAACCTTCCTCTTCCTCCCAATGCTTTTGTTGTCTCTTAGACAACTTCTCTTCACTTTCTCTTGATGTGTTTTGTAGTCTCCTAGACAACTTCTCTTCAACCTTCAAAGCACATTAGTAGGCTTATTCCACCAATCTCGACCTTGTCATCCCAAACTTATCTTATATGGGAATATGCAGACCATTCACAATTGTTGTTTCGAGAAGTACTTGCTTCTCCTCCATCATGCCAAACTTATCTTAAAAGCAATTGTTATTTCAAGAAGTGCTTGCTTCTCCTCCATGAACATGTTGTCATCTTTTGGTGCTTGCATGTCCTTTGTCTTGTGAGAACCTTTCTCTTCCTCCTGATGCTTTTTGTCATCTCTTAGACAACTTCTCTTCACTTCCTCTTGATGTGTTTTGTTGTCTCCTAGACAACTTCTCTTCAGCCTTCAAAGCACATTAGTAGGCTTATTCCACCAATCCCGACCTTATCATCCCAAACTTATCTTGCATGGGAATATGTAGACCGTTCACATACCATGAGCCCTTTTCATCACTATCTTCCATGTGACCAGTCCAAATGGTTAGCATGTAGAACTCCTCCGTTAATCCTTTACACTCAACTCCTTTTGTCTCAAGTTCTACAATTTCTTGAATAGATTCAACTAATAATCTGAGGGCAAGAACTTACCCTTCAACTTTGCAACCATCCTATCCGAAGATTTGATTCTCTCTTTGTTTCTTTTCACTCTTTCCATTTGCACATTATCCCACCACAAGGATGCATGGCCCTTCAGCTTTGTGCAAGCAAACTTTACTCTCTTGGGATTGTCCACAAAATACTTTTCTAACTCAGCGATACAATCAATATTTCCTCAAGACATAGGCTTCCTTAGTAACTAAGGGTGTCCAACCATGGCTCGCCTCCTATCTTAGCAATAGACTTCAAGAACCTATCTTCAACTTCATCTACTAGCTCTTCAAGTTGGACCTTGGTTATTTCAACTTCATCTTCACTTGCATCTGAGACAATTCCACTCCTTTGAGCAATCTCCATGGCATCCAATCTTCTCTAAATGCCTCTCATCATCTCTGTCAAATCTGCAAATCCTGGTGGTCTTCCCCTTCCAAGCGAAACCCATATATGTGCCATGTCTTCCTCTCACAGCTATCTGCAATTGCAAGGCCTTCTCACATTTCCAACAAACCCACTAAAGCCTCGCATGACTCAACCCAGCAAGGAAAACCTTGCTTTGGTACCAAATGATGTAGACATGAATGAGGGGGCCAAATTAATGGTTGTCTTACCACCCAACCTAACATTTTGGGGCTAATGGACAACATTCACACATACACACACTCAAATAATTGAAACCCAAAATTTCATTCTTTATTGAAATTTAATGACTTGTTACAGAGATTTTCCACACACAATTGATTCAAGCACATGAAGATGAGCATAAACTAGTCCCTTTGATGGACTCTACTATAGTACACTATGCTAGACTTGGACAAATTGCAAGTTCCCTCTTTGGTTCTGCTGAACTCTCTTGCCTTATCCTTGCCCATACTGAGTTCCAACTCTCCTTCCAACTAAAATTGTACTTTTCTTGATCCCTAACAGATTCCTCTGGCACTTTTGACAATCCAAGTACCTCTTCAAATTCCCAAGTTGCCTGGGAACTCTTGAAATTTGACAATGCTTGTGTTTGTGCATTGGTTTGTACAAAAGGACATGGGCAAAACTGTCACTTTATGCAATCCAGCAGTTGTGTAATTGTCAAAGTGGTTGCAGACCGGTGGCTGCCTTCATAAACCGACAATTTCACCATTTGTTATAGAAAAAGATCCTTAGGACTATAGAAGATGACTGAAACCACACCTAGTCTTTCTCAAAACTTGTCTTTTGGGGGTTGTTTTTGGCCATGTTTGATGATTGATCATCTCCAACACATGCAACAATGTTGCAAGACAACAGTTTCCCACCACAACACACACACCAAACACACTTCGTTTTTGGGTGATGCAAGATAGCTTGTGGACCTAGATACTCCTACGTCAGGAAGAAGATTAGAAAGAATGGATCCAGGGAAACCAGAAGAGAGCATCCATGATGCCATCATCATGCCCATTTGGAAGTTGATATTGTATCCCTACAACAAATGTTCACCTAATTTATGGCATACACGATGAAGCAAGAAGATTTGTGGAGGGAAAACTTTAAATCTTCAAAATATCCCAAGGTAGACAAGTTCAAAATTCCTCTAGGATATGAAGAAGTCAACATTTCCACAACTCCATTCAAGTTGGAAGCCGGTTTTAGATTGAACCAAATCATGGGCCAACATATGCAAAAATCTCAACAATTATTCGAAACTTGAAACAAGTGAAGGTTTATTTCAACTACCACGGCCTCAAATGATGTGCAATTTTTTTCCATATTGAAGATGATTGGACATTTGTTGGTTTGATGGGAGAGTCATACCCAAAATATGCATGAGCAAAAGAAAGCAAAAATGAAAGATTCGGAAAATTTTAAGAACTTGCAATTTTATCCCGTTGAGTATGAAGCTGAATAACAAATTATGGCACTGCTTCTAGCAATGTCAGGGGAAAATGTACAAGATTACCATATGGAATTCCAAAGACAAGCAATCCTATTAGATATTTCTCAAGAGGATCTTGATATCCTGACTAGATATCTAGGAGTCTTGCATAATTATATCCAAAAAGAATTAGAACTCTCTCAAGTGAAATCAATAGATGATGCCCCATAGAGCTCCATACATCAAAGCTAAAAACAAGCAAATTATTGGTTGCATAGAGCAATGCCAAGCCACTAGAGAAGCCTTGAAATGACCAAGCTAAGAATCGGTGAGATAAGGAATTTACGGACACATTGCAAAAGAAAGAACTCCTCGCAAAGAAGCAATGAGAACAATGCCATACGGGAATATAGTGGAGCATTGTTGGAAACTAAATCTGGAATTACTACCTAAAAACAATGTTGGCGAGAAATTCCTGACGCCTAAGGCCTCAAGTGGAGAAATTATTATAAGCAAATTATACCTGTACTAAGGCCAAATCCCAAGCTCCCAATTTATCTCTAACCAAACATCTAAGAAAATCTCCAAGGCTTCTATTTACAACTTTTGTCTACCATCAATTTGTGGATGGTATGCTGAACTGAATTGCAACTTCGTATCCAACTTTCACAATGTTCACCAAAACCGGCCAATAGATTTTGTATCTCTATTAAACACTATATTGAACAATAATCCATGCCATCTCACAATCTCCTCGAAGAAAAGACTTACAACATGCATCGCATTATTGGTCTTCCTGCAAGCAATAACATGTGCCATCTTTAAGAATTGTCTACCACTACAAAAATGAAATCAACACCTCTTTCTGTCTTGGGCAAACCCAAAACAAAATCCATACTTATGTCTCCCCAAGGTGTCTTTGGAATGGACAAAGGTCGATACAACCCTACATTCTAAGATTTTCCATTGGCCACCTACAAACACAACATTCTTATACAAATTTGTGCACATCCACACTCATTTGTGGCCAAAAGTAATTCTCCCCTAACTACCCTAAGGTTTTATCCAAGCCAAAGTACCATGCTAATCCTCCACAAAGTTTTTCCACATTGATCCTTTCGGGATGCATAGTTGTCCTCCTCTCGAACAGCAATCCTTCCGGAAAAAATAGTCCAACCAAGGTGTCATGTCAACACTAGTAGGTACTACACACGCTTCTCATTCTTCCATGAAATATTCATCTTGCATATACAGCTCTTTCATAGATTCAAAACCTCAACTTCCACTCTTTGTCAACAAACAACTATGCCTAGTGAGTGCATCAACCACCTTGTTAGATTTTCCACTTCTATGCTTCAACACAAATGTGTATCCTTGTAGGTACTCCACCCACTTCATGTGCCTCTAATTCAACTTTCCCTGTTGTTAATAAATTGTAATGCCTAATGGTCTTTGTATGACGACACAAACTCTTTAGGCAACAGTAATGTCTCCACTTCTTCAACACTTACACAATTACGTAAAACTCATGATCATAAACACTATATTTATTCCTCACATCATTCAATTTCTCACTGAAATATGCAACAAGTCGGTCCTCTTGACTTAACATTGCACCAATGGTTATACCAATCGCATCATAATCAACCTGAAATACCTTTGCAAAATTTGGGAACGCCAACATTGATCTGCTCCATTATTATTCTCTTGATTCCACAAAACTCTTTTCTGCACTGTACTCCAAACGAAACCCTTTCAATCTTCTCTCATGGCGTCCAATTGATGTGCATACACCAGTGAAGTTCTTGATGAACTTGCGGTAAAAGCTAGGCAACCCATGAAAACTATGTGCTTCAGAAGCACTTTGTGGCAATGGCTAATCCACAAGTGTGCAAACCTTTTTAGGGTCCATCTTTAATCCTTCTCCATAAATCAATCCTTCTACAGATATACCAATTCTTCGTGCATGAAATTGCACTTCTTTAAATTAATCAACAATCTATCTTCCCACAATCTCTGCAACACTTGTCAGATGTGTAGCAAATAATTAACAATGTCTCTTCCCACAATCACAAACTTGCCTAAAATTGATTTCAAGAATTAATTCATCAACATCATAAAAGTACTTTGGTGCGTTGCTCAATCCAAGCAACATCACAAGCCACTCATACAACCCTTTTTCAGTTTTAAACATTGTCTTCCATTCATCTCCTTCTCTTATGTGAATTTGATGATATCCACTCTTTAAATCAACCTTGTTGAAATACTTTGCTCCACTCGAACAATCTGAAATGTCTTCCATGTGAGGCAATGGAAACCTTGTACTTAACGGTGATCTTGTTTATGGCCCTTGAATAGGTACACATACGCCACTCACCACCCTCCTTCAGTGCTAATAATGTCGACATTGTGCATGGACTCAAACTCTCTTTGATGAGTCCTATATCCAACAATTCTTGCACTTGCCTTTTTATCTTTGTGTTCTCCTACAATGTCATTCTATAAGCTGCCTTGTTCAGCAAACTTGATCCTAGAACTAAATCCATGTGGTGACTAATGTCTCTCACAGTGGCAACCCTTCAAGTAACTCACTAGATACAACTTTCACAAACTCTTCCAACATTCATTTCACTTTTGGCATCATCGTTTTCTCTTTCTTAGTCACTTCCATCATGCCTTCTTCGCGTGGTCCGCACTATAATCACAACACATGCACTATCCTACTTAACCTCACTCAAGGATCTGCTTACCCGAGAACAATAACACTTTTGGTGTTGCTCCACCCTTCTCCTAAAATGGGTTTAGGTATACTTCTTTCCATCCTTTTCCACCATATAGGTGTTTCAGCATGGCCATCATGTTGCCTTTTGTCAACTACCAAGGCCTACCAAGTAGCACATGACATGCATCCATGGGCATGATGTCGCTCATTACGTCATCTTCACATCTCTCAATCACGAATCTAACTACTCATTGTTCTTTCACCAACAGTTGATGTCCCTTCTGACACCATGAAACTTTGTATGGATTCAAATGCTTGATTCTTTTCAACTTCACCTTGTCCACATTTTCTTCTGCCACCAAATTATCAGTGCTTCTCTTCTGCTTTATCACCTTGTAGACTTCCCCACTTGCAAGTCGTCCCAAACAACTTCTCTACTCAAGACCAATTTCTTCTTTCTTTGGTTTCAACAATATGCACTTGACCACTATCGTTCTCCTCTTCTAGTTCTTCCTCATGACTTGACAAGCCATCTCGCCTCACTTGCACAATATGTGCACTTCGCTTTCCACCATTTTAGGTGTGCGGGCACTCATATGTTCCATGTCATGGCTCTCCACACCTATAACATGTGTCGTTGAATCTGCAACCTCTTCCATGACCTCCTCAAGATGCACTTCCACCTCCTCAAGATGTCCTCATTTTGCATAGTTAAACATGACTCACTTCCACCTTGCATGGAATCATTTTTGCCCTTACCCTATCCACAACCTTGTACGGCCTTTCCTTTTCCTCAATCGGCACTCTTTGTTTGCACGTCAACTTCTCCTCTCGCCTTCGAGCATACTAATAGGCTTCCTCTACGGAATGAACTTCGCAACATACATATCTCATCCTAAATCACTATGCACAACCTACCATATATTCGAGATCATCTCCACATGTCATGCTCTAATGGTGAGTCGATAAAATTCCTCAATGTATTCTTTCACACTAAGCTCTCTCTATCGCAAACCTTGCAACCTTCTAAACAAACTGAGTTGGAAATCTGCAGGCGAAACATTTCCTTAGCTTCACCACCAATCTATTCCATGTCTTGATCTTCTACTTGCCACATTGCACCTAGTTGGTTTGGATATGCTCCCACCAAAGAGATGCATGACCTTTCAACTTCGTACACACAAACTTGAACTTCCTGGGATCTTCCATATCTTCATACTCAAAATATTTTTCCATCTTTGTTATCCAATCCACAAGCTCTACTAGTTCCAAACTACCAGAATAACAAGGGGTATCCAATCTAGGCTTACTCCCCATCCTACTAATTGCGCAAAGCAATCTATCCTCAAGACCATCTTGTGCTTCCTCTTCTTCCACATTTGCATTTGCCTTTGCATTTGCATTCGCAACCTACACTCACTATCGCGGGTCCACCTTCATCATCAATATGATCTTCCACAACAACACCTTGGTGTCGTGCAGCTTCCATGGCCTCCAAGCGAGCTTGCAGACAGCTTCGCATCATTCACCCAAGTCCTCAACTCTCATGCACTAATTTCACTTTGTCCTACATTCCTCTGGTGTTGCATTTTTTCTTTTCCTTTCTCTGAATTCACAACCACAATGTCCACAATCTTCTACCCAACAATCCTTTAATCGAAAGATGCTTGCAACGACCTTCTACCCACAATCTACATTATGGAGAGCCACAAAACTTTTTGTGTCACTCTCTCACTCACACCTTATGCCCAATAGTTACATGTTGGAAGATATGTCTACAACGATTTTCTACCCACACCCGCCAATGTGGAAAACCGCAAAGATTTGTCATACATCTACTTACACGTAAAGCAATCCCACTCAAATACCAAATGATGTAAACAGGGTGAGGGTGTTCAACGAAGAGTCATCTTACATCTCACAACCTCTAAAATATGCACAAAAGAATAACTCAATAGAAAGAAACATATGGGCATAAAGATCAAATGAACATGAACAAAAACAAAGCTTTGAGATATTTTATTCAGAGAAATAGCACCATCAAACCAATCGCCAACGATTCAACCTTTTACACGACATATGGACATGGCAAATCCTCCATTTACTATAACTGAACACTTGTGTCCTACCTCAAATCATTCAACACTCTCAAAGTTTTTCTTACACCGTTATTATGGTTACCCAATCATCATCATGATTTGGGGAACATTAAGCTCGCATCCCCACTCGCTCTTAGGCATTCTAAGTCCTGTCTTACACTGTTACTATGGTTACTCATCCATCGTTATGATTTGGTAAGCATTAAGCTCGTATTCCCACTCTGCTCTTCGGCACTCGAGTTCCCAAAACTTGAACGACTTCCCTAAGGCAATTGGTTGTACTTATATAGTCGTTCTGGTGCCACCTCTTAAGACTCCTAAATTTACAGAATTCAAATGCAAAGATCAAAGGTGTAGACACCTATAATTTAGCTCCAGCAATTTAAATACTTAAATTGCGCTAATTATCCTTTTCCCGCAAATTGACAACATATCGTCAATATAGCACATTTTCTCTTCTATCGTCATTAATTAACTACATTACGCTAGTTAATTGACCCTTTTATCCAACAAAGACGACAATTAACAACCTTCATTAATTAAACCCCTTTCTACTTGAATTAATTAATTATTCTTAATTAATTAAGTTTCCTCTTCTATTAGATAAATAAATCGTCATTTATTTAGCCTAAACCCTTCTTATTCCCTAAATCATACTAATTGTTCTTCTAAAAGCTTCTATAAAGCTTGCTCACCTATTAATTAATCACTTGGGTTAATTAATAAATCCCCTCAAACCCCATGAGTCACTAAAGGACAAATTAAACTCTCCTAAGGTTGACTCAACCCCTTTCAACCATCGTTATCCACAACTAACTCAACCTAGCTATTATCCCACATGTAAAGGGATGTAGAGATTCTTTTATCCATTGGGCTATATAAGGAGCCCTCCTCCTACCTTTCTATTTACACCTACACACCTAAATGAGCATAGAGCCTATACTATAGCCATTTCATCATCCTAGGGCATTCTTCATTAGAGTGGAGCTAAGCATCATCCATTTGCATTCAATCATCCAAGCTATTTTGTGAAGATCAATGGAGTTAATCAAGAAAGGCCTTGTTGCCATGACTTGATGAACCTCCATCCTCAATCCTCTTGGATCAAGCAACAACTATCAACCCTTTGATAGCTAAAGGATCTACCTAGGTCCATTTCATTGATTTAGCTTTCTAAAGAGTAGAGCAATAAGTGTTAGCATGTTAGCTTGAGGTTTATTTTCAAGGTTCTAATGCATAGTGTTGATGTTTATTACTTGTTTAGCTCTTAGCATGATGGTGCATAGATTTTAGTTTAGCATTGTATTAAGACTATTAGGTGTTAGTCTTGATTTTATTTGCATAGCTAACTAATTCTTGCACACAAAAGGATCCAACAACAAACCCAAACACAAACAACCGGTAATACAGAGCCTATATCAATTTTATGCACTCAATAAACTCTTAATTCGAAAACACCTCAACTCTGCCTCTAAATCACTCAAAACAACTCATTTCTTAAGCTTCGCACACTCAAAACTAGATCTTGACTCTTAACCCCACCTTGAAATCCAGTTGGCATGGTTAGCTACCTCAATGAGTGTCATAATATCATTCAAAATGATCATTAATAAGAATAAGTTCAAGCTCTCTTACCATTCTTAATATTGCCCTTCATTAGCATTTGAGGAATAAGACTCTAGCAAACAAAACTTGTAATCTCTCATGCATGACTTGTCAACATTGTCCCTTCACCCTGCATTATATCCTTCCTCAAGACCTTATCCACCTGCTCAATGCTCCTTCACAAGCCAAGAACCTCTACAAATCTGTTTTAGCTCCAACTCTGCCCTGTTTGGTTCAATTTGGCTCTTTTCTCTCAAGACAAGAAACTTTAAAACAAGGCAACTTTGAACTTTTGATCTTACTGAAATAGTCTAGACATTTCATCATACTCTTAGACCCCTAATCAAGCTATCTCATCCATCTAGTTGATCAAGATCCATCAAAAGTTTCAAACTCACTTGTCTTCACTAAACCTGTCCTTTAAGTGCACAAGAACAATGGCTTTTGGTCATTTCATAGTTAGAGCAATCTTTAAGCCCTCCATGCGAACTAAAAGCACCTTCAAATACCCTTTTCCTCAATGGTGGAGTGTGTCAAATTTGGTTGTCTAACTCTTTGTTTAATGGCCCTTTCCACTATCTCCTCTCCTTTCCTTGTCTGGCTTATTTCTAGCCCCACAATGCGCAGTTTTTCCCTCTAACTTTTGTTGCACTCACTCACTCACCTAACCGAGGACATTTTCCATGACCCTTTTGGGAATTCTATTAGTATGCAAAGTTTCATTAGGTCTTCTTTCCTAAAAAATTGCTCTAAACCATAGTTACTGTGTTCGGCCGGATTTGAATGAAATCTGGTTCAAACCGTATTTTTAGAAGTGAACGGATAAATCCAATTCGAACCGTATTTTTAGAAGTGATCGGATAAATCCGGTTCGATTCGGTGACTTTTGGCACGAAAACCAAAAAAAAAAGCCCTAAACCTAAACGCGTTAACCCTAGACGTGTTAAAATGCTATAAAATCCCTGCAAATCGGTCTTTAAAATACGAGTGCTTCTATATTCAGCGGCAGAGGCACTCAATCGAAAATCGTGGTAGGAGGAACTCGTGGCAGCGGAGGTCGTGACTCGTAGCAGGCAAGAGGAGGTCAGTAGCGGAGGGCCGGCAACGGCAGCAAATGCAGCGCAAGCGAAGGTTGTGGCAGAGGAGACAACAATGAGGAGGAGCGGCAGCGGCGACGAGAGTACATAATGTCCGGTTTTTAAATTTTAATATAGTTTTAACTTTTAACTTTTTAATATAGTTTGTTTTTAAGTTTTTAATATACGTATTATAAATTTATAACTTTATAATAATATTTAGTATTGTTTGTTTTTAGGTTTTTAATATAATTTGTAATATTATTATTATATTATTTATGTATTGTTTCTTTTTAATTATTTATAATAATATTTATGTGGTGTTTGTTTTTAAGTTTATAATATAGTTTGTAACTTTGTAATATTATTATATAGTTTATAATATTATTATATTATTTATGTATTTTTAAATTTATTTTTAATTATTTATAAATATAAAATAATATAAGTATATATATTCCAAACCGGCTTTTTCCCGATTTTTTCGAGAACTCCGTATTTTCGGATTTTTTTGCCCTTCCGAATTTAATCGGATTTTCGAACCTGGTAACTATGCTCTAAACCTCCAATATCGTGCACAATTAGGTCTCTTTAACTTCAGATAGGCATATGACACCATACTCACATGAATGGGAAATTTTAGCCCGCCTCAATCCTTGAAACCTCAAAAATCCTTGTAAGGTGCAATGATCCTTTGTTCCAAATTTCATGTCTTGACTCCACCGTTTAAGCCCCCAAACTTCAAACCCTTATTGAAACCCTAGTAAGGTCTCCTATAAACCTCGTAAGGAAATGCAATAAAATGTGTTAAACTTCATTTCAAAGCTCCAAATTAATACCTTGGCTCTTTTGTCATCTTACTTGTGTTGGTTTTACCAAGAGAACTCAAGTCTGCTCCAAATCCCGTGTTTCATCTCAAACACCACCGTTTTGTCCCGAGAAGCTGGGTTTCCTAGCTCTGCCTCAATTTTTCTTCACTCAATGATCCTTCTCCAAGTATTGTGAACTCTTTGATGGATTGACATATGCCTATAGGTGCTCATCACTCTTCTCACTATCACTACTTCACCCTTTTAACAAGTTCTTCTCACTATTACCAACTTACTTACATGCAATAACTCGAATACCTTGCTACAATTTGCAAAGTCTCATCAAATACATAACCTCACTCTCCCAAGCAATGAAATCACACAAACTCATATAAATACACAAGAATAAACCACTTACAAATCATAATTCATTCTACAAATGCATGCATGAAGTTCAAAGACCATCTCAAATACCATATACAAATTGAAAACAAGCACAAACTATTTGCAACCAGTTTGCTCCACAAAACTCTTCTTGATTCTCATTCGAATGGAATGAGCCAAATTAGTTACATTTTCACATTTATATGCCTTTCATTCAGTTATCCACCAAATAAGACCCTTCATCTACCCCTTTGGTCACTTAAACAAGCTAATTTTGCTTTACCTTTGCATGGGAGCATGTGACCATGAGTTTAAACCCTTCTTTGTAACCTATGACTCTTCCTAAGACCATTTCAAGCATGAGATGGCTCCAAAGTTCTAACTTATAACACTAAACCAAACCAACCTACTCAAACAAGCCAAAATAGGCCTCCAAGATTCAAACTTGCACTTTTGGAGGGAAAGTGAAATATTCAAATTTTGAAAAGCCTAGACTCCAACTAACACATCTAAGTGACTCCTAATGACCTCTAGGACCCTGCAATCACACCTTCAAGCCAAAATTTGATGACAACATGACATATTTACAAGATGGAGATGATGCTCCCGCATCAATTGGCATTCTCCAAACAAGTACCTTACAAACATTGAATTATTCCAAGTTCACAACTCAACAGATTGCATGAACAATACTACGCACTTTGCATGATTGTGCAATAGACAAAACATTGCGCATGGAAATTGTGCACTCCACAAACATTTCGCAATGGACTTGCACACTCAACAAAATGCAATATTGTACTCTCTACAACTCGTCATCAACAAATTCTTCAATGTGCAACCTACAAAATACTCTACATTGCTACAAAAAGCAAACACAACTGACTCAAATTGTCCAACTATTTTTGGTTGATACAAAATTGTTCAGAACCCGGATGCTTCTGCATCAATTTCAGACTCTGCAAACTCGTCAGTTGTAGTTTAACATGGAAAAGTAAATAATTTGTCGACAATCTTTGGTTTATTTGATACTCATGGTTGGAGGTGATGAGTCAAAGGTTGATCCAGCCCACTCAATTTGAATATGTACCTTATAAAGAGCTGTAGAATATTTGAGAAAAATCATTTCTCATTTTTCTGATATTGCAAAACCCTTGCACTGTCCAAGGGAGGTGAAAATTTACAATGGGAATAATCCTAATAAAACATATGCAGCGACTTGAATTAGAAGATTTCTGGAGCACCCTAAAGCATTCAAAACTCTCACCAGAACAAATCTGAAACAAAACTGGAATTTTAAAACTGCTGCAGCTCAAATCTGAACTCGATTAAAAATATTCTGCTGCCCTAAACTCTGAAAATCTAAACTTGTTGCTTTGTCTATATTTCTGAATACCGTGAATCAGAAAATTATTGAAACCTCGTAACAGAGAAAACCACTTAAAACAATAACTAAGAAGTAAATTTCCTAAGACAAGATTATTGTAAATATCTCCCCCCCGGGTAGATATAGACAAATAGAAGGTGTCGACACAAAAATGGATGCGCCCTTTTCACGAAGCGCACTCACCCGATATTCGACGGCCATAACTTTTCACAGGGAGCTCGGATTCACGCAAGGTTGGACTTTTTGGAAAGCTTACGAGGTCCTCTGATCCAACTACGACTGGATATCTTTAATTGGGTGGGAACAAGTTCTTAAAAATGCAAAATACAGTTCGCCACTTTTAAGTTTGCTAGGGTTCTCACCTACCACCATAATGAGATGAATTAAATGCAACCTGGAGGTGGTTGGGGTAGATTTGGATTTCCTCTCTCTTCCCTCTCTCATTCTTCCTATAAATTGTAAGGAGGGGCTTCTTTCTAAAGGTTGACATTCTTGTTTTGCCCCCTCCTTTCTTCTCTTTGGCAGTGAATTTGTGGAGTTCAAACCTCCCATCTAAAATCGTAATGCAACTTTGCCTCTCGCATTTTGTAGAGTGTATCAGATCAATCTTTGAGCAAATAATGCATGTCTCGTGGATGATTCTCAACCCTCTCTCGTGTTCATTTGCATCCTCCCGATCTTTCACCGCAAATCTTGGTTATCTCAGTGCATGATCTTGCATTACATTTTAATGGTTTGTGTTTATTGGCAAGACAGTGTTCTTCATTCCTGCATCACCTTTGTAGTTTAGGTTTTATTTTATGCATCTTCTTACCCCGTCTCCTCGGAAAGTTAGTTTAGGTTTTGAGTAAACCTCTCGCATTTTTACGTGTGCATCTGAACAGAGGAATAGGAACCGGCCTTCATCCGAGAGCTTTTCCGATTTCGCAAGGTCCCACACTTGGGAAAAGCTCCATGTTATGCAATCGCACTGAGAGTCTCAACCCATCGAGTTGCAGATATCTGTGGGTGCCGTGATTCGCCATCATCAATAGTTTTGGCACGCTGGTGGGACCAAGAGGTCATTCCACAAGATTTGAAGGAATTTTCAAGAAATTTGGACTAAAAATTGCAGGTTTTACAATTTCAGATTTTTCACCTTCCAAGCTGAACTTTGAAATCGATTTTCAAGGGCTTAACTTGCTCAAAACAAGTCAAAATTTCACCAATTGATAGATCGGGGATAATCTTCAAAAGGGTATTCTTAGATTTTTGAGATTTTGACTTTCAAAATTTCATGGTTTTTAGTATTTCGGGTTTTCCTGTGTTTTGCATGTCCCAAGTTCTATGACCTGAGTTTTCGTGCTTGTAAGTTTTTACATGACCTAAGTTTCGGGATTAGAAATTAGCATGCAAAAACCCTAATAACCGAATCAAGAACTATATCTTCTCTGATCCTTCAAAGTTTTAAATTCTATTTTTAATATTGTCAAGTTTGGTGTGTAACTCGCGTAGATCTAGCCTTTTCAGGCTCATTATCTAACACATCCGGCACGACTCCGAAGGGATAGAATTCAAAGTGGTATAAAGAAAGAAAAAGTTGCCTGCATATGAGAAGAATTCAACCAGTGTCCGATACTCGAGAAGAGGGGCTATTTGTCCACTTACAACTATCACTGTGAAGAGGAAGGAGAGGAAGAAGACCACAAAGATCATCTTCTCCACCTAACCGACTTTGTCTACACCTCCACCTGTAGACCTTTCATCCAATCAACAAGGGTTCTCAGGCCAATCAGAATGGCGCAACCACTGAATACCTTTGTCAATTTCACTGGCAGCAGCCCACTTGCCCTCAATGCACAAAATCCAGTCCAATTGCAGCATTGAAGAACATTCCATTTTTCACTCGAGAAAATCATACCACTCCTGGTGATCATGTCAAAGACATCGCTAACGTTTGTGCAATCCATGAGATAAATGAAATGGATGTTGTCAAATTGTTGGCATCTTCATTCAAAGGGAAGGCATTGCAATGGTTTAGAGCCTCGAGCCGGTGTTCTATCCAAAATTGGAATCAGCTTATGCATAGTTCCATGAGCAAGTTTGGAGAAAAAGGGAGACAATTTGTCTCTACTAGAACAATCGACAACTATCAAGAGAGCTCCCAATGAGCAAATGACTCGACTTCAACTTCAGATTTCAAAGGTCTTGGGATAGGATTCCAAAGGGCTCATTAGCCAACAAATAAAGGTGCTTTTCTATATTATCTTAAAGCTTTGAATTCTGATATTTCTATGTTAATTCAATCTATGGGAGGCACAACCTTACTCGCTACTTATAAGATTGCCATTAGGGCTGAAAACTGCTTATTCAAGCCGGTAAGTCGGCTCCTAGGCCTCCCATGCCCTCAGTATCCAAACTTAGAAAATCCAAGCACTAGTCAAGCACCCACTTTGGCTCCTATTCCCACTCCTAGAAATCAAAGTTCAAATGAAACTTCTACTTCATCCTCTAGTGCTTCAAATGAACTCCAAGAGGTTATGAAACAATTACAGAACCTTGGAAATGAGCTGGTGACTATCAAAAGACAACAAGCTCAAAGTGCTAGACCGTATCAGCCTCAAGCGCAGTACTAGGCTAGGCCCCCATACCAACAAAATAGGTCACCAACTCAGGCTGCAAATCAAAATCAAAGCCAAGTAAGGCCTCCCACCAATAGACCATTTCAGCCCTATAACCCCAATGTCGCATCTTCTTCTAAAGCATTAGTGCCAGCACAAAACAACATAGCTCAAGAGTATGATTGGTGTTTCCCATGCAATGAACCTCACAACCAATCTATGTGCTTCAATGGTGCTTTCAACCAAGCCTCGATGGTGACAACTACCGGCGTAGAGGGTGAAGTGAGTCAAGAAACAAATCAGCAACAAGGGACATCTCAAAAAACACAACTCCAAATGATACCGCACTTGTGAATCGGGCAAGCCGAGGATTTTTGTGGCATGAATCAAACAATTTCTCAAGTGTAAAGAGCTAACACAAGATCAAAGAAGAGGAATATCGTGAAGGGCAGCATCGGCTCCAAGTGATCTACAACCTTCCATCACTCCACAAGGTGTCAGGTAAGCAAAATACAGCCCAAACACGCAAGGACAGCCCAAACCACCTTCTAAACCAACTCAAATGCCAGCTTGTTGCTGCCCATGCACAAGAAAGGAATGTGCAGCTAAAGGACAACAAAGAGATCTTTCATCCCCATTTAGCATCATCGATCAAATGAAGAAGACAAATGTGAATATATCAATGTGGGAATCTTTATCCATCCTGTGCCAAAGAGATCTTCTACAAGCTGCCATGAAGAATTGGTCAACTTCAAACCAAAGAGTCCATATGCAAGAGAAGGTCCTCACAAATGCTCGCTCACCAAGGGAATCATGGAGGACAACAAGGTAAAGTTTTGAAGCCCTCCCATTCTATGTTTCATTAATCATCGGGGATAAACTAGTACACAATCGCATGATTGATTCTCGGGGCAAGTAGTTCTCACATGCCCAAGCAAAATAGCTGATCAACTGGTCTCCAATATGAAGTCATATCAAAGGGGGTAGTGCAATGATGGGACAAAGAAAGAGTAGAATGGTGGGAGTGATTAAAGGTTTGAATCTTACCTCGCATGCATGCCCCAACGTTACCATTTTGCAAGATGTGTCAGTGATAGATTTGCCACCACTCTTTGCCCTATGCTTATCAAGGGATTTCACAAATAGAATCGAGGCTACTTATCTCGCTGACTGTCACACATGTTGTTCAACAAGATATGGTACTAAGGTCACAATCAGATCCGAACCAATTGCAAACTTTCATATCGAGCCTCATACTCCAAGCCAAATCAATGCCAACTGCTCAAAGATTTGATCAAGAAGATTATCCAAGCACAGATGAAGCTGACACCAAAGTTGGAAGCATCCCGATTTGACTCTTGATGAATGGGCAAGCAAGGTACATGCTTTTGATCCCTACCAAGAAGTAGAAGAATCTGAGCTAGGAGTCTATCAGATACACATGAAGAAAACCACCTATTCCTAAGATCACCAAACCAACCATAAGGATGACAATGAGGTATGGCAATTATTTTTCGATGGATCAAGGAGTAGGCAAGGTGCAGGAGGAGGAGCTATGCTTGTTTCACCTCAAGGCATCAAATATTATTCAGCTTTCCGCTTTCCAGCTTTTCCTGCTCAAACAACACAATTAATATGAGGCCTTGATTCATGGACTTCATCAGCCAGAAAAAGGGCATAAAGAACTCAGTGTGTTCGGGATAGCGAGCTAATCATCAATCAAGTCAGGGACAACATGCTACAAAGAATGACCTACAAGAACTACAAGAATAGGGTATGGGACCTCATTGAGGATTTCAAGCTTTCAACATCGTGTCCATACCTGTGAAGAAAAAATGAAGCCGCAGATAGGCTCGCAGCAGCATTGGAGCAATGTTTGATGTGGTCGACAACATCAAAAGGGAAAAACACAACCACATATCCATGTGATTGTGAGGCCAAAGAGCTTCATAATAACACAAGTCGGCAGTGTTTGAGAACGATCAACATCATCAATTTCTTACAAGAAGAGGCTGAATTCTCAACTAGAATCAAGATAGATACTAGAGCAAAGAAGATGGGGATCAAGTAGTGCAGCATGACAAACAAGCTTCCCAAGGGTTTAGTAACATCGAGTCTATCTTCAACCCTAACGACCAGCCCGTAAGGAAAAGGCTAACATACAAAGTCAAGAGAGAAGATTCGTGAGCCAATTCCATTGGGAAGGCAAAACACTTCAAATTGGTAAAGTGGCCACCGAAGAGAAATCAGATTTCATACAACTTTGCCAAGAATTTCCAGATGTCTTCGCTGGAGCTATGAAGACTTAGAGGTTTCAATCCAAGTCGGCACAACATACCATAGAATTGATCCAGATGCTAAGCCCATCAGTGTAAGTAGAGACCACCAACCCTCACATCGAGCCTCTAATGAAGAAAGAGCTAAACAAGCTAATAGAGGCAAGCATTATATTCCCGATCAAGCACTCAAGCCGGGTCAAAAACTTGGTTCCAAATGGCCAGAAGAAGAGCGGAGAAATCAGGTTGTGTGTGGACTTCCGAGACCTCAACAGGCATCTCTCAAAGACCATTACCCACTTCCTTCAATGGAACAAATATCGCAAGTAAGTATCCGGTTCGAGAGATTCTCTCTCTAGATGGCTACTCAGTATATAATCAGTAATGGTGAAAGAAGATGACCAGCTTCAAGACGGCTTTCACCACCAAATGGGGCACCTATGCCTACAAGAAGATGCCATTTGGGCTATCAAATGCCGGAGCCACTTTCCAAAGGGCAATGGATATGGCATTCAAGGGGTCGATCAATAAAATAGTTCTGATATATCTTGATGACATCACCGTATTCTCCAAAATGCAAAGGATCACCTCTTTCATCCGAGGCAGTATTTCGTAGGTGTAGAAGATTTGGGGTATCATCAATCCCAAAAATGCATATTCTGGCTCACGAAGGAAAACTTCTAGGCCATATTGTTTCAAAGGAGGGATTGATGATCGACCCGTAAAGAGTCAAGCAATTCGAGCGCCGCATTGCCAAGTCATAAGAAGGCTCTTCAAAGCTTCTTAGGAAGGATCAATTTTGTCCGCAGTTTGTTCCAAACTTCAGCAGCTCTCGTAAAGCCAATAACGCTGATGTTGAAGAAGAGCATGGCATTTAAGTGGACATCTGAAGGCAAGGCAAGTTTTGAGGCAATAAAAGAGGCTATATCTCAAGCTCCGACTCTCATCAATCCAGACTTCTCCAAGGATTTCATGTTATATGCCTTCGTGGTGGTGGAGACACAATTTCTGCAATCCTGTAACAAAAACAAAGAAGGATTAGAACAACCAATTGCTTTCTTCACCAAGGCTTGAGGAATACGAAACAAGGTACTCTTTCATCAAAAGCATGTCCTCAGCAGTGATCGTGAGCTTAAAGAAATTCAAGCACCTAGTCTCAAACAACAAGATCCAATTATTGGTCTCTCATGCGGGAGTCAAGGACTTCCTTCTAAACAAGGATCTGAATGAGAAACGTGCAGGATGGATAACCCGTGTCATGGAATATGACATCGAGATTAAGGTCACTAAGCTAGTACGTGGAAAAGGACTATGTGAACAACTAGCTTTGAGTCAACAAGTTGAAGCAGGTGATGAAAAAGAGACTGCCTTGGTACTACAGATGGTCAAGAACAGAAAATGATGATGTGCCCACTCCTTGTTGACTCGTAATATGATACACTTCCTACAGCATGCCTATGCCCTCCGTAAATGAGCAAAGCAAAGAGGAGATACTTCAGATTACAAGCCATTCCATATGTGCTTGTTGATGGTGTTTTGTTTAAAAAGACATCAATGGAGTTCTATTGAGGTGCATTGGGACAGGTCAAATTGAGAGGGTGTTACAAGATTTTCATGATGGAGATTCCTGAGGACATTTCCCCCACGAGTAACAACTCTCAAGATAATGAAGGCAGGGTATTATTGGCCCACAAAGTTTTCAAAGGATCGCTATACATGGATAAGAAAGTGCAAGAAATGTGCACTCTTCACAGAAAAGAAAGACTAAGCAAGACTTCCATCGCACCCAATTTTGGTCGACCAACCATTTATGCAATGGGATTGACTTCATCGGGTCATCAATCCAAACTCAAGCCAAGGCCACAAGTGGATTCTCACAAACAACGACTATTTCACCAAGTGGACCGAAGCAAGAGAGCGCTCAAAGAAGCAAATGAGTCTAACATACTAGACTTTTATGAAGGAATAGTGACTGTGTTCTGTGCCGCCACTATCATATCGTATAATGCATTGGCATTCATAGGTTCCAAGATTACAGAATGGGCTATCAAGAATGGAATCTATTTGAGCACCTCTTCAAATTATTACCCGCAGGGTAATGGACAGGCAGAGTCCACGAACAAGAATTTGCTAAGAATCATCAGAAGGACTCTGGATGAAAACCAAAGGACATGGCATACCAAGCTAAAATCAGCATTATGGGCTGACAGGATAACGCCAAAGAGGTCTACTGGTAATTCTCCCTACAAGTTGGTCTATGGGAAAGAGGCAGTATTGCCTATATCATTAGAATTGCCAAAGTTGGAGCTCATGAAGCAGTTGGAGTTGTCTGAGTTCAAACCAATGGAGGCCAGGTATGCAGAGTTGATGGAATTGAAGAAATAAGAGAACATGCAGTTCTATGATCGAGAAGGATCAGCCTTAGTAAAAAGATGGTTTGATAAGAAGGCAAGAGCAAGGACCTTCCAGAAGGGGACCTAGTTCTAAAATGGGATGCAGATCGGCAAAACCAGAAGGCATTCCAAGTTTGATGCCATTCGAGTGGCCCCTACATGGTCACGGGATGTAAAAGTAGTAATGCCTTCCAATTGTCTACATCGATGGAGAAGAACTCCCGATTCCGGTTAATGGAATCTATCTTAAACATCACTACTAAAAGGAAAAGGTTTACCCTGTAAATATTAGCCTAGATTTCAATTCCTCTAAGTGCGTATGCACATTGTCTTGTTGAGTTAGGTTTCAATTTCCCTAAGTGCTTCGGCACAGTGTTTTGTTGCTCTCAAAGTTGAATTTCTACAGTTCAAAGTGCTCTCTCAGAAGGAGTTGCGATATCGTGCTCTGGATCGAGATCAAGTTGGTTTCAAAGTTATTACTTATGACTCCATGCCCAATGGATTGCTAAAAGGCCACCGATCTTCTACCTAAGCAGTGTGTGATCCCGCTGAGTCACCAAATTGTTGTAATATCTTCCCCTGTAGATATAGACAAAAAAAGAATATGGAAATCAAAGAAACTCAAAACCCGAAATTTATTATGGAAAAGTGCCATCGCGTAGCACGTGGCGCAAGCAAAAAAGAGTGTCAACATGCAAATGGATGTCATGCACCAAGTAAAGGCGCAACGAAGTGTCAAATGGGTGGCATGTAAAAGGCGACATGAAAGGTGTCGACACGAAAATGGATGCGCCAGGTGCAGTAAGAGCATGTGTCGACATGGCAAGGAAATGATGCGCAAGGATGCATGGCAAAGAAAATGAAAAGGTGTCGACATGCGCAATGCACCATGGCATGGCGCAAAGGCATAAAGAGTGCATGAAAATGGATGCGACATGACATGACAAAAGTCGTGCATGGGCGCACGAAAAGGGCGCACACAAAATGATGCACATGAAAAATGTGCAACACATGACAAGGGTCAGCACACATGGTCGACATGGAAAAAATTTGCGTATGGCACATAAGGGTATGTCGACATGAAGATGGATGCGCCATGGCGCACCTTCAGGAGGCGCAACATTTTGAGCGCCGACAGAAGCACTCCCCACCCGCATATTCGATGGCCATAACTTTTCACAGGGAGCTCGATTCACGCAAGGTTGGACTTTTCAGAAAGCTTACGAGGTCCTCTGTCCAACTACGACTGGATATCTTTAATTGGGTGGGAAAAAGTTCTTAAAAATGCAAAATACAGTTCGCCACTTTTTGGGTTTGCTAGGGTTCTCACCTACCACCATAATGAGATGAATTAAATGCAACCTGGAGGTGGTTGGGGTAGATTTGGATTTCCTCTCTCTTCCCTCTCTCATTCTTCCTATAAATTGTAAGGAGGGGCTTCTTTCTAAAGGTTGACATTCTTGTTTTGCCCCTCCCTTCTTCTCTTCTTTGCAGTGAATTTGTGGAGTTCAAACCTCCCATCTAAAATCTGTAATGCAACTTTGCCTCTTGCATTTTGTAGTGTATCAGATCAATCTTTGAGCAAATAATGCATGTCTCAGTGGATGATTCTCAACCCTCTCTCGTGTTCATTTGCATCCTCCCGATCTTTCACCGCAAATCTGTTATCTCGTGCATGATCTTGCATTACATTTTAATGGTTTGTGTTTATTGGCAAGACAGTGTTCTTCATTCCTGCATCACCTTTGTAGTTTAGGTTTTATTTTATGCATCTTCTTACCCCGTCTCCTCGAAAGTTAGTTTAGGTTTTGAGTAAACCTCTCTGCATTTTTACGTGTGCATCTCGACTCCATGTTATGCAATCGCCATGTTATGCAATCGCACCGAAAATGTAAATTCAATCAACAAGATGATCATTAAATTACATTTAAGGGTATTTACTATCCATAGGTCGCTTAGGATGGGAGGGGGAAGAGAGAGGAGATAGTGTAAGAGGCATGCAAGGCTAACTAGCTGAGTTAACTCCAATCATCTCTAATCACAAATCATTTCAATTCCTATAATCGCGTCATAATCCAAGCTGTGATAAAGTCGGTATTTTAAATGGTAACATTTTAACAACAGTTGAATCTAGGCATAAAATACATGGAGGGAGTGATCAATAAGCTAGCCGGTTTACTGTCGAAGCCACCAAAGGTTTCTTCACTGGGAGTTTGTTAAGTGGTTGCAGCTCTTACCTGTGAAGAATCCAAGCTCCAAAAATGCAGGTGATCAAGATTTCAGATATATACACTACATTGCAGCAGAGAGGCCATATAGATCAAGCAGAACCCACAGCTGATTTCAAAATTAAAGATGGTTTGCTTTACCATTTTAAGCAACCCCCTAGAGGATGGCAGATTGCAATTAATGCAGATATCTCATACTTCCAGAGTGGTCGACCACTTTGGGGCTGGCAAAACTATCTTGAACTTGCAAGCTTATGTGTACTGGTTGAAGATTAAAGCTGATATTTTGAAATATGTTAAAGGATGTGCGATGTGTAGCATATTTAAGCCTTCCAATACAATATCAGGGCATTACACCACACTTCCTGTGCCATATTGTCCTTGGCAAATAATATTCATGGACTTATTAGTGGAAATGCCTGAAACTAGACAAGGACATAATTGTTTATATGTAATGGTAGACAGATTCAGCAAAGTGGCTGTCCTAATTCCCTGCAGGAAGAAAATAACAGACCAGAAAGCAGCCAAACTATTTTTTGAAAATGAATGGGTATATTTTGGATGGCTGGAATCGATCATATCTAACTGCAAGAGTAAATTTCAAAGCAGCTTTTGAAATATATTTCGGTGGACAATGGACATTAAATTCAAACATGGCACTGCCTTTCATCTACAAACAGATCAAAAAAATGAAAAGGTGAAACAGACACTAGTTCATATGCTCAAAGGATACAATCACAAACACCCAAAACTTGGAATGAGAGCCTGCCATGTCTGCAACATTCATATAGCTAAAAAGGAGGATGAACACATCTACTTTCAAACATGTTTGGAATTCCTGTCCTGAACACCATTTGATGTGTATTTAGGAAAGATGATAGAGATGGATCAGGCAAGGAGGAGAATGATCAATGAACAAGTCCAAGACATCATGTTCATGGAAATAACTCAGCTAGTTAATAAGCAGGTACAGGAGCGCTCGCTTCAAGCTAAAGCCAATGAAAACGACAATGTAATTGTCACCAAACAGCTCACAGAAAACATGTTGCGGGCATATTTGAGTAAGCACCGTCTCAAGGGGACGGGCAAGAAGCTCGAGCCAAATAGATATAGTCCATTTAGAACTATCCAGCAAATTTAGGGAAAAATCAAGCTGGAAATTCCCGGTTATATGAGGATGTATTCCATAATTATATAGATTTTCTAAAGCAGTTAGAACTATCAATGTTGGACCAAGTAGCTGATATAGCACCCTTGCTTCCAGAGAAAGAAGAGTTGACACAACATTTGGAAGCAGAGATGCTACAAGACCAGCAGATCCCTAGAAAGCCTTGCCCAGTAAAAGGAGGAAACGGTAAGAGCTTTGGAGGACTGACAACTCCCAAAAGAAGGAGGTCTTATCAGTTCTTTTGGCTGGATCTAAAAACACCAACAGCTGGGGAATAGGGATATAAAATGGAAAAATAAACAAATAGAAAACACAATTTCTGAGAGAAGTAGTTTTCTAGATCCCTACAGTAAACTATGTGCATGTCTTTCCTATAAAAGTGGACAACATGCTCAAAACCCCAGTTTGGAACAAGTATTGTTGAAATATTAACATTCTTTTCCGTTGAATGTTTTTGGAATGTAATTGCCATTCTGAACTGTCACAATAATACACGGACTTCTAAATACTAAAACATCACAGAGCTGCAGTGCATTATTGTCGCTTTGCAGCGCAGCCCAAGTTAATGAAGATTAATGATCATTTAACAAATCCATGAACAGACAGATGAAGTTGTAATTTGATCTCCATAGGCAGAAAAACAAGTTGGAAGGTTAAGAACTTTGATACCCAAGGGAGCTCATTAGGATACCTATTAATAGCAGACTTTGGAGTACGTCTGTGATAAGTGACGGAAATCTGCGTAGGTGGAGAAGAGAGTACATCACACAAGTGGGCTGTTGAAGTTGAAGTTGAAACCCCGCCCTGTAAAACCAAACTATTAATACCGGAAATCCGCACCGCGCTTGGCAGTTGAGGCTGAAAATCAAGAATTACCTGTGAGTGCGAGGAGAAGAAGGAAGCAGGTACTCTGATTTATTAGCGCTGCGGTTGAAAAATGAATCAATATTGCTTTGTTTCAATGTATTTCCAGAAGCCATTTTAACACACCCTCTTCTGCTTCTTCTTCTCTCATGCCTGCCTTCCCACGTATATGACCTCTCTTGCGCGCGCTTTTCCTTCCCCCTCTAATTGGATTTGTAGGTAACTAGGTAGACATCCCATCTAAAGCCATTCTTTAGGATGATAAAGCAAAATTTCTTTTATGTTGATACCTAGGCATTTTACAATTTCTATTATCATTATATTCATTAAATTTGATTTTTGGTTTTTACCATCATTTTATTAGTTTGACAAGTCAATCCAAATATAATATTGTGTTGACCACATGCTACCATTTGGAATTCTTTTGTTTGGATTTTTAATTAATGGATAGAAAATATGAATAAAATGTAATAAAATTATTAATCAATGCAGTATGCTGAAATCTTTCAAATAAATGTATTTAAGATATAAATGTATTTAAGATAATTGTAGTAGTTTCATTATTTTGAAAAAAAAAATCAAATTTTTTTCATAGAAAATTAAAATATTAAAGAACAAGTTTTTTTTTTTAAATATTAAAAATATAAATAATTTTGATGTTCGTGGTATATTTTGTAATCTATGTAGATTATCATTTAAGAAGAAAATAGTATGTCTAGATTGTAGATGGGTTATAGAATTAAAATAATTAATCACTTCTTAATAATTAGTTTATTATTGTGCATTAGAATCTTAAAATTTATCAAAAAAAAATTATTGAATAATTAATTATTAGTAATAAATTGAATGTTGACATCTCGCACCATTAATCCAGCTTGTTGAAACCGTGACTATGGATTGTGAAGTTGTTACGATTAGCACTTCCGATCAAGAAACCTCATAAGTTCATCCTAATATACTTTGCCTCTAATTTTGTCATCCTTGTCCCTATATCACCGATCTCATGCATCATGTTATCCATCTTTCTCATCACTCCTTCCTGGATTAGATTCATGATCCCCTATAATGATGGCTTCTCTACCTTTGCCATACTGACACAATCAACTTTCACACTTTCAATTTGTCTCAATACTATAAACTTATGCAATGTATCTTAATTTAACGAGTCTCACTCGATACCACAAATGATGCAAGGGATGTACTAGCTTTCACTAATGTTCTTATACTAAACAACCTTGCCTTTAAGCCTCGCAAGATTTTTCTCAACACATGAGCACTCACCGAGCATAGTACTCCCCACCACCCCTTACTTGAGGATCTTGTCTCACTTTCCATAACACAATTTGTATGCTCATAAGCAACCTTATATATATATATATATATATATATATATATATATATATATATATATATATATATATATATATATATATATATATATATATATATATATATATATATTTCTCTCTCCTTAATAAATAGTGTTCTTGCATTCTCTCTCTTAATGTCATTCCACATCTTAAATCTTGTAGATGACCACCATGCAAGCATTTTCATTAAAACACAACCAATGCACCTAAATAGGCTTCTAAGGTCTAGGTAAAATAACATATAGGCTCAGGGAATCACTCTAGATGCCCTTAGAACACTTCATCCAACCTATTACAAGGTGTTTAGACCCATTCCACAGCTTATACTCTTTCCTTTCATCTACAATCTCACATTAAGCCTTTGTTTGCTTGTAGCTTGTTGTCCTCTCAAAATTTCCCCTCTTTCGAAAGTCAAAAATTGAAAAATTTTGAGTTGACACCTTTCTATGATATTCTAGTAAAGAGAAAAGTTGAGAAGTTAGAAAAATTTCGCATTTTTTGAGTCATTTGAGTGATTTGCGGTCTGTCGGACATTTTTGTCCCATGTGTCCCAAGTTCTCAAGGGCTCTCTGTTCCCCAATCGGCCGCTTTCTCCAAAATCTGTTAAACTTGTGGGCCCGTCGGAACTTTTTGTTCCAACTATCCCAAGTTCACTGGGCTCTCTATTCCCGATCGCCCACGTCGGCCACATCGTGCACTTCGCGTACTTTGGTCTTGCTTGTCCCAGAAAGCATTTGTGCATTCTGTCCCCACTTTGCCCGCATCACCCGCATTGGCCGAATCGCGCTTTCGCGTCCCTCATGTCCCAAATGTACCAAAGGCCATCCGGGCTAATTTTTCCCGCTCTTCCCGATGCTTGCTTTTTGAGTTGGTGTATATGAATTTAATGCACATTTATAACCTTCTCTCTCCTAAACGGCTATTTAACGGGACTCCCCCTACGCATTTTTCACATTACTTTCTCATTGTCATTCGCTCATACCCTTGCAATTGAAACCACTTGCTCACGTCCCCATTTCCCTTGCATTCTTATCATGGATTCTTGTTGTGAAGGTTATTTTCCTAAACACTATCAGTATGAAGATTAAGTTTCAGGGCCAGAGTAGGTTTCTCCACTTGAGTCTTCCATTCCCGATATCGGAGACAGTGAAGTTCGTCACCTGAATTCGGTGATTTTTGGACCAGGTTGACAGACCCGAACCCCTCTCCCATGGCACAAATGATTAATGATAGTGGCCTTGCATTTGCCGCGGGCTTCCCAATCTCAGTGCAGTGTGCTGATACTGTGCTCGCCTGCAGAGCCCACTTCAACCCCGATACAAGCGAATTGACCAATGTACACGGGGAGCTCATTACTAAACTTGATGTTACCGCCATTTGCCACTACCCTACGGATCCCTGAAATGGATAATTCCGTGGTAATTTCTCAAAATCAAGCACAAGCTCTCTTCGATCAAGACAGTGAGAAATATAAAGCCAGGGTAGCAAAGTCGTGGTTGAAGAACCCTAAGAAGGGGGCATCCCGACTATCAAAAGCTCTATTTAGGGCTGATTTCAATGAGGAGCTATCTGATTTCATCATCCTATTGGCTCGTGTCATGGGTTTACCCTCTACCAGTGAGTTTCATTTTTGGATGTGCCCGCTCATTAACATTGTATGTGAAGGTACCCAGAACATCAATTGGGCAGAGATCATCTGCATGAACTTGACAGAGCAATTATCCAATGTACAACAAACTAAGAAGTTCTACATGACTTCTTATCGATGTATACCCTAGCAGCATCCAAACAATGGTTTGGTTTCACATACATTGATGCTCAGAAGGGTGATCCCATATATGCTTACTGCCCTCAGTTCACCCTTGACACTAGCAATCACAACTTCAGGAGGGTGAATGATGCTTTCACCATGTACATTGTGAGGCTTCTAGAGAGTGACACTGCTAGGAGATTTTCTGATGAAGCCATGAGCCTGATAGCAAAGTATGGAGCTTACTTCATTCAATTCAGAAGGTTTTCTTATATCAGGCTAGCCGGTTATGAGAGCACTCCTCTCAAGCTCCCCATATTTTGTAATGATAAGATGGCTCTGATTGAGGTATGCAGACAACTGGACAAGTTGCACAGAACCTGTAGGGACAAGAAAATCATTGGGCTACATTTCCCCATATCTTTGGGGAACTATACATGTAAAACAACTCTGGATGCCCAGAACATAGAGAGAGCCCTTGCTCCCATCACTGTCCACTTCTTCAGGCCCAAAACCTATTTCGATTTGAAGAAATTCATTGAGTTGAATCTCAGAATCAACTACCATCACAGGGCAGACACTGAAGACTACTGGGCTGATTGCACAGATGACTTTGAGGCCAGACGGAGGCATTATGGTAGATTTCCCCTTCAACTAATACAAGAGCTTAACCTATATCAAATTCTTGAAGGGCTTCAAGATGACAATGCAAATCTATTGTCATATGAGTATGATAATTTGTGATCAAGCATACTCCCTTAGAAGATCTAGACTAGTTTAAAAGGGAGAAAGATGATTTGGCTGAGATTCTAGCTCCTGTCCTGGTAAGAACCAAAGTCTGGTTTGAGAAAGGTTTGAGAGCTGAGGAAGAATTCAGGAGAGTCTTCTTCCAAAGACACTTCAACACCAAGGAAGGAGTCACAAACACCTAGCTCAGAGGTACCTGTACGAACTCCTCCTCCTTCATCAAGTAAAGAACCTGCATCCTCCACCCCTTCCTCATCCACTCAGGTATATCAAAAGAAGGTGAAGGAAGTCAAAAAGGAGCTGTTGAGGAAGATCCTCTGCCAAAACATTCAGAATTACCTTCTGGGCTAGAGAACATCATTGTTCTCAGTGAAAGTGAGGATAGTGAAGTGCCAGTTCCTACAGGAGTTTCAGAAGCCACAATGGATAAGGAACAGGAAATTCATGACACTGAGCCTCCTAGCACCATTGACTCCTCTATCCAAGAAACCTCATCTACTCCACTCACATCTCTACTAGAGGAAACAATGGTAAATACTTTGAGTGCCATGAGTTCTCTTACTCTTGGTTCTCTTTCTCCTCCTCCTTCCTCCAATTTTGCATGGGTGCAGCCTTTTGTTGACAGTAGGAAGAGGAAGTCTTCTTCTCGATTGTCAGACCTAATTTTGATGTTGTGGCGACCTTGTTGGGCACTACTCCTTCTCTGCAAAGAGAGCCAAGACAACTTCAAGGATAGTGATAGATGCCCAAGGCCAGTAGTTTCTTGAGGTAGCTAAGCCCAAAGTTGACAAGCCAAAGCAAGATTTGCAAGCCTCTGATCTGGAACTTTCTAGGATCTCAATGGGAGAGTCTACCCCTGAAAGTGAAATCCATAACCTTCAGGAAACAGTGACCAGGGTTATTGGAAGGGTAGAAAAAGGCAAGCAGACTATAGAGTAGCTGGAGGAGCAGGCTCAGGTGCTTTCTGGTTTCATCAAGTCATTGTTGTCCAAAGACAAGGTTCTGGATCCTACCCCACTGGCTGCCCTTCCACCACCTGTGATCCTTAGTCAAGATGAGGTCCAGAGCATCAAAGACATACACAGGTACTCCATCTACGGGAGAGCTATGGAAGACATGGTTGATGATATGGTCATTGCAGGTTTGAATTTCATTAGAGAAGCCTTCAAACTCAATGAGAAGGTAATTAATCTGCAACAAAAGCTCTCCTCCGCAATTGGAAATATGGATAAAGAGCTTAAACTTTGGAGTAGCTGCATAGTAGACCTTCACCTGATGGGACAGACTGATGAAAATCTATTGATGGCAAGTAAGGTTTTTGATGATGCTAAAGATAATTTGTCAAAGTCATGGGTTTTCAGTCGTGGAGTGGAAAATAAGAGTGTTGGAGGAGGCTTTGGGAGAATTGAGGAATAGTTGGCAGAAAGGAGAGGCTTTCAAAACTTTGGTGGTATCTAGCTTTTAGGATATTCACTGTCACCTCCATGACGAGACTTCAGGTGTGCCTTTCTCCCTCCAGAAATTAAGACTCAATTCAGAGCTTTTGTCAAGGAAAACTTGTTCAAGGAGGACTCAATGACCAAAGAGAAGATAAAGGAAATATGCTCTCTCCAATCTACCATTGAGGAAGCTAATAAAGAATATCATACACACACCGAGTTTGATAAAGAAATGGAGAAATGTTTGGGATCTTGGACCCAAGCCACTGCCAACACATCAGTCCCACGAGGTCGAGACATAGCGGAAGCATTGAAAAATTTTAGACAATGGATCCTCAAGTCGGTGGGCCCTCCTCAATCATAAGCATTTGTGTTCTTTCCTAGCTTCTCTTTTCCTTCTTTTTCTCAATTCAGGCTTATTGTAATTAGTTGGGGTTTTGTGTCAAGCATCCCTTTAACTAAACATTTTAGTTAAAAGAAGTAGTTACCAAGTGTAACTGATTTGTAAAATTATATAATGGGCTCTCTCTGCCATTTTGAAGGGGGTTGGAACTTGGTTTATTTTTGAAAGTGTAAAGAGCAACAAAGCAATCAATACAAAAGAGCTTTCTTTCCATGTCTATCTAGTCTTGTTCTTTCATTACTATCCGTTGATACTTTTTGAATCATTTGTCTGTATTATTTCAAGAAGCTTTGTATTCTTGTGGATGTTATTTCTGGAACTTTGTGTCTTTGCAATAACATCTTATTAATTCAAATACAAATGGTTTTGTTCCAAATAATTTTATTCTGGCATGCATAAGGAATTATTTTGTTATCTATAGTTCTGGAGAATGCCTTTCTGCTCATTTCCACTACTTCATTCCTCTGTACTTTTGTATTGATGATCCATTCTATTTTAAAACACTTTCATGATATCCAAGTTCCACATTAAAACTATGCACTGTACATATGTAAATAAGCTTGGTCTTTAAATAAGGGAACCTCTCCCATTAAAGAGGAGGGACTTTCTGTCCCCTGACTGTTGTTCTCAACAAAGTCCTTTTGACGACCAACATAGCCCTCTCTACACACAAATGGTGTTGGATCTCAAATTTTTCCAAAATAACCCTACAAACAAATAAGTGATCTAGAGACCCTTTATGGGGTTCTCAAATATACCACAATCTTATGCCTTGCTCATTATACGAAATCACACTTTTGGAGACTACTACAGGGCCTAATTAGGTCTTCTCGAGGGCTACGAGATGGGCGCAGAGGTTTCGAGGTAAATACGACCTTATAACACCAAGTAAAATGTGTAATGAGTCATTTCACAGCTTGTCCCAAGCTTTTCCTAGTCTTTGGTTACCCTAAAACAACATAAAACCCTTACAATAGTAATGAAACTGGTAACTATATGCCAAAAATGTATAGATCTCATGGAAAACACATTTACCAGTGGAATTGAGCTCTACACTTTTAGACAGTGTTAGAGGATATCATGAGCATGGTGATTTCAAAATTTAATATTTTTTCACCGTACGGTTTGTGAGATCAAGAAAGCCCTAGTTTGAGGTTACGAGTTTAAAATTTAGTCTCGACCTCCTCCCATCATGTCAAGAGCTCAAATAAATTTTGTTAGGATTTTTTTGAACCCCTCCAACTATTCCATGCATCACAGTAGGCTTTCTAGCTTGAAAAGTTTGACTGTCACTTCCTACCTCTCGACTGTGCAGGATTTTCAATGCGTGCATAAGAAACGTGGAAAGCAAAATACATCATGAAATCACCTCAAATCTTCAATACAAGTTTATTTTCACTTATTCAAACATATTGTATCCTTCCCATGTGGGAATTTATATACTGAGACCAAAATCCTACGTTGGCTCATCAAAACAAACTATTCCTAATTTCTCTCAACCATCCCTGAAGATAGCTAACAAAACTCTTAGCTTGGTAATTACCTTAACAACTTTAAATCTCACCTATCTCGACTTGTTTTCACATATAGACAAGATATCTAAGTCTTATTTACATACTTTGGCCTTCTTCATACACATAGACCTTATTTAGAGTCTACACATAACTTGTCATATTTGAATATTTGAACTACAACATTTGGAGGGAAATGACACAACGACAACTAACACAACCTACCTTCACCTCAAATCATGACAAACATTCAAAATAACCTATTCATGCTCTTGCATCATATTTCCCTTGTGAGACAATTTGAGCTCCTATGTAACATCCCACTAATTAACCCTTTTTATTCGGCGTTTAATTATTTGGATAAATACGAATAATGGAAAATGTATGTCTTTCGAATAATTAAATACCGCATATTATAAGTATTAAATGCAGATTGATTATAATTACGGAACTTTATTGTCCGGTTTGGATTGCGTCATTGTTATAATTATTTCATGACTATGGAAATTGTTTTTGAGATGTAGTATTTTGGCAAAAATCTCTCAGGCTTATAAGCTGGTTGAATGACATTATAACACTAATTTGTGGATGACATCATAACACTAATATGCAACGTATTTTATTATTGTCATCATTAGAACGTTGGGAGCATATTGTCACACCCATGGAATCGATAAGTAATGTTTGATTATCTCGATTTTCACTTAAACATTTAGAATGTAGTGATTTAACACCGTAAAGGCTTATATATTCATTATATAAATAATGTTTTTGGAGCTCATGTGGGAAATGGCATTAAAAAATGGTGTGGTCAAAATTTTTAATAAATATATTATATCCACTTTAGTAGACATTCTCGTGGATGAAAGAGGTTTGAATTATTTGTTGAAAATGCAATTTCTTATTAAAAAGAATCCCCACCCACATTGGAATGAGGATTTTCCAACCACCCATTTGGCATTTTGGAAAGATGAAGAGTAAATGTAACCTATATTTTTTGTTTTTGACTTCAAAAATTAGAATGGGGTGATTTAACACCGTAAAGGCTTGTATATTCATTATATAAATAATTGTCTCGAGCTCATGTGGGAAATGGTGTGGTCAAAAGTTTAATGAATATATTATATCCACTTTAAGCAGAGACACTCCGTGGATGGATGGGAGGTTTGAATTATTTGGTGAAAATGCAATTTCTTATTAAAAAGAATCCCCACCCACGTTGGAATGAGGATTTTCCAACCACCCATTTGGCATTTTAGAAAGATGGAGAGTAAATGTGACTTAGGGCTTTTTGGTATTTGTGGGAAAAGAAGAAAAATATGGAATTGGGAGTTTATTTGGCATTCGACTTGTGAGAGAGCTCCCATCTTGGAGACACTCTGCGAAATTTTTCCTGTATGTGAGGGTGGAGGCATTTTTATTCGAACCCTTTATTTTAATTGAAGAGTGCATTGTGGAAGTGTGGTTGGTTTTGGAGAAGCTGGAGCTTAAGCACCCATAACAAATCGACTAGGGTTTCAAATAGTATTTGAAGGAAAATTAAATAAAAGGAAATTAATTTTACCAGGCAAGGGTTTCTCTCTGTTGTTCTCCTAGTTTTTGATTTATGAAAAGATTGTTGCCTTTTGTGGGTTTTGCATTCTTCTCTAGTTTTTTTTGGAAAAATAAATGATGAAACCTTCTTTTGAGCTTGAAATCTTGGTATTGAAATGATTTGCTATTATGGTTTCTGTAGTTGAATGTGTAAATCGACTATTGGGGTTTTTCCAACGATATTTGATATTTTAGTTTGATGAAAAGATTATTGCCTTTTGTGGGTTCTACATTCTTCTCTGGTTTTGAAAAATAATTGGTGAAACCCTCCTCTGAGCTTGAAATATTTGTATTAAAATGATTTTCTACTGTGGGTTATGTAGTGGAATATGCAAATCAACTATTGGGGGATTTCCATTATTATTTTCAATATAAATTGTTGGTCGTGATGGGTATTTGAAAATAACAATGAATCAGTTGTTAAACTTGACTTCCTTAAAAAAATGCATGGTTGTAGTTTGTCTATTTTTCTTTATGAGATCTTACTAGTTTGAATTAAATGAATGAGTTTCATTTCTTCACCGAACTCGATTTGCTACTACCTTGCATATAGTTTTGGCTGGAAGTGAAAATTGATTTGGGTATTTTCTCTGTGAATTTATGTTAAGCTACAACTAGGTATTTTTTTAAGGAAATATTATGTGATTGGGTTGTGAAATCTTTCATTTACAAAGAAATAGTATGGTAAAATTCGTCATGGCTTCCTTGTGATTATTATCTCTGCTGAGTGTTTCTCTTTACTTAGTGTTGAAACATTTAATTCAACGAAATGTGGTATTCTTGACTATTGTATTACTAACGTTTGGAAATTTTGAAAGGAGTTGGGTTTGAATGATTTACTTCACTTCTAAATATTTCATGTAACTCAACTCGTTATTGGTTGTGAAGTGAAAGAAAATGAAATTCTTTCTATAAGCCAGCCAAGCTGGTAACTCTCTTACAGGAACAAATAATTATGAAATAGGAAAGCTTCTAAGGTAAAAAAATATGTTGTTAAGTTCAACTTTGGTTATGTAAATTTCCTTTGATTAGATAGATTTCATTTTACTTTCATATCCGAGATTTTCCATCTCGAAGGGTTGGATCACTTGATCCATACCTTTTATTTATAAGCATTTATTTCATTTGTGTATCTGTTTGATTTAATTTGAACTGCTGGAAAATTTTAAAAGTGGAAAATACAAGGGGAAACTCTAGCGATTTTTTCTAGAAATCTATACTTAGTTGTTTTTATGGACTTAAAATAAATGGTTGACCTTCTTGGTATGTGAATTAAACTACATGGAGGTTGGATGCAAAATAGATTTAATTCCTTGAATGTCTTAGCTTTATTCATCGTTGGAGTGGTGTTGTGTGTGCAAAGATGGTGGATCTGACATAGTTCGGGATCCAGAATCCCCGCCCATCGCGTGACTTGCGATTGAGGAAGCGAGAAGAAGGTATGCAAAGCGGTCCTTCGGGAATGCTTCACATATATTTCTTATGCCTCTTACATCACTAGCTACGGACTAACGGTAGATTCATGTTCCCTAATTACAGATGCAATATCTTTGCAATGTTTTATTAGCTAACTAAGATGACTAATCTTCTTATTTTTCAAAACTTAGTAGGGCATGTAGAGTAGTTTCTTGCCGAGTTCTTTGAACTACACCCCAAACATATAGTTTCGCAAGTTAAATATAGATGACTGGATCATTACACCCTAACTTGTGGAAGTTGGCATTCATGAATGTGTTGGACCCTGGAATATTGACCAAGTATGAAGGCGCGTAGGCGCACAAGGTCCCAGTTATGGAATGACGTGCAAGGTAAAAGTGCACAAGAGAAGGAATTAAGGAAGCACGTAGCATGCGCGATGCGTGAAAGGATCAGGACTTAGTCATTTTGGACGTCCGGAGTAGAACATGTGAAAAGCATGACCCGGTTGTGCGTGGATAAGATGTTAGCCTGGTGATAGGTTGGCCTAGGAAGGAGCATGCTTGCGATGGAATCTTCTAGAAGAACATCATGGAATGAAGTGGAGAGCTCAGGCCTGGAGAAGCATGCTCATATGGAGGACCACATTCAGACACTTGCAATCGATCTGAGGGCGCTAGAGGGCGAGTTGGCAGTCCAGAAAGCTATAAATACAAGTGCTTGTAGAGACAGATAGAGAGACACATGGAGATATACATACATATATCCATATAGACACCTAGAGAGTGAGCGGAGCTCTACAAAAATGTTGCGAGGACTCTGTTAGTGAAT
Organism: Taxus wallichiana var. yunnanensis; assembly: GCA_018340775.1. Classification (NCBI taxonomy): domain Eukaryota; kingdom Viridiplantae; phylum Streptophyta; class Pinopsida; order Cupressales; family Taxaceae; genus Taxus; species Taxus wallichiana. The sequence continues at coordinate 413,614,609 of CM031238.1, read as the reverse complement.
AGTTGTATTCGGGAGAGAATGCACTAGGCCTAGGGGTTGTAAATTTTCTTTTGGGTAGCTTAGTTACATTAAGTCTAGTGCAATGCATGACTGATGCGTCTGCTTCTCTGCGACCCTCTGTAATGGTTCCATGGATGTAATAAGGTTACCTGTTATAATATATACATGAATATCAATGGTTATGATGCATATTTCTCTCTTATGAGTTCTCTTTCCTGTCATGCTAAGTATGAATGCTTGTATGTTTCTTTCTGTCACAATACATGTTGTGGATTCTGTTAAGCACTCGATCTGAAATGACTGCAAGGATCTAGAGGCCATTCTGAGCCCTATGGTTCTTGTATGTCTTAACTTCCCTTCTGAAATATCTTACACTAATCATAGATGATGTATCCCACTAAACTCACATAAAAGAGAGACTCGGTACCCGCGCGTGCCTCGGGTGAGTGCTCAGCTTTCACTGGGTGATAGGCCGGCGCACATGGGGTTCCTTTCTTTTGTGATAGGAGTAAAAATGACTAAATCTTGATTCCGTTGCCGAGATCTCTTTTCGAAGTTGTAGTGGGATTTTAGCATACATCATGATTTGTGTAATGAGTAATGACAGAATGGTTAACGTTGGAGAATGTTGAATCATGGTTCAAGAGAACGAGAGGATGAATTTGCTCAGAGATTCAGCACTAGACCTGAGTTTAATGCACGTAGATGGGTAGAAGAAAATCTCTACCACGATCTGTACGATTTTTTTTTTTGTTTCCTTGTGGAATTGTATGAATGGCTCTCAGCCTACACATCTAGATCAAGTTGGCATTAGAGATCGCATCTTTGGACCCAAGAGTACCAAAGGCTATAGGATGCGATCCGATGTGGACCTGTGTTGTGGATCATTGGTGGAAAGGAGTATTGGCTAGTTACACTCTGAGTATGCTATTTCCACATATTCTTGTCTCTGGAGGTGGCTGAATTTGAGTTTCTAAGGGATCCCGAGATGATTGTTTCTACGTGTTTTCCCTATGGCTCAAGATCTTGATGATTACCATGGGTTTAGAGGCTTTCCCAATGGCCGGCTAAACCATTATGAGTCTTTGGGAAAGGAAGCTAGGGTGGAGGAAGATGGCAAATGTTGCAGCGGAGAAAGAAAGGGAGGAGAGACGACTCAAGTATGGTGAAGCGCATGAAAGGGAGATTGCTAAACGACGTGAGGTTTTAGGTGTGATGTATGTATGGCAAGAAACATCAGTGGGAAGGATTTGAGGTTCACGCTGAGGACGTGGAGCCTGAGCAGTCTGTGCAACCCCATCTTGGCAAGCGGTTGAGAGAAACCCCTTCAGCTTCTGATGAGAGTTCGTCGCGCAGAGAAAGAAGAACCGTTGCGCGCATTTGAGCCCACCTAAGTGACCGGACCACACGCTTAGTTTTCCAGATCAAGGGGATAATATTGTTAATCTAGTTAATTACATTAGAGGTGATCATTCTACGCCCAAGAGGTATAATTTCTTGTTTGGTACTTCTATGGCTACAAACACCAGCCCAATGTTAGGACTTTTCGGGAAAGGTATAGGCACACAAGCATTTGGTCTCACGTCTGGAAGTGGCGTAGGGTATACTATTGGCAGTGGGGCATTGTCGTAGACCGTAGGCATGCAGCTCAGTGGAACTATGGGAACCCTTGCACGACCACTTCAGACCTCGGTGGATTTGGTGGTTCGGGACTTGGTGGATCAGGCGGTGGAGGAAACACAAGCGAAAACCAAGGATCTGGCGGAGAAGGATTTAGACCCCAACCACCCCCACAAGTTTTCTTTGAAATGTCTCTACATTTGCCCAACTATAGAGGTATTGAGGATGTTGCGGAACAGGTTCACAAGTGTGAACTGCTACGACGTGCGAAGGGTGTCACAACCCCAACGAAAGGCTAGTCGGTTTACGTACCACGTTGCAAGGGCGCGCGCATAGCTGGTATAGGAAGTATGACCCTCATCAGACAATAGTGGATTATACTACCTTAAAGAATGCATTCTTGGTAGAGTTCCACATTCCTGAGTTTGAGTAGAAGAGCATTAGCGCTTTGAAGGAGATTCAACAAGGAAAGGCAGAGAGTGTGCGGGAGTATGATGCGCGCTTTAAAACTCTCTTGTTTAAATTATCATATGATATTCACCCTTCACAACATGCTCAGTGGTTTGTTGGAGGATTGATCACCCCTTTTAAAAGGGCCTTATCTCATAAAAATTTTACAGACCCGCGTGAGGCATTTGAAGTTGCCCTACGTGTCGAGGCTATTGTTGTAGTGTTGATACTGGCGTTAGCCCATTCTTGGAGGCTCAGATTGTTGTTATGGCCAAGCAGTTGGAAAAATTATTTGTGAACTCAGCCCATGAGACTCGCAGTGGTTTGTGGTGCACAGATTGTGAAATAGAGGGGCATGTTAAGGATAATTTCCCTTAGAGGACAATACGTCTTTGTGGCGTAGAGTGTGAAATTTGTCATGGGGACCATGATGCAAGTAGATGTCCCTTGTTGCAATGACACAATTAGGAAAAATGTATCTTGTTATTATAAGATTTGCACTTCTACAACCCATGATACTAAGGACTGTAGGCTCATTGATCAAATCCATGAGGCCATTGATCATGGGGTGCACCAAACCAGCGTTGCCAATAGTTCCAAGGGTGATGATCACCATTATGAGGAGCGTATGATGGAGGCACGCATGGAAGAGGTTTTCGAGGAGGATTCTGTGGTCATGGTAACCATGGAGGAGGAAGGAGTGAGTTCCGTGTGGAACATGTTTCAACTGTGGATCTACAGAACATTACAAACGGGAATGCCTAGACCTGTTACAGTGCTCGTGGTGTGGAAAGAAGCATAAATATGAGGAGTGCCCAAATTGTTTGAGCATATGAATCAATAGCACCGTAAGGACAAGGGCATTGCAATGGTCAGTATCAAGAAGGCAGACATACAATGGATGCCTTGGGTAATATGGGATGCAAGTTTAGAGCCTATCTTGGTAACAACAAGGGAAAAAGTCGCGTGCACAAGAGAGGTTCCAAGACAGAAGAACCTGGTTTCAAGGGAGGAGGTCGTTCATGGAAAATATCCAGACCCCACGCATCAGAAGGAGATATATCAGACACCATGGATGTCATTCAGAGCTTACAAGGGGAAATCCAGTGTCTAAAGGAGCAATCCAGGAAGGAGGAGCAAGGAAGGAGAGTCGAGGCGCAAAAGGATGACCTGGATGAGGTCAAGGAGGTGTGTAAAATGCTAAGGCAGGAGAATATCATTCCCTTGCTCGGATCATGGTTGAGAGAGAAGGTACCACGCGCCAGAGGAGACCGTGAGAGACAAGTATTACACGTGAACCTTCCCCCTCATAGCCTCGATTATGACAAGGAGATTATGTTGAATGTAGTTGTAGATGGATGGCTCCTCAATAATATCCTCATCAACACAAACACAAAGGTTAATGTTCTAACTTTGGATGCTTAGCATCAGATGGGAAGACCTGCATTACAACCATCTTCAAATGTGTTGTATATGGCAAATAAGACTAAGGAAATGCCCATCGGTGTCTTAAAGGATGCAACTATTACTATCCAAGGAGCCAAGTTTACTGGGGACTTCGAAGTCTTGGCGCTCGTCGAGGCGAACAATTTCCCAACACTACTTGGGCGACCTTGGTGTTACAAGAACAATGCAGACCTTCGGTTCAACAAAGGGTACATCAACTTCGAGAACAAGGAGGAACGGGTCATTATACCCCTGGCTGATGGGAAGTCGACACCATATATTGAACCGTTGGGGGAAGAAGTTATGGACAGGATATATGTGCACTCAATCAGAGACCCTGAGATGATTCACCCTACTAATGGGGTTATTTAGTTTGAAGATGCTCAGTCAGTAAGTGATACCACCAGCCTGACATGTGACAATTAGGCACATGGGACTTATGAATTGATGGGATGATAGTTGAGAGGTTCGGTGACCAAGGTAATAAAGGCGTGCACGGTTCGGTGCCTTGAGGAAAATAACTGCCCAAGTATTCAGGAGGAGCCTTCCCTGAGATCTTTCTATAGGAGGTGGAAGCTTAGTGGAAGGATGAGAAGGAACGGAGGGGGATGTTATGTCTTGCTTGACACAACAACATGGTGGTGGGCTACACATCAAGAGAGCCTTTTAGAGTGGTGCGAGGTAAGAATTACTCTCTCTATTAGATTTTCTAGGAGCAATGTACCCACCATCATCAAGGAGTACCATGGGAAGGAGCCCACCTCTTTCCATATCCAAGAGTGTGAATGGGTCTGGAGAGAAGGAGGGAAAGCTTTTCCACCATCCGTCTGGGTGCACAAGTTGTATTCTACACTACAAGGTTACGTGCACACATGGTACATTCATTCGAGACACGTCGCCAGACAAGGAATTGGCAAGAGCTCGCGGCTGACCTTATTCAAACCTTTGAGTATCGGAGTACCAAACCATCAGTTGATAAGGCCTTACAGGGTATCAAACACATTACCATGGGGAAAGTGCCAAGACGGAAGATAGGCTATTGGAATTACTAGGTTAACCAAGGTTAGGGGCGTGCTTTGAAGAAGAAGTAGAGGAAATAGAAGAGCTACAGCTTGAGCATGCGTGTTTGGAAAAAGAAAAAGGAAAGTTGGTATATGTGATTGATGGAGAGGAATCATAAAACTTAGATGTTAGCCATTCTGTAGGGATGCGTGAGGTAGTAGACAATGCAGATACTCACATGTGTGCCTACCATGAGCCCTTAAAAATGAAGAAAGTTAACATCGGTTCAGGAGAAGAACCTAAGGAAGCTATTATAGGAGATTACTGGTTGGAGAAGGAAGTATCTAAGATCATTAATCTGCTGCACAAATTTGAGGATTTATTCCCACGTGAGTACCATGAGCTCAAATGTGTTCACCATTCCTTAGGGGAGATGAAGATAAAACTAAAGGATGGTGCACACCCAGTTAGGAAAAGACCCTACCAGATGAATCCCAATTTGCGCGTGAAGGTTAAGGAGGAGATAGACAAAATGATAGCTTCTGGGATCATTGAGGCAGTGGAAGAATCGAAGTGGATAAGTCCAATGGTAATCAACATCAAGAAGGATGGGCGATTAGGATCTGTGTGGATTATAGGGAATTAAACGTAGTTTGTGTCATTGATCCCTTTTCGACCCCCTTCACTGAAGAAATTTTGGAAGGAGTCGTTGGGTACGAAATCTATTCCTTTACGAATGGATTTTCAGGGTACCACCAAGTCTGGATTGCAAAGGAGGACCAGGAGAAGACAACTTTCGCCACCGAGTGGGGAAGTTTTGCATATACGGTCATGCCCTTTGGGTTGAAGAATGCACTGCTTGTCTTTTCATGCATAGTGGTGTAAGCATTCTAGGACTTCATCCATAAGTTTCTTTAGGTCTATTTGGATGATTGGACAGTGTATGGTCTGTTAAAGACCATTGTGACAATTTAAGGTTAATGTTTGAGAGGTGTAAGCAGTTGAGGATATCCCTCAATATCAAGAAATGTGTGTTTGCTACACCCTTTGAGACTTTATTGGGGCATATCATATGTAAGGAGGGCTTGCTGGTAGATCCCACTAAGGTTGCAGTTATTGTGGGGTTAGGGAGCCTACTAGCCAGAGCGCAGTGCACATATTCCTTGGGCATACGGGCTATTACAAGAAATTTATTAAGGGATATGCCAAGATCGCCGTGCCTTTAGAGGAGCTGCTTAGACATAAAAGTGCCTTCCATTGGGGAGAGGCGCAACAGAGGGCATTTGATACATTAAAAGATAGGCTTATCACCGCACCTATATTACATTTTCCCTCTTTGGATAAGCCCTTTCATGTCCAAGTAGATGCCTTAGGGACCGCCACTGGAGCAGTGCTTGCATAATCAGTCGAGGGATTGTTGATCATCCTCTATGTTTTGCAAGCAGGTGAAGTCGACATCGCAGAGCATAATTATACCACAACTGAGCATGCGGAATTGTCAATGATCTATGCACTTTTCAAGTTTAGATAGTATCTACTGGCAACACCCTTCATGTTTTACATCGACCACATGGCATTAAAGTATTTGGTGAACAAGCCCATCCTACAAGGGTGCATATGTCGGTGGGTGTTGTTGTTTCAAGAATTTGAATTCACCGTTGTAGTGAAGCCTGGAAAAAGTAATTATGGGCTTGATCATCTGTCAAGAATTGATTTAGGGGAGGACGCACAGAGTATTGAGGAAACAATGCCAGACACGCAATTGTTTAGATTGTGGCGCGCAACCTTGGATTTGGAAGAGATTGCAACATTTTTAAAGGAAGGTGTGCCACCGAAAGAAATGGAGGCTTTAGAGAAAAATTAGTTGGCCATATGCGTCGTGCCCTACATGTTAATCAATGGAGACTTATACAAGTTGGGACGTGATGAATTTTTGTGCAGTGTGTATTAGAGTATGAGCACTTGGCCATCATGGAGGAGGCACACGGAGGAAGTGCGGGTGGGCATTATGCAGGTGATGCCACCACACGTAAGATATTAATGGTAGGTTTGTGGTGGGAAACCCTATATAAGGATTATAAAGACTATTGTAAATCGTGTGACCATTGTCAACACCTTGGCAAACCAGGAAGGAGAGATGAAATGCCTTTGTTCCCTATCCCTAGCGCGGAGCCTTTTGAAAAGTGGGCAATAGACTTTGTAGGACCTATTACACCAGCGGACACGTAGGACTGGGTCACGTTATGTCATCACTTGCATGGATTACCTAACAAGGTGGGAAGAGACAACTATGACTAAAGATTGCACAACAACAACAACAAAAATGTTCTTGTGGGAGAACATTATCACGAGGTATGGGTGCCCGTTGAATTTGACCAGCGATATGGGTACGCATTTCTTGAATGAGACCATGAGGATCCTATTATCAGAGTTCATGGTAGCTCATCACAAGACTACGCCCTATCACTCACAAGTAAATGGAACCGCGAAAGCATTCAACAAAATACTGAGTCATACCCTAACCAAAATCTGTGATGTCTCAGACAAGATTGGGATGACAAAGTATCGGCAGATTGTGGGCTTACAGAAAACGTATAAAAGGCTTAACAAAGCCACACATTTTTAGTTGATGTTTGGCATGGAAGATGTTTTGCCGCTTGAATTTATGTTGCCTTCTCTACGAATAAAGACGCGCAAGAGGGTTAGTCGATTAACAAGCGCTAGAAGAAAGAATTGATGAGTTAATGAACCGGATGAAAGATGATCACTGCAAGGTGGAGCCAAACAACGTAAAAGCAAAGCGAAGGATTTGCATGATCGCCACATTAGAAATAAGAAGTTTGAGGTTAGGCAGTTGGTGTTACTATATGATTCTAAGTTTCTACGCCATCCTAGGAAATTGAAAGTCCATTGGTTGGGTCCTTACACAATCTTGTACATCCTTGATTTGGGCGTGTGCCAGTTACAAGTGCTGGATGGGATGAAGTTTCCTAGACACTTCAATGGGAGTAGGCTGAATCCCTACTATAAATAAGTCTTCTTGGTGTTTGTAAATAAGGTAGTTTTGCTAGTTAGTTTAGAAGTTTCCTTTATGCATTTCCCTTTCTTGTGTTTCCCTTTCGCGTTGTTGTTTTGTTTTGCGCCTTGGGCCAGTAACCTTATTGCTATTTTGGAGAATTTGTGAGTGTGCAGAGGACCACACATCATTTTAAGTGTGGGGTGGAGAAATGTGAAGGAGCGCATGATTAGAGTGCCAAGGAAGTTGTGTTGAAAAGCCCATTGAATGGCCCAGTTGAAAGAGGTATATGAAGAGAAAAGATGGAAGAAGAATGGTTGGTGCCAAGATAAAGCTACTTGTAGATCCCATGTACTAAGGAGGAAAAAGTGCATTTAAGCAACACGAGGTAGGCGAGAGCAAGAATCAGGACAGAAGAAGTGCCTTCGGCTCACGGTTCTGCAAGAGTCTCCTGTCATGTTGGATTGGTTGCGCGCCAGAAGGTTGGAGGAGTTTTCGCACAGGTTGGGTGCGTGAGTGAAAGCGCTGAAGACGGGCTTTGTTTGAACAAGCTGCATTAAATGAAAAAAGTATGGTGGTAGGTGAAGTAGCATTTAATGTTCAAAAAGAAAAACTATAAGTAAAGGGTCGAGGCACTTTCATTTTCACTTTGCAAAATAGAGAAAGAAGCGAGTTTTATAAATTAGGGTTTTGTATTCGATCAAGCAAAGAAAGATCTGTGAGATTAAAGCATGAGCAACTAGTTTGATTTTGCAAACCAGAAGGAAGGGGTTACACGGGTGTGAAAAAAGTTGTGAGGTGATGTCTTGTGGAAATTTTATCCCAGTTAAGGTTTGATAAACTAGGGCACGAGTTCAAGAGATTTATATCACGGATTTGAGATCGAGGTTGGAAGTAGGACAGAGTAACAAGGAGGGAGTGGAGTGATAAGAGGACCTCGAAAATGGCACCCAAGAAAGGAAAGGGCAAGGCCAAGGCCAAACAATAAGAACCGACGTGAACACAAATGAAGAATGGTATGCGGAGATGCAATACCTAGATGGGGTGATGATGGGTAAGGAGTGGGAATCCCACCTGAGAAATGTGCTTGTAAGTGATTATAACCACCAAACAAACATGATAGAGAAGGAAATGGCACTGGAGTTAGTGCGCCCCATGAGTAAATAAACACCAGAGGGCTTGCCAATCTACGATGATGACGTAAAGGTCAAAAAAGAGAAGGTGAGAGTGAAGAAGATGACAACAAGGAAGATGAGCCTGAGAAGGACTAAGAGCCACATGTGTTCAGCATGTACGAATCAAAAGAAGGGAGCAAAGATGAGAAGTAGGAGTTCATATTCACGTGGCGCAAGGGCACCCAGGATGAAGAATGCGCCGGGACATGGAAAGGAATGAAGAGGTTGGTGCGGAAAAGTAGGAAGCTATAAGCTTCACAAAGGAGCAGATCACTGAGGTGGCAGAGAGAGAAGCAAAGAGAATGCTCAAGGCCCTGGTAGACCAAGAGTTGGAGCGTAGCGCTGACATAGTGCTGGAGGAAGGAGAGGAAAACACTGATAAGGAGCATGGTAGCATGGGAGGAGGTCCCGCTCTAACAGTGAGTTTTCCCAAAGGCACACGCTCGGGAAGGAGGGCCCTCGATACAAAACAAAGACAAGTGATGGGCTACATTAATGACTCAAGAAAGGTACTACATGCGTGGTTCCAGAGCACGGTACCCACAAAAAGGATTTTAGCCATGGGGTCATTTGAGAAGGAGGGCATGTACCCCAGAACGAAGAAGATGCTCTCTTGGGCGTTTGAGTCCCACATTGACGAGCCAGACTTTGAAGTCTGCCAAGGAGTGATCATCACAGTACCAGAGTCTAAGGGAGCCAATCCCTTGGTAAATGCCCAGGAACTCTCAGATGAGCAAGTCTGTAATGCGCTCAACAAGGTCGTGGTCGAGACAGAGGCTAGGCTCTTCACGCGCAATGACAAAATAAGAGTATTGGAGGAGAAACTAGGGAAGAAAGAAGAGGAGCTGGCGGAGAAGGCCAAGAGTTTGAAGTAGGAAGAACTGGTCAGCACACAACTAAGGCACGAGTTAAAGGAAGAAAAGACAAAGGTGTAGGAAGTGTACAAGAAGATGGAATCTATCAAGAGCACCATCCTTTTAAAGCACCCAGACTTAGCACCACCCACACAAAAGTACTCATCCCTTCTAGAATGTTTAGAAGATCTAACGCGCGTCCTCACTATGGAGAGACGACCTTTGGCCTTGGAGTCTGCAGAAGAAGTGGCCGCGCACTTAAAGGAGGAGGATAGGTTGAAGGTGGTAGCGCTCATTGTAGAGTACAACCAGGTGCTCACAGAAGTTAAAGTCGCGCCCAATCTGCTGAGGCCGCATATGATACTTGCGCAGACAGGATAAGGTAGCAAGCTCCTTGGTCACCACACTCGAAGCAGAGCTGAAGGAGTTCTAGGAGAAGAACAAAGGAAACAAGGCAGAGAGGGATAAGGTTCTTGCCAAGTGGAAAGAAAATATGAGGTGATTGAAGCATTAAGGAGTTCAATCAAGGCCCGACTGAAAGAACTATATCCTTAGATTACCAGGAGGATGGACATGCTCGAAGACCTAGCAAGGAGATGGAGAAGATCATTGACACCTTGGGTGCCCAGGGAATTGGCCTAAGTTTTGACGAGGTGAGCATCCTGATCGGTGACCTCTGTCAGAAGGCACAGAGCGAGGTTGACATTTGGAACAAGCTGGAGGTAGACTTACGAAAGGATTTTCCCAGCTTGCTTGAGTTGATGCCCCCATTCTTCATTCTTCCCCTATTCTTTCATTCCTTTATTATTTTACAAAATGTAAGATTACACCTTGAGGTAGCCTACATCTTGGTTAAGTAGAGTGTTTCCACAGACAGAGAACAGGCGTAGTGTGGGGTGATGTTGGACCCTTGGAATATTGACCAAGTATGAAGGTGTGTAGGCACGCAAGGTCCCAGTTATGGAATGGCGTGCAAGGAAAAAGCATGCAAGAGAAGGAATTAAGGAAGCACGTAGCACGTGTGATGCATGAAAGGATTGGGACTTAGTCATTTTGGACGTATGAAGCAGAACATGTGAAAAGCATGACCCGGTTTTGCGTGGATAAGATGTTAGCTTGGCGATAGGTTGGCCTAGGAAGGAGCATGCTTGCGATGGAATCTTCTAGAAGAACATCATGGAATGAAGTGGAGAGCTTAGGCCTGGAGAAGCATGCTTGCATGGAGGACCACATTTAGACACTTGCACCGGATCTGAGGGCGTTAGAGGCGAGGCGGTCATCCGTAAGCTATAAATACAAGCGCCTGTAGAGACAGATAGAGAGACACATGGAGATATACATACATATATCCATATAGACACGTAGAGAGTGAGCAGAGATCTACCAAAATGCTTGTGAGGACTCTCTCAGTGAATAGTTGTATTCGGGAGAGAATGCACTAGGCCTAGGGGTTGTAAATTTTCTTTTGGGTAGCTTAGTTACATTAAGTCTAGTGCAATGCATGACTGTAGTCTGCTTCTCTACGACCCTCTGTAATGGTTCCATGGATGTAATAAGGTTACCTGTTATAATATATACATGAATATCAATGGTTCTGATGTATATTTATCTCTTATGAGTTCTCTTTCCTGTCATGCTAAGTATGAATTCTTGTATGTTTCTTTCTATCACAATACATGTTGTGGATTCTGTTAAGCACTTGATCTGAAATGACTGCAAGGATCTAGAGGCCGTTCTAAGCCCTATGGTTCTTGCATGTCTTAACTTCCCTTCTGAAATCTCTTACACTAATCATAGATGATGTATCCCACTAAACTCACATAAAAGAGAGACTTGGTACTCACACATGCCTTAGGTGAGCACTCGGCTTTTGCTGGGTGATAGGCCGATGCTAAGACTAGTGATTAAAGAGACTAAAAATTTAAGGGCAAATCCTAAAATATTAGTTATGCCTCCTTAACGAATCTAAGGTTCCTCTTAATGTCTTTCCTCATGAATGAATCTGAATGGGCTAAGTTACTAAATTGTGCAAAACGCTTAATATCAATCTAAATCCTTGTCAAGTTGCATATGGGAAAATAATGGTTCCGAAATGTGTATAAAAGCATAATTAAAAGGAGTAACATGTAATATAATAGTTACCCTTATAGGATGGAATCCAAAATATGATTATTGGCTTGATCAATCCTTAATTTTCATTACGAGATTTAAACTTGATAGTAGTCTAGGCAAGAAATGAAATGAGCTAGTGCATGCCTAAACAACAAACTCAATTGGTACTACAATCTAAACTTAAGGGTAAATGGTTAACCACGTAAAGGGTGTATGGGCCATATGTAAGAAATTGTTTAAAACTACTACCTTAACAAGATAATTACAGACACAATGTTTGGTTCATAAATGAATAGAAAGGTTGTTTTTAAATGGTCTAACTTGCAAAAATATTATTCTTGTCTCTTAAGTAAGAATGTTGAATATGAGTAATTGTCTTGGTATTTTCCTAAATCTCATAACGAGAAGTAAACTTGAAAGTAATGTAATCAAGATATAAATCTGCCTCAATTGATTTTTGGGAATAATAAATAAGGGGCACACATCTTGAACATTATAGTTGAAATTCAAGTTCAATTTTAAAGGAAAGAGCTCTAAAGTAAAGAACGGTGAACTTAATATTTTATGGTAAATTACTACACCTAAGAAACATGATCATAACCAAGAGGTTAATTTACCTTACAAAGTAAGAGGTACACCTTAAGTGACATTACCTAGCCTATAATAAATAAAGGTGAATGGGCAATCCTAAAGATGTCAATAATGCCTTAACTAGGAGGGTAAAAACAAGTTAAGCTTATTGCGATTAAATTAGTCTAGTAGGACCTATCGGGAATCTTGACTAAGGTTTTAATACACTTTATCTATCAAAATGTTTAGAATGTATGAATGGGGCAGCGAGGTGGTAATCACTTCATGACCATATCCTTCTAACCTAGGTAATTAAACACGTGAACTATAATTCATTAAGTTAATGGACTAAGAGTAATGAATCTAGATAACTATGATGAGACGTTTGTGAGGTGATGGGAAGACAAGTTTAGATGGGTTGTGCTCTCGTCTATACTAAGCGTACATAGTACAACTTGAAAACTTTGGCCAAAGTAATGTGCTTGTTGGGTACATTGTCTAATCACTGTGATTCCTCAAATCCCAAAGTGTAGGATGTAGGATGGAGTTTACTAAGTGAAACTCTAGGTAGACACTGGAGGATCAGTCACATGTTCTCAATATTGCAGTGCGGTAAAACCAAGTGAGGCTAAGTATGAACATTCAAACGAATGTTAAGGGTGATCATGGAGATCAGGGATAACTAACCCTTATAGTTGCACAAGGTTTATCACTATGTTATAGGATGGATTAATTTAATAAGACTTGCTGCATAAACTAGCTTTAGCTAGGTAACTAATTTATTTATGCAGAGGAATGTCTACATGGATTAATTTAATAAGATTTTCTGCATAAACTAGCTTTAGCTAGGTAATTGATTTATTTATGCAGAGGAATGTCTACATGGAATAATTTGATTTGACTTGTTGCATTAACTAGCTTTGTAGCTAGTAATCTGATTTGTGAATGTAGAGGAATGTCTTAATGTTATTATAAAAAAATCCTTCTAATTTGTGTGTCAAATTTTAGGTTGTTACATCTTACTCAAATGCCTAGATTCCCTATGGCTAGATTTTATGCACAACGTAAAACCTGGGCAGTCATGAGATAAATCTCCATCATTTAACAGAGAAGCTCCAGTGTAATATGTTTATCTATTTTGCACGGGTGAATCCTAATAACTACTTTTAAGGGTTTTAACTTTAATTCCTTTAGCTCGTGAACCACAATATGGTAATTTAGCAGCAAGTAAGTAGCTATGATGGGATATCTTGCAAAGGGGGAAAATAAAAGTAGGGAAAGAATGAAGGAAGATGTGGTGAATCAACAATAGTTATTACGAGTTGGTATCATCCACACAAATTAAATAAACAAATAAAGATCACAACATTCAACAATAAGGGAAAGAAACAACTTCTAACCTAGATCTAAGATAACACAAAGTTTATCTAAAACCTTGAATAGAAATAATCAATAAAGCACTATAAACAAAAGTTCTCCAAAAATCCACCTTTTATTCAATCCCCAACGCTTTCACAAAATCACATCAAGGGTTCCAACACAAAGTCTAAAAACTAAAAATGCTCTAGTTACAAAAGCCTCTGCTAAACAAGTTTTGATGAACAAATTATGATTTTTAACCCGTAGGCTCTTCCTCTATTTATAGTGCATAGAGGGAAAATACAAATAGGAAACTTTCAATGAACTCCGCATGTGGAAGCTATAAAAAGGGAACAATTGGCAATCTTTCTCCTAGAATTCCTCTTTGCATGACATGCATGATTTACAACTGAAGACTAAATCAATGCCTTGCATGTCTGCCACCTATTCTTAATTAAAGGACCTTTTCAAACAACTTGAAGTAATGAATTTTAACCAATTACTTTAGTTTTACAATTTTTGTTTGAGAAAATAAGAAAAAGGAGAAGAAGAAAGAGGAGAAGAAAGAAGTCATTCCAACAGCAACACTTCATACTTGCCCTTTGTTCTGATACTGAATGTATTTGTCAAGCATGTAGTTCATTGTTTTCCCATCTGCCTTAGCAATAGCTCGCTTTCAGTCTTGAACCTTAGTAGTTCCTGGATAGAATATCAATGCTTGTCTTTACCCTCTTTAAACTAGGTCCAAATTCCTTGACATCTGCATGAAGCCTTACTAATTTCTCAATTGAATCAAAAGTGAAAGGTATGATGGCTTCATCAATCTTCTTTTGGAGAGAATGGAAGAAATTATTCAAGGGAAGTGGTGGTTTGTCGGGAATGAACCTTGTATAATAATGGACACCATCAATTACTTCCTCCGTAGAGAAAGAGATTACACTTCTTGACACTTCTTCCATTTTGTCTTCCAACGAATCTATTTCTCTCAACATATGTTTGAGAACTCATGCGGAAAGACACTGTCATTTCCAGCTTGCTTACCCTTTTCTATTGATCCATCTGGTGCTATTTTCTCTTCAATCAATACACTCTCAGGTAGTGAATTGATTTTAGCCAAAATCTCCAAGTGGCTTTCAACAGTTGCATTCTCACCTTCTATACATGTCATCAATTCTTTCAACTGAGCCAATGCTCTATGCATACTTTCCAAGCTAGTTGGTACTTCTTTGAATTTCTCTGCCACTTGGTGGATGATTTTCCTCTCCCATTCATCAATAGCTTTGACTTTATTACCTGCATCTTCAACCTCTTTGATCAAATGGCAACTTACTTGTTCCTGTACTAGCACTAGTTGTGAGGAAGGTTTAACAACCTTGGTGATAATTTCACATAACTGGGAGATCTACTCATGAAGTTTGGCTTTCTCTGCTTTCTCCTTGTCAAGCTTGAGGAACAAAGTATCTATCAATGTCTAGGTATCCTACTTCAATCCTCAGTGGTGACTTGCCCCAGTGGCACTCTAGTCAACTATATATCTACTGCCATTAGTTCTCCCTTTTTCTTTCCCTTCACCGGAGTTGATAATTCTACAAACTTTTTCCCTGATTCCTCAATGACCAACCTTGAAGTCACTTTGGCAGCTTTAGGCCTTTTAACTTTTCCTCCCAAGCTTATGAGCAATTGCAAGTCTTCCTCTTCCAGGTTAATTACTTCCCTAGCCTCTGGAAATGTTGCAAAGCCAACCAAGCAGAGAAGTTATTATCTGGAGAATGAGAAGCATCGATGTGCACCACCATTTCTTGCTCGGGCCCTGTTGCATCAGAATTCACCACTGTATTATGACTCTCTCCTTCTGTGCCATCTAAGGAAAGTGCCTTTCAAATTCTACCATATGTGCCCTCAATTCCTTTGTAGGAGGAGGAGGAGGAGGTGGAGAACTGGTGGTGGAAGAGGAGTGTATATGAATGATGTTGGCTTCAATAGTGGAATAACCATGACTTCCCATGTGATGCCGAACTATTGAAGTGTTGTGAGTTGATGCAGGGGAAGCTCCATCAATAAGTGAACACTTGTGAAACAATGGAGACTTTCCTTTACCTGATGCTTGAGACCTCTTGAGCACTTTTAACTTCTCTGGTCTTCTGCTGCTTTCACCATCATGCTTCCTTTTGCCGGAATTCCCTGTTATCTGATGCATTACTGCTTCATCCAAGCAGTGTCCTCTTTCTATCAACCAGTTTGAGGTATTAACCAGGACTACTAAAGACCTTTCCTCAATTGTTTCAACACCACCTATACTGCTTTGAAGAGAAACTTTATCTCCTCCCATTTGATGGTATGCATCCAGTATCACATGGCCATCATCGGGAAGGTCTGCAGGTATTCTTGCCAAATCAAAGTCAGAAACCTGTCGAGCTATTAATCTGCTGAAATCTCTTTTCCTGACTTCATATTCATTCTGCACTTCATCCAAAAATATTCCAATGAAGGAATGTGCGTGTATTCCTGGGAGACTATCTTCTTTGCTATTCCATAAGGATCAAAATTCATCCGGGCTAGGAAAGATTCATGCTCGTAGCAAAGAAACATTTCAGCTTGGATATTTCTGGCTCTGTGAATATTCTGACAAGTATAGTTGCCCACTGTGATTGGGAAGCTAACTGTCATCTGTGTTGCTTTGATTGCAAGTCATGCAATTCTACGAGCTGCCTGCATAACTCCATGATAATCCATTTATCATTGGGATACCTAGGTAGCTTGATTGGTGCACCTGAGAAGCCACTAACCCTGAGATAAGTGAAATCAACAAACTGAATGAAAACACAACCGTATTGAGAGACAACTTCCCAAGCTTCCTCGTTGACTCTGTTTGTCCTCATATCACTATTAAGCCTGCAAATGACTTCATAAAAGAAGCCATCATTCACTACCCTGTATTCCTTGTAGTACCTAGGTAATACCAGCTATGTGGGTAAACTCATAGATAGGATCCTTTGAAAGTATCCCTCTTCTGTCCAACTTGGAGAATACCCCATCTGAGGTTGCAACATACACAAGATATGAAGTCATTTTAAAACTAATTTTTGCCTAACCTTTTTAAGTTGCTCCCTGATGTTGTTGCTAATGATTTATGCCCAATTGATCATTGAATTAGCTTTGTTGATCTCAATTGTCCTGACAAAAGAATACATCCATGAGTGAAAGTTCTTTGCATTACCTTCCCCATTTATTCTGCACAACAACTGAGTGATGTCATCAACTTCCTGCACCAAATTTGACCTTGGAAGAGTCCTTGGAAATTTTGATGGTGGTCTAGACTTCTTCATATATTTCTTGTTCATTATACCTACACAGTCCACCTTGTTCTTCTCCCACCTATCAAAAGCCTCTTGCATTCTGATTTTAATTACTATGGGTCTTGCCAGGAATCTTGAGGCAATAATTGATGAATTGTGCATCCAGTCTAATCACTGTCTTTCCTGTTGCATCCCTGATTGTTCTAGATAGAGGATGGTAGAACTTTGCACATTCTAGAACAAATTTAGGTAACTGGGTTGTAGCCAAAAATGTTACAACTTGGATATTTCATTGTCCCTTATAGCCCACATAAGGGATGTCCTATCGGTTTCCTAGATCTGTCAATCAAATCATTGATAGACTCATGCCCCATGTCTATATCATTAATCTCAACAAGCCTGACACTATGCATGGTTCTGCTAGATTATCTTTGTCATCACCCTTCATTCTGCCTGAACCAACTTTTGTTTGAGATCTCCTTTTTCCACTTTTACCAGAAGCTTTTGCAATTGTGAGAGCTAGATCTATTTGTGCAGAAGTGCAATGGCTTCCCCTGATTTTGAAGATATATCCAATGTATTTGACATCAACCTCAGCTTAATTTTCACAAGTATGTGCACAAGTGAAATATTCCTATAAACAATTCAGACAAACATTCAACTCATCACCCTTTTATTTTAAAAACATGTGGGCAACTTTGAATTCTGGGAATTACTCCGGGTGCAAGAAAATATAAGTAAGCTCAATGTGGGCTTAACTGGGAGATTGGGAATAACATGCATGGGATTTGAGAGGGATTAACTTGGGAGACCTTGCATGCAATTTATGATATTTTCCACATGGGCTGCGTTTGGGCTTTGAAGGATGTTTGCAAATTTCAAAAAATTTTGAAACGTGGATTTTAAATTTAGAAAGATTAAAAGGAAGAAGTTGCTTCAAAAATAGAAGATTTTGAATTTCTTTAAGGAAATTTTGCTTTTCCCTAAAGGAAGAAACATAAAAGACTTTAAAAACCACGACTTGTTTAGTTATTTCTCTTTTTTTAAAATTTGCGTGGAAATTAAGAGGATGGGGCAATGAACATGGAAAACAGAAGACAAAGCACTTAAAGAATCACGACAAAATTAAGTAATTTTTATTTTAATAACAAAGGTTGCATGGATTTTCATGAGAGGAGACTTGCTTGGAATTTTGAGAAGGGGGGGAAGACAGACTTTAAAAAGACACGACTTGGCTTACAACTTATTTCCTTTAAACACTTAAGTGTGTTGATTTTGGGAGGAAAGATGACTTTTAATTAGAATACAAAGAATTTAAAAACCATGACTTGCAATTTACAAGTGAAATTTCTTCTTTAAAAGATCCATGTGTGAAATTAAAGAGGTAGGGCAATATTAAATCTACGATTGACTTTTCTTTAAATTTTTATGGATTTTAATAGAAGGCATGGAAATTAATAAGACAAGACAACCAAATCATGATTTGCACTAAAATGTTTTTCCTTGGCTCTTTATGATAATTGCATGATTTTCGAAGGAGGAAGGGGCTGAAAATTTTAGGAAAAAAGCAAGGTTTCAAAACCACGACTTTCCACTTGTATAAAAATTGACGTGAAGCTTTGAGGAACAACTATCATGGATTTTGGGGAGACAATTGGACTCTCAAAATCCATGATTTGCATTAAAGAAAACCTTTGCCTCTTAAAATCTGCGACTTGACTTTGCACATGCCTGAAAAACCATGACTTGGCCTTGAATGCTTGCAGGGAATACAATTAATTACAATTGGACAAGTCGACTTGTAATAAAAACAATGGGGAGCTCATAAAAACCCAAGGCGTAGGAAGAAAGAGAAGGCTACGGTGATTGCCAGGTGAAAAATGAGAAAACCAAAACCAGAACACAAAAGAAATAAATAAAAACAAAATACCTGAAAGAAGCTGAGGCAATTGCTCGAAAATAATTCTCCAATTAGCTAGTCTGTAAAAACTCTTCCCCAGTGAATGCTCCACTTTGAGGTGAAAGTAATATTGGTGTGGTAATAATGATGGGGTGAAGTGCTTTATATAACCTAAATTCTCCTAATTTTAGCTCAATCTATTTTTAAAAGAACTTTATTTATTTAATATAAAAATAAATAAAATACTTTTATATAAAACTAAGTCTGGGAAGGGAATTGAGTGAGATTTTGCATATGGGTATTTGACAAACGTGGATTTATGACTCCTTGGGGAACCTTTGAGCAACGTGAAAACAACAAAAAAAAAAAAAGCAAAAAACATGACCCGTCACTTAAAAATTGAAAAAAATAAAAGGGGTAGTCCCAAATTTCAGGGTGAAATCTTGGGGACACCAGTTGGCTCTATCTATGGACATCTTTATTTCTATCAAAATGAAAGAAGTGAAGATGAGATCCCAACATCTCTGGTTTCATGTCTTGTCTATTGGGTTCGGGGTTAGGAAAAAAAAAAAAAAACAAAAAAAAAGAAAAGAAAAAAACAAATGAAAGTTTTATTTATGTACACACAGGTTTTACCTTGTATCTCAGTTCTTAAAAGCTTCAAATGCTTCCCATTGAAAGGAAATGGTAACTCAATTCCATCCTGGTAGGAAAGGATGAAACTATCCATTCCAACAGTTCTCTTGATCGTGAAGGGCCCTTTCCATAGTGAATCAAATTTTCCATGCATGCCCTTCGGTTCATGTCTCTTGTCCCACAAGAGTACCCAGTCTCCGATCTCAAACTTCCTATCTCTGCCTTCTTGTCAAATACCTTTTTGACCTTCAACTGATGCTCAACCAACCTATCTAGCCACTTGGGTACACATTTCTTGTAACTCGATAGATACATAATTCTTTTATCCAAGGAATCTTGGTATGTAACATCTTCTATGGCCTTGGATAATTGTAGGGTAGCATGCAATTCGATAGTAATAGGTATTTCTGCATTTGTCCCATACAACAGTTGAAAAGGAGACATACCTATTGCTTTCTTTGGTGTAATCATTGTCTCCCAGAGTGCATCAAAAAGTTTCTTGTGCCAAGTTCTCTTATTTTCTTCCACCAGCTTACGATGATTGCTATCAAATTCTTGTTGCTAGATTCCACTTGTCTGTTTCCTAAGGGTAATAGTTGGAAGAATGCACTAACTGACACCATGAGTGTAGAAAAAGTCAGTTAGCTCCTCAGAGGACAGATTTGCAGCATTTTCTGTGACTATTTTGTGAGGTACACCAAATCTCACAATTATGTTTTGTTTGATGAAGTTGCATACCTCCTCGGAAGAAGCTTGCTTAACAGAATGGCCTCCACCCACTTACTGAAATAGTCAATTGCCATCAGAATGTAATGGTGACCAACACTGGAAGGAGGATTTAGCATACCAATGAAATCAATGCCCCATTGCTGAAATGGTTCATCAATCATGACTGGCTTCAAAGGCAATGCTGGTAATTTTACACGCCCAACAAACTGTTGGCATGCTTGGCATTTAGATACCCAATCTACAGTATCTTGAAAGAGGGTGGGCCAATAATACCTTGCTCGGAGGATCTTATGTGTAGTAACTCTTGGCTGAGAAGTGACCACCATAGGCCATGTCATGAAATTGTTTCAGTAGCTGGTCCTGTTGGCTTTATCCACGCATCGAAGAAATACACCATCAATTCCTTTTTTATACAAGCCATTATCCCAAAGGACAAAGTCTTTTTCTTTCAATTTGATGGTGCACTTCTCCTTGTGAGTGAGATGATCTGGGCATTCCCCATATGTCATGAAGTAAGCAATTTTGTTGTACCATTCATCAATCAGATTTACAAAAAGAACCGTGGGCAAGTCCTCATCAACTTCTTCTTGTGGTGGATCATCATGTCTTCTCTTTGTCATCAATTGACATAGACCTCTACCTCTTACTAGCTTTGTAGGCTTTATGTCCAGTCATACTCTTGCACCTTGGTTACCCAAGTGCCTCACAACAGTCCCAATTCTTGCTTGAGTCAGGATGGATTTGACTACAGTATCAGGTACATAAACAATTGTATGTGTGGATAAAATGTAGTACCTGAATGCTTTGCATGCCTTGACAACTACGTAGGCATGTTTCTCCATGGGAGTGTATTTCAACTCGTATGCCTTCAAAGGCATGCTCATAAATGCTATGGGAGCTTCAATATTTTCTTCATTCTTCTGCATGAGAATGGCTGACATTGTATGCTCAGAAGAATAATAGTAAAGAATAAATTCTTTACTAAAATCTGGTGACACCAGCACTGGAGCTTTTGCTAAGGCTTCTTTGATTCTTTCAAAGGCTTGTTTCCCTTCCTCATTCCATTTAAAGTCCTTTCTTTTTTTCATCATGTCCGAGATGTGTCGAGTTAACTCAACAAAATCGGGGACAAATCTTCTAAGGAAATTCACTTTACCAAAGAATGAGTGAACTCCTTTCTTGGAAGTTGGAAGAGGTAAGTTTTGAATGGCTTGCACCCTTTCTGGATCAATTCTAGTTCCTCGCTCTGAGATGATGTGTCCTAGAAGCTTTCCCTCAAATAACAAATATTGATTTCTTGGGATTCAGAGAAATCCATGCCTTCTACATTGAATAAAGACTTCTTCTAGATCAGAATGTGATTACCTCTCTTTTTAGAAAAGACTATCAAGTCATCAAGGTAAACCACTATACTTTTGTCCTTTAAGTGAGCAAATGCCAGATCCATTTCTCTTTGGAAGGTTGCTCCAACATTGATCAATCCAAAAGGCATTTTGTGATATGCAAACGTACCCCATGGTGTTGTGAATGCAGTTTTGTATTGATCTTCTCTTGCCACTCGGATTTGATTGTATCCAAAAACCATCTAGCATAGAGAGCATTTCTGAACCAATTACTACTGTAGGATGTGGTCCATGATGGGAAGTGGGTAGTTTCCTTCAAGGAAGCTTGATTTAAATTGCGGAAGTCCACACACAGTGGATTTCACCATTTTTCTTTCTTACAGGTACAATATTTGCTAACCATTCAGAGTGATGAATGGGATAGATAATACCTACATCTAAAAGCTTCTGAACCTCAACAAAAATGGTTCCTGAAATGGTTGGATTATGATGCTTCTGATTTTGCTTGTAAGGTTTCTACTCAGGTTGCAAGGGGATGTAGTGTTGCAGCTCTTTTGGAAGATATGTCTTTAAGTCTTT
This sequence comes from Taxus wallichiana var. yunnanensis, assembly GCA_018340775.1. NCBI lineage: Eukaryota > Viridiplantae > Streptophyta > Pinopsida > Cupressales > Taxaceae > Taxus > Taxus wallichiana. The sequence goes on along the minus strand of CM031238.1, from coordinate 413,592,522 downwards.
ATAAGACCATGCAAAGACGTCAACATACTTTTTAAGAAGCTCCATGAATGCTTCTTGCTCTTGTTTAGAGCAACACTTCCCAAGATTCACAATCTTGGGTTCATCCTCCATACCTAGATTTAATGGTTGCACTTCAGAGGAAGAACTATCACCATATTCTTTATTTTTCTTTAGGTATTGATCATGCTTGTCAAAATATCTTCTAAGGAAACTAAACCCTTGGGGATTTTGTTACCTTTCAATTGGATTATCCCACTACTGTCATCATGATCTGGATCATTTTCACTGTGGTTTTTTGTCATGGTGGTGAGTTACTCCCTTCAAAATACAACTCATCAAAGTTGTCTTGTTGCTCCAAAATGCAACTATTTGTTTGTCGTCATTGAAAATCTGCCATTGTTCAACATTATCAGGGACTTTGGGATGGTAGACCATCTCCACTTTATAGTTTCCTTGTGTGAATATGGACGGTGGTCTATCCAGATTTAATAGTGCAGTTGTGACTGCCAAAGAGTCAACCCTAGAATTTTGATCTCTTGGAATGAAATTGATAGAGAAGGCTGCAAAATCAAGTGTGGCAGAAAGCACTCTATCTCTGTAGTGCTCAACTTGTCTCTTTTGACTTGATATTTCCCTCAAACTTGTTTTACTATAAGTTCGACATCTCCTTGGGCTTTGAGGAGCTTTACTCCTTTCTTTCTAGCTTGCTCCATTCCTAGCAACAATGCTTCATACTCCGCCGTATTGTTGGTGTTCTCAAACATCAACTTGTAAGAGTATGGGTATATCTCATCATCTGGAGATATTAATAGAACACCGACTCCTGATCCAAAAGAGCAACAACTACCATCAAACTCCATAGAGTCCAAAAATTTTCATCTTCTTTTGGTTTTGGTTCTGGTTGAAGTTCCAGTTCTGGAACGTCTTTACTCATTTCCAAGTAATAGACGTCATGGTCAGATTCCTGAAAAAGAATCTGAGATCTAGGATCCTCGATTTTGTAACCATGTATTTAGACTTCTTTTTCTAGCTCTAGCTTCTGGTTTATTCCTTTGATAGGAATATGAGCACATGACCAATCCATCTTTACTTCTCCTCCCAGTTCTTTGCAGAAGTTTCTACTCAACGCAACATCCCGTAGGAGACAGGAATATCTGTGCAACTAAGATTGTCATTTTCAATCTTTTGTCAAGAAAGCTACCAAAACAACTTGTGCATCTTTGATCTGTCCAATTAAAGGGACTTGTCTTTCCATGGAGTAACACCTTCCTATGGTCTTTGTCAAGGTAAGCCCAAGAGCATATGCAACTTTAGCTTGGCATGACATTGTCAGAAGCACCTGAATCTAAAATGTAGTTGCTTAACTTGAAACCATTAAGTAATAAGGAAACATAAAAAGGTTCTATTCTTTCAGAAGATGATGGGGTTTAACAACTGCAACATTGTTTTGGGAAGGAGTATCTTTGGGTTTAGGAAAAGGCCTTTTGATGCATTAGATGGTCCTGGTGATTACACATATTTGACTAGCCTATTTAGCTAGTCAGAAAATCTCTCAAGTATTCAACTTCTGACATTTGAATTCTAGTTTTCTTGACATGATCAATAATGTCAAAAGAAGGAATAGATGTGTTAGTTTTAGATACCTGAGCCATTTTTTGTGGTTGAGATGAAGAACTCACATACTTATCTCTGGGAGCTAAGGAAGAAGGTAAAGGGCTGCCCCTTCTGAGAATGGTGATATCAGATCTGGAATCTTTTCTTTGTTCATCACCTAATGCCTCAGCTTGGCGAGTTTGTGATCTTGTAAATACTACATAAGTATGACCATGATCATCTTCAAGAAGTTCCTCATAGTCATTTTCAGATTCGTAGTCTAGGTAACCAATATTGGAGTCACTAGTAGGATCTACAAAATCATCATTCTCAAATTGATCGGTAACAACTTCCTGATCTTCTTCATTCATCTCAACGTTGTTTCTGGGAGCAACTTCAATTGCTAATCTTTGAGGACCAACAATGTGGTTTCGGTTGTTGTTGTTGTTGAAATTCCGAGCAGGGGCAATGTTGTTGCCCTGAGCCATCTGTTTCTTCATTTGCAACATATCATTTGCTAACTTTTGCAATAGTGAATCGAAGTAGTAGCAGAAGAAGAGGATGAACTTTCAGCTTTAGAAGTACTACTCTTTATTTTTCCAGCCATGATAAGGTCATCTTCAATTTCAATCGCCATGTTTTGAGTCTGCTAACAAGTCAACAGACGTGCTCTTCATGCAGTTGATAACCTACTTCAGAAGTAATGCATTGATGAAGAATACCTTTTGATTCTCATCATTCAGAGAAGCAGAAGCCAAAATTTTGTAAAGTATTCTTTGGAATTTTGCAATAAAATCCCGCATGTGCTCATGTGGCTCCTTCTTTAGTTGAGTCAGTTGAGTTATCAAGGTATTAGAATCTTCACTGGCTTGAATATTTTCAAGAATGCATCTCGCATAGTAGCCTAGTTGGTTATGGTACCAGAGCTAACCGGTAGAACCATTCTCCAGCCAAGTCATGCAGAGTCTCTATGAAGAGTCTGATAGATACATCTTCATGTTTGACTACAAGCACTCCACAAGATATAAAAATGCAGCCAAGTGGTCATCTGATTCTACTTATCCATCTCCAAAGAATTTTGGAAAATTCTTTCATCCCTTTAGGTAAATCATGCATAGGAGGAGTCAGGTTTAGAGGTCCAAAAGTTACACCCCATGGAACAAGTGTTGTAGGGGCAAGTGGTTGATTCTACATTATGAAAGGAGCATGTCTTCTTTGAGAATAGACCTAGTGAATAATTCCAGCTGCTGGATTATGCTGGAAATGATCAGAGGAGTCTGCACTCTTCTATCTAGTGAAAGACTTGCTCTGCGGCTCCTAGTTTGAGGAGGATGATTGAAATTAAATTGCTCCTGTAATCTATAAAATGATCAGTCCTTCCTTGAGCCTTGCTAGACCGAGTGAATGGATGTTCTGCCAGTTGAGGTTTTAATATAGATGGGAACTGACAAGAAAAGCTTTGGTCTCTAAATTTGTCGTCCCCAACGGAGTCGCAAAAACTGTTGGCTAGATTTTATGCACAATGTAAAACCTAGGCAATCATGAGATAAATCTCCTTCATTTAATAGTGAAGCTCCCATGTAAGATGTTTATCTATTTTACACGGTGAATCTAATAACTACTTTTGGGGTTTTACTTTAATTCCTCAGCTCGTGAAGCACAACTAGGTAATTTTGGCAAGAAAGTAAGCAGTTGTGTGGGAATATTTGCAGGGGGGGAAAAAGAAGTAGGGAAAGAAGAAAGGAAGATGTGTTGAATCAACCAATAGTTATCAGAGTTGGTCTCATCCACACAAATTAAATAAACAGAGAAATCACAACATTCAATAAGGGAAAGAAATAACTTCTAACCTAGATCTAAGATAACACAAAGTTTATCTAAAACCTTTGAATAGAAGTAATCAACAAAGCACTATAGACACAAAGTTCTCCAAAAATCCACCTTTTATTCAATCCCATTTTCACAAAATCACATCAAGGGTTCCAACACAAAGTCTGAAATCTCAAAAATGCTCTAGTTACAAAAGCCTTTGCTAAACAAGTTCTGATGAACAATTATGATTTTTAACTCGTAGGCTCTTCCTCTATTTATAGTGCATAGAGGGAAAATACAAATAGGAAAATTTCAATGAACTCCCACATGTGGAAGCTATAAAAAGGAACAATTGAAATCTTTCTCCTAGAATTCCTCTTTGCATGACATGCATGATTTACAACTGAAGACTAAATCAATGCCTTGCATGTCTACCACCTATTCTTAATTAAAGGACCTTTTCAAACAACTTGAAGTAATGGATTTTAACCAATTACTTTAGTTTTACAATTTTTTTCCAGAAAATAAGAAGGAGAAGAAGAAAGAGGAGAAGAAAGAAGTCATTCCAGCTGCAACACTTCATACTTTCCCTTTGTTCTGATATAAATGTATTTATCAAGCATGTAGTTCATTGTTTTCCCATCTGCCTTAGCAATAGCTCCACTTTCAGTCTTGAACCTTAGTAGTTCCCTAGATAGAATATCAATGCTTTGTCTTTACCCTCTTTAAACTAGGTCCAAATTCCTTGACATCTGCATGAAGCCTTACTAATTTCTCAATTGAATCAAAAGTGAAAGGTATGACGATTTCATCAATCTTCTTTTAGAGAGATGGAAGAAATTATTCAAGGGAAGCTGGTGGTTTGTCAGGAATGAACCTTGTATAATAATGGACACCATCAATTACTTCCTCTGTAGAGAAAGTGATTACACTTCCTAACTTCTTCCATTTTGTCTTCCAGCAACTACATTTCTCTCAGCATATGTTTGAGAACTTTCATGTGGAAAGACATTGTCATTTCTAGCTTCTTACCCTTTTCTATTGATCCGTCTGGTGCTATTTTCTCTTCAATCAATACACTCAAGTAGTGAATTAATTTTAGCCAAAATCTCTAAGTGGCTTTCAAGAATTCATTCTCACCTTCTATACATGTCATCAATTCTTTCAATTCAACCGAGCTAATGCTTTGTGCATACTTTCCAAGTTAGTCAGGTACTTCTTTAAATTTCCATGCCACTTGATGGATGATTTGCCTCTCTCATTCATCAATAGCTTTGAATTTATTACCCGCATCTTCAACCTTTTTTGATCAAATGGTAGCTTACTTGTTCTCCTATACTAGACTCATTGTGAGGAGAAGGTTTAGCAACCTTGGTGATAATTTCACATAACTGGGAGATCTTCTCATGAAGTTTGGCTTTCTCTGCTTTCTCCTTGTCAAGCTTGAGGAACAAAGTATCTATCAATGTCTGGGTATCCTGCTTCAATCCCTCAGTGGTGACTTGCCCCAGTGACACTCTGGTCACTAATATATCTACCGTTAGTTCTCCCTTTTTCTTTCCCTCAGCCGGAATTGATAATTCTTCAAAATTTTGCCTAGATTCCTCAATGACCAGCCTTGAAGTCACTTTGGCAGCTTTAGGCCTTTTAACTTTTCCTCCCAAGCTTATGAGCAGTTGCAAGTCTTCCTTCTAGGTTAATTACTTCCCTAGCCTCTGGAACTATTTGCAAAGCCAACCAACTAGAGAATTTATTATCTGGAGAATGAGAAGCATCGACGTGCACCACCATCTCTTTCTCGTGCCCTGTTGCATCAAAATTCACCATTGTATTATGACTCTCCTTTTGTGTCATCTAAGGAAATTGCCCTTTCGAATTCTGCCATCTGTGCCCTCAATTATTATGTAGGAGGCGGGAGGAGGAGGTGGAGAACTGGGTGGTAGAAGAGGAGTGTATATGAATGATGTTGGCTTCAATAGTGGAATAACCATGACTTCCCGTGATGTCGGAACTGCTGAAGTGTTGTGAGTTTATGCAGGGGAAGATCCATTAGTAAGCGAAACTTGTGAAATAGCCGAGACTTTCCTTTACTCCGATAATTGAGACTTCTTGAACTCTTTTAACTTCTTTGGTATTCTACTTTGCTTTCATCATCATGCTTCCTTTTTCTAGAATTCCCTGTCATCTGATGCACTACTACTTCATCTAAGCAATGTCCTTTTTCTATCAACCAGTTTGAGGTATTAACATGACTACTGAATACCTTTCCTCAATTGTTTCAACGCCACCTATACTTGATTGAAACAACAACTTTATCTCTTTCCATTTGATGGTATGCATCCAATACCACATGGCCATCGCAAAGGTTTGTAGGGTATTCTTTCCAAATCAAAGTTAGAAACCTGTCGAGCTATTAATATACTGAAATATCTTTTCCTGACTTCATATTCGTTCATGCACTTCATCCAGAAATCTTCCAATGAAGGAATGTGCATGTATTCTTGGGAGTATGTTTTCTTTTCTATTCCATAAGGATCAAAATTCATCTAGGCTAGGAAGGATTCGTGCTCATAGGAAAGAAACATTTCAACTTGGATATTTCTGGCTTTGTGAATAGTCGACGAATATAGCTTCATTGTGATTGAGAAGTTAATTGTCAACTGTGTTGCTTTGATTGCAAGCCTGCAATTTACTATGAGTTTCTATATAGCTTCATTATAATCCATTTATCATTATGATACCTCTTGGAGCAACAACAATTTTACACACTAAACTCTCTAGTATTCACACGATCAATACATGGCTAATATATAACCATTTACATAGCTCAACAACCTCCTAGAAAATAGGGAGGTGTTACAACAATTAACCTAAATTATTATTCACGGGTATAACAATCCAACATACTAACAACTAATTACAAACAATGAATTATATTTACCCCATAAATAATGTGAGCACTAACGTATATTCCTAACATCCTCCCCCTTAGTGCGAACATGGGAGAAAAATAATTGCACTTCTTCTGCAGCTTGCCACCCATACGTGCTCAAGATCTTGGCTCATCGATGGTTTTGCAAAGGATGACCAACAACTTCGGTATGAACCCTTGTTCATCCGAAATGAACCCTTGTTCACTGTATGAACCCCTGTTTGACAAAAATGGACCCTTGTCCACCAAAAAAGAAATCCATGTTCCAGGTATGAGCCCCTACTCATCCTTTTCAAGTATCATGCTGCTAATTTTTCCTTGTGCTTTCATCTTTCCACTATATTTTCACATTAGGAAAGTACATAGGAATCTACTCACTTTATTACAAAAAGACCATACTGATAATAACAAGTACACTGCATCAGAAAAAACAAACTAAAAAAAATGCCAAAACCTCATTTTGCATCCTCCTATCGCTTACGGCCTAATGAGAGGACGTTGCTTGTCCTCCATCCTCTGTTGCCTCCGTCCTCCAATGAGTGTGCTTCTAACTCAGCTAGATAAATTTGTGATACTCAATTGTTTCCACATTGTTTATTATACAATATCCCTCCCGCAATGTGAAACAACTTATTTTTCGGACATCGGGTAACACCGAAAATGCGTCCATGAGGCAATTTTATTTTATTTTTACAATTTTCAACACTTGACTCGGTTTTGATTTTGACACTGACACTATGATATTAACAACTATCTGTGCGACATATAAAGATGAGGACTAAAAAAATGACTCTTTGACTAGACCAATAAAGAAAAGTAACATTATAAATAAACTTTTGACTCTTTTTGAACTTATATTGACGCTTATGACATACCATTACTAAAGATGACCAAACTACTCTAACTAATAACAAACATTTTAAATGACTCATTTAATAAATATAACTTTTCGCTATTTGACATCACTACAATATTGACACAAATAATAAACTTAGCAAAATTGACAAACTTATTAAATGAGAACTTATTGAATATCCGAAACAATATTAACTAAAACCTAGACACATAAATAACTATATTATTTTGACTCTTTACTCCACATAAACCAAATCGACCTAGGAATGTAGTCAGGGCCGAATTAAAGGTCGGGAGCGCCCTAGGCAATAGTTTGAGTGGGCGCCCTCTCAAAATTTATTTAATATTTTTTCCATAAAGTAAATAAATAAAATATGTCTATATTTTTGTATTTTTAAATTTACATCATGGTCATAATAAAAATATATTATTAAATTATCATGGAAGGATGAAAAATATTATGTGGATGGAAAACATTAGTCATAGGAGATGCTCAGAATGCAAAAAATACAATATTTTATACAAGGCTTCTTACAAGTTTGATTTAGCCATATCAAGTAGGTGATAGGAACTCTATCCTGAAATAAAGCACCATTTTTTTGCAAAGAAGCAAAAAATGTTTATGTAGCTCCTATGGTTTTGTGAAGAGTCATAGTTGGACTAGACCTACGGATTCCTCCATAACAAAATAATAAAAATCCTCCCCAAAAATTAAAAATAGAAAATCAAATGTCCTTTTCCTCTAATTATACTCACCTCTACTAGATACACTAGCAACATTATAAAAAATATATTAACCTTTTTGTAGAACAAATTACACACCTACATAATCTGGAGCTACATCAGAGAATGGGTAACAATACCAAAAAAATCATATGTGCTTATAAATATGTGATATTTTCTTTTACTTGTAAAAATATTACAAAACTTTTTTATGTGTATGCATGAAATTTATGTTACTATACAATAATATCTATAAATGGGTTGATCAATATTAAGTCTTCAGAAAAAAATAAAAATTTAAGTTCTAAAATTAACTGATAAAAGGAAATTTTTAGATTCAGGCACCCCCTGACTGCTGGCGCCCTAGGCAACTGCCTAGTTTGCCTAAGGCTTAATCCCCCTCTGAATGTAGTTACCATGCATGAGAATGCTTCTAAAGATGCACAAGTACATGCATTTTAGAGTAACTATTGCACAGCTGGTCCGCACACTCATTGCGTATTACACACCACACATCTCTTTTGAGGAAAGTTTCAGTTCCCTTCGTTTGATTGTTAAAAAATGGAAATGATTTTTATTGAGGAGGTGAGCCAAATGTGGAGGATTCGTTGCTACTAGTGAAGAAGACTGACAAAGCAAGATCAGAACAATCAACTTTGCAATGTTAGAGTTGGTACGTGAATGCTTCAATATAACTGCAGTTAGGCATGAAGAATGGCACCAATTTACTAATCTTGGAATTGATGAAACCACATGCCAATGTGATGCTTGAATGCAGGCCTCCCAATCCGATGCAAGAATGCCACAGTCTGGAAGGGTGAAATCTCCCAGAAAATTTTGAACCGAGGTGGAGCAATGATAAGAGAAGATTCAAATGCCACCAAAAGTTGTAAGATGTGTGATGTGCCACCAATGTCAATTAGCCAAAGAATATAGATAGATCATGATGCAAAGTAAAGGATCAAATAGACGTTTTACGAAATGTAAGAAATTTCAATTCATAACAACAAAAATTGAAAGAAGGGATATTCGAAATCATGAGCCATATTCAAGCATGTATAATATATTTGAGTCGATGATGGTCTATCCTCCAAATCCGTGTGGGGGAAGCATGGAACTCTGCTGGAAATGCATGAAAAGAAGTTTGAATGTATGGCAGTTTGAGAGAAACCATTCATATGCAGCCTATTGGTGAGACACAATAGCTCAAACCGATGAATTAAATACTTCACAGACTACACTCCCTGGCTTGGATGACGTCTATTCAATGCACAAAAACATATGCCGGTAAAAGTGTAAACACAGTCGAGTGATTTCCACGCAGACTTCTAATTGTCTGTCAACAATACTACACAATGTTTTTGCAGCGTTACTTTAATCGTTTGTAGAATTGTATATTTTGGACACTTATGCTTACATAAACATGGCAATGAAGAAGTCCAAATGCCCCTAATATAACAATCAAGGTATATTGAACATGAGTCTAATCTGATAACGAATCTTGGATCAATAACCATTTTACACACTAAACTCTATGTTATTCGCATGATCAATACATGGCTAATATATGACCATTTGCATAGCTGAACAACCTCCTAGAAAATAGGGAGGTGTTACAACAATTAACCCAAAATATTATTCACGTGTATAACAATCCAACATAATAACAATTAATTACAAATAATGAATTATATTTACCCCACAAATAATGTGAGCACTAACGTATATTCCTAAAAATACCTAGATAGCTTGATTGGCATACTTGAGAAGCCACTAACCCTGAGATAAGTGAAATAAACAAACCGAATGAAAACATATCCGTCTTGAGATACATCTTCCCAAACTTCCTCACTAACTTTGTTTGCCCTCATATCACTATTAAGCCCGTAAATGAATTCATAAAAAAGTCATCATTCACTACCACCGTAATCCTTGTAGTACCTAGGTAATACCGGTTGTGGGTTAAACTCACAGATAGGATCCTTTGAAAGTATCTCTCTTCTATCCAACTTGGAGAATACCCCATCTGAGGCTACAACATACACAAGATATGAAGTCATTTTAAAACTAAATGTTTGCCTAACCTTTTAAGGTTCTCCCGATGTTGTTGCTAATGATTTCTACCCAATTGATCATTGAATCAACTTTGTTGATCTCAATTGCCCTGACAAAGGAATACATCCATGAGTGAAAGTTCTTTGCATTACCTTCCCCATTTATTCTGCACAGCAACTGGGTGATGTCATCAACTTCCCGCATCAGATTTGACCTTGGAAATTTTGGTGGCGACCTAAGATTCTTCATATATTTCCTATTCATTATACCCACACAGTCCACTTTGTTCTTCTCCCACCTATCAAAAGCCTCCTGCATGCTGATTTTAATTACTTCGGGTCTTGCTTTGGAATCTTGAGGCAGTAATTGATGAATTGTGCATCCAGTCTAATCATTGTCTTTCTTGTTGCATCCTTGATTGTTCTAGATAGAGGATGGTAGAACTTTACACATTCTAGAACAAATTCAGGTAATTGGGTTGTAGCCAGAAATGTTGCAGCTTGGATAATTCCACTGTCCCTTATAGCCCACATAAGGGATGTCCTGCCGGTTTCCTCTGGATCTATCAATCAATTCAGCGATAGACTCATGCCCCATGTCTGTATCATTCACTTCAGCAAGCCTGACACTATGCATGATTCTGCTGGATTACCTTTGTCATCACCCTTCATTATGTTTGAACCAACTTTTGTCTAAGATCTCCCTTTTCCACTTTTATCGAAGCTTTTGCAATTGTGAGAGCTGGATCTATTTGTGCAGAAGTTGCAATTGCTTCCCCTGATTATGAAGATATCTTCAATGTATTTGACATTAACCTCAACTTAATTTTCACAAGTATGTGCACAAGTGAAATACCCCTGTAAACAATTCAGACAAACATTCAACTCATCACTTTTTTTTTATTTTTATAGCATGTGGGCAACTTTGAATTCTGGGAATTACTCCGGGTGCAAGCAAATATAAGTAAGCTCAACGTGGGCTAAACTAGGAGATTGGGAACAACATGCATGAGCTTTGAGAGGGATTTTGCATGCAAATTATGATTATCTTCCACATGGGCTGCATTTGGGCTTTCAGAGTGGATGTTTGCAATTTAGAAGACTGCATGGATTTGGCAATGTGGATGTTTGCAATTTAGAAGATGGTTGCGTTGGAACTGGAAGATGAAGTTGCTTGCAATATAGAAGATTCACGCAATTTCTTTAGCTATTTTTGCTTTTCTCCCAAAGGCTACGTTGAAACATAGAAGACTGGGCTACCAAAATCCACGACTTGGTCTAAGTAATTTGCTTTTGTATTAAAAGGTTGCGTGGAAAATTAGAGAGGGCAGCAACGTGGAAAACAAAGAAGACAAGCACTTAAAGTTTCACGACAAAACTTAAGTGAATTTCAACTCATAATAAAAGGGTTGTGTGGATTTTGGAGAGGAAAGGCATGCTTGCAAAGGAAGACAAAGACTTTAAAAACCACGACTTGGCTTGCAACTTATTTCTTTTAATACTTGCGTGGATTTTGGGAGGAAAGGTAACTTTTAATTAGAAGACAAAGACTTTAAAAACCACGACTTCCTTTTAATGATTTCTCCTCTAAAAGCCGAGTTGAAAATTAGAAGACAAGACCACCAATATTCACGATTTAGTTGGAGTGACTATTTCCTTTTAAAAATTTCATGGATTTTGAAGTGGGAAGGCAACTTCAAATTGGTAGACAAGACACTGGAAATCCATGATTTTCATTTAAATACTTTTCCTTGGCTCTTTATCATAATTGCATTGATTTTCAGAGGGAAGGGAAGACTGTATGGAAAAAATAAGCCAAGGCTGCCAACATCCACGACTTGCATAGGAGAATTGCGTGGAAGCTTTGAAGGAACAACTGCGTGGATATTGGGGTGATTGGACTCTCATAACCATGATTTGCATTAAAGAAAACATTTGCCTCTTAAAAACCACGACTTGACTTTGCTCATGCCGAAAACCATGACTTGACTTGAATACTCACGGGAATACTATTAATTACAGCTGGGACAAGTCGAATTGTAATAAAAAAACAATGGGGAGCTCATAAAAATCCAAGGTGTATGAAGAAAGAGAAGGTTATGGTGATTTCCAGGTGAAAAATAGAGAACAACCAAAACCATAACACAAACGAAATAAAGGCAATTGCTCGAAAAGAATTCTCCGATTAGGTTGTCTCAGAAACTCTTCCCTGGGTGAATGCTCCACTTTGAGGTGAAAGTAATATTGGTGTGGTAATAATGATGGGGTGAAGTGCTTTATATAACCTAAATTCTCCAATTTTAGCTCAATCTATTTTTAAAAGAACTTTATTTATTTAATATAAAAATAAATAAAACACTTTTATATAACCGACTAAGTCTGGGAAGGGAATTGAGTGAGATTTTGCATATGGGTATTTGATGAACGTGGCTTTATGACTTCTGAACATACCTTTGAGCAAGAACACCAAGCAAAACAAAACATAAAAACATGACCCGTCACTTAAAAAGAGCAAAAAAATTAAAAAGAGGTAGTCCCATATTTTAGGGTGAAATCTTGGGGACATCACCTTCCACCACTCTATACCTCTAGTTTTTCTCACTTGTTTGTCTTTTGCCTCTCCCAAGTCTGTGATAGTCTTTCTCAACTCAACTTTCTTGCATTGATAGAGGATTTAGAACCTTCCTTCTCCATTGACTTGTTATTCATGAACTTGTAAGGCTGTGCACGTGATTTCGTTTTCCAAGCATTGAAAATGGTTTCAAAGGGTTCTTGTTCACTTGAACTCATCACCTTACTAGCTATTTTAAATAAACGTTTCTTTCACATTCTCTCCTCCTTACATACCACTTGCTTCTTGTAGAGATTGAATGAGGGAATGTATGGAAACCATATATCACCTTCAAATTGAGTTTTCAACACTAATTATTGTGTGCTCCACTTTATCATGACTATCATGTAATGAAAATCAACTAATCCTTATCCCTTTCCAACACCATCTCACCAAATTTCATAAGAACTTGAAAGTCTTCACTATCCCATTCTTCCTCTAGTTTGACCGGGAAATCACATCATGATATTCTTGAATTTCAAATTCTCAGATTCAGTAGGACCACCATTGTTATGACAGATTATGATAAAATTTTGAGCTTGCATAGCCCATTATAGATCTTTGTCATACAATCCTCAAATGACCAAGTATTCTTCCTTTGTTCTACTAAAAATCTGAATATCATTCAACCACACTATGAAAAACTTACAAAGAAACAATTTTAGTACTTTTTATGAGTTTCAAGAAGGTTCTCGGCACATTTTTCAATCCAAATGGCATAACAAGCAACCCATAAAACTTGTCCTTTGTCTTGAATGCAATTTTATTTCATCCCCTTCTCTAACTCATATTTGATGATATCCACTCTTCAAATCTATCTTTGTAAAGTACCATCTTCTTCATGTCCTTGGGTAGTTTTAAGTGTTTTTTCCTTCATTATTTGTTGCCTTTTCCATAATTTTTCCTATTTCAATACTATATCTATCCATAATCTTTTGACTTTTGGTCTCCTTCTTTACATTTTATCATCATTCAAGTGGTTTATAGGCCTCTTCACTTGAAGTTCTGATTTTTCCATTGTTACATTTGTCTTAGACCAATAGTGGTTACTTAAGAATCTCAATCTTCTTATCTGATTTCTCTCTTTCACTATGCTAGCACTATCAAATACCTTATTTGTCAAGTAATCATCCTCAACAAGGATACTCTTATGTGACATTTGCTTGTCACTTTTCATTTTCTTGTTGAATCTCCCAACTATGTCCTTATCATGACCAATTTGTTGTGTTCTCTTCATTCTTGATGGAAGATTCAGTTCTTATTCTCCATTAACCTCCATAAGTTCTTTGTTCATCATCATATTTTGTCTTTTTATTACTTTATTGATGTCAACTGCTACGAGATACCTTCATCTACGTTTATGTAATTCATAGCTATAAAACAAAATGTTCTTCCATACTTTGCATTGATCGATTGCCCCTATTTCACATTTTTGTTCTTTCTCAACTAACATTGGTTTAGAAAATTCATTACATTGCCTAGTTTCCCATTCATACTTGTCCGTTTGCACCTCTATGACTGTTCTTAGAAAAAAATTCAACCTTCTTAAGGCATCATCTATAACCAAACCTTTGAAATCTTCTTACTGATTTGAAAACATTCTCAAAATAACCATCATTTGTACCTCCTTTCTAGTTTAGATGCCTAATTTGACTTCCCATTGATCCTTTTACCTATGCTAAGCTCTCCTTATGCTCCCTAGGTCCATAGACAAATATTTTACTCTTGAAAACTTCCTTTGATTGGCTATCATGTATTTAGTCTTCAAAACCACTCCAAGGCTGCTCAATGCTTCTTGTTTCTGCATTCTACTCCATGAGGTCATTTTTCTTAGATCTTTTCCCTTCTTGATCTCCATAGGACCTTGAATGAAATCAATATTCAATTCATGTGCTTGCCTCTCTTGAAAAGATGATTTCCTACCCTTAGAGGTCTCTAAGAACATTGTTGTGTTTCCTCTTTTTCTAGATTCATTTGATCTTAGGCTATTCATGTTCATTCTTATCAGAATGTCTTTCATCCCTGCATACACACATGCCAACACACAATTAAATTTAAAAATCAGAGGCTTCTTGACCTCCTTAGTTGCTTCTTGCATGCTTCCAACTTGTTTTCCATTTGTTTCTTTTCTTAGGTTTGCTTGTAAGCCTTGTTTCTTCATCTTTCCCCAACGCTCTTTAACATTTATGATTTTTTCATCAATACATTGTTGTTTTTCCTAAAATCATCCTTCATTTCTTTGAATTACTCCTCATTTCCTCTTGTCGACTTGATCTCTTCTTGGTTTAGTTTCCTTACAAGGACTGACTATCCTTCACCTTCTCTATCTTGGTCTTCAAATGACCTCTGGTTTCCATTCCTCTCATGACACCTTCTTGTGTCTTCTCACTCTCTTGTTCTTCTAGATATTTCATAAGATCTTCAAGGACTATCTCCCATGTCCTTTCCTCTTCTTCTCTTCTTTGAGAGAACTCACTTCTGTCACTCTTACCTAGGTGACTCAACTGACCTTCTTGGTCATTCTTCTCATTCCTTGAGAAACTCATATTATTTCTCAACCTCTCTTGGGATTTCATTTGTACTTCATGATCCTTTTCAATGGATCTTGACTGCTGCTCTTGCTTGACAACATTTGTCTTGCATTCTCCTTCTCCCAATGACTCACTTACTCTTTCCTCTTCCTTCATGAGTGCTAAGACCTGATTCTTGGTCTTCTCAACAAAATCCTTGAATCCAAATACCATGCTTCTTCTTTTAGTACTTGCATGTTGATCCATCAAAGGCACCAAAACATGCTCTTTTCCATCTTTCACTAGAAAACACTTATTCAACCTACCATTGTGCAATACTCCCTGTCATATTGCCATGGACCATTTAAAATTAGATGACACACATCCATAGGCATCACATCACATAAAACTTCATCTTTTAGACTACCAATTTGAAATGGAACCATACATTCTGTTGATTAACTAAATTTGATGATCTTTTTGCACCCATGCTACCCTATAAGGTGTAGGATGAACTAACCTTCTTAATCCAAATTTATTGACCATTTCTTCTGAGACAATGTTATATGTGCTACCATTATCAATAATGACATTGCAACACTTACCTCTTGTCTTGCATCTAGTCCTAAATAGGTTTCTCTTGCAGATTGGTTCTTGAACTTTGGCTGGTTGTTGTAAAAGAACTCTTCTTACCAACAAAGATTATCCATGTTGCTGATCATCATCTCTATCAATTGTTCTCTCTACATCTAAATATACCACCTTTAATTTTTTCATCATTTTCCCTAGATCACTAATCTCATGCATCATGTTATCCATCTTTCTCATCACTCCTTCCTAGATTAGATTCATTATCCCCTATAATGATGGCTTCTCTACCTTTGCCATATTGACACAATCAACTTGCACACTTTTAATTTGTCTCAATACTATAAACTTATGCAACATATCTTAATTTAACAGAGTCTTAGCTCGATACCAAAAATTATGTAAGGGTTGTACTAACTTTCACTAACGTTCTTATACTGAACAACCTTACCTTTAAGCCTGGGAAGATCTTTCTCAACACATGAGCACTACTGAGCATAGTACTTCCCACCACCCCTTGCTTGAGGATCTTGTCTCACTTTCTATAACGCAATTTGTATGCTCATAAGCAACCTTATATATATATATATATTGATTCTTCTCATACACTTGTATTAGTACTTGACATTCACTTGAAATAGATATAATTTGGCTAATAATCATAGCTCTTCTATTCTCTTCTCATCATCTCTCCAACACTATTCCTGTATTCTCTCTCTCTTAATGCCATTCCACATCTTAAATCTTCTAGACAGCCACCATGCAAGCATTGTCCTTGAAACACAACCAATGCACCTAGATAGGCTTATATGGTCTAGGTACCCCAAATAACATATAGGCTCAGGAATCACTCTAGATGCCCTTAGAACACTTCATCCAACCTATTACAAGGTGTTTAGACCCATTCCACAGTTATACTCTTTCCTTTCATCTACAATCTCACATTAAGCCTTTGTTTGCTTGTAGCCCTCTCTACACACAAATGGTGTTGGATCTCAAATTTGTCCAAAACAACCCTACAAACAAATAAGTGATCTAGAGACCCTTTATGGGGTTCTCAAACATACCACAATCTTATGCCCTGCTCATTTGTATGGAATCATACTTTTGGAGACTACTACATGCCTAATTAGGTCTTCTTGAGGGCTACATATGGGAACATAGGTTTTGAGGTGAATACAACCTTATAAATCCAACAAAATGTGTAATGAGGCATTTCACAACTATCCCAAGCTTTGTCTAGTCTTTGATTACCCTAAAACAACATAAAACCCTTAATGTAGCAGTGAAACTGGTAAATATATGCTAAGAATGTATAGATCTCATGGAAAGAAAATTTACCAATGGAATTGAGCTCTACACTTTCAGACAATGTTAGAAGATATCATGAGCATGATGATTTAAAAATTTGATATTTTTCACCGCATATAGGTTGTGAGATCAAGAAAGCCCTAGTTTGAGGGAAACGAGTGTAAATTTTAAGCTACAGACCTCCTCCCATCATGTTAAGAGCTCAAATAATATTTTTACGCTTGGTTTGAACCCCTCAAACTATTCCATGCATCATAATAGGCTTTCTAGCTTAAAAACCTTGACTGTCACTTCCTACCTCTCAACCTGTGCAGGATTTTCAATGCATGCATAGAAGAAATGTAGAAAAACTTGCAAAATACATCATGAAATCATCTCAAATTTTTAATACAAGTTTATTTTCACTTATTCAAACATATTACATCCTTCCCATATGGGAATCTACATATTAAGACCAAAATCCTTCTTCGGCTCATCAAAACAAATTATTCCTAATTTCTCTCAACCATTCCTCAAGATAGCTAACAAAACTCTTAGCTTGGCAATGACCTTAAGAACTTCAAATCTCACCTATCTGACTTGTTTTCACATATAGACAATATCTCCAAGTCTTATTTACATACTTTGGCCTTCTTCATAAACATAGGCCTTATTTAGAGTCTACACATAACTTGTCATATTTGAATATTTGAACTACAACATTTGGAGGGAAATGACACAACCATAACTAATACAACCTACCTTCACCTCAAATCACGACAAACATTCAAAACAACCTATTTATGCTCTTGCATCATCCTCTAAACACAAAATGAGGGATTATTCATTGTTTTCCTCTCACAATAAAGCCATGTTAAAGCCACCTAATGGCTACCCATGAATACCTCTTAGTCTAATGATAAAGAAGCTTTGACCACCATTAGTAGATGTATAATGGTTGTAACAAGAGAGTTACCAAAAATTTACTATAGGAACATCCACTATTATGACTAAAAAAATAAGCCCGACTCAAGATTGTGTGCATAAAATACCAGGAGATAGTGCCACTTACTCAACCCTCTATGAAGCACTTTCAAAATCAAGTTAAGCATATAAGAATGCAAAAAAATCTAGTTTTTTTGGGCTATCAAATGACAACATGTGTTGGTTTGGTTTCTCATATTATTATTCATTATATTTCTCAAGATTCATAGTATATTCTCCAATATGTTTCTCCTAACTAGGAATTTCCTCGATTCTCTTGCATTACACCTCATCTGGTCGGAGGAGGAAGTACGTGTTGCAAATGCATGACACCCATTACAACTTAATGGTTTTTACAAACTAATCAACACTTTTTTTGCATGAGTTTTGGAGCCTTGCAAGGATTAGGTTTTAAGGACATGTCTCTTAACCCTTGTAATCCATTTATTGTTTTCCCTATAATGTGTGGGGTCTCATATACCCACCTTGCAAGTACATATTGTGTGATTAATATCCTTATCTAGCCTTAGAAACATTGCCCACTAGATCAGACCCTTAAGACACCCTGGGAGGGTATTAGAGAAGAGGTGTTGATTAATGCCAATATTGGTTGGGACCATGTGTTTAAGGGGATGAATTACACAATGATGGCTAAGGCTAGCCAAATGACAAAGACCCTATTATTATTGGTTACTTTTCTTTGGCATCCTAGTGTGATGTAATTTCAGTTCAATTTTTAAAATTTTTATTTTTATTTCTTGCTTGCTAGGAATTTTTATGGCCTAGAGTGACTTGGACTATAGCGTAGTGTGCTCTCGTATCACCATATTTTTTTAATGATACATGGAATATTTTCTTATAAGTAATATACCACTATTTCATCACACACACATTTATATGTATGTATGTGTGTGTGTGTGTATATATATATATATATATATATATATATATATATATATATAAGATTTATCCATGATAATTAATAATAGTCAAACCGTAGTACCTAAAATTTGGACCTAAATCACATCACAATAATTATTTGAAATTATTCCCGTATTTTCTTGTGTACACCTTAATAGAATTAATCTTAAAGGCATCATGCTTAATTCTTATACCTCAATTCAACCAAGTCAATATTTTTGCTTAGTTTATCTCTTCAATAACCAATGCACCTTATATTGAATACATCTACGAGACTCATGGCCACTCAACATCTTTCTCATATTAGGCCCTAAGATAATCTTGGGTAGAATCACACAAGAAGGGTAGAATTAGTTTATGGTTCTAAGCTAGGCCAACATTTTTTTCCGAAGCACTTTGGGACGGCCAATTTTTCAAATGCACAAGTTACCCCATTTGGATTAAAAATTGAGCAAAAATCATTCTCATAAGTTAGATTTAAATACACATACACCCTACTCAAATCAAGGGCATCTGTTGACTATCTTTGGCCATTTGGGGGATCTCAATATAAAGTACTCTAAGAAGGACTTTGGGCCCTATTCATTGAATTATTGCATCCTTAGGGCACACCAACAAGTTATAAGTATAAATATGTATAATGGTGTTGGCCTACAACACTTTTTTGCGCTCTGACAATGCAAGTCTCAAAGGCCTTTTTAGGGTCTTGCTAAAAACCTTTGCTTATGCACATTCACACACATACACTTTGAAGGAGGAATATATGTGGCTTGATCCCTCTTCCAAATATTGATATGTAGTGCAACACTCATCACACCATTGGAGTAAGGTGAGGTTTATCTAGCTCAATCAGTTAACCCCTTTTAGGTCAAAAGCAATGAGAAGCTAGTTACGAGATACAAAATTGTGAACAAAATATTTTTGAGCATTAATTCCAAATCTAAGGACATATACAAACTAGTTGCATAACCTAATTTTAGATCATAAAAATAAAGGGGAAATCATACATAGGGGAGTATAATCTATAGACACCTATTTTTGGTAATTTATCACTTGATAATGTCATTATTGACTCAATACATAAAACATGACTTGTAATCTTATTCAGGGGATTGCTATTATATCCATAGTTCTATTGTGAGACTTACTCTCCTCACTACACTTCTCATTTGCTCACAAAAATACTTCCATCGGTCAAAATAAGTCCATTAGTCATAATTACCATCCACATAACCTTACAACACTATACACACTGTTGGACCAAACCGTCCGTTAGTTTGGTTTAAATTGGTAGTTTTGTCTAGGGCCACACACCAGTCACTTTTTCAATTTGATATATTTTATGGGTCGATAATTTCATCATGGGTTTAATGTAATGCAATAATAAACCTACATAACCCTATATAAGTAAGTCAAATACACTCATTTACTCATGTGGCACTTTTAAGAGCTCCACCAGAAAATATCACTCGAGAAAACATATAAAGCTCTCCTAAGTTTACCTAAAGTATTAACAAACATTAGGAGTATCCCCCACAAGTGTGAAACACTCCAAACCAGATTATTAAGTAAAGATTCCTAAGCCAAGAGTCTTAAATCCAAGTCAAGCACAAACATGTAAGCCATTACAAAGAATTATCAAGTGAGTAGGTTATTAAATGTAGTTAAATCCATGCATATATCACATCTCTAATTGGAAAAGTAGGTGTAGTTTGAGGTCTCTTTGGTAGTAGTGCAAGCATAGGTAGTATATGAATTACACTTCAACCCAAACACTAACCTTTTTGTAAGGGTTTTACCCATTTTCAGGGCATTTGGTAATTTTAGTTGACCATAAAGGGTTTCACACATTTGTGAGACCTAATATATTATACCAAAGCATACTTCAATCACTCACAAGGGCACAAAAAGTTACAAAACTCCACCATCATCCTGGATGTAATCGGAAGATATGGACAAAATCACCAAATATTTTCTTTACATAAGTAATAATTTTGTCCTAGTATATTACACACTTTCAAAATCAAACATGAAGCATCCGTAGGACATTTCCATCTTTTCCATCACCATGTCACATCTAGATCAACGTCTATAGATAAGTGTACTTTCCTTCTCATGCTTTACTACAATTAGCACATGTTGTAATTGATCTATCTTAGAAATTTCTATGTATGTATATTTTGATCTAAATGTTAATTAATAATCCGAATATATATCATATTTATAACCCTAATTTGGAATTTAAATAAATAAGATAGGAACCCCTTTATCTCACCTCTTACATCTTATTTACTTATTTATTTTATAGTTTTAATTAGAAACGTTTGGTGATTCTACACAATACAAGTGATTCTAATCTGCAAATCAATTTCAACATTCCAAATTTTACACGTAATATGACAAATATTTGCTTATCCATTTTTCATGGTCTCAAACCCTTATCACACTTCCATATCTTGTTTTATGGTGTAATAATTTGAATCCTAACCCTACTTTCAATTTCTTGAAATTTCAAGAGATGTGTTTATTTGTATCTTATTGTTACATGGTTTAGGATTTTTGTATTTAGTGCTTTGGCTGGATTTTTAATCTTAAATCATCACTTATACATAGTAATTAATATTAATTTTAATTAATGTGTGTGAGAACACATTATTAAGGGTAAAGTGGAGCTTGAACCTTACTCTACATCTTACTTTATTGCTATTTCTAAATCTAGTGAAGACCGAGATGTCAGTCCATGAACAATATTGGTTCTGATGATCATGGTCTCTTGACAAAATTATGGTATCCATATTTTGACCCTTTAACAAATTCATTTGACTCGATGCCAATCTGGGTCAGATTTATGGCTCTACCATTACAACTTTGGTATAATCCTTGCTTTGAAGCCATTGGAAATACATTGGGGTTTTTGTTAAAGTTGATGATACCACTCAAATTTTTCTCGCATACCTCTTATGCTAAGATTTTGGTGTACCTGGATGTATCTCTTAGGCTCCCCAAGAAGGTTAACTTGCAGATTGGTGAGAGGGTCTAGATATGAATAATGGAATATAAAACTTTGGCCTTTCGTTCTACTCCAGGCCGCTCTTGTTGAATGTTCTAAATGAGCCCTAATAGGGTTGAACCTACTCCTATTTCGGATGATAAACCTACTCAGTTCCTCATTCTCAACCGCAGAGTTAATCCCCTATGACCCCTCCCGGGTTGGATGAGGTAAAATATCCCTTTCTGTTTCAAATTTTAGGCCTTTATCTTCCATTGAGATTAATATTCCATGTGGGCTAGTTTCAGACAATGATCCCAACAACGAGGATTGGACGGTAGTCCAAAATAAGAAAAGAACTTCCTCAAAACAGATCTTAGTACCATCACAAATGAAACTTAGATCTCATTCTTTAAACTGAGTCTTGGTTTCATTTTTGCTTGTTTTGGTTTGGTTCTATGTTGTTTTTATCCGGTTTCGTGTTGGTTACCCGTTGTTTTCACCGGCTCTTTTTGATGTTTTGTCCTTTTCGGTTTATTGAAATGCTTACGATTATATCTGGATTGTAGATCCATTTTGTAATAGGGTAGGGTCCCTTTTAAAACCCTCCTTTTACTAATTATAAAAATATTAATTATATTCACACATAATTTTGATATTACATTATGGTGAACCCACTTATTTATTGTTACACATAACATATGTCTTTAGGCCTTTCCTCTATGGTTTAGAATTTATAAATCTAAGTAATAGTACCATACCTCTTCTTTGGGATTTTTTAAAATCCCTAATTTTTTATAATGGATAATAATAATACATCTTATTCAATAGAATTACCTATTCATAATTCTCACAATGAATAAATGAAAAAGGAATTAGAATATTGCAAAAGGGAAAATCCTATTCGGTACCTTGCTTGTTATATGTTTTTCAAAACAAAAAATAATCTTTGATAACACCAAGATAGGAGAAAATCATGTTGATCCCTTAACTCATAAAAATACATCTTCTAACAAATATCCTCTCCTTTGTGTGCTACTGATCCAAGTATTTAATAAAGCTTTACACACACCTAATGTTTCAAATTTGGAGGATCACACATGATCCATTCTCAGTAGTTGGACAAAGTACCTTAAATATGGTTCAATCTCATATTCCTAATGTCTATCTCTAATAAATCTAATATATGCAAAGCATAAATAACTCTTTTATTATAAGATTGATTGGATATCACCACAAATTCCATTGGATTACTTAATATAGTATTATCCCTTGAGGTTCTTAATTATCTACTACCACCTAGGTTTGAACCACCAAAATTATCATTGTATGGTGGTAAGACTAATCCACAAAAACACTTTCATGCCTTAATAACCTCTTTTATGGACTATAACATCATCTTTCTAGCTATACTTTTTCCGTAGCCTCAAAGAATACAAACTTGATTACTTTTATACCCTTATTTTGGGTTCCATGAGGTCATTTCAAGCTTTATCTCGGTAGATTTCTTATCTATTTCTTGACTAACATTAGACAACACCTATCTTTCACAAAAATCACTTAGGCGACACAACAATCTCATCGAAGAGTTGTGGATTATGTCATACAATATAAGAATTTGTTTTTCTAAGGGCATAAACAAATATATTAGAAATAGTTGATTGAAGTATACATTGCTAGCCTTATCTTAAACTACAACAAAAAAATCCATGTTTCTTAACTTTACATCTTTTGAGGGCTATGTTAAATGGTCAAAGTTTATGAGAAGAATCTCATGGAATATAACATGTTGACTAATTATAGTATGTATTTGTATAGTAATAATGATTTCTAATAAAATCCCTCGTATGAAGGAAAACCTAGTGATAGAAATAAATTTTAAACAATTAATTTCACATAACCAACACCCACAAGTAACCCCTATAATACTTATTTATAACGATATGACTTCTTACCACAACCTCCTCACATTATTATATGGAAACTCCTTGATTACAAACTGATTTATCCATTTATGTATGGTATTATTCACATGAAAAAATGAAGTGACAATTTCTGATGACTATGCATCTTGTGAAAAAGAAAAGGGACAAAGTCTAATAGTAAGGTGTCTTATGATTATTGCCAATGTCTTGAACATGCTACAAATATAAATTGCGGGCTCACAAATGCTACCGTTTATTGCACAACTCTATTTTTGCCTTCCCCCGTGGCCTTTCAATGGCCCCTTTTTCTCAAAATTCTTTCTTGATGGCCACTACAAGAACATAGAGTCAGGGATTTACTAGTTCTCCTAACACACCATATATTGTGGAAAAGTAGTGACCAATCCTGTAGTTTCACTTTCACTTCCGAAGGTAACTGATTCAATCTCTACCCTTAAATATTCTGCCATTATTTGTAGATTTAATGGCTTCTGGCCTCAAACTGAAGATTTGCATCAATGGATCCATTCTACTTGGACTATTCTTGTGAGATCCAACTTTGTGCAAAGGGTTTCTTCATTGTTCATTTCTCCTCTCCCACTGATTATCAAAGGACGCTTAATGAGGGTCCCTGGTTTTGGGGTAGGTCTGGCCTTTTTCTTACTCCATGGTTTCTGGATTTCGATCCTTCTACTATGGTAGTCTCAAAAATGCTAGTATGGGTTCATCTCCCCAATCTTCCTCTCCCCTTCTGGCACCCTGTGGTTTGTGTTGCTATTGGTGATTCTCTTGGTCGATTCATTAAGATGGATGATGCATGGTCTAAACAAGGGTTGTTCACCTATGCTCGTATCTGCATTGAGATGGATTTTATCAAAGGTCTTCCAGACAAGTTAGATTTAATCCATGATGGATTCAAGTGGATTCAAACTCTCGATTATGAGAACATGACCTTTTGATGCTGATTATGCCATCAAACTGGGCACCTTCAGGAGGCTTTCATACTGTCACTCAATCAGAATAAACAAAAGAGGAAGGGTTTCCCCCATGACCTAAAGGCTAGTAGCCATTTTTCAGCTCCAGAAGTCAACAAATGCTGTCATCGTAAAAAATATGAAAATATGAGTGTTGAGATTCCCTTTACGGTGGTGGCACTAAGTGGTCGCATGTTTCCGAGTCTTCTGGTTTTGACCCGAGTCGAATATCCCTCGCCTAGTCCGCTTGTATTGGATCCTCCACAAGTGTCTTGTTGATTGTTGTCACAAAATATAAGGAGAAGAAGGGGCACTTTGTTGCTCCTGCTTCTCAGGGGTCCTTTGGTTCTCCTGGTCCTTATGTTCCTTCGTCATTGGATGGTTTTGTTTTTAACATTTAGTGTTTTTGGTTATTTTCCTAGGCATGGCCTAGTGTACTTGTGGCTTTGGGGCGTGCTCTCATACTGCCCACTTTTTTATTGAGATAATCTTGTATCCTATTGTATTTAATATAATATAAGATATTTTTCATCAAAAAAATCTCAATGACAAAAATACCATCTCTTTATAAGATTAGAGCCACTTGTTAAAACAACAATAAATCAATCAAATTCTTGGCTAAAAATATTTATTGGTCCATTTCCAAATCATGTGAAAACCAACAAAGAAGATAAAATGCATATGAATCGTCATGTAATACCACCTATACTAAATTATGTGGTTTATGCCCATCCATTGATAACATCATCTACGTAACTTGAAGTATATCAATAATAAAACCATGTATGATTAACTAAAATGGGATATATATGGGGTAGTTAATCTAATCTAGAACGACATGTAAATGCAGTAAACAAATATATAAATGACCCAAGTAACTAAACTAATGAAAATATGAAACCATGATTGACAAGTAGGGTTGATTAAAGGAGCTTGTTAGATTGTAATGCAAAATTAACATAATAATCTCGAAGCATGAAAAAGCTGTACATAGGTCCCAAAAATGATGGATCTAGAGTGATTCTCTAGACTGGAGCACTTTGAGAGGGACTAGGGTGCCTATGGGTGCTCTGGTCTTCAAAATCGGTGCCCTAGTTTGTGCAAAAGATTCGAGAATTGAGCTTCACAGTCCGGAAGGTGGTGCTGAAACCCTTGCTATGTGTTGCAATAGATTCATTATACCACACCAGTGTCACTGATAATATAAGATGATAGAAAGACCTGCAAGAGACCACAAGAAGTATTAAAACCCTAAAAAAATAAGAATGTAAATGAATGGGTCAGACTAACCTCAGTTACCACAATAGTGAGCTTACTAATTGAGCGTTGCACTATATTTTGGACCCAAATGTAGTTCTAGTGTGTGTGTGCATAATGTGCCCTAGGTGCTCTTATGCTAGTCACACTTTGTGAAGTAGCGAGCAATAACTAAATGTAGAAAATGTAATAGAATGTGTGCATGGAATAGAATAAAATCCCTCCCCTATGAAGTGTGATGCAGATGAACCAACCTTGTCCTTGTGATGGAGCTAATGGATGCAAATGATCTCTAAGTGGATGCAACTCTAGATGGATGATAGTAATGACTAGTGCTTGGTCCCTCATTATGGTCTCATAACTTTATATTTATAGGGTTCTCTTAATTTGATTTCATAATTAACCCCAAAATGGCCGACTACCAAAAAGATAAGAAGTGAAACAACTAGAAAGAGCCCAAAATGTGGTGGGAAAGATAAAAGGGATCGGAGTGCCCATGGTGGGACTAGGGCACCCATGAGCACCCCAAGATCTCGCCTCGGTGCCCCAAATGAGGCTCAAATAATGGTAAGTGACCAAAACCAACTAGGCATATGGATGTAAAATGTCGAGAATGACAAAATAAAATAAAACAAGATGGACAAAAGATAGGGGTTAATTAATACTTTCTTCACTCAAGAACCTTTTAAATAGTAGTATGTAACCGAGATTAAATAATAGCTAAAGTGCATTATTTTGTGACTACATTTTACCCCATCTTATGTTGGTGAGTGGAAAGCTTGGTACCATAAAGTAGATAGAGATATGTACTTGATGTCCATGAAGATTGTAGTAGAAAATGCACTGATGAACTAGAAAAAGTGTGAAGTGACAAAAAAAATGGTGGAACATGGAAACTAAAGATGAAAATGTGTAAAAAAGTCATGAAAGTGAACCTAGGGCAGAAACACGTGTATAGCTGTTGATGTGTGTGATGTACCTGCATAAAATGTGATGTGTGTGCTATAGTGTATTTCCACAAAGTGTTGTTGTTGACGTTGTTGTCGTTGCCCCCATTTGACTGCTTGTTTCTCATATGACCGGACCTGTAAGGAGAAAATGGTCAAGTAGTTAAATATGTATGTATGTAAAAACACAATGTAAAAGACAAATGTGAAAGTGTGTAAATGTAAAATATGCAAATGAAAAGTGTAAATGGAACATGTGCACCTGATCCATGTTGAGAAAGAGAGTGTATAAGGATATCCTATACTGTGAGTTTTTGGGCAATCTCATGCCACCTTGGCCGAAGAAGTGTAGGGAGAAAGCTGCATCATTCTCCTTCTTGAATCTGCTTCCCCGAATGTGTGTGAAGAGATCTCTATACGTCCTAGTTTTTTGGGCGATCCGATGCCACTGGTCGAAGTAGTGTAGGGAGGCACACCCACTATAACCTCATGTAGACACCTAAATTCCACTTTTGCAATCATTTTGCCAAAACGCACACAAATCACTCTCATTCTTGCCAATTCTCGCTATAATTAGTGCTCTTTACTAATTAATTAACGCTTTCTTGCCACTTTGGTGGTTAAAAGCACTTCTTTGATCACCAAACCTCTTTCACATTTAGGATGCACTTTATGATGAATTATAATTCAAAATCCTCTTCAAAACAAAGAATTAGTGTTTATTAGCTAATTAAGCCTATTTTGCCCTTGTTTTGTTCAATATACCTAGTATTGGTTTAAACCCATCTTCCAACCACTCAAAATCACCCATTCAACTCTACAATGTCTCAACAAGCTTCAAAATCTTATCCTAGCCTCTTAGTTGACCCTAAGTGGTTGATTAAGGCTCTATACCTCTTAATCACTTGGTAATTCACTAATTGTGATTAGCAAGGCCTAATCATGATTAACAATTCTAATCTAATTTGGGGATTTTAGTCCCACATGCACCAAAATACAAGTTTCTCCCAAAAGGAAAACTATAAAAAGAGTGCACCTCATTCCTTTATACTTTACACCATGCTTTGATTTGCATCTCATATAATAAATATGATATATAGCCAAGTTCAATCCTTGCTTAAAACTTTAAATGGGGTTAGTAGATGGATATCCAAAATGACCAAGTAGTCATTTGGAGGCCATTTCCCCTTGTTTGGAGTAGAACCATAACCATTTGATTGCCCTCTTTGGTCTATTTAGACCCATGTTAAGTAATTCAAGCATATTAGTAGGCATGTTTAGTTAGATTTTGTATTATTTTCATACTAGTTAAGGATTCTTTTAAGCTTATATCTTAATGTTACATTCCTAGACTTAGAAACTTCGCTAGATGGATGGCAATGGTGTTAAGTTTCCTTACTTAGTCATGTAATTTTATTTGTAAAGTTTAGGGTGCTTTCATTTGGCATGCCTGGGGGACAATACCCCATTATATTCACTTTTAAAAGCTTTTAAACTTAGTTTCAAAGTTTTTCATTTCAAGTTTTTAAGATTAATTTCAAGTTTTCTAGATTAATTTCAAGTTTTCTAGTTTAAATTTCAAGCTTTCTAGAGTACTTTTAAAGCTTTTTAGATTAGTTTCTCAAGATTTTTAGATTAATTTCAAAGTTTTAGATCATTTTTCAAGATAGGTAGTTGTTTCAACTAGATTAGTGGTAGAAGTTGTGTTTTTATGTTCCTTGCAAGATTCAAGGAGGTGAAGCCCTATCAAAATTGCAAAAAAATACCAAATATTTGACCTTTTTGAAGAAATTCTTGTCAAAACTCGAGTTTTTGACCACTTTCAAAAAGGGCATGCAATCGTTGAACAAGAAGCGTAGGCGTTGAAACATGCGCGTACACATCGAAACGAGAGCACATGCGCTGCAACAGCGCACACCGCTTCTCTAGAAGCACACATGTAACTCACCTTTTTTAATTGTCAATCAATTTTTACATAGGGGCGCGTATGAGTTGATAGAGGCGCACCTGTGTTGAAACAGGCACACACACGCTAACAGGGTCGCATAGGCGTGTCTATATAATTTTTTCCTACAAACTCAAAAATTTGATTTTTGGTTTTAGGTTTTCTATTATTTTTCGTAGAGGTTTTTAGATGCCATTTTTGTCAATTTCATAGATTTAGAGTAAGTTTTCTCATAAAAATCACTTAGGGTTTGAAGGAATTAATCTTGTTTCCTTACTTTGTATGAGTTTAGGTTAAGGTGTGTATGCTCTTCTATTTCATTTTGTGTGATCTAGAGAATCAAAATCACTCTTAAACCTTCTTTTGCTATCATTAGAGTAAGTAGGAAACTTTGTTAACCATCTTTTAGTTTAAATGTTTTTTCACTTACTAAATAACCAAGGCTAGAATTTGTGTATGCTCTTCCCTTACACCTAGTGTGATCTTGGGAATCTAAAGCAATTTTAGTATTTTCATTAAAAATCACTTGGATGAATTGGGAATAAACCTTGTTTTTGCAAAATTTGATGGTAGTTAGTTGATTTACAAGAATTTTCATTCTTTATTTTCTTATGATATTGTGAATCTATTTTGAAACTGCTAACCATTTTGTGAAGGACCTAATGCTAGTAAAAAAGAAGGAGGACCTAATTTTTTTTTAACTACACATGTGATTGTAGTTTGCTAAAAGGAGTGTGACAAAAACCACATTAAGTCTAAAAGATAAAAAATACACCACAATCATCACATTGTATTTTCGTGTTTCGGTTAAAAGCTACGGCTCGTCCGCTCAACTAAGACATAACCCCTTTGGAAAAATCCTTAAGCTACAAAAATGGGGGTGGACCTAGGAACCCTAAAGTAGTTCACGCAAGAGGGAAACTTGTGAATGAAACAGGAAAGTGCTCCACACTACCGACTTGTCTAAGTACGCCTTGGTGAGATTAACGTCAAAGATATTCATATCGTAATCCCGGTGAAAGTATAACTGAAGGCACTTCTGTGCTCATTATACTAAAGGGGGTAAATTAAACCTAATATAATCCTTGGGAAACCTTGGTAAATTGAGCTCACTCTAGATATCTTATGACACTTACAAAGAGAACCACCTAGGAAGATTTCCGACTTGGAGCCATTGTTTTTGTCTTAGATAGTATACTTGAGAGCTCTCACAAAGTGAAAACTTTGTTAGATTCAAAATCTTGTTTTTTGAACAAGGGAAAGAATCTCTTAAAGTTGAAACCATGTGATTTTCATCACGAAATCTACTTAGTGTCATTTTTTCCTAGTTTTTCACTTGTCTTAAGACAAGGTGAAACTCTGCCAAAATAACATCAAGTTTATTTCAACACCACTTGATCTCCACCCTTGTTTTCTTGTTTCCCATTTGTGGACAAACAAAAATAACATATACTGATACCTCTAGATATCTCATGTCCTCCAATTTTGTATTCTACTTGTGTGACAAGGTTGCAATGCCAAAGTGCAAGTGTTGAAAGTGTGCATGGTACGTACTCACGATCTAGTAGGCCCCATTGTCTCAAAAAACCATATTTGAGACTTATTATCATCATAGTTAGGTGATTTCATCCTTGTATTCTTTTGAGTTGTTACACTGCCCACATTGTAGCCATATAATTGATATATTTACGTCTTGTTTCCATTGTGAAATTAGGCCTAAATCTCTATATTGTAGAGTTACGTTGTTCGCACGCATAACAATTTCTTGTTATACTTAGATGTAGTTTTTACATCCTAACTTTGTCTTGAGTTTTGTGAGTGTTGAGGATACATTGTTAGCATCACGATAACATCATTTTGACACTAGAAATATTGCTTTCCCAAAATCTTGGTTCACGTGTCCAAATAGTGTCGTTATGTTGCTCACATTTTTATTGTCCATTTTACAAGACTTGGACTTTGTTAGTGTTTAGAAACTGGTTTTTAGTATATCTTGTTAGAAGATCGCGTCAACATTATCTTATCATTTAGGCCTTGTTTGTTGCAAACTTGACCTAATTGGTGATGTTTTGTTGTCACTATTTGGTTGTAAACCTATCTAGATGAAATCTTAGAGAATAAACTATTTGGTGTAACTAAATTTTGAGCATTGTATGTCATTGTATTATTCTAAGGAAAACTTGTGTCATATATTACCTTATAAGGTAGCTTATTCTTTAATTCTTAGGTTCACATTGACCTATTGAATTTGTGGCTATTTTATAGTCACCATTGTTTTTAACAACTTAGGGTCGTTACGTTGCACAAATTTGACTAGGGTCCCTTGTTAATAAACCTTAGTGGAAATATTTTGCATTGTACCTTCTATTCTAAGTAATGCCTACTATGAGAATGGGGTCACGAAAGTTAGAAGCCAATATATTTAGAGGTGAAAACCCTCTTTTAGAGGATAACATCATGGTTGACCATAGTGGTGGAGAGGAAGAGTCTCCTCGTATGAATATAGAGCGTCCTCCCACCAATTTTGACGATTACATTTTTCAAAACAAACATGAGGTTCTTATGCGTGTTATGGAACTAGGAGCTAGGTTACCTCCCATGGTGGACCCTTCTCTCATTGCTGCAATGGTTCAAGGGGAAGAGGAAGTGGAAGTCCTTGTCACCATATAGATGACATATTAAACCCAGGTCACGCCTCTACTTCTGCATGAAAAAATAATGAGGAAGTACCTTTCAAAACGGTGGAGACTATCATTTACCTCCTATTAAAATTTGTTGCGAAGACCATGAAGAACATGTTCATCATGCACAACCTCCTCCTAATGAATATCATCATGAAATACCTATTAAAGAGGTTATGTTAGAACAACAGGTCTAAGCCCTGACTCGTCAATTAGAAAGTTTGGCTTCGCATATACAAAAGGAACAACCAAAAGTTGTGAAACAAGCTATACCAAAAATGAAACCTAAAGATTTGTTTTACGAATTCTGAATAAACACTCCTCGACGGGAGGCACAAAGAGATCCTTATGAAGATATTTTCGCAACAAATTGAGGTGGGCATACACCTAGGATTAACCCTTTATATAGACCTATGCCACCACCCATGTAAGATACAATTTAAAATTAAGAGTGGTCAACTATGAAGAACACCCTTCAAGCATTACAAGAGGGCCAAACTAGTAACAATAACAAGAAATACCAGTTTGATGAGTTATGTCCCTACCCTTTTGACAAAGCCATGCTACAAGTACCTTTCCCAAGACATTTTTATTTTCCAAAATTTGATAAATATAAGGGAAAAGGTGACCCTTGTGATCATATAAAAGAATTTTATATGGCATGTCAAGAGGTGGCATTCAGCGACAATTATCTTATGCACTTGTTTCCATGAAGTTTAGGAGCAACGATGTTAGAATGGTTTGTGCATATCCCTAAGGGATCCATATCAACATGGCCAAAACTAGTAGAGAGTTTCGTATACGACACTTCTCTTTCAATATAGAAAATGACGTTACCATGTTAGATCTCTATAATGCCAAACAACGAAACAACGAAAAAATTCGCTACGTTTTTACAAAGATGGAGAGGGTTAGCTAGTTGCTTCCCTTGCTCCCTACCCGAAAAGTAGCTGATAGGCATATTTTTCCCAACCTCCATCTAGACATTACATTCCACTTGCAAATGCATTGTGGTAACACATTCAAAGAGGTAATAGAAAAAGGGAGTCAAATTGAAAAGGCATTGTTAGCTAGGGGGACTCTAAAACCTTTCTCTCATGCAAACACAACAATTCTAAATCTAACAATAAAACAAAGTTTGTTCCTAATAAAAACAAAATTGCATTAGTGATGGGATAGTAAACTCTAAACGGGTGCAAGCCGTGTAGAACCACACACCTTTGAAACTTGAAAAGGGTAATCCACCTACCGAGTATAAATGCCGCACTTTTACTCCTCTATCTGAATCCATATCATCTATACTAAAATAGTTAGAGGTCAGAACATGGTAAAGTACCTTGAAATACAACCCTACAGGGATGATACACACAAACCATCATGGTTTAGGGAGAATGAATTTTGTGAGCTTCATTGCGTAAAAGGTCACAAAACATACAAGTGTCTAAGATTAAAACACTATATTCAAGACCTAGTTGACAACGGTGATATTGAAGTAGATTTCGTTGTAGATGTAAAATCTCCAAATGAAAAATTAGGGATCTTCAAAAGCCTTTTCCCAATCACGAGGAAAATAAAAAAGTTAGATTAGGGACAATCGTCTCATAATAAGAATGCTAACTATATGTCAAACAAAGACCATTTCGATGCCTTGATAGGTTGTGTTGACCCCTCATTGAGAAAATCAATATAGTTAGAATAAAGACAAGAGAGTGCCTTTGTGGCAACACAGCGGGCTCACCTCGTTATAAATTCTGAACCTACTCCCCCTCCTCCTCAAGAGAGTCACTATGATGTGTTAGATCAACTAGAAAAACTACAACTAAGATCTCCATCTTAGACCTTCTAAATATATCTAGCATCCATAAGGATATAATTTACAAAACCTTACAGGGATTAGGAGTATCCATTGATGTTGACCCAACACAAGTACAAACCATGGTAGCACAACTTGTTCCTTTGGAACACATAACCTTCAACACTACAGAAGCCTTAGTTGAAGATCCTTCACATAACCTACCATTGCATATTGAGGTTATCATCAAACATAAGAAGGTTAAGAGAGTGCTTGTGGATGGCGGATCAGGTCTTAACATATGTACTCTCAAACTAGTCTACCAACTAGGCTACATAGAAGCTGATATGGAAATAAAGGTCATCACCATTAAGGCATATGACAATGAAGAACGAAAATCAGCTGGAATGATCACTTTCTCATTAGAAGTGGGTCCCATAACACATGATACAAAGTTCCATGTCTTGGACCTAGAACTCCCTTACAATATCTTGCTCGATCACCCATGGATTCACGCCATGTAAACTGTGTCATCAATGTTTAAAGTTGCAATATGAGGGACAACACTCACCATACGGGGGAGCCTCAACCTTTTTCTCATTATAGAGTGTTGTTAATATTTTTCCCTATAATCTATGAGTGTCCATCTACGGAGATTGCTATTCCTATCCAATCAGAGGCCCTCACTTCATGAGTGGATCCAAATACCCTATCTATAAATGAAAATGGTGCTTCCACCTCAGAAACTCCTTTGTCTACATGGGAGATGAAGGTCAAACCAAGTGGTTGTGGAGAGTATGATCTACAACAATCCCTAATGGTTCACAATGGTCCGCTATCATCCCAAGTGCATGGTAGGCCATGTTTCAAAGTTCAGAGATCAAGAGAGGCTTTCCCTTTCAAGAAT
The DNA here is from genome assembly GCA_018340775.1 of Taxus wallichiana var. yunnanensis. Lineage (NCBI taxonomy): Eukaryota > Viridiplantae > Streptophyta > Pinopsida > Cupressales > Taxaceae > Taxus > Taxus wallichiana. Next base: position 413,558,232 of record CM031238.1, on the reverse strand, counting down.
TTTACTCCTGCGGCTTGCTAGAAGACGAAAGGTTTCTTATGGACATTGTATTCCATCTAGATGATGATGACATGGCTACATGTTATAAATCACCTAAGTATCCCATTCCTAATTAGATAATGCTTGCCATGGGGTATAAAGGACGTGACTTGTGGCCGCCAAGAACAAGGCCCATTAGAAGCTCTTGCAATACCTCAGCGTATAGTAGGTAAATCAAGTATAGGCATCCATTTATATGAGTCTCACTCTTCAGATGATGAGTATGCTTCTTTTGAGAGTGAGGATAGTTTGTCTGAAATGAAAGCAAAACATATTCCCAATGTAGTCTTTATGAATACCTTACCTCTACAAACCTATTCGCCAATATGGCTATCCTTACTATAACCCCTGTTATACCCACCATATCCCCTATAACTCAACCATTAACCCTCACCTACCCATCACTCATGAATTGGGATCAACAACAACATGTACCTATTGACGTGTTTTAGAATGATGAGGCCATTGGTGAGTTCTTGGGAATCAGAGACAACATTCCAAGAAATGATCACAAGAAGGGGTTCTCCATTCAGCTTAACACATGTGCATACTTTGGAGAGGAAGTAGAGTTGTGTGGGAATTTAAGTAAAAAAGTGAGCAAGGGAAAATATTCCTAAGAAAATCCTTGTGGATATGAAAGGGGAATCCTATAGTGAAAACCTCTTTGAGGCGCTTGTGGGCAAACATGTAGAAAAACCAATGGAAAAGATAATGTACCTACTTTAAGATGAAAAAATTCCTTAGCCACCAATGATAAAGGAGGATCTCAATCTCCCTCTTGATATTACAAACATGGGGGATGAATTAAATTTATTAGTGGAAGATATAATAGATATTAATATCAGCCCAAAGGAACTACCACATATAGTTAAGTTGGGAGCTTCCCTCTCAACCAAAGAATAAAAAACATTCACATGACTCTTAAAAGAGTATGTAGACATATTCACTTGGTCTTATGTTGACATGCCAGGACTTGATCCTACACTAGTGGTGCACAATCTTATGATACACCCAGATGCCAAGCCCATCAAACAAAAGCTCTGAAATATGCATCCTCACGTCACCTTACTAGTAAAGGCAGAGCTAGAAAGGTTACTAGAAGTAGGATTTATCAGGCCTATCGACTACTCAAAGTGGATCTCCAATGTGGTCCCGATTCAAAAGAAGCCAGTTGGTATTAGAGTGTGTATGGATTTCAGGGATATAAAAAAGCTTGTCCTAAGGACAATTTTCCTCTTCCAAACATCAACATGATTGTTGATTCTACAACAGGCTATGAGATGCTTTCACTCATGGATGGCTTCTCAGGTTACAATCAGATAAAGATTGTGGAAGAAGATCAACACAAGATAGATTTCACAACCCATGGGGATATTTTGTTACCAAGTCATGCCTTTCGGCCTTAAAAATGCAAGCGCTACATATCAAAGGGTGATGACTGTAATATTTCATGATATGATAAGTGACATCATAGAAGATTACATAGATGATATATTGGCTAAATCTAGAACCCGCGAGGAACACCCAAAATTTTTGTGGCGTATCTTTCAACATCTAAGGGATTAAAAAGCCCTACTTAACCCAAAGAAGTGTGTCTTCAAGCGCTATCTGGGAAATTACTGGGATTCATTATTTCACAAAAAGGAATCGAAGTGGACCCTAGAAAGGTCACGACTATCATAGAAGTGCCTCCCCATAAGAATATTAGAAAGTTGCGTAGCTTACAAGGGAAAATTCAGGCCATCGAAGATTTATTTCACAGCTAGCAGACAAGTGTCATACATTTACACATCTTCTTAAGAAGGATGTTAATTTCAACTAGGGACTAGAACAACAACAAACATTTTCTTTGCTAACAGAATACTTGGCCAAACCACCTATTCTCATGTCGACCATGGTAGGAGAACCCTTATTACTTTATATCTCTGCTACACATTTTGTAATTGGGGCACTATTGGCCCAAAAGATATGACAAAGAGAAAAGAGAAAAGGTCAGATACTATTTGAGCAAGACAACTTTGGTAGCATATGATTTAAATTATCCACAAATTGAGAAAGTTGTCCTAACCACGTAGTTTTCTTTCCGAATCTACGCCACTATATGCTTAACAATAAAATCAAGCTTATTTCAAAGGTCAACCCTCTAAAGTACTTATTGTCCAAACCAACATTAACTGGAAAGATGGCTAACTAGATCATCTTATTAAGTGAGTTTGAAATTGAGTACATTCATCAAAATTTAGTAAAAGGACATGTGTTAGCAGATCAATGGCAGAAGCTCCGCTACCAGTACTAAACCCTTGAGTCTAGAAATACCATATGCATCCATTATGTACCTCAAATAATCTATAGTTTGGTAAATGCACTTCGATGGCTCTTTTACCTTTCATGGTTTAGGTACTAGAGTTGTGATAATCACGCCCACAGGAGACTTGATTCTGCAGGCATTTTGAATTGGGTTCCCTTACACAAACAATATAGTGGAATGTGAAGCTCTCATTTTAGGAATGAAGCTGGCCATCAAATGGGATATCAGACAAGAAAAATGTATTGGCAATTTAATGCTTATTATCAAACAGGTCACATATGAATATAAAGTTAAAGATGAAAAGTTACTTCCGTATAAAAGAATGGTCGATTCCTTGAAATAATTCTTTGAGCAGATAAAATTTGAGAAAATACCAAGATCTCAGAATAGAGCAATAGACGCCATGGCTATGTTAGGATCTATGTTGAGCATTCCATCAGAGAGCAATGATATGTCATTCTTTGTTGAAAATATAAGAACAACGACATACGACATACCGGATTCTTGTTTAGTGTGTGAAGTTGGTCCCTTTTCCCCATGGTACGCTGAAATATTTAATCATTTCCATGATGAAACCTTCCCTATGAACATTTCCCGTGTTGAAAAGCACAACCTCATCTAGTGTATAGCCCGCTATACCCTACTTAGGGGCACCCTCTTCCACCGAGGCTACGACGGGAATTCTTTTGCCTTTGTTTAAATTATGATGAATCTATCTAAGAAATCAAGGAGGTACATGAGGGAATTTGTGGAGCTCATACTAATGGGATTTTCCTTGTAAAGAAGATACTTAGAGTAGGTTACTATTGGCCTACCATGGAGCATGACTGTTGTCAACATGTAAATAAGTGTGTGGATTGTCAAAAGTACAAAAATTTGATACATGCGCCGACACAATCCTTGCAACCAATCACAACACCCTGACCATTCTCAAAGTGGGGTCTTGATCTAATAGGGAAACTTAACCCCCTCCTCAAATGACCACAAGTTCATTATAACGCCACTTTGAGTACTTTACAAAATGGGTAGAGGTAGTTCCTCTTACTTATACAGAAGGTCCCCAAATTTCAAAGTTTATAATGAATCATATCATCTGCAGATATGGTATCCCTTCTTCCATTATCACTGATAATGGTAAGTTGTTAAAAAATAAAAATGTGAAAGCACTCTGCAAACACTTTCAAATTTCCCTTAAGTTTTCAACCCCTTATTACCCTCAAGGTAATGGGTAGGCTGAAGCTTCCAACAAAACCTTAATTCACATTATGGAGAAAATGGTGAATACCATAGGCCGTAACGACATCTACAAATTCACCCTACCCTCTAGGAATTTAGAACTTCTATCCATACCCCTATAGGTGCAACTCCATATTCTTTAGTATTCGGTTCCAAATCCGTCTTTCCTTTAGAGATCGAGATCCCTTCTTTGCATATCGAGCTAAGGGATTACTTGAATGAAGAGGACTATAGAGTAGCCCAACTAGAAGAGTTGGAACTATTGGAAGAGAAACACCTTCATGCCCTCAATCACCTAAAAGTGTATCACAATTGATTACAACAGAGCTACAACAAGAAGGTCATACCTCGTTAGTTCGAGGTAGGAGACATGGTGTTGAAAGAGAATCAAAAGAACACCAATAAAGATCGAGAAAAGAAAGGGAAATTTGAGCCCAACTAGCTAGGACCATACATTGTGGTTGTCAAGTTTGGTTTAGGTGCATATAAGTTGGCCTATTCATATGGTCAAGAGTTTTGATAATTGTAATGAAATTACTAGTATAATTCAGATTATGAGTAATAATAGAACACCAAATAACACAATATTTTAGAATAATGATCTCAATATGCAATTAGAATAGCTTCGCCACTTCGAGGGGGCAACCTCCAAACCATATAATAAGACTCAAATGTTCAAATGATAATGAACTACTACCTATAATCCCCTATATATACTATTCATATGTTATGGCCATCACCAAGGCTAACCTATTAAGCATGAGAAAGTATAAATGATATAATAAAATGATATGGTAAGCCATAAGTCGGCTACTCATATCCTAATACAAGCAATAGGTTAAGGGTGTAGCATGCCCTTCCCCTTCAAACCAATGTTGTCCTCAACGTTGAATAATCTGGATGTTGCTGCAAAAAAAACCTTCATCCTCCCAGGTTGCATCTTCTATGCTCAGATTCTTCCACTTGATCAGATATTCCTTAATGTCTCTGGTTCTCAACCTCTTAGTACGTGTTTGCAGAATCTTCTCTAGCTCCAAAATGATTCTTCCTTCCTCGTCAAGTTTTGGTAACTCTGTCTGGGCTTCAAATTTCTATCCAATAACCTTCTTCAAGCATGAAACATGGAATACTGGGTGTATGTGTGAAGATGGAGGTAACTCTAGTTTATAAGCAACACTGCTAATTTTCTATAGAACTTGATAAGGTCCATAATATTTAGGAGAAATTTTGTTGTCCTTTTTTTGCTTTAGGGACATCTGTTTGTAAAGGCCGGAGACATACAAAAACCTAGTCACCAATTCAAAATGTCTTTCGCTATGGTGTTGATTTGCTTGTTGTTTCATCCTGTTTTGTGCTAATGCTAAATTCTCCTTCAAACTAGCCAAAACCATTTGTTGATGTTGAAAGTGTTCCTCAACATCTCTGACCTTAGTTTTCACCCTCAAGGAGGAAGTGATAGAAGGTGGATGGTAACCATATAATGTTAAAAATGGGGTCATTTGAGAAGAGGTATGAAAATATGTGTTATACCACCATTCTGCAAGTGGTAGCCATTTAATTCACCTTTCCTGCTTATCTGATACAAAACAATGTAGATACCCCTCTAAGAATTTATTGACCACTTCCATTTGCCCATCAATTTGAGGATGATAAGATGAACTGTGAGCTAGCTGAGTACCCAAACATGAAAATAATTCTATCCAAAAATTACTTGTGAAAATAGGATCACGATCACTTACAACTATCTTTAGGGTTCCATGTAGCCTTTGAACTATCTCCAAAAAATAACTGCAATCGTATCGCTATAAATGGATGTGATAGTGCACAAAAATGGGCATATTTTGTGAGCCTATCCATAATCATGAAAATAACATTCTTACCCTCTGAACAAGGCAATCCGGTGATGAAATCCATGGAGACCTCCTCCCATCTCTGGCTAAGAATTGGTAAGGGTTGCAACAGACCTGGTGTCTTAATTGTTTCCCCTTTGTTTTGTTGGCACAATAAACACTCTGATACAAAATTTTGTACATCACCCTTGAGTCCTTCCCAAAAGAATTCTCTTTTTATTCTATGATATGTCTTCAAAAACCTAGAGTGTCCTCCAACAGGTGAGACATGTAGCTCTGCAAGAATCTTATGCTTCAACTTAGAATATTTACTCAAGTATAACCTGTCCTTGTACCATACAACATTACCTTTCCACTCAAATTTGTTAGATGTCATAGATCCTTGCTTGATATTCTGTATTAGAGATTGTGTATCCTTGTCTTGATCCCATTCCAATCTTGCTTCATCCACCCAATCAGCCGTCAATATGGACATTCCACATATCAAGGCATCTGTCGATGTATCCCTTCTAGACAACACATCAACTACTACATTTTCTTTACCCTTTTTGTATATGATTTCAAAATCATAACCCAACATTTTTGTTACCCACTTTTGTTGTTCCTCAGATGATAACCTTTTCTCCAAAAAGTATTTGAGACTATCATGATCAACTTTTACCTTGAAGTGTCTACCTATGAGATAGTGCCTCCATTACTTGACCGCATGAAGAATAGCCATCATTTCGTCTCATAGACGGTTTGAGCAAATATTTTCCTTTGAATTGGTGATTCTCAAATGTAATTGGTCTTCCTTCTTGCATTAGAACTACTCCCAATCCGAGGCACGAAGCGTCACATTCAATAATGAAGGTTTTGAGAAGTTGTGAGTAGCCAAAATTGGGGTGGTGCATAAGGCTTCCTTTAGCTACTCAAAGGATTTAGTAGGCTACGTCTGTCCAATGAAAGGCATCCTTCTTTAGCAATGCACTAAGTGGGGTCGCTTATTCTACCATGTCCCCGCACAAATCTTCCGTAGTACCTGTTAGTCCTAGGAAACCACAAAGATTTTTGAGATTTTGGGCCTTGCCATTCCACCATAGCTTTGATCTTATGAGGATCAACTTTGATGCCTTCATGGGATACAATGTGACCCAAGTACTCTACCAAAATAAAAATTGGATGGATTTGAATAGATAATATGTTTCTCCAAAACTTCCAACACTTTATTTATATGTTGTAAGTGTTCTTCCCATGTCTTATTGTAAATCAATATGTCATCAAAGAAAACTAATACAAATTTCCTTAAAGTTGGCCTAAAAATAGTGTTCATCAAGCTTTGAAAGGTTGAAGGCACATTTGTAAGACTAAAAGGCATTACCAAAAACTCATAATGGCCCTCATGAGTCCTGAAATCCGTTTTATGAACATCTTCCTCTTTTATTCTAATTTGATGGTACCCCGAACGAAGATCTAATTTTTTGAAATAGATAGCACCATGTAATTCATCAAGTAAATCATCAATTATTGGAATAGGAAACTTATCTTTGATGGTGTACTTATTAAGTTCATGGTAATCTGGACACATCCTCCATGTTTCATCCTTCTTACGTACCATGACCACTGGTGAAGAATATGCACTTGGCTAGGCCTGATGATACATGCCTTCAACATTTCCATAACCATTTTCTTGATCTCACTTTTATGGGAATATGGTTATCTATATGGTATGATGTTAGGTGTTTGGCTCCTTGGAATCAACCGAATGGCATGATCATGATCCCTAATTGGTGGTAGTCCCTTTGGAATTGCATCAAAAATAGATGAATGAGCATTAACAATCTTCTGAAGATTGGGTGGCATAGAAGACTCTAGATGTTGTACTTCTATGGAAAACAACTTTGCTATAAATCCATATACTCCTTTTCTCGAGAACCTTCGCATCTAATGAGAGCTAATAATCTGTGGAGACTTAGCTACCATCCCATTTAATTGTATTGTCCTTCCATCTGAATGAAATCACATGAACAATTCTTCAAATTCATCTCTATATTACCTAAGATTGTGAGCCATTGGACACCCAAAACAATATCTCGCCCCTCCCATAGAAATAGAAAACATAGGTGAGTACAACATGTAGTCTCCCATGGAAATCGTGATACTATGGCACTTTCTGTGCACTTGATTATCCCACCATCTACAATCATAACTTGCATTTATAGAGCTGGATAAATAAAACAATTGAGGCGGGCAGCTAACTTACTATTTATGAAGTTATGAGTACTCCTTGAGTCAATCAACACTGTCACCTTCTATTTTTTGAGATAGCCAATAACCTTGAGTGTTTGAGGAGTACTAATACCTAAAAATGCATGGCAAGAAATTGTAGGTTGGTGATCCTCTACTTCATCTTCTACTTGGTTCCTCAACCTCTCCTATAATTTCAGCTTCCTCATCATCCTCATTACCTCTGTCACTATAGAACAACTTCTTCTTAACACATTTGTGTCCTAGTCCATATTTGCTATCATAGTTAAAACATAATCATTTTTCTCCCTTTTCTTCCATTTATTGAGGAGTCAGTCTAATTGGCCTAGAAAATGAAGGGGAAGAGATACTACGGTCTCTGGTGTTAATGAAAGGCGACCTTTTACTACAAAGAACTTTTTCATCTGCTCGACGTGTCATGATAATAGAATCAGAAAGCTTGAGTGGATTAAACATACATACCTCATGCTTGATGTGGTCCTTAAGACCCCCAAGAAATAGGTCATTCAAATTCTCTTCTGGAATATTCTCCACCCTTAAGGATAGGTTTTGGAATTGATGCACATAATCTTTGACTGATCCTGTTTTCCATAACTTTGCTAATTGACTAAAGTAGTTCTTTGAAACACTCGAAACTATAGTGCAATTGCAACTCCTTGGTAAGAACCATCCCAAGTGACACTAAGACCATTCTTCGACTCTAAACACATAACCATCGATACGAAAAGAATTGGTTTGGTTTAAGATACATGGATGCCAATGTCACCTTTTGTCTTGATGGTGTTTGATGTAACTCAAATAAGTTCTCCATTTGATTTATCCAATTTAGGGGATCCTTACCATTAAATTTGTGCATATCCACTTTCGGCAACATGTTCCATGGTTGCGAAAAAGTGGGATTCTGATTGGGCTGGAAAAGTGATCCAACATGGTTATTTTTTCCATGATTTTGAACTGAAGATCCTCTTTGGTTGATATGGGCCATATTTGGGCCATAGTTTTTACCCTTTACATGTTGCATGATATCATCCAACTGATGATTGATTTGGTCTATTTCTCCTTTAGAGGCCATCTTAGATTTTACATTTTGTAGCTCATACTCAAGTTGGCTCACCTTATGATTAACTGAGGTAAACCCTAGTGCCAAGGAATCAATATTTACCCCTTATAACTCCATCTCTTCAATCACTACCCCATCTTTATCTCGGGGTTTTACCAGAGTAACCGGATTATTTTTGCTCTTGTGGAAGGCCCCACCATGATGTCAAACCTTAGGGTTTAGGGTTTCGAGATATTTCGAATATGTAAATAACTTGAAAACATTCCACAATTTGCACCCTAGGGAGCGATTTTATGAAAAACCCTAAATTTGTAATAATTTGTGCAAAACAAATAAAAAAGTCTAAAATTTTTAGGGAACCTTAATTGAAATGTTTTTCAACTCTAGTAAAAATATCTCCCACCAATCTTCTCTGGTTCACAATATATGACAGAAACAAAAAAATTAGGGTTTTTGCCCTAATTTTGGCCCAGATCGTAGCTCTAATACCACTTGTAATGAAATTACTAGTATGATTCAGATTATGAGAAACAATAGAACACCAAATAACATAATATTTCAGAATAATGATCTCAATATGCAATTAGAATAGCTTCGCCACTTCGAGGGGGCAACCTCCAAACCATATAATAAGACTTAAATGCTCAAATAATAATGAACAATCCCCTATAAATAATATTCATATGTTATGGCCATCACCAAGGCTGACCTATTAAGCATGAGAAAGTATAAATGATATAATAAAATGATATGGTAAGCCACAAGTTAGCTACTCATATCCTTATACAAGCAATAGGTTAAGGGCGTAGCAAGAACCCATGAACAAAATGCATCTTAAGCACTTCTATGCTTAAGTATGGGGTCTCTGCAGAATACCAAGAAAAGTAAAACAAAAAGTATAAAAATAGAAAAGAAAAAGAAACAGCAGTCGTCCAATAGTGACAACCACACAATGGTGGCACTTTAGACAAGCCTTTTGGTGAAAACTGGCTTTTGACACTAAGGGAGGGTTTGTTGTTCACAAGTAGTCTAGGTTTAAGGAGTACAATTTTTTTCCCTAAGTTGATCTTTACCTTTGTTTGAGCCCCTTGTGAGCCTATCTTTCTTTTCCCTGATACAACTAATCTAACCTTTTGAGCACGAAGAAGTTAACAATGAATGAACCCATCTCACGTTGGGGAAACTTCACAACGTCACTTGTGGCATATACCAGGTGGCATTCTTCCCTTGTATATCCCATATAACATTGGGGGCATCCATGTTTCTTTATTTCCTTGCATGTTTGCTTTGGAAAACTATTGAGAAAATGTTAAAAACATTCGTATAAATTTTGAAAATCCCAAAACATACAAATATGTCCTTTGGAAAAACCAAAACATTCAAATACATTTCTTAGAAAACTCTAAAACAATAGAAAATTGTCTTAGAAATAAAATAAAAAACAACGAAAAGCATCTCAAAACTGTCCCACAAAAACAAAGTAATCATTAGCTTACTTTTAGTTATTTGTTTGTATGGTTTCTAGTTACATTACTTTTTCGTATTATGTGCCTTAGATTAAATTCACTTGCTTACTTAGATTGAATGGTACTTTCATCCGTAGTTCATGGCATTGAATTTACTTTGTATGGCATACTTGTAAATAAGTGTGTTGCTTTGATTAAACGTGTCAGCTTGTGCTTGTTAATTTTTTCTTGTACATTATGTTATCACTTCATCCTCATATCACATAAAACCATCACATATATACATCATATACAAATAAAACACTAAGTATACATCACGCATGTATGCTAAAGCTAATCATCAAATATCGTATCATCAATGGGGCAAGAGGGGTTGCGCATGATCACAAATCTATCCCCCACACCAATATCAAAAGTATAAACATGTTTCTCAAAGGTATCTCATCAAACATACAAGTATGATATCAGCTAAAGCTATCTCATAATCTAACAAGGTGATACAAAGCATATAACAGTCAAAATTGTTTAAAAGAAAAAAAAAATTTAAAAAATTGATAAAATCATTAAAAATTCAAAAAATTGCAAAACTTCAAAATTTTACAAAAAAATGGTAAACAACATATACGTAGCTAAATCTGTGTCAATTACATCATCCTCGAATGTTGGAATATGTCTTACAAAAATGTCTTTATATGGTTTTGGCTTATTTTGGTCTCAAATAACTTGCGGATCATTGTGATCTACCTCCATTAACAAAAGCTTGGTGCATACTATGTCGGTACTCCCATGCAATAATGAGTTGTCAGAGACTATGTCATAGTGCATGAAGGTTTTTCCATAGGACTACTTATGTCCTCCATTTTCCCTCACATGTGTTATTCCTTGGGGCATCATTTTTAACCCTTGTTGTTATAACACAATCATTTGGGAGCTACAACTTGATAAAAAAACATGGGAGTAACACATTATTTGCTTGAATACGCGTGATTGTACTAGTTTCTCTATTAGGTTAGTTGGTTTACTTCCTCATATTGTTGGGGTTAAACCATATAACAATGTTGCACAGATCTATAATCAGATAAAGCATACAAGCAATGAATGTGGAAATAAACTAGAAGATAAAATAAACAAGAGAAAGATAACACTAGATTTAACATGGTTCACCCAATGTGGGCTACGTCCACCAAGAAATGACCAATATTATTATTCAGTGCTTTATAGAGGAAATATAATGAAGATTTGTTGTCTTCCAACACCTCACAAGATGTTCAATGCTTTTCCCTCACTCAACTACTCTTTCTTGCTCACCAAGAAAAATAACATGCAAAATAATTGCTATTTTATTCTCTCATACCCTCATACAATGCATACATGCATATATAACTATTTTGGGCAACTAACTATGATTTTACAATCAATAAATCATCTTTAAAGCAAGATATTTATTCTAATTCTCATTTAAAGAACAAAGCATCGTCACATAAGTGACCGATGTCGGTTCCTTCTTGACCGATGCCGGTCACTTCTTAACCAATGCTAGTTTCCCCCTGACCGATGTCGGTCACTATCAAAACCAGTAACATATAAAAGAAATATTCTTGTGAAGCAATTAAGCTCCACACTCAACATTTGGGAGCTACAACTTGATAACAAAGACATGGGTGCAATATGTTATTTACTTGAATACATGTGATTGTATTGGTTTCTCTGTTAGGTTAGATGGTTTAGTTCCTCATATTGCATTGCGTAATGTATGTTATAGGAGATAAATATCATTTTACTTTCTCATATTACATTGCGTATAATGTATATTGCATGGAGTTATGTATTTTTAATAGTAAACAATTATTAGTAATTTAGATTTTAATGTTATATTATACTTTTTTATTTTAAATAAAGGTAATGATGATGTAGACCTAGGGGCAAAATGATATAAATCGGTTGCTTATGGAAAGGTTGGATGCAAAGGTTGGACTTGTCCTATATTTATCCATTAATCATTTCTTCTCCATTATCATTTATTATCACTACTAATCCTTCTTCCAAATCACCCGCGACAATAAACAACAATGTTTATCCCTATCCTTATTCGTTCTCAATACCTAAGGGTTTCACGTCCATTCTGACCTATTTTCTTCTATCCATTTCGATCATATTTTCGATCGTCGATTGACTTCTTCTATCACCCCATCAACACTCGAGGGGCATCCTTCATCTTGCTAATTTTTCTTCAAAAATTTACTTATTTTACACTTGTCTACTATGTTTGAAGTGAAGTCACTAACTTCACCTCAAACAGGGAAAATGTAGACACCTAAATTCCACTTTTGCAATCTTATTGCCAAAATGCAAGCAAATCATTCTCATTCTTTCCAATTCTGTATAATTAGTGCTATTTACTAATTAACTAACATTTCTTGCCGCTATGGTTGGTTACCAAGCACTTTGTTGATCACCAAACCTCTTTCACATTTAGGATGCCACTTTATGATGAATTGTAAGTCAAAATCCTCTTCAAAATAGACAATTAGTGTTTATTAGCTAATTAAGCCTATTTTTCCCTTGTTTTGGTCAATATACCCTAGTATTGGCTTAAAACCCTCTTACAACCACTCAAAATCACCCCATTCACATCTACAACGTCTCAACAAGCTTCAAAATATTATCCTATCCTCTTAGTCGACCCTAAGCGGTTTATTAAGGATCCATACCTCTTAATCACTCGGTAATTCACTAATTGTGATTAGCAAGGCCTAATCAGATTATCAATTCTAATTTAATTTGGGGCTTTTAGTCCCACATGCACCAAAATACAAATTTTTCCCAAAAGGAAAACTATAAAAAGAGTGCACCTCATTCCTATATACTTTACACCATGCTTTGATTTGCATCTCATATAATAAATATGATATATAGCCAAGTTCAATCCTTGCTTAAATCCTTCAATGGGGTTAGTAGATGGATATCCAAAATGACCAAGTAGTCACGAGAGGCCATTTCAACTTATTTGGAGTAATAACCATAACCATTTGATTTCCCTCTTAGGTCTATTTAGGCCCATGTTAGGTAATTCAAGCATATCAAGAGGCATGTTTAGTTAGATTTTCTATCTTAATGTTACATTCCTAGACTTAGAACGTTGGCTAGATGGATGGAAATGGTGTTAGATTTCCTTGTTTAGTCATGCAATTTTCTTTATAAAGTTTAGGTGCTTTCACCTCCAAGCCTATAACTGTCCCGAGAATGCTAAGGATACCATGTCCTCTAAAATTTGTTGTGTACAAGGTTTGTAGAGACTGGTTTGAACCCACTCGCTATATGCAACCCACAATGCCAAGGGTAGAAAGTTCATTGAACGTTAACCGATGTAAATGCACTATGTTAGTATGTAAACCCCAAAATGATGCCCCCTTCTTTAGGGGTGCATGTGACATCACTGATAGGAGAATGCAGCCCCAAAAGAGGACCAACCGCATGTACTCAGAACTCTACCCTACAGGGGAAAGGAAAACGCTTAGTAGAAAAACCAATGCATGCAAAAATAAAAAGGCTAGCCAAAACAAGTGTTAGGATGAACAAAAATGCATATAGAAAATAATGCATAAGCTAAGCAAACAATGTGTAAGCTACAAAACAAAGTAATGTAAACATGCAAAAAGACATGTACGCCACACAAATCAAGCTACAAAAATGAGACATCACTCATGATGTTGCAAGACATGCAAGGCCTTCATGGCTGCATACAAACAAATAAGTGTGCACACCAAACAAAGGATAAGACCCGCATACAAAAACAAATAATATAAGACAATGTAACAAACAAGTATATAATCAAATATCCCCACATAAAAATGTTGCACATGAAGCACTTGTTAGAATATTAGAAAGATGACTAGTATGTTAAAATCATGTATAAGAAAGTAATGTAAAGTGCTAAGTACAAAATGAAACAATAATACTTGGAAGAGATGAATGTGGATGCCCCCAACGACCAGTGTAGGAAGAGTAGAAGGTGAACATCCATTCTACATGTAAGAGACCTATCTCGTGATCACAATTAGAAAGAGATGCGAATGCATATGTGTGGGTGATATATATAAATGACATACAAGTAAGCTAACTAGCATGTGTAATAAAACGATCATGAACAAAAAAAAAAGTAAGCAAGAATAAAAACAACCATGATATGCGATATTGTGGATGAATGGAATGGAATACAAAATGGAGTGATAGGAACCACATGCCCTTGAGGGAATGGAAATGTATGTAGTGAGGTTCATTTGGTTTTCCCCCTCAGTAGTCAAGAGTGAACCATAAATGAGAGTGCGTCATCAGGAAATGGTTAATTAATGTGTGTTGTGTCTAACATGCTATAACGAATATGTATGCATAGTGATGAAGATATGAGACATATGAAAGAGGTGTGTGTGAACCTTATAGCCTAAGTGTATATCACGAAAAAATGAAATTATGAGTTATGATTTATCCTAAAGCGTATATCACTACACGATGAATAGTAGGGAGTGGTGATGTAGCCTAAAGCGTATACCACTATAAGATGAATAGTATGGAGTGGTGATGTAGCCTAAAGTGTATACCACTACAAGATGAACAAAGCAAGTGATGATTTAGCCTATAACGTGTGTCACTATCCTAGAAATGTCGCATGATGAAAGGTGGAATGATAAACACATGATGAATGTAAGGTCCATTTGATTTGTAAACCCTCAACAATCGAGTATGGATTGAGGAACTAAAGTGTGTCATAGGGTAGTGAGTACAACATGTAAAAGACAAAGTGGTATATGCAATGATGAAAGATGACCATATGATGAGTAGAATGTGTAAATATGCGATGTGTAGAATACAATGCTAAATGTGTAAATGTAATGTAGTGTGTGAATGATATAATGTTAGACTCATATGTGAGGAAGACTAGCATAGTATGTAAAAGATGTGTAGTATGGAGATGCACTGTGTAGATGAAGTGTGAAATGTATAATGTAAGACAAAGGATGCAAGATGTAGTGTAGAGACACGATGCGTAGAATGCAATGTAATATGTGTAAATAACCTAATAGTATGAAGTGTGTGAAATGTGTAATGGCCAATATGATGAATAGTATGTAACGCTAGACAATAGAAGTATGATATATACACAATGATGACTAATATGATGTATGATGTGCGATATGTAAATAGATGTAGTGTGTAAGACCTATTGTGTAGTGTGTTGGGTTCATGGATAGTAAGCTCTCAATAGTCAAGTGTGAATTGAAGCACAAGAGTGTGTCATCGGGTAACGACGACACTAAATGTGTGATGATCATGCCTATGTGAGAATATTGATGTATGGTGATGCAAAGATGATAGACACACTAATGCTAATATGATAGGGGGTGTGTTAGATGTTATTCCCCCAAGTGTGTGTAATAGGATCATGCAAAGTCATTGATAAGATTTTCATCTACTAAAGACCAAGTTTTTGTTTAGCGGTGGAAGCATGGTTAACAAAAGTAACAGTAGGACCATTCAATTGTGGTGGAATTTGCAATGTGTCATGACCACTAGTAGGAGGATTAGATGCTTTGACGAAAGTGATTGGTTGGAGCTTATACTTGATAGGAGGCCAAGTTGCATTGAGTTTTAAAGGAGGTTTCTTAGGTTGACTTGGTAATACAATAGACGACTTAGTAGGAGGAGGTGGTGAACTAATTTTGATAGGTGGTTGATTATGTTGACTTGGTAATATAATAAATGACTTAGTAGGAGGAGGTGAACTAATTTTGATAGGTGGTTGATTATGTTGACTTGGTGATGCCGTAGGTGGTTGCTTAGGCGGCTCTTGACTAACCGAAGGAGGAGCTTTAGGATCCCATGTGGATGTAGCATTGGTAGATGGGGTTGCAAATGAAATAAAGCCTTGACGCTCAAGATGTTTGATTATTTGTGGCAAAGTGTGGTAATCGTTGTCATTATGTCCATTGATTTGATGATAATTACAATATGGACGACCTTGATATTTTACTAACCAATAAGGAGAATATTAATGAGTAGGTGGTAGAGTGATCAACTAATGACTAAGGAGTTAAATAAGAATGTCATGTTGCGTAGTATTATGCTCAAATATGAGAGGCTCAGGAAATGACATGTCTTGAGGTTCAACTAGATGACATGTAGTGGACATAGATTGCATATAAGATGTAAAAGGAGCACAAACATGTGATTGAGAAGCATCTTTAAGCTATTGAATTTCAGATTTGAGAGATATAATCGTGGATTCCATGGCCTTAAATTTATCTTGAAATAAATCATGTAGAGTGTGGATTGAGTCTAAGAGGGGTTGATTAGATGGAGGATCACTAGGGTCATCAGATAAATGATCAAATATAGGACTTATTTTGTGTGGCGGTGTATTGTCATCCAGATACATGGTGTCTAGCTATTTTTGCAATCTTGATGATGGGGATATCTCTTAAGTAAATCAGATAAAGAAACTTGAGTAACTTTGGGAGCCATGATAGATGAAAATGAGGATCCTAAGTATGAAAGTGTTCAGGTTCACCAAAATGATTAATTAAAAATGGGATATATTTGGGTAGTTAATCTAATCTAGAATGACATGTAAATGTAGTAAATAAATGCAGTTTACAAATATAGAAATGAAAAAAACAACTAAACTAATGAAAATATGAAACCCTAATTGACAAGTAGGGTTAAAAGGAGCTTAGCTGATTAGAGGAGCTCGTTGGACTGTGTCAAAAGAATGAATAAAATAATATGGAAACAAGAATGACTATACAGATGTCCCAAAAAGGATGGATCTAGAGTGATTCTCTGGATTGGAGTGCTTGGAGAGGACTCGATGTGTTTGTGAGAACTCGGTCTACAAAATGGGTGCCATGGTCTCGTGTAAAATATCCAGTAATGAGATTCACAAGTCCGGAAGGTGGTATGAAACCCTCATTTTGTGTTGCATCAAATTCACAGTATCATGCCGGTGTCATCGATAATCCAAGATGATAGAAAGACTTACAAGAGACCATAAGAAGTATCAAAACCCTAAAAAAGAAGAATGTAAATGAATGGGTTGGACTGACTCTCTTCTAAACAACAATGGGATTACTAATTGAGCATTGTACTACATTTCAGATCCAAATGTAGTTCTGGTGTGTGTGTGCACACAATGTGCTCTTGCGCTAGTCACACTTTGTGAAGTAGTGAGAAATAACTAAATGTAGAAAATGTAATAGAATGTATGCATGGAATAGAATATAATCCCTCCCCATATGAAGTGTGATGAAGATGAACTAGCCTTGTCCTTGTGATGGAGCTAATGGATACAAATGATCTCCAAGTGGATGTAACTCTAGATGGATGATAGTAGTGACTAGTGCTTGGTCCCTCATTATGGTCTCATAAATTTGTATTTATAGGGTTATCTTTAACTAATTTCATAATTAACCCCAAAATGGTCGACTCACGAAAAAAGATAAGAAGTGAAACCGCTAGTAAGAGTCCAAAAAGTGGCGGAAAAGATAAAAGGATCAAGGTACCCATGGGCACCCCAGTCGAGGCTAAAATAATGGAAAATGACCGAAACATACTAGGCATGGATGTAAAATGTTGAGAATGATGAAATAAAATAAAACAATATGGCCAAAAGACGGGGTTAATTAGTAATTTCTTCACTCAAGAACCTTCTAAATAGTAGTATGAAATCGAGATTAAATAATATCTAAAGTGCATGATTTTTGACTACACTAACAATCACTTTTCTAATCTACATACCCCTCTAGATAATGAGGAAGCATTTAGACCAATATTCATTTGCACATAAGTTGATCTCTCAACATATCCAAAGACTTATGGGAGACAACAAATCTAGCCAAAATATACACCATGATACTTCTTACACTTTTGATTATACTACATAACACATTGTGGTTACTATAACAAAAATTTAGGGCTTTGATGGCCAACCAAAAACCCACTTGGGGCATCATTTTAATGGTATAATTATGACCTAAGAGTATGGCCACTTGGTTCCTTATAGTCTATTCCTATGAGATAGTTAAAATATTACTCATATTATCATGGATACGTGAGATGCATCTCATCCATCCTTATTGCATAAAATATCAAATTATGTACACAAAAATATGGTAGTGACATTTCCTATTATATCACACAAGTATCCTATTTGATGTCACATACTAGGAAACAATCTCTATAGACCACTATACTGATATCAATGATTTCCTTGGAGGAATTTCACAACACAAACTGATATAACATCAACATGAGTGTTTTTTGATTTTTACTTCTCCTCAAATACATTTTAGGTTACTTATTCATGTGTGACACATATAATTCAAGAATAAATTGTGTGAGGATGAAACTCTTGGAACATTAATGCACTTTAATTTATATCGAGAGCCTAAGGGTACTACAACTACTTATGAACCACAATGTAAATTCATACACGCTAAGAATGATGATAATACAAATTATCATACTACACACAAATTTATCTTAGATTCAAGAGGTCATTATCCATTTTCAATCACGATGACTTTATATTCTCCTTATCTTGGTACATGGTATCCCCTCGACATAACCATTAGTTAACCTCCTATAAATTTCAAACTTACCGGTACATAACATATTTTGAATGCATGCTCTTAGCATGATTACTGATCATTTCACATTTTCTCTTGTTCTTGTTGTATTGTATCCTTTAATATTTGGACACTAGTATAATGTAATTATTTCATTGAGATTTTCTCTTCCAAAGGGTGTATTGTTTTCATATCCAAAGTTGTGTCATTTAATATTGTATTATGCTTTTTTGACATAGATGTATGCTCTTTGGGTACTAATTTCAATCTCGGACTTGAGATGACTATATAGGAGATCTATTATAATATCGTGTATCAAAGGAAATAAGACCTTGATGCTCAAGTTATTAGATTGTTTTTGTGAAGCATATAAATCATTTTCAGGATGTTCATTAATTTTGTGATAATTACAAAATGGTTTGCCTTTGATTTTATAAATCCTATGTGGGGGTAACAACTATTAGGTAGCCAAGTGATGAATCATTTATCAAGTAGCTCATAGAGAATATCATGTTTTTTAGTGTTCTTATCAAACCAAATAGGTACTTTCCAATGTGGTTATGTTAACATTTGATTATGGTCTTTTGGAACATATGCATTGTTGCCTCTAGGTAGGAATTTCACTTCACTTAAATGAACACATGTAGCATGCATAATATTTGTATCACGTTGCTTTCCTTTATCCTTGGAGATATATTGATCAAGATGTATAAAGACATGATTCAAATCAGAGATTTAGGTATCCTTTAGATATGCTATCTCATCCTTGAGATATTTGATTAATTCATTATAGTTTGAATTTACATTTAAAATTAGCTATAGACACCTTTTTTCACCCCTAGGTGACCCATACATATTAATCACACTATCATTATTTAAATTATTATCACTAAATGAATTCCATTATCCCTATAATATAATTTACCATTGTAAACACTCATTTACCTACGTAAAATCTCATTTACCATCCCTAACCACCTAAAACAAACCTAACCTAAATTACCCTACTCATCCTAACCTTCTAACCTCTTCCTACCCGGATTCCTAACCTCCCACTGTTCCTAAAACAACCTCAATCCTCGGATGGAAAGTAGTTTCAACTATTTTCCATCCTTTCAAGTTGGTTTTTAACCTCATTGACCAGATCAAAGGTGATTTTTGATCAACAAAGATAATTACAAATGCCATTAATCTTATGTAAACATCATCCCGCATCATTCCTCGCTTAGATAGGTTAGACAAAGATTGGATTCATGGATGAATTGCTTTGAGACATTACACAACCTCACAACATTATAAAATATTCCACACTCTGCTGCCATCCCTCGGGAGTCATTATCCAACATTCAATCTGTCATTTCAAGCTCTATCATCTATGACACCATCCGGTAAGGTATAATGCACTTTTTTACATTATTTCAATCATGTTTTATATTATTTACAATTTAGAAACATTCACCTTCATCCTCCTGAGACAACAATCCTACATTCTACCTTTTTTAAGCTAGTAATTCAATTCTTTAGTCAAATTTTCAAATTACTAGGGATCGCTTCGGTCCCCAATCGCTTATCGATTTGAGCCCCAACTCCTTTACGTCTCATTAACTATTTATACATATTGAAATATCTACTCTATGCATCTATTATGTTTCTAGAGTCCTCTACTTCACCTTAGCATTGCCAAATTCTTTCTTGCATCAAACATAATTTATTTTACCCACCTTTTTTAAAATAGATCATTTGACCACCAATCTCTGCGATTCCCAATCTTCGCTGATCCTTATCATTTCCCCTTATATTGATATATTATCATCTGATTTTACCAACAAAAATATTTTCCATCATGTCTCATCTTTAGATTCTTTTTATAGGACATGTAGGACCCATTATAAGTATCTACGACCTCCCGATCATTCAATAATCTTTTGTGTAGGAGAAGTTCAACATTATCCATGAGCTCAGCGTACACGTCATTGCCATCATACCCAATATCAAAGACATTGAGGAATAACTTGAGATCATATAAGAAGAACGAGAAGTTGTAAAATGGTTTTGGTTTGACTATTTTGAAGATCTTAAAATCGCTACAAATGACTAAATGGGCCACCTACAACACAGAGCATGATCTATTTATTCCTCTTGAATTTTAATAGGGATTCTTGGATCAACCTTTGTTGAATAACTCTTTTAATCCTTATATAATGCCAAAATTCTAAATAAAGTAGGGTTTACCGATACCTATGCCGACAAATGCAATGTCGGGATGAATATATACACAAAAAATACAAGAGACTCCTACTTTCACTAAGTGATAAGACCTATGTACAAAAACAATCTGACAAGATAGATATTATATAAGGATTAAATGAGTTATTCAACGAAGGTTAATCCCAGGAATCAAAAGGATTTTGAAGGGTGTCAAATTGTGTTTTACTATCTTGAACAACTCGATTGTAAAACATGATTTGACACCCTTCAAGAAGCCCTTTGGATTCCTGGGATCAACCTTTGTTGAATAACTCATTTAATCATTATATAATATCTATCTTGAATAACCCGATTGTAAACATGATTTGACACCCTTCAAGGAACCCCTTTGGATTCTTGGGATCAACCTTATTGAATAACTTGTTTAATCCTTATATAATATCTATCTTGTTCATTGTTTTTGTACATAGGTCTTATTGTTTAGTGAAAGTAGGAGTCTCTTGTATTTATTTGTGTATATATTCATCCCGACATTGCATTTGTTGGCCTGTATCGATAAACCCCGCTTTATTTAGAGTTTTGGTATTTCAACATAATAACAACAAAAATGAAACTCATCATAAACATCCTGGCATGCCTAGTTGGACTGTGGTCCCTTTTTGATTAGATTTTATATATTTTTATTTCTTTTCTTGACAAATTCTCTAACCTTTAAGCTTGGAGTGCCTTATTTTTGCTTCTTCAAAAACACGTATAAATTAAAATAAAAAAGGAATACTAATCACAGTACACCCTTTTTATTTATTTTTCTTTCTTTCAACATTATATTTCTGTGTGGCCTATTTTCATTGAAATCAACATTTATTTTGGGTCTTAATAATGAAATCTCATTTTGTTTGTTCACATAGTCTAATTAAGAGTAAAACAAATTGTATTCACCAAACTCCCTTCACACACAACCAAATCACATATCACAACAAAATCACATTTAAACAATCTTTCCCAAGTGAACATACTTAGATTTCATCACTAAGAGGAAAATTTGACTTGGTGTTCTAGATGAGTATAAACAATCTGGTGGGTGGTATATCGGCTAAACACTTGACACTCTCATTGTTGTGGGATTACGGTGAGGGTGTAGGCTCTAATATCACGCCTCATACCAACACCAACACCAACACCAACACCAACACCAACACCAACACCAACACCAACACCAACACCAACACCAACACCAACATAGTTATGGGCCTCATATAACTTCGTATATCAAGGACTCGACCTTACACTCCCCGAAACTAGCCTTAGTTGGCATTTTTTATCACCCTTTTAGCCATTTCCTCATTTCACTCTTTTCTTAAATGAATCAATATAATCAAGTTATTTGTGTGAATTATTTTCAATTGTTTTAAACAACCAATTTTATTTTTCTTCATTTATTATTTTATTAGTTCATGGTTTTAACCAGATAACAATCTCATCTTCATAACGCCAACAATATGATGAACTCTTTTCAACAATCCTTGGACACTCTCAAGTCCCATATTCAAGATATCCGGCATAATAGATAAATTTAGATGACCTTTAGGGGTCGGTCTAGAACCCCCATATTCTCCTAGTTCTTAGTCAACTACATTAGAGATTCCGATCCATTG
The DNA here is from genome assembly GCA_018340775.1 of Taxus wallichiana var. yunnanensis. Taxonomy (NCBI): domain Eukaryota; kingdom Viridiplantae; phylum Streptophyta; class Pinopsida; order Cupressales; family Taxaceae; genus Taxus; species Taxus wallichiana. Next base: position 413,535,542 of record CM031238.1, on the reverse strand, counting down.
ATCCCATGGTTCTTCAACAATGGTGATTTAGTCTTTACAGAACTTCTAGACTCTAACACAATATCCCTTAACATTTACCTTACCTCATAGAGTGTCCTCCAACAACTAGATCCGGAACAATGACCTCCCATTACCACTATCACCATCAATTATTTTTGACTTATTAACCCCGATCATGAGCTTGTTATCCAACAAATCAACCCCTATTCCACTACCAAGGTGAATTGAGAACATTAGTCAACTGTTTCATTAGCTCTTGTCATTAGTTTCAATCTTGACACTACCTCGTCACAAGACACATCTAACCAATAATCATCTATGTCATCGATCCTTCATGGATCTCATCAGTGCATAAACCAATGCTATGACATCTCCTTCCATATCCAAATCCCGCAGCCTCCAATGTTCCTCCTCCACCTCTTAGTTGGTGTTCTTCTTACTACGACCCCTCCTATTGCATCTCAATTCATCCCATCACAACAACCTACATCCTTGATCTAGAATCTAGTATTATTTATACTTGCATCTATATCCCATATCAATATGAGTTCTATCGCTAGTACTCACCCTTTTTCATAGTAGGAATCCACTGCCTCTTATTTCACAATATAACACCATCCCTTCTCAATATATACCACAACCATCCTAACCTCTTATCAACACTTCCATTCATATTCCTTATCAATACATTCAACCCTCACAACCCTTAGTCTCTCAACACCCCTATAATATCCCGATAAGTGCCCCTCTTCATCATAATATCCCTTTACCATATCATTTGTATCAACAATAAAACCCACATATCTATAATCAACCTAGCTCATCATCTTCAAACCTTCAAAACCATCTCAAAATGATACTCTGTAGGCACTCATGAATAATATTGCAAGACTTGAAGCCACCAATCTGGGTCCTAAGAACACCCTTTCTGAAAAACAAATTTGCAATGAACCCATCCAACCATCAATACATTTTAAGGCCTATCCCCCACACTAATAACTCCCATTTTTTATAAAATTCTATAGTAAGGAGGACCCACATCAACACATCAGAGCTTTCAACCATACATGTTATCTCATTTCCCATGATCGGATCTCATGTTGAGGAAATTACCCATGTCCTTAGCAGGAAATACTCTTGACTGGTACAACAATATTCCACAATATTCCCTCTTCTCTTTTACACAAATCATGTAGTTGTTCCTAGAGAATTTATCCATAAACATTCTCACAAGATATCCATCATTGATATCTATGCCATTAGACAATTTGAATATGAGTGCGTTGCAAAATCTATCACTAGATGGGGGGTATTATCAATAAATTATCCTTTTCCCTTCCACAAACTGAGTTGATTAAGCTATTTTCTCGATCATGTGTTAAACACATATCATCAACCCTCCAGATCCAATCTTTCTAGATATTTAATGAATCCTTTACCATGGCCCACAAACTAGAGATTCACACTCTTGAAGATGGTAAGGTTAAACTTAGGTCTAAGAAACCCAAACCCGAGTCTTCATTTAAACCCTCTTCTAGCAACAATAACTATAAAGGTTTAGAAAACACAATTTTTGTAAAATTCACATCCAAAATTTGTTCAAACTCCGAACGAACTGTCCTTAGCGCAACTACACGCCTATTAGGAAGTCTTATAGCGCATTCTTTGACAAACTTATAGCCACGTGCATGATTAAATTTCCTCATATCTGCCTTGTTGACATATCCACATCTAAACCATCATGGTATTAAGATAATGATTATTGTAAATACCATCAAGTATGAGGCCATGACATCGAAATGTGTTATTCATTTAGAAACATCCTTCAGGATCTCATTGACCAAGGTGACTTACAACTTGAAAATTTGAATGCACCTCCAAATCAAAACTTAGATGTGTTTAAAAAGTATTTTCTGAATGATCCATCACCTACCAATTAACCCCAATTTAATGCGCTTAATTCTCATCATACTATTAATACTATAAAATATCTCTCACTTACACCCTCAACACCCAATGTTTCTATGATGGAAGCACTATTTAAATCATCTGAATCTTCTAGCCTTTTCACTACTAAGATAAACAAAACCTATTACACCTATCACATCCTCTCAAAACCAACCATTATCTCTTCGATAGCCCCAAAAAGAAACCTGTCATATAAATTTTAAAAAGATCTTTTGAAGACCACGTCACTCAACACCACATAAAGAATATCAATAATCCCACTACACAATCCATAAATCATTCATCCAAAAAAATAGAAATTATACCACACAATCTTCATATAACCTTACCATGAAATAAACAACCCTTTCCTTCCATCTTAGGGCCTCATCCCTCATCTAAGTTCATGATTACCATTACTAAACCTAGGATCATTCCTCAACTGGAACCTAAACATGTCATACAGAGCACAATCTCTTTATCTCAAGCCTCTAAATCACCAAATGATATATAGATCCCTTCACCCTCACCTTCATCACAAACAACTAAGACAAGATACTACACTAGAATCCTTGAAAATCTTATCCAATCATCTCTCATAACATTACCCTCTATTAAGTCATCTGAATCCTAGGGTTGGAATCCCTCTTGGTATGATTATGAAGCATTCTATACATACCATCAAACATTAGGACACTCCACTAAGAACTGCAAATCCCTCCATGCTACAATTGAATCCTTACTAGCAAAGGACTTCTCCACGTAGATCCAAAACATCCAGATCCAATCAAATCTATCCATCAAATCAAACCAACTCATCAAAAATTTAAAACTACTCTTGACCCATCACCCAACACCATATATGCACCCAAAAAAAGTAGGGATTCCTCGAGTAAAAACCCACTCTATCAAATATATTTCATTCGTATAACTACAAGAGCACATGCATAAGACTCAAGACCTTAGACCAAAATAGGCCCAAAGTCTTTATCTCCCTTATACCCCTGAATCACCTAACCCACGGTATTCCAAGGACAAGGTGTTTATCCTCTTCACTCCAAACACCCAATCTACCACATCCTTACAAAACATTGTCGTTAAACAACTCCACCAAGATCCTATGAAGATGTCTCTCTACGAGCTTGTTTAAACTTCTCCATAAAGCACCGATAAGAAATTATTGAGGCTCTCTAATCCATCTTAGTACCATTAGATGACCCTTAACCACTCGCCAACCTTGTCAAAACTCTTAATTTTTTTCTCTCGCAATCACCTTTAATGATTATGAAATCCCATCATTGTAGCCCGAAGACCATGACCTTCCTCTCTTCATCAAGACCCAAATCAACGATACTCTCGTCAAGAGAGTTATGATTGAAAATGATGCTAGTATCAACATCGTATCATATCATGCTTTAAAATAGCTTTAGTTAACTAACACCATCTTTGCCTAGTCACTTACTCGTGTTATGCGATTTTAACAACACCATCTCCCCTACACTAGGCAATGTCATTTACCCATAAAAATAGGTATTGAATGCCTTCATGAGATCTTTTATCTTGTAGAAGGAGAGTTTTAGTATAACATGTTGTTGGGATGACCTTAGATATGCGTTATGTGTTGTATCCCATCAACATTACATCAATGTCTAAAGTATGAGCATGAAGGTAAAACCTTCAGTGTTCCTACAGACCCAAATCCTTTCAAATCCTGTCATGCGAATTACAAACCCCACGATATGTTGCTTTCATTACAAAATTATACATCTTCGATCAAGATTTAATAAGCTCTTTCATCCCCACATCTAAGCTACCAGATGATAACTCCTTCGAATATGTTATGCAATGTCTCTCACCTTGGTAGTACCACCTTCTAACCCTTTACTCGCTCCCTAAACCTAAAACACATGTGAGACTCGATGATGTAATATAGATTGTATTAAATATAATTTCATAGTAACTTTCTCTAACAAATGATATTCAAGTGATTGCATACAGGTAATGTGTAAGCACTAAGCATTCAATAATGCAAAACCCTAAGTAAGTGAAGGGAAGAAAAGGACTCAATTAATTTCATGTGATCTAGGAGTGATCGGGACTATGTATCTACTGAAACAAGTTGGAAACAATGTCATAAAGGATTGATGAGGTTTCAAGCCCTAAGAATGCACATGATAGAAGTGCCCCATATGCTAGTGACTGATCTAGGCACCCGTGCCGCTCAAATGCCTAGAATCGGGTCTTTTCTAGGTCAAATGAGATTCATATTTAGTCTTTCTTTGTAACTTTGATTTTTCATTTAGATCATCAGTAGTACCTATAACCTATAAAATAAATGTCTACCTGCACATTCCCACAAACCACATCAAATCTAATAAAAATATGCAAAATGTGGAGTTGGACTTACCTCGGTGGTCACCCGAAGAGTGAAATTACAGCCAAGAACTACACTACATCTAAGACTCCATGCAATTCTCTCGTGCTTGTGTGTGTAATTATTCCCTAGGTTTCCCTTGTATATGTTACATGGTGATAACAAGATAGATCTAGATTATTCCAAGTATGCAAACAAGATGTATGTGATGGAATGGAATGAAATATAGTCCTATGTTGTGTAGGCATATCAATGCAGCCCTTGTCCCTTATTGGAAGCACAATGGAATGATAGGGGTGTAGAAAATTAGTCCTTACAAAATTTAAATCAGATTTCAAATTACTTAACCAAACCACAAATCCACTTATCCAATAATTAATGTGTGCACAACATCAAATACCATATATGTTATAAACCATGAATAAGAGAATAAACACAAAGACATAAGATATAAGTGGAAACCCTTAGGGGAATAAAAACCACTGAAACAAAATATTTATATTGATATGTTTCAAATTTAGTGAGGCACCAACCCCACAAGGAGAACCAACCCCTAGTTTAGTAGAGCTACAACCCTACAAGGAGAACCAACCCCTAATTTTGTGAAGCACCAACTCCACAAGGAGGATACAACCCCCAATATTATCAAGAACCAACTCAACCACCTTATTAAGAATATATCTGATGTATTTCTGCTACCACAACTGATAGATATCACAAATTCAACTCACAACACCTTTAAACCCTTGTTCAAACCCTAGGTCTTCAATCTCTCACAAACTAGCTCTTTCTTCACTTCTCAAAGCATAAAAACATTGCACACATGCTTGCTTTCATTCCTCAAACTATCACTCACTTTATCATATCTCAAATCATGCTCACACACCTGCAAAACTCTCACACCTAGGTCACACTTCTTGCACACACTCCACTAGTTCAAATTTACACCCAAAACATCACTTTTATAGCTTCTTCTTGACTCAAATTCAAATGAGTTCAGTTTACCTCCTTTATCTCAAACCCATTAACTTTAAAAAATCCCATAAAATTTATCACAATAGTCACAAGTGACCCAAGTAGTTCGACCTAGCCAAAACCCTTCACCATGCACCAAAAATCCTCAAATCCCCATCATTGGAATGAGAAAAATCTCCTAACACCAATTTTTTTATTAAATATCTAAAATCACCAAACATGTTTAAAATGAAATTTAAACATCATCCATGGTCTCAATTATCATGAACCAATCAGATTATTTCATTTAATGGGCCCAGTGGCTCCTTCCCTTCACAAAAACTTGTTTCTAACTCCTTGAATATGCCTTTTGGCCTCAATACCCCTCAAAATGAACTCAAAATGGTATGAGACTAATATATTGAAACTTTGGAAACTTTTAATCAAGTTATAGCTCATGAAAAAATCACTTTGGTTCAAACCATAACAACTTTTTCCTTCACCAAAACAAGCTTGCCTAAGAAGTAACTTTACAAATGCAACTGGTTAACACCCTTCCTAACATATTCAAGACCTAAAAATGGACTCCATGGATTAATAATTCACCCCTATTCACTTTATAGGTGATATAAATCATCACCCAATCCATTTCATGTACCAACTAACTCAATCTTTCATCAAAAACAGCTTATGTGCTTAAAATTAACAAATATTCTTACTTAAAAATTGATCTGAAACCATATCAAAACTCATAATCATGAAAAAAATTATATCACTATAAATATCTCTAAATTATATTTCCAACACAACTTGAATCACCTCATAACTCCTCATGTATCTCTTGTAATGTCAACTTTATTGAAGACTGCTTCTAATTACCCCAAAAGCGCGCCTTTTGACAAGTAAACATAAATGAAACATACTTGACAATTTAACTGCATCACCATGACCTAAAAAATCATTAAATTCAATAAAAATCATATAAATCACATAATAACCATTTATTTTACAACTCTTTTGGACAACCTTGTTCCAAACTAAACTTCTTCAACAAATGACCTGTTTGAGTGGGGTCCACTCATCACCATAAACTCTATCATACATGTATGGAAAGATGAAGGAGTAATATGCATTTTACAACCATCATTCGTGGACAAGAAATCAATTTGGCCACTTAGGAACCAAATATCTCAAATCACTTTCAAATTAAGGTTTTAAACACATAATGAGTTGTTTACCTTCTTAACATTCATTCATAAAAACTTGATGATGAAATGACCTCATTATTTTTGTGAAAACTTATAGAATAAATGTATAAACATACCTAAAATCCACAAGCTCACATGAAAAACTCACAATTTAGGGTGAGTATCAGAAGACCTAATTCGAGTTGGAAATGACCTTGTTTTTGACCATGTTTCACCAAAATTGACATAACATGCAAAATATGAATCATGGAAACCTAATTTTTTTCCACAAGACCATAAGATACCCTAAATGAATCTAAAATAATCATATTATATCAAAATATTCTCCATCTCTCCATCATATCTCATTTACATAGCTAACCCTTATGGTTTACACTATAAAGGCTAGGGTTAACTGAAATAACCTCATAACTCATCATGAAAACTCTCAAAAAGGTCCCAACATATGTATAAAATCATAAATCCACTTCATACATACATCCATGAGCTCATATATCTCCATAACTCAATCTCATGCATTCTAACAACCATACTTGGTCCAAATGAGCACTTGCAACATAGTCACCAACTTGTATTTACACCCTGAAACTCATGTGAGTGCCCAAGAACTCCCAAAACATTCTCTCCATCATGTCAACATGCTTCTCAAGTTACCAAGAAGCTCCAACCTCCATACACCATCACCTAGGCTAGCTAGGTCACTGAATAGGCTTGCAAGAACAAGTAATCCTCACTGAAACACCTGATATCATCATGAATACCTCTGAATAATCATGTCATCATCACCCTTAGCATTTTTGACCCTAATTCATCATCTACTTTGTCATTAATGAGGTTTTGCAATAATGACAACACTTATACAATAACATGTCAACAATCCCCCTTTTTCATTGATGGAAAACCACCTGCACTTCTCCCCCTTTTTACATTAATGACAAAGGCATACCTATGTATGCATAATATTCACCTTACAAAACTTTGTAGAGTTAGGATTTGGCTAGAAACATCAACCAAAGTCTCATTTTAGCTCAAAATCTTTGAAATTTCACTCAAAATTTGATTTTAGCCTTTTTCAAACATGGAAACACAATACTCCCCCTGGGTAATGTAGAGACACCATCTAATCATGCCAATGAACATGAAGAAAACATCATCATACCTCTAGTTTGGGCTAAGAAACCATCATCCACCTTATAATCATGCAAAAACTTGTTATTTTACCTCCAAACTTTGTTTTCACCATCATGAGATCACTCAGTAACAACCTTATACTTGAAGCAAATTCCTCATGATCATTGCAAAATTGATGTACAAGAGTAAAATTTTCCACCATAAATTCATTATTATACCAAATCAACTTGTTAGGACACAAATTTGACTTGTCTCTTATCATTTTTGTCTTCAAACTATCTCAAGGACTAATATCCCTAAACAAACATCTCAAAGGTCAATATAAACCAATTTTGATGAGCTCAAGAACACCATATATGTGATGATAATGCATTTCAAAACTCCCCTAGACTTAAGATAACCATATCTAGAAGATAAGCACACAATCAAGCTTCTTACCTTCCTCATTTGGCTTGAGAGAACTTCAAACACTTATGTACATCCCTAAAGTACAATGTTAGTCCTTGACAATCATATATATATATATATATATATATATATATATATATATATATATATATATATATATATATATAAGATAATGAAAATATGACCTTGAAATGTTTGACTTAAGAGAGAAACCCCAAAAACATACATTGTAATCCTAGAAGACCTCCAAACCACCTTCTAGAAGTACACACACATGCTCCTCATGACTGGTCTAAGTCATACACATCATCTTACAACTATAGAAGCTCTTTGCATATCATTTTACACTAACAACCACCAAGACATCAATATTTCCTTCAACTTTGTTAAGAGACTTACTATTTTAGCACATGCATACACCAAGAGCACCTTCAAGGAGCGAGACATGGACTCCCTCTTTATGAATACGTTATGCACACCTGAGCGACATTTATAAGCATTATATCATCATATTAGAATTAATGTGAGCTAGGGGTCATCTTTTGACACAACCACGACTTATATACCTAGTCATTAGCTTCTCCACTATCTTATCACCTTGCTCAACTTTAAAATGAAACTAAGACATTGTATCCCCTTCAAAATCACTTCTATCATACCTAACATAGCACTTACAGGCCCTATAGGATCCACTTTGAAGTTAATAAGATCATTTCTAGTCACATCATAGTCCTCAAGGCACACATTTTCTTCTTTGAGTCACATTCACCATTTCATCTTGTATACACCATGCATCTATATAGACCCATTTACTCTCATGAGGCAATAATTGTACCATATCAATACCTGAGATTACCATATTTTCTCACCTTTTTCCCATAACATCTTCACAAATTCATAGAACAACTTCTTGAAGCTTAGACCCATTAAAAATACAATATGTTTATGCCCATACATGTAGATGCACAATACTGATCAGTAGCACAAACTTTCTTACAAATAAAGCCTTAAGAGGACAATATAGACTTACCATGTCTAAGAACATCTTCTTCATACAACTTCGAGCTCAAAATACCATGTCTAAGAATTAATGTGAGTTAGGGGTCATCTTTTGACACAAACATGACTTATATACCTAGTCATTAGCTTCTCCACTATCTTACAACCTTGCTCAACTTTAAGAAGAAACTAAGACATTGTATCCCCTTCAAAATCACTTCCATCATACCTAATATAGCACTTACAAGCTTGTAGGATACACTTTGAAGTTAATAAGATCATTTCTAGTCACATCATAGTCCTCAAGGCACACATTTTCTTCTTTGGAGTCACATTCACCATTTCATCTTGTCTACACCATGCATCTATATAGACCCATTTACTCTCATGAGGCAATAATTATACCATATCAATACCTGAGATTACCATATTTTCTCACCTTTTTCCCATAATATCTTCACAAATTCATAGAACAACTTCTTCAAGCTTAGATCCATTAAAAATACAATATGTTTATGCCCATACATGTAGATGCACAATACTGATCAGTAGCACAAAATTTCTTACAAATAAAGCCTTAAGAGGACAATATAGACTTACCATGTCTAAGAACATATTCTTCATACAACTTCAGAGTGCAAAATACCTTTGCTCATGCATATACCATTGACCTTTGGTGCTTAGACCAAGCAAGAATGGAACAAAATCATCAAACATAGCTATAACATTCATTTCTTCTTCATCTTAGTCATGAAGTATTTCATACCTTCCCTCACCATGATTTCCATATTTGAGTGAAATAGATCATGTGGATCAAACATCTAAAAATTAGAACACCATCTCAAGCCCCATGTGTTAGAGATCACAAGCACTAAGAGGGGGTGGATCAACGCAGATTAATTTTTTTTCACTTCATGCAAATTTTAAACTCTTGATGATGTGCGACATTAAACTATGAGAATTCAATCAAACATATATCATGCACAAAAATTCTAAACACGAGAGATTTACCATGGGAAACCCTTTCAGGAAAACCCACCAAAACCGTTGCTTATATTACACAAAGAAAGGACTCATAAGAATATAACACATCTTACAAGATTTGTTTAGTGAGACACCAATCCCAAAAGGAGCTCTAACCCATAAACCTTTGCTAATATTACACACAACAAAGGACTCTAGTGAATATTACGCATCACAAGAGATTTCTTTTGTAGGCACCCACCTACAAGGAAGCTATATTGGTATAGCAATATTGTCACACAGAAAATAATTGTCTGATATTGTATTCAACTTGATTACAATCAATACTAAGGCTAATAAATAGCCATGGAAATAGAAAACTGACCTCCTACAAACCAGGAAGTCACACAACAAAACAACCCATTAATATCATTATGGGTATAACAAAAATATATTGTTGAAACAATATAACAAACCTATATTATTAATAATGAGTTATAATATAACTCATATTAATAATATTACAATATATAATAATGAGAGCACTATGATATTTCTAACATTCCCCCTTAGTGTGAACATGGGGAAAACACCATCTTCAACCAAGCAACATGCCGCTCCGTAGCTTGCACATGGTCTCGATTCTCAACACTGACTGTGGGAACTACATCATCCAGGGATTGTTCAACCTATTAGATGAATACATGAATTGGGACCATTCAACCAATTCACATCAACCATCAAATCAGTTTGATCAAGAACACTTCCTGCAATAGTATCAATGGTACAATTTATCATCACGGGGGACACACAAGCACTACACTGCACACAGGAACAAGGATGCTCATCTATTCTTATTCATCACACAAGACACAAAGATGTCACTAAAGTAGTTTGTGGCCTCTGAGGTAGTGACGAACTCGAGGACGCTGATTGTCCTCCTGCCTCCGTTGCCTCCATCCTCCAATATGAGGATAGATGCTCAAAACAGATAATCTTCATCACTTGAATAATTAATAGGTTCATTGTCACTTGCAGGATTAGAATAATCATCCCAATCTTCTTCAGCAGCTAAAGCATTTTGTTCCAACTTATCATCTAAGAGATCTTGAGCTCTTTTCTTACAATTCACAAAACCATGTCCTGGTTGTTTACAGTAATGACACAAAAGATGTTTCTTTGACGATATAAACTTTTTTTACCTTTCTGGAATGATGATTTATTGTTTGCAACCATGACAGTTTCTTGTTCTGGTACACACCTTTTGATTTTTTCTTCCTCATCAAGCAACGAGGAAATTAAATTTTCCAAACTAGGATTGATCTTACTAAGAGTAAAAACAATACTCGAATATTCTTTTGGCAAACTATTTAGTAAGATGGCTTTAGCATCTTCTCCATCTACCTCTGCTTTTATTCCTGCTAATTGATTTAAAATGGATCGAAACTTACTGATATGTTGAACCATATTGTCATTTTCTCCCATCTTTAGCCCAAAAAGTTTTTGCTTCAGCGCCATTGCTGCACTACCTGCTCGAGATCCAAATAACTTGTTCAATGTCACCCAAATATTATTAGATGACTTGGTTAGATCAATATGATGCAAATATGCATCGAAAGACCAAGGCCAATAATTGCTATTGCTTTCCGATCCTTACTTTCCCATTTCACTGCTTCATCTAGCATCATTCGGTTTTTTAATTTTTCCTTCGACAATGTCCCATAAGTCTTTATCAATCAATTGTAATTGGGTTCGTACTTGCCACGTGTGGAAGTCTTTACCATCAAATCTTTCAATTACATTTATCTTTTCCATTTTGAAACTCCACAAAATCGAGAAACTTGAACCGAACAATAACAAACTCTTTATACTGGTAGAGATACTTGACTTTAATAAAGAAAATATATCAAACTTGAAAAAATGCATGGACAGCTATAACCTCAACACAATACCTCCGGATCAAATGAACTTGCAGTGGCTTAGCAGATTCACTTCTGTTTGATCAAATCTTCATATGGATAGCGTGAAGTAATGACTTGGATGGCTATTATTGCAAACAAAGCAACGAGATATGTTCGTTTGTAGGATCTTTTTCCGTGGACCGGTTCGATGCCAGAATGTAGAACTGGAACGTGGAAGACAACTCAGCATGCATTACTGAAAAGGACCAGATCAATCTTTCTCCTGATTGCATATAACTGCCTGATTCATTTTCATCCACCGCATTATCTAGACGTCTATAATGATGAACAGGTTGAGGGCACGCAAAATCTAAATAGTATGCATTAGAACATATATTACTTTTTCCAGTGCTCAAAATAAGACCAATGTGGATTGAATTTCAGTGATACAGTGAATGGAGATCTCACAAGTGAATCGAACCACTGTATTCAAGAAGACGTCCAACTATTTGAATAAGCACTTACGGGACTGAAAATGCTTTAAAAAATATTAGGAATGCATACGTGGAAGCTTGTATTCATTGATGCAATCAATATGAAAGTCACGGTTCGAGGATGGTGACAAATCTGAGGAATATAATCTGCAGAAATTCAGATCTATGTGGACAGCATCACAGAAAACCTAGATCTGTAGCTATTCTAAAACCAAAACAATAATATGCTCATCGGACGGGACAATTGTGAAGTATGTACAGTGCCCCTCACTCTCACGCAGATCTCATCGCTCTGATACCAAATATTGGTACAGCAATATTGTCACACAGGAAAATAATTGTCTGATATTGTATTCAACCTGATTACAATCAATACTAAGGCTAATAAATAGCCATGGAAATAGAAAACTGACCTCCTACAAACCAGGAAGTCACACAACAAAACAACCCATTAATATCATTACGGGTATAACAAAAATATATTGTTGAAACAATATAACAAACCTATATTATTAATAATGAGTTATAATATAACTCATATTATTAATAATATTACAAAATAATGAGAGCACTATGATATTTCTAACAAGCTAAAAATCTATGAATGTGCTAAGCTATAACTTAGACTTGATTTATATACATTTTGATCATGTAGTTACAACAATTGCTAATACAATGAATTATGATCACTTTCCGGCTCTGTCTGTGTTCTTCTTTTCACTCTCTTTTGCTCATCTGATTTGATCATGCTTGCTCAATCAATCTACCACTCTTGATGCTTCTCTCATTTGATAAATCAATGCATCATCGATCTGCTCTCCTCTTTCCTCTCTCTTTTCATCTGTAGCTCTTGTTCAGCTAGATTGCATTGTATTCATTCTTGTGCCACTCTACTTTAGCTTGATGGCTTCCTTCTCTTACTTGAGAAACTACAAAAATAGTTACAAGTTCGAACTATATCACCGCTGACCCATTCCTTCACTTTGAATTACATGTCATGCACCTTCTTACTTGATCACCTGAGAATTCAGCCCATTAAATGCATACAACTAACTCCAGATCTTGTTCCTTATGTATTCAACTTGATTACATTGTTTTCCATGCACTTGCTAGAGAAATTTATTAGCCATTGCCAAAAATAGATTTTCCCTCTTTTTATAATTTGCAACATGACAAAGATGAGTGAGCCATTTCCTTCTCCATATTTTATTTCACCTTGAAACTCGGGATCTCATAGAGAATGTAACTATATTTCCACAAAGTCAATACACATTAAATTCGCAGTTGGAACAATAGATTTCTTCATTCTTTGTGGAGATCAAGTCATATGCTTAGCCACAATCACTGACAATCGAATCACCATCGATTTTGGAGAACCAACTCTCACTTGTCCATGTTTGAATCAATTTGATTGCCTTCAAACCTTGTCCAATCCATATCTTGTTATTTCACACCTTTCCTTAGCTCCTTTATATTGCAACACTTTTCTTTATTCGACGAATTTCTACTTACTTGGAGGTAGTTTAGTCATCCGACTCTTCTATGCTTCACCTGAGTTTTTGTAGTCTTCTACGGTTTCCATAGTTCTTCATGAATTTTCTATTTATCAGGCTTTTCTTCTAACTTCCTTACTCTCGTGACTTTTCCTTCACCTCCACGATTCTTCCTTTTCATTCTTGGATTCAATTTTCTTAGACACGGATTGTCCTTTGGTTCCACGTTGCTTTTGTGGTTTCATTCATCTACCCATGGCACTCACTTTCCTTTTGCGGATTCTTCCAGAGATCCGCGGATTTTCTGTAGACTTCGACGACTACTCCAAGTCTTCAGCGGCTATCTCTAGACTTTTGTGGATATCTCCTCATGTCCATGGCTTGCACAAACATTTACTAAGTCCTTTAGAACTTATCCTTAGTCATCCTAAAGCCTCATACTACCAATAAACCTTCATCTTCTTCACATGCTCACTTTACCAATTCACTCCTTTTTCCATCAATGTAACTTGACATCAATTGATTTAGCTTGACATCAATGACAACACATTTGACTCATGAAAAAGGTCCAACAATCTCCCCTTTTTCATTGATGGCAATATTCCAACCTTCAGAAACCTTTTGATGGAAAAATACTTGCATTCCTAATTCCATTTTTCAGTTTTACTCTCTCGTGTATATGACTTAGTTGGTTTCATCATCTATCTAATTTATATCACAAAATTTCCCCCTTTTAGTATAACAGGTTGGCTTTTGACTTTCATATTCTCTCCCCCTTTGACACCAATGTCAAAGGGATAACTGCCACATAGAACTAATATTCAGGTAAGCTAGATACATGTGTTCTTACTTTGAGAAGCCCCCTAGGCTTATGCTTCTCTTACGCATGTCTTAGTGTGTCCGTAGAAATGATCACCTTGAGTTGTTGCATACTTTGATCAATTTGAGATAATAGATTATCTCTCCCCACTTTGGTACTTTTTTAGGAGTGCATAATACCTGAGAATTCTCCCTTCCTTCTCTGCACACCCTCTAGTTTTTTGAGGGATCGGAATGACCCCCAATTCATTCCTTAGGTATTCAAATGTTTCTCTTAGCGGAGGCTTGGTCATTATGTCTGTAATTTTTTCATTAGTACTCACATATTCAAGACATATTTTATTTTCATTTACTTTTTCCCTCAATAAATGATATATTATAGGCATGTGCTTGGTTTTTGAGTGGAACAATGGATTCTTAGAGACACTGATTGCACTTGTCCTATCACACATCAAAGGAATTGGACTTTCAGATTTTACTATCCAATCTTTGCTTTATCCATAACACTTGAGTACAATAGATTGTGACGGCTATATACTCTGATTCACATGTTGAGAGAGCCACTAATGATTATTTCTTGAAAAACCAAGCTACTAAGCAATTTCTAATGAAAAATGCTTTGCCACTTGTACTCTTCCCTGTCATCAACACTTTGCCTTGCCCAATCTAAATTTGTATATGCTTTTATGCTGAAGTCATTTCTTTTAGGGTACCATAATCTATATTCAACTATTCCCATGAGATATCTCGAGTGCATTCTGTTGCTTTGAGGTGTGTTTCCCTTGGATATTCTTGAAATCTTCTAACAAAGGCTACCAACTGGATGCTATCAAGTCTTGATGCCATGGAGTAAAGTAGACTTCCTATCATGGATCTGTCATACATGTTTTGTCTACCTTAGGTGAGTCATCATTTTTCTCAGCTTGCACCCAACTTCCATTGGTGTACCAATTGGTCTCGCATTATTCTATTCTTAATCTTTTCAACATCTCATTGATATACTTAGTCTAGAATATGAATATACCTTGCTGCTTGACTGATTTGTAAAAACCCAAAAAGAATGAAATATCTCAAGCATTGACATATTTAAACTCTACTTTCATCATTTAAGCAAACTCACATGTCATCTTATCATGGTCTCTGCCAAATATGCTATCATCTACATAGACAATGACAATTAGTAAGTGGTCCTATTCTTCCTTGATGTAGAGATTGCTGCCCGTAACAACTTTTCTAAATCCTTACTCAATGAGGTATGAATCTAATCTACTGTACCAAGCTCTGGGAGCTTGTTTTAATCCATATAAAGCCTTTTTTAACCTGCACACATAATCCTTATCTTCAATCAGTGAAAATTCATCAGGTTATTCAATATATACCTCTTAGTTTAGAAAACCAATTAGGAAAGCTAACTTCACATCCATCTGGAATACTCTTATTTTCTTATATGTCGCGTAAGCTAGGAACAATCTTATTACTTTTATTCTTACCACCGGTGCAAATGTCTCATCAAAATATATTCCTTCCATTTGCGCGTATCCTTTACCTACTAGCCTTGCCTTGTTCCGCATCAATTCTCCTTTCTCATTAAATTTATTTCCGAAAACCCACTTGGTTCCAATTATGTTCTTGTTCCACGTGGTCTGGGTACCAGTTCCCATGTCTCATTCTTTTCAGTTTGATCTAGATCTTCATTCATGACATTTACCCAATGTTAATATTTTCTTGCTTGTTCAACATTCTTGGCTTCTTTCATTGAAAGGAGTGCCATATCTTCATGGTTCTTCTATTCACCCACTTCTTCTTGTGAGAATGCTTGTCATCTTTATTACCAATGATCTGATTAGAAGGATGGTACTTTTTAACTTGCCTAGAGGGTGCCTTAGTGTTTGTCATTTATTCTTCTTCATCTCCTTCTTCATGTAGACTATTTAACTCTTCATCATCTTCTTGCTCTTCATCACGCTTATTGTTTGAGTGCTAGTTTTGGTGTATTGTGTCTAATCCACCTTTACATTTATCCTTTCAATAATTTTCTATAGCCACTTATTATAACACTTGTAAGTCATGCTAATCTTGTTGGG
This sequence comes from Taxus wallichiana var. yunnanensis, assembly GCA_018340775.1. Taxonomy (NCBI): domain Eukaryota; kingdom Viridiplantae; phylum Streptophyta; class Pinopsida; order Cupressales; family Taxaceae; genus Taxus; species Taxus wallichiana. The sequence continues at coordinate 413,518,767 of CM031238.1, read as the reverse complement.
TAACCAAGGAATATCCCTTCATCACATCTTGAGTCAAATTTTCCCAAGTTGTCTTCATCTCTTTTGATATAGCATTTGCTTCCAAATACTCTTATGTGCTTTACATTTGCTGGTCTCTTCTTCCATAGTTCATAAGGAGTCTTATCACTGTTTATTCTTAGTTGAGCTCTGTTCAAAAGGTAAACCACGGTGTAAACTACTTCACTCTAATACCTATATGAGAGTTTGGATTCATTCAACATTGTCCTTGCCATTTCTTGAACAGTTTTGTTTTTCCTCTCAATAACTCCATTTTTTTGAGGTGTCCTCATAGCTGAGAATTGTCTCCTAATTCCATTTTCTTCATAGAATTCATCAAACTCATTTGACAAGAATTCTCCGCCTCTGTCTGATCTTAGGAATTTGATTTTCTTGTTCTTATTTTACACTAGTGCCTTGCATTTCTTGAATATGTCTAAGGATTCTGACTTATTTTTTCAAACATGCCACCCATGTACTCATCTATTAGAAGCATAAAATATGACTCACCATTTATGCCTTCAGTTTTGGTGGGTCCACAAAGGTCTGTATGGATCAGCTCCAGTGGCCTAGTTGTAGAATACTCTTTTGATTTGAACGACCTCCTTATTTGTTTTCCATGTAAACAAGCCTTGCATAGTGTATCCACGAGTTTCTCAATATTTGGCATATGTCTCACACAACCTTTAGCACTTAATTTTACTAGATTTTCAAAGCTCATGTGCCCCAATCTCCTATGCGACAACTAGATGTAGTCAATCTTACTAATAAAGGACTTCTCTTTATTTATTTAATTAAGAACACACATGTTGTTCTTTGTCCACTTGGCCTTTGTAACATTCTTTCATGTTTTACAATTTATGATATCACAACCCTTGTCATGGAATATAACATTGTATCCCCTCTTACACATTTGAATCACACTCAACAGCTAATGTTTAAGACCTTCAACATATAATTTTTTTTTTTAGTTATAGTATTTCCATTATCTAGACTCAAGGTTCCTTTCCCAACTATGTTTATAGAGTTGTTATCACCAAATCTCACTACACTAGATGCATTGTTAGACAAAGTAATGAATTTAATTTTGTCACCTATTATGTGGCTTGTGTATCCACTAGCCAAATACCAGGTTTTATCTTCATTTTGCACATGGAATGCAATCTGTACTATTGGGTAGGATTATTTTCTCTTGTTCTCATCCTTATTTGCTTATTTTGCTTGGGAGGTTCTTGTTTGTTTGTTGAAACCACACTACTCTTCTTATGATAATTATGTTGGACACTATTATAGTTTGATTTGGTGTAAGATGGGCCAAAGTTTCTTCTATAGCCTCTAGAGAATTTCCTACACTTGGTGGATTTATGTCCAAACTAATTACATGAATAATAGTAACCATAAAAGGAATGTGTGTACCTAATTGCATATGTGATCCTTGGTGATGTGGTTCTTCTTCTCGCGTATTTGTTGAATCATTTATTTGGAACAAAGGATGTACTTGGTGTTGCGGTGAACTTATTTCCTTTATCCTTAATTGGCTCCTTTTCCTTATTTTATCCCTTGAAGTGAATTCCAAATTTATCGGTTGTGTCTCGTTGGGTACTTGAGTATGTTAGTTAACACATTTGAACTGTTCTCTATATTTTCATACATTTCTAGCTTCTTGGTTAGTTGTTCATCTCGATTTTAGTTGCTCCATTTATGAGTTCAATTTTTCACACTCATCCTCCTTTGACTTGTAGGATTTTGAAATCTTTTCCAACTGTGTTTTGAAATCCTTGAGCTCATCATCCTCTTCTTATTTTTTCGAAATCTTTCTTCTCTTAAATATGTAGGTTTTTTCTTCATATTCCTTTAATGTGCATCTCAGTTTCTGATTCTTCTTCCTACACAATTTTAATTCTTCAAGAGCACATACCAACTCTGCTTCTAGATTCACTTCAACTTCTTCTTCATCTGAATCTTCATACTCAATTGTGTTCTTCCCTTTAGAACTACATTCTTCAACCACATCCATAGCCATAAAAAAACTCTATCTGATCTTCATCATTTTCATTCTCAGAGTTACTTGAATCTGATCCACTTGATTCTTCCTTTGAATAGAAGTTTCTTTTGTTCTTAAAGAACTTATTTTTGTCACTTTTCTTCTTATATTAAGTTTCTCTTTTTCTATGTTTATGAGTCCTCTTCATGTTCAGACTGATTGTCTTTATTCTTTTTCGGACACCTACTAGCAAAGTGACCTACTTGTCCACAAGCAAAACATTTAAATGGGAGTTTTCCTTTATATTTACTTGAGCCTCTTTTAATCTTCTTAAAACATGGCTTCAATATTTTCATCATTCAAATCATCCTCAAGCCAATTCTTCGTCTTCTTATTCTCGCACTTGACCGAGTTTCTTTCTTAACCTTGAATGTTACTTATTTCTTGGTGGCTTTGGATCCAATAGTCCTCATTTTGTATGCTAACAGGTGCTCTGCAATTCATCCATTGTGAGAGTCTTCATGTCTTTGGCTTCCTCTATGGCTGAAACCTTTGCATCATACTTGCTTTGTCGTGGGATCTCGAAACTTTTGGACAATAACAAATTATTCTAGCTTTTCTCCTAAGCCTCTGATCATATTTATGACTTCATCAGTTCTTTGCATGTAGGTGGTTATGCTCTCATCATCCTTCATCTTCAAATTCTTGAACTGAGCTCTATAGGTCTGCAATTTTGCTAGCTTGACTTTTTCATCACCTTCGTAGATACTCTGTAACTTGGTCCATATTTCCTTTGTGGTTGTGCAGTGCATAAATTTTACAAACTCTATCTTAGTTAGGCCACATAGAATGACATTCATAGCTCTTGAGTTACATTCATATTCTTCCTTATCCGTAGAAGTAGTAATTGGTGTGGCGGAGCAGTATAACCTTTCTCAATGCATTCCTAGATGTCAAAACCAAGTGACATCAAATATGTCTTCATTCTTATTCTCCAGAATGCATAATTTGTACCAGTAAAGAGAGGTGATCTTGACAATGACAAACCATCTTGTGCTTGATTTTCTTCCATGCTTGTGATAGGAGGATCTCCTTAAAGATGTTAAGCTTCTGCAATAACGATGTTGCTCTAATACTAATTGTTAGAGATCATAAATAATGAAAGGGGGTGAATCATTGTAGATTATTATTTTTTTAGTTCATGCCAATTTTAAATTTTTTTAATGATGCATGACATTAAACTATGAGTAGTCAATCAAGCATATATCATACATAAAAAAATTGAACATAGAGATTTACCGTGGGAAACCCTTTTGGGAGAAAACCCACCAAAACCGTTGCTTATATTACACACAAAGAAGGAATCATAAGAATATAACACATCTTACAAGATTTTTTTAGTGAGACACCAATCCCACAAGGAGCTCCAACCCCTATACCTCTGTGATATTACACACAACAAAGGAATCTAGTGAATATTACACATCACAAGAGATTTCTTTTATAGGCACCCACCTATAAGGAAGCTACAACTCCTGAATGTGCTAAGCTACAACTTAGACTTGATTTATATACATTTTGATCATGTAGTTACAACAATTGCTAATACAATGAATTATGATCACTTTTCTGGATTTGTTATGTTCTTCTTTTCACTCTTTTCTATTCATTTGATTGAATCTCGCTTGCTCAATAAATCTAACGGTCTTGATGCTTCTCTCATCTGATAAATCAATGCATCATAGATTTTCTCTCCTCTTTCATCTCACTTTTCATCTATATCTCTTGTTTAACTAGATTACATCGTATTCATTCTTGTATAACTCTACTTTAGATCAATGGTCTCCTTCTCTTACTTGAGCAACTGCAAAAATAGTTCCAAGTTCAAACTATATCACCGTCGACCCATTCCTTCACTTTGAATTATGTGTCGTGCACCTTCCTGCTTGGTCACCTAAGAGTTCGGCCCATTAAATACATACAACTAACTCCGGATATTATTACTTTACGAGACATAAAATTATGCACTTTACACATAATTTAGCCCAGTCTTATACTACTATTTAGAAGGTTCTCGTGTGGATAAAGTATTAATTAATCCCACCTTTTACCAAATTTTTTTATATTTTATTTCATCATTCTCGTATATTTTACTTGCACTTATCCAACCATTTCGTAATCGCCGGTCATTCTATCCCAAAATTAGGGCACCCTAGCTGTATTGGGGTGCCTTGGGATACCCCGGTCCCACTTTGGGTGCCCTGTTCTATGCACATCCTTTCCCGCTTCTTTTTGGGGCTTTTCTAGCCGTTTTTGTCTTTATCTTTTTCCTAGTAGGCCTTATCGAGATTAATTATGAAATTAAGCCTGAGAGCCCTATAAATATAAATTCATAAGACCATAATAAGAGTCCTAGGTCATATCATCACACACTACTATCACTCCATCTAGAGCTGCATCCATTGCATCACTTTCATCCATATAATGACTTGCATTAATGCTAGGAAATCTGCATCACACAAACTATATAGGGGAGGGATTCTATTCTATTCCATGCACACATGCTATTTACATTTTCTATAGTTACTATTGCTCACTACTTCACAAAGTGCGACTGACACGAGAGCACCTAGGGCACGACATACACACACACACCAAAACTAAATTTGGGTTTGAAATGTAGTGGACTGCTCAGGGATAAGACCACAAGTTTGGAAACTGAGGTTAGTTCAACTCATTCATATGCATGTTTTATTTTTCTAGGGTTTGATACTTCCTTTTGCATTGCAAGTCATTACACAACTTACATGACAGATCCAACGTAACATAAAGGAATTAATCGAAGACACCTTGCGACCATATCAGATTCAAGTTTTGAGCATTTACGGTGTTCGAGCACTCATATTGCAAAACGAGAGGAACCCGAGGTGCCCCAAGACACTCCTAGGTGCCCCGGTTATCTCAAATCACAAGAACCGAGGGGGTGAATCAATGCAGATTAAATTTTTTTCACTTCATGCCAATTTTAAACTCTTTAATGATGTGCGACATTAAACTATGAGCAGTCAATCAAACATATGTCATGCACAAAAACATTGAACATAGAGATTTACTTTGTGGGAAACCCTTTCGGGAGAAAACCCACCAAAACCATTGCTTATATTACACAAAGCAAGGACTCATAATAATATAACACATCTTACAAGATTTTTTTAGTGAGACACCAATCCCACAAGGAGCTCCAACCCCTACACCTTTGCTGATATTATGCATAACAAAGGACTCTAGTGAATAATACACATCAAAAGAGATTTCTTTTACAGGCACCCACCTACAAGGAAGCTATAACTCCCTGAATGTGCTAACCTACAACTTAGAATTGATTTATATACATTTTGATCATGTAAATACAACAATTGCTAATGCAATGAATTATGATCACTTTCTTGGCTCTGTTTGTGTTCTTCTTTTCACTCTCTTCTACTTATATGATTCAATCTTGATTACTAAATCAATCTTTCACTCTTGATGCTTCTCTCATATGATAAATCAATGCATCATCAAACTACTCTCCTCTTTCTTCTCTCTTTTCATATGTAACTCTTGTTCAGATAGATTGCATCATATTCATTCTTGTGCCACTCTAATTTAGCTTGATGGAATCCTTCTCTTACTTGAGCAACTACAAAAATAGTTCCAAGTTTGAACTATATCACAATCAACCCATTCCTTCACTTTGAATTATGTGTCATGCACCTTCCTGCTTGGTCACCTAAGAATTTGGCCCATTAAATGCATATAGCTAACTCCAGATCTTGTTCCTTCTGTATTCGCCTTGATTACACTATTTTCCATGCACCTATTAGAGTAATTTATTAGCCATTGCCAAAAATAGATTTTCCCTCTTTTTAAAAATTTGCAACATGACAGAGATGAGAGAGCCGTTTCCTTCTCCATATTTTATTTCACCTTGAAACTCGGGATCTCATAGAGGATGTAATTGTATTTCCACAAGGTCAATACACATGAAATTCTTGCACTGAACAATAGATTTATTTGTTCTTTATGGAGATCAAGTCATACCCTTCGCTGCAATCATCTCGATCGACAATCGAATCAGCATCGATTTTGGAGAACCAATTCTCACTTGTCCATGTTTGAATCAATTTGATTACCTTCGACCCTTATCCAATCCATATCCTATTATTTCACACCTTTCCTTAGATCATTTGGCTTTCTCCTTTATATCGCAACACTTTTCTTTACTCGGTGAAATTTCTACTTACTTGGAGGATTTTTAGTCATCTGCAGCTCTTCTATGCTTCGCGTAGCTTTTGCAGTCTTCCACGGCTTCCACAGTTCTTCACGAATTTTCTCTTTATCGACAACTTTGATTTTGACTTCCTTACTCTCGCGGCTTTGCCTTCACCTTCGTGATTCTTCCTTTTCATTCTTGGCTTCATTTTTCTTACATGCAGCTTGTCCTTTGGCTCCATGTTGCTTATGCGGTTTCATTCCTCTTCTGTAGCACACACTTTCCTTTTACGGATTTTTCCAGAGATCCACAATTTTTGAGACTTTGCGACTACTCCAAGTCTTTGGCGGCTATCTATAGAATTTGTGCGATATCTCCTCATGTCCATAGTTTGCACAAACATTTAATAAGTCCTTTAGAACTTATCCTTAGTCATCTTGAAGCCTTGTGAGCTAACACTACCAATCAACCTTCATCTTCTTCACATGCTCACTTTACCAATTAACTCCTTTTGCCATCAATGTAACTTGACATCAAATGATTTAGCTTGACATCAATGAAAACACATTTGACTCATGAAAAAGGTCCAACAATCTCCCCCTTTTTCATTGATGACAATATTCCAACATTTAGAAAGATTTTGATGGAAAAATACTTGCATACTTGATTTCGCTTTCAATTTTACTCCTCTATGTATATGACTTGGCTGGTTTAATCATCTATCCAATTTATATCACAACATTTCTCTCCCTTTTAGTATAACAGGTTTCTTTTTGACTTTCATCTTCTCCCCACATTTGAAACCAATGACAAAGGGCTAACTGCATCACATAGAACTGAATATTCTAGTAAGCTAGATACATTGTGTTCTTACCTTTAAAGCCCCCTAGGCTTATAATTCTCTTATGGCTGTCTTAGTGTGTCTGCAAAAATGCTCCCCCTGAGTTGTTGCATACTTTGATTAATTTGAGCTAATAGTTTATCTCTCCCTCACTTTGGAACTATTTTTAGGAGTGTATAATACCTGAGAATTCTCCCTCCTTCTCTACACACCCTCTAGTTATTGGTGGGATCAATAATGACCTCTAATTCATTCCTTAGGTATTAAAATATTGCTCTTGGCAGAGGCTTGGTCATTTTGTCTATAATTTTTTCCTTAGTAATCACATATTCAAGACATATTTTATTTTCATTTACTTTTTCCCTCAAGAAATGATATCTTATAGGTATGTGCTGGGTTTTTGAGTGGAACAATGGATTCTTAGAGACACTTATTGCACTTGTGCTATCACATAAGAAAGGAATTAGACTTTAAGATTTTACCTTACAATTCTCTAATGTTTGATTCATACATAACACTTGAGTGAAACACATCAAAATTGCTATATACTTTGCTTCACATGTTGAGAGAGCCACTGATGATTGTTTCTTGCTCAACCAAGACACTAAGCAATCTCAAATGAAAAATGCTCCACCGCTTGTACTCTTTTGGTCATCAACACTACTTTCCCAATCTACATCTGTATATGCTTTTATGCTGAAGTGATTACTTTTGGGGTACCATAATCTATATTTAACTATTCCAATGAGATACCTTGAATTTCGTTGACCACCTTGAGGTGTGTTTCCCTTGGATCTTCTTGAAATATTCCAATAAGGCCTCTCGAATGGATGATATCAAGTCTCGATGCTATGGAATAAAGTATACTTCCTATCATGGATCTCAGTATAGTGTTTTGTCTACCTTAAAGTAGTCATCATTTCTACTCAAACTTATACCCAACTTCCATTGGTACCAATCGATTTGAATTTTTCCATTCTAAATCTTTTCAACATCTCTTTGATATAATTAGTATGGAATATGAATATACCTTGGTCTATTTGACTGATTTGTAAACCTAAAAAGAATGAAAGATCTCCAAGAATTGACATCTCAAACTCTTCTTTCATCATGTCAAAGCAAACTCATATGTCATCTTATCATGGTCTCTGCTAAATATGATATCATCTACATATATAATGACAATTAGTAAGTGGTCTCCTTCTTCCTTGATGTAGAGATTACTATCTCTGCAACACCTTTTCTAAATCCTTTCTCAATGAGGTATGAATCCAATCTATTGTACCAAGATCTGGGAGATTTTTTAATCCATACAAAGCCTTTTTCAACCTACAGGACATAATCCTTATCTTCAATCAGTGAAAATCCATCAGGTTGTTCAATATATACCTCTTCGTTTAGAAAACCATTGAGGAAAGTTGACTTCACGTCCATCTGGAATACTCTAATTTTCTTGTATGCCACATAAGCTAGGAACAGTCTTATTGCTTCCATTCTTTCCACCGGTGCAAATGTCTCATCAAAATCTATTCCTTCCATTTACGCGTATCCTTTACACACTAGCCTTGCCTTGTTCTCGCACCTCTTCTCCTTTCTCATTCAATTTATTTCTAAAAACCCACTTGGTTCTAATTACATTCTTATTCCATGGTCTGGGTACCAGTTCCCATGTCTCATTCTTTTCAATTTGATCTAGCTCTTCATTCATGACATCTACCCAATACTGATCTTTGCTTGCTTCGCAACATTCTTGGGTTTTATCATTGACAAGAGTGTTATATCTTCATGGTTCTTTTGTTCTCTTAGCCTTCTTCTTGTGAGAATTCCACCATATTTGTTTCCAATGATCTAATTAGAAGGATGGTCCTTTTTGACTTGCCTGGAGGGTGCCTTAGTGTCTGGCATTTCTTCTTCTTCATCTCCTTCTTCACGTGGACTTTCTAACTCTTCATCATCTTCTTGCTCTTTATGGCTTCCATTGTGCTTTGAGTGCTAGTTTTGGTGTAATGTGTCTCACCCAAATTTTTATTTATCCTTTCAATAATTTTCTATAGCCACTTATTATAACACTTGTAAGTCACGCTAATCTCATTGAGTAACCAAGGAATATCCCTTCATCACATCTTAAGTAAATTTTCCCAAATTGTCTTCATATCTTTTGATATAGCATTTACTTCCAAATACTCTTATGTGATTTACATTTGTTAGTCTCTTCTCCCATAGTTCATATGGAGTTTTATCATTGTTTATTCTCAGTTGAGCTCTGTTTATAAGGTAAACCATAGTGTAAACCGATTCACTCCAATACCTATATGAGAGTTTGGATTCATTCAACATTGTCCTTGCCATTTCTTGAACAATTATATTTTCTCTCTCAAGAAATCCATTTTGCTTTGAGGTGTCGTAATAGTGAGAATTGTCTCATGATTGCATTTTCTTCATAGAATTCATCGAACTCATTTGACTAGAATTCTCCACCTTTATCTGATCTTAGGAATTTTATTTTTAAGTTCTGATTTTCAACTAGTGCATTGAATTTCTTGAATCTGTCTAAGGCTTTTGAATTTTTTTTCAAACATGCCACCCATGTAATCATCTATTAGAAGCATAAAATATGACTCATTGTTTATTCCTTCGATTACGGGTGGTCTGCAAAAGGTTTGTATGGATCAGCTCCAGTGTCCTGGTTGTAGAATACTCTTTTGATTTGAAAGACCTTCTTTTTTGTTTGCCATGTAAACAAGCCTTGCATAGTGTATCCATGGGTTTCTCAATATTTGGCATATGTCTCACACAACCTTTAGCACTTAATTTTACTAGATTTTTAAACCCCACGTGCCCCAATCTCCTATGCCACAACCAGCTATAGTAAATCTTAATTGTAAAGAACTTCTCTTTATTTATTTAATTAAGAACATACATGTTGTTCTTTGTTCACTTGGCATTTGCAACGTTCTTTCCTGTTTTGCAATTTATGATATCACAACCCTTGTCATGGAATATAACATTGTATCCCCTCTTGCACATTTGAATAAAACTCAACCAATTATGTTTAAGACCTTAAACATAAAATCATTTTTAGTTATAGTCTTTCCATTATATAGACTCAAGGTTCCTTTGCCAACTATGTTTGCAGAGTTGTTATCACCAAATCTCACAACACCTGATACATTGTTAGACAAAGTAATGAATTTAATTTTGTCACCTATCATATGTCTTGAGCATCCACTATCCAAATACCAGATTTTATCTTCATTTTACACATGGAATGTAGTTTGTACTATTGGGTAGGATTCTTTTCTCTTGTTCTCATCCTTCTTTGCCACATATACCCACTTATTTTTCTTGGGAAGTTCTTGTTTGTTTCTTGAAACCGCAAAACTCTTCTTATGATAATTGTGTTGGACACTATTATAGTTTGATTTGGTGTAAGATGGGCCAAAGTTTCTTCTATAGCTTATAGAGAATTTCCTACACTTGGCGGCTTTATGTCCAAACTAATTACATGAATAAAAATAACCATAAAAGGAATGTGTGTACCTAATTTCATATGTGATCCTTGGTGAAGTGGTTCTTCTTCTCGCATATTTGTTGAATCATTTATTTGGAGCAAAGGAGGTACTTGGTGTTTCCATGAGACTTATTTCCTTTATCCTTAACTAGCTCCTTTTCCTTATTTTCTCCTTGAAGTGGATTCTAGATTTATCGGTTGTGTCTCATTGACTGTTGAGTATGTTAGTTAACACATTTGAACTGTTCTCTATATTTTCATACATTTCTAGCTTGCTGGTCAGTTGGTTCATCTCAGATTTTAGTTGCTCCATTTCTAAGTTAAATTTTGCACACTCATCCTCCTTTGACTTGATAGGATTTTGAAATATTTTCCAACCGTGTTTCAAAATCCTTGAGCTCATCATCCTCTTCTTCTTCTTTTTAATTCTTTCTTCTCTCAAAGATGTAGGTTTTTTCTTCATATTCCTTTAATGTGCATCTCGGTTTCGATTCTTCTTTCTGCACAATTTTAATTCTTCAAGAGCACATACCAGCTCTGCTTCTAGATTCACTTCAGCTTCTTCTTCATTTGAATCTTCATACTCAATTATGTTCTTCCCTCTGGAACTACATTATTCAACCACATCCATAGCCATAAACAAACACTCTGTCTGATCTTCATCATTTTCATTCTCGAGTTACTTTACTATGATCCACTTGATTCTTCCTTTGAATAGAAGTTTCTTTTGTTCTTAAAGAACTTATTTTTGTCACTTTTCTTCTTATATTTAGTTTCTCTTTTTCTATGTTTATGACTGTCCTCTTCATGTTTAGACTGATTGTCTTTATTCTTATTCGACACCTACTAGAAAAGTGACCTACTTGTCCACAAGAAAAACATTTAAATGGGATTTTTCCTTTATATTTACCTAGAGCCTCTTTTTAATCTTCTCAAAACATAGCTTCAATATTTTCATCATCCAACTCATCCTGAAGCTGATTCTTCTTCTTCTTCTTCTTCTTACGCGGATTGAGTTTCTTTCTTAACCTTGAATGTTACTTCTTTCTTATGGGCTTTGGATCTAATATTCCTAATTTTGTATTCGACAGGTGGCTTTGCAATTCATCCACTGTGAGGGTCTTCATGTCTTTGACTTCCTCTATGGCTGAAACCTTTGCATCATACTTGCTGATCAGGGATCTCGAAATTTTTGGACAATAACATATTCTTATAGCTTTTATCCTAAGCCTCTGATCATATTTATGACTTCATCAGTTCATTGCATGTAGGTGGTAATGCTCTTATCATCCTTCATCTTCAAATTCTCGAACTGAGCTCTATAAGTCTATAATTTTGCTAGCTTGAATTTTTCATCACCTTCGTAGATACTCTGCAACTTGGTCCATATTTCCTTTGCAGTTGTGTAGTGCATAAATTTTACAAACTCTATCTCAGTCAAGCCACATAAAATGACATTCATAGCTCTTGAGCTACATTCATATCCATCCTTATCTGTAGAAGTAGTAATTGGCATGGAAGGAACAATATAACCTTTCTTAATGCATTCCCAGATGTCAAAACCAAGTGACATCAAATATGTTTTCATTCTTATTCTCCATAATGCATAATTTGTACCAGTAAAGAGAGGTGATCTTGACAATGAAAAACTACCTTGTGCCTGATTTTCTGCCATGCTTGTGATAAAAGGTTCTCCTTGAAGATGTTAAGCTTCTACAATAATGATGTCACTCTGATACCAATTGTTAAAGATTGTAAGCAATGAGTGGGGGATGAATCAATGTAGATTACATTTTTTCACTTCATTCCAATTTTTAACTCTTCAATGATGCACAACATTAAACTATGAGTAGTCAATCAAACATATATCATGCAAAAAAACACTAAACACAGAGATTTACCATGGGAAAGCCTTTAAGGAGAAAACCCACCAAAATCATTCCTTATATTACACAAAGCAAGGAATCATAAGAATATAACACATCTTACAAGATTTGTTTTAGTGAGATACCAATCCCACAAGGAGCTCCAACCCTTATACCTCTGCTAATATTACTAACAACAAAGGAATCTAGTGAATATTATGCATCACAAGAGATTTCTTTTATAGACACCTACCTATAAGGAAGCTACAACTCCATGTATGTGCTAAGATACAACTTAGACTTGATTTATATACATTTTGATCATGTAGATACAACAATTGCTAATACAATGAATTATGATCACTTTCTTAGCTCTGTCTATGTTCTTCTTTTCACTCTCTTCTGCTCATCTGATTTGATCCTACTTGCTCAATCAATCTGCCACTCTTGATGCTTCTCTCATCTGATAAATCAATGCATCATCGATTTTCTCTCCTCTTTCCTCTCAATTTTCATATGAATCTCTTATTCACTAGATTGCATCGTATTCATTCTTGTCCAACTCTACTTTAGATCAATGGTCTTCTTCTCTTGCTTGAGAAACTACAAAAATAGTTCCAAGTTCAAACTATATCACTGTCAACCCATTCCTTCACTTCAAATTATGTGTCATGCACCTTCCTACTTGGTCACCTAAGAGTTTGGCCCATTAAATAAATACAACTAACTCCGATATTGTTCCTTTACGACATAAAATTATACACTTTACACATAATTTAGCCCAGTCTTATACTACTATTTAGAAGGTTCTCAAGTAGATAAAGTACTAATCAATCCCACCTTTTTACCACATTTATTTTATATTTTATTTCTTCATTCTCGTATATTTTATTGCACTTATCCCCCATTTCGTAACTACCAGTCATTCTATCCCAAAATCGGGGTGCCCCAATCTGTATTGGGCACTGCTGGGTACTACTGTCCCACTTTGGGTGCCCCTGGTCTATGCACATCTTTTCCCACTTCTTTTGGGGAATTTCTATCCTTTTGTTCTCTTTATCTTTTTCCCATCGGCCTTGTTGGGATTAATTACGAAAATAATCATGAGAGCCCTATACATATAAGGTCATAAGACCATAATAAGAGTCCTAGGTCATAGAGTCACACACTACTATCACCCCATTTAGAGATGTATCCATTACATCACTTACATTCATATAATGCCATGCATCAAGGCTACGATATCTGCATCACACACACTGCATAGGGGGATGGATTCTATTCTATTCCATGCACACATGCTATTTACATTTTCTATAGTTACTATTACTCACTACTTCACAAAGCGCAATTAATGTGAGAGCACCTAGGGCATGACATGCACACACACACTAGAACTACATCCGGTCTGAAATGTAGTGCAACGTTTAGTGATAAGACCAAAAGTTTTGCGGCTGAGGTAAGTTCAACCCATTCATATGCATATTTTATTTTTCTAGGGTTTGATACTTCCTTTTGCATTACAGTCATTACATAGCTTACTGGTAGATCCAACACAACAGATAGGAATTAATCGAAGACACCTTGCGACCATATCAGATTCAATTTATGAGCATTTATAGTGTTCAGAGCACCCAAATTGTAGACCAGGGAACCCTGGGGTGCCCCATTACACTCCCAAGTGCCCCAGTCATCTTAGATCACAAGAAATGAGAGGGGGGTGAATCAATGCAGCTTAAAAGTTTTTCACTTCATACCAATTTTAAGCTCTTTAATGATGTGCGACATTAAACTATGAGAAATCAATCAAACATATATCATGAACAAAAATGGTGAACATAGAGAGTTACCACGGGAAACCCTTTCAAGAGAAAACCCACCAAAACCATTGCTTATATTATAAAAAGTAAGGAATCATAAAAATATAGCACATCTTACAAGATTTTTTTAGTGAGAACCAATCCCACAAGGAGATCCAACCCCTACACCTTTGTTGATATTACACATAACAAAGGACTCTAGTGAATATTACACATCACAATAGATTTATTTTGCAGGCACCCACCTATAAGGAAGCTACAACTCCCTAAATGTGCTAAGCTACAACTTAGACTTGATTTATATACATTTTGATCATGTAGTTACAAAAATGCTAATACAATGAATTATGATCACTTTCCTGGATCTGTCTGTGTTCTTCTTTTCACTCTCTTCTACTCATCTGATTCGATCTTGATTTCTCAATCAATTTGCCACTCTTGATGCTTCTCTCATATGATAAATCAATGCATCATCGATCTGCTCTCCTATTTCCTCTCTCTTTTCATTTGTAGCTCTTATTCGTCTTGATTGCATCATATTCTTTATTGTGCTGCTCTACTTTAGCTTGATAGCATCCTTCTCTTACTTGATCACTACAAAAATAGTTCCAAGTTTGAACTATATCACCATTGGCCCATTCCTTCACTTCAAATTACGTGTCATGCACCTTCCTACTTGGTCTCCCTAAGAGTTCGGCCCATTAAATGAATATAGCTTACTACATATCTTATTCCTTATGTAGTTGGCTTGATTACACTATTTTCCATCCACCTATTAGAGTAATTTATTAGCCGTTACCAAAAATAGATTTTCCCATATTTTTACAATTTGCAATGTGATAGAGATGAGCGAGCCATTTCCTTCTCCATATTTTATTTCACCTTGAAACTTGGGATCTCATAAAGAATGTAACTACATTTCCACAAAGTCAATACACATTAAATGTTGGTAGCTGAAACAATATATTTCTTCATTATTTGTGGAGATCAAGTCATATCCTTAGCCGCAATCACTGACAATCAAATCACCATCAATTTTGGAGAACCAATTCTCACTTGTCCATGTTTGAATCAATTTGATTGCCTTTAACCCTTGTCCAATCCATATCTTGTTATTTTATGGATTTCCTTAGCTCATCTAACTTTCTCCTTTGTATCACAACACTTTTATTTACTCGATGGAATTTCTCCTTGCTTGGTGGATTTTTAGTTATTCATATCTCTTTTATGCTTCACGTGGATTTTGCGGTCTTCGTAGCTTCCACGCTTCTTCAAGGATTTTCTCTTTATTGATGGCTTTACTTCCGACTTACTTACTCTCACAACTTTTCCTTCACCTTCACAGTTATTCCTTTTCATTATTGGATTCAATTTTCTTACATGGTGATTGTCCTTTGGCTCCATGTGTCTTTGAAGTTTCATTCCTCTACCCACGACACTCACTTTCCTTTTACAGATTCTTCTAGAGATCCATAACTTTCTACAAACTTCAGGGAAGTTACTCCAAGCCTTCAACAACTATCTCTAGAATTTTGTGGATATCTCCTCATGTCCATGGCTAACACAAACATTTACTAAGTCATTTATAACTTATCCGTAGTCATCTTGAAGCCTCGTTGAGTGACACTACCAATTAACCTACATCTTCTTTACATGCTCAATTTACCAATTGAATCCTTTTGCCATAAATGTAACTTGCCATCAACTAATTTATATTGAAATCAATGAAAACAAATTTCACTCATGACAAAGGTCCAACACAATGTACTCATGCATATATTTTTGGAATACTCTAAGCACACAAAAATGATCCATGGGCCTGTGACTGATCGTAAATGCTTTAACATAGTCTTGAGGTTTCAAAATTACATAAGACCAATATATCACACCATTTAACATTACACCATCACTTTTCACTCATTCATAGGTTTCACATTATTATTCATTCCCTATAATCTCATAAATTTCATCAAAATATCAGTATACCTTCTTCACATCATCAAATACACACTCACAACCTACTATCCCTAGAAACCCGAAGAATCACACAAAAATTTTGGTACACAAACATTCATGAGGATATCTTAACTGATATGGATACCCATTTGGCCCTATTATAAACAAATTAATCCTTGAATCAAGATCATTAATATAACTTACCCACTTTGCACTTCCTCCCTTTACCAACTAGGTATTTTTCATACTCTCTCGACAATTTAATCGTATTTATCAAATATTGTGAGAAATTTGAACTATTTCAGGATCTATAACCACTTGAATATTAATTCCCACATAATATAAATGATTTATACAACATTTTAGAACTAGAATCCACCATTTGGTTCTTCAAACTTCACATTCGATCCATATCGATTTTTAAGAACACTTGAAACCAGTCATCACAAAGATACTTAAAAATTCACAATCCTTTTAGTTTTAAGGGCTCAAAATTGATCACCACCACTTAAATAAAATTACTTAAACTCGTGAGAACTCTTTGACATGATTTGGAGGCATGATTAAAATTTGCTTACCTGAAACTACCTTTGTTTGCATAGACAACATTCAAGAACACTTGCACATACCTTGATCTTCATAATGTTTGATCAAATCATCATGATTTATGGCCCATAACATATTTGGATATTATTTTCAATGCATTAGAACACCTGAAATTATGATGAACACTTTATACATGAAGCATTTGGACTTAGACAACATAATGAGACCATGATAAAAAATGGATGACTATGTAGGTTAGGAGAGACTACACATACCATGACATATCATTTGAGGTCTCTACATAGATTTACATACTCCATAGACATTTGGACACATATGAATCATGCATTTACAAATTATGACCAAATCATGATGAACCATTTATGACTTAGAATTGACCTTTTGAGACAACACACGACCATAGACTTAACCAACACTACTAACAACTCGACTCGGACTAAAAGAAGACATTTCACTTGTATGACATGACACTAATAACCACTATGTGACATTAACAATACTCTTTAAATCATTGAGTTATCCCAAACTGATAACATTCCATGAAAAAGCAAACATAGACTTCAAGAACACAGACTCCCATAAAACAAACACAACAAGATTGAGATATGGACATTTACTTTATGAAAAACCATATTGAATCATAAAAACATGATTAAGAACTTGAAGATCCATACCTTCAAACCATGGAGGAGACACACACATACCTAAATATCTCCCCCTCACTCCAATGCTTCATTTGAATCGATACACCTCTAAGAAGCATAGTAGAGGTATATGAACACTATGAAGACCTAAAATAAGTTTTTACAGAGGTCACAAGCCCTCTTAGACACCTGTAGAACTTTTCTGATCTGACCTCTTAGTTATACCTTTCCTTCCATCAAAAACTACTTTTGATGAAGCATCATGATCTCATCTTTCTTCCCAAATCCTTCCTTGACTGTTATTATGCATTCCAGGCCTTTGGAAGCCACCTCCTTGCATTCTATGATCTTGAACACTCCTGTTTTTCCTTGAATAGTCATGATAGCAATTCCTTGCAATATGAACAACTCCATTACATTTATAACAAACTACAGAACTCTTCATCTTGTAACCATCAACATGACTAAATGAGTCATTCAAGAAAATACGGCAACATGGCCTACCTCATTGCACTTTTAGTATTTAAAATTCTTTTATTTCTCACTCCTAATGTCTCTCCATGTATTATTATCTCTAGGAAACCTTCTACAATCTTTAGTCCTATGACCAAATGCATTACAAGTATAACAATATCCATTGAAAGTTAGTTCATACCTAGAGGCATTATGTTTTCTAATTGGCCTTGATTTTCATTTTCCTTGATGAATAATTTATTTTTTTCTTCCTTGATGATAGGTTAATGTCTTCTTACTTCAACTCATTGCATTTATATTACTCTTTAAAACCCAAACCATATCTATCACCTGTTGCTCTTTGTTTTCTAAGTAGATCATATAGATCATTGGAAATTTTCTCAATCTTATGAAAGGACATGGTATTTTTTCCAACTTCTAATAGCTCAGCCCTTAGGAACTCTATATCATATTAAAATTTTGAACACATACTTTCTTTATCTTTCAAACTTAAGTAAAGATACTTTACCTTTTATTCTAATAATATGATTAACTCATTTTTCTTACATGATTCAGACTTGTACCTTTCTTGTAGCTTATGAATCTGATTTTTATGTTCCTTGACCTGCAAACAAATATTCTTGTTCTCTTTCTTAGCATGCTTTAACTCCTTTTGAATGCCCTCAATATCATCTTTGGCATCGTCATCCTCTTCATCAGAATAGCTGTAATAACCTGATATAAAATCTCCTAATAGTGAAGAACCTTCACTAGAAGACCTCATTACATTATTAGTCATGAACAAAACCTAATTTCCTATATCCTCATGATCTGATTCAGATTTAGAATTTAAAACACCACTACTAGCATCAAATAATTCACCATCTTCATTTGTATAAAAACTTATTTTGTCCGTCTTATAGTTAATTTTTAAAATTTCTTCTTACCTTTACAATTCTTGTAATTCTTCTTGCTATGTCAAATTTCATGATCTTCATGATCTTCCTTTTTATGCCTATGAGGACAATTAGCAAAAAATGGCCTACTTCACCATAAAAGAATTTTTTTAATGGAATTTTACCTCTATACTTACCAGATCCAGATCCCAAGCTTCAATCTTCTAGCCATCACATCAAAGATATATTCATCTTCAATTTTAGTAGTAACATCATCATCCTTCACCTTCTTGAATTTCACCTTCGTTTTATATTTGAAATCAATTTCTTTCTCGAATGGTTTAGAATAACCTATCTCATCTCATAAGTAGTCAAAGTACCATGCAACTCATCCATCTTCAAGTTAGTTAGATCCTTTTCCTCTTCAATAACAAATACTTTAGAATCAAACCTAAGAGTTAGTGACCTTAAATCCTTTTGAGAAATAAATTATTATTTCACATATTCACCTAACCCTTTCATGCTATTGACCACTTTGTCAACTCTAAGAAGATATGCAACAATAGACTCATCATTATTCATCTTAAGACTCTCAAATTGATTTTTAAAAGTTTGAAGCTTAGCAATTCTTACCTTTGAGTCACCTTCATACAAAAATTTTAGTTTCTCCCATGCCTCTTTTGCTGACTTGTAGTGCATTACCTTTCCCATCTCAGATTCACCAAGACCACATATGATGGCACTAAAAGCCTTTGAGTTAATACTACATGCCTTCTTTTCTACGACAGTAGTTGGAGTTGTGGTAGGAGGAGTAAAACCATTATCCACAATTTCCCAAAACTCAAACCCTAGAGACATGATATAGGTATTCATCCTCAAGCTCCAAAATCATAATTCACACTATCGAACAAAGGTTACTTTCTGGTTGAGAACCCACTTTATTGGCTTGCCATTTCTATGCTTCAAAGGATCTCCTTTCAAGTGATTAAAGTTATCCAAAAGGATCCAATCTTATAGAAATTGTTGGAAGAAAAATGGACTGCGAAGGGGGGTTGAATCAGTCCTTTACAAAATTTAAATCATATTTCATATTACTTAACCAAACCACAAATTCACTTATCCAATCATTAATGTGTGCACAACATCAAATACCATATATGCTATAAACCATGAACAAGAGAACAAAAAAAAGACATACGATATAATTGGGAAAAAATTAAGGGAGTAAAACCCACTGAATTCTTTTTTTTATATTTATATGTTTCAAATTTAGTGAGGCACCAACCCCATAAGGAGAACCAACCCCTACTTTAGTAGAGCTACAACCTTATAAGGAGCACCAAACCTTAATTTTGTGAAGCACCAACTCCACAAGGAGGCTAAAACCCCCAAAGATGATCAAGCACCCACACAACAACCTCATGAATAATGTATATGATGTATTATTTTTCCACAACTTATATAGATCACAAATTCAACTCACAACACCTTCAAACCCTAGGTCTTAAATCTCTCACAAACTAGCTCTTTCTTCACTTCTCAAAGCATCAAACCCTTACACACATTCTTGATGTAATTACTAAACCTGTCACACACTTTATCATCTCTCAAATAATTCTCACACACCTGTAAAAATATCACACCTAGGTTGTACTTCTTGCACACACTCCACTAGTTAAAATTTGCACCCAAAACATCACTTTTATAGCTTCTTATTAACTCAAATTAAAATGAGGTTAGTTTAACTAATTTATATCAACCAAATTAACTTAAAAAATCCCATAAAATTTATCACAATAGTCACAAGTGACCCAAGTAGGTCAGCCTAGCCAAAACCCTTCATCCATGCACCAAAATCCTCAAATCCCCATAATTAGAATGAGAAAAATATCCTAACACAAAATCTATTTTTATTAAAGATCTAAAAATAACCACACATGTTTAAAATTACATTTAAACATAATAAAAGTTTTCAATTATCATGAACTAATCATATTATTTCATTTAATGGGCCCAATGGCTCATTGCCTTCACAAAACACCTGTTTCTAACACCCTGAATCTACCTTTGGGCCTCAATACCCCTCAATATGAACTCAAAAATTGAATTTTACCACTCTATGGAAACCTCAATACCTGTAGAACACTTATAATTAAGTTATATATCATGAAAAAATCATTGGTTCAAACCACAACAACGTCTACCTTGACCAAAACAAAGTTGCCTAAAAAACAATTTTACAAAAGCAACTAGTTAACACCTTTCCCGACATATTCATGACCTCAAAAGTGATTAAATGGATTAAAAAATCATCCTTATTCTCTTTATAGGTGATATAAATTATCAACCAATCAATCCATTTTGTGTACTAACCAACTCAATCTTTGATAGAAAACAATTTTATCTTGAAAAGTAACAAATATTCTTACTTACAAATTGATCTAGAAACCATATCAAAACTCATAATCATGAGACAAAACTTATATAAATAGAAATATATCTGAATTATATTTCCAAAACAACTTGAATCACCTCCTAACTCCTCTTGTATCTCCTGTAATGTCACTTTACTGAAGACTACTTCTAGTCCCAAAACTACCCTTTGACTAGTCAACATAAATGAACCATACTTGACCATTTAACTACATCACCATGACCTAAAAAAATCATTAAATTCAAGAAAAAATAATATAAATCACATAATAGCCATTTATTTTGCAACTCTTTTGGACAACCTTGTTCCAAACTAAACTTCTTCAAAAATGACCTGTTTGAGTGGGGTCCACTCATCACCATAAGATCTATCATACCTTATGGAAAGATGAAGTAGAAAAATATATGTTAAAATCATCATTCATACATAAGAAAATAATTTTGGAAACTTAGGAATCAAATCTCTCAAATCACTTTCAAGCTAGGTTTCAAACACATAATGAGTTGTTTACCTTCTTAACATTCGTTCATAAATACTGATGATGAAATGACCTCATTATTTTGTGAAACCTTCTATAAAAAAATGTATAAACATACCTAAAATCCTCAAGGTCCCATACAAAGCTCACAATTCAGGGTGGGCATCAGAAGACCCAGTTCGAGCTGGAAATGACCTTGTTTTTGACCTTATTTCACCAAAACTGACATAACATGCAAAATACGAGATAAAAAAAACCTGATTTTTTTCCCATAGCACCATGACACACCCTAAATTCATATCCAATAATAATATTAGCTCAATTTTTTTCCATCTCTCAGGCCTATCTCATTTTCATATTTAGCCCTTAGGGTTTTACACTGTAAAGGCTAGGGTTAACTAAAACAACCTCATAAATCATCATGAAAACACTCCAAAAGGTCATAAATACCTAACACATCATTAATCTACTGCTTAAATCAATCCATGAGCTCATATAGCTCCACAACTCAATCTCATGTACTCTAACAACCATACGGGTTCAAATCAACACCCGCAACATAGTCATCAACCCAATGCATCTACACCCTTAAAATCATGTGAGTGCCCAAAAACTCCCAATACATTCTCTCCATCATATAAATAGGTTTCTCAAGTTATCAAGAAGCTCCAAACTCCATACACCATCAGTTAGGCTAGCTAGGTCACCTTAATAGGCGTGCAAGAACAAGCAATCCTCACTGAAACACCCGATATCATCTTGAATACCTCTAAATAATCATGTCATCATCATCCTCATCATGTTTTGACCCTAATTCATCATCTCATTTTTCATTAATGAGGTTTTTCATCAATGACAACACCTATTCAACAACATACCAACATCCCTAGCATGAATGTGCTAGATGTATGCTTCAGTAGTGCTCTTACGCCTTTGTATAAGCCTAGGTGACGATAGATAATGCTTATATTTCTTGGAACCTTATTTTAGAGAAGTAACTAAGTATATATATGATCCCATTGTTTGAATTTCATAATTGACAACTTAAATGCTGACCCAAAGTTTTAAAAGGTGACCATTTATAGTGAAAATGACCCAAAAGAGTAAGAAGAAGATAAAGAAGGGTAGGAGCACCCAGGAGGTACAAGAGCACTTGGGAACTTCTTTCCTAGTTGGGAACTAGTGTCTGAGGTCATCGAAAGATAAACTAGTCAAGTGCCAACAAAGCTATAAGATGTGTAAAGTTAGTAAAGTGCAATAGATAAAGCAATCAAGAAGGCCAAAAGGGAGTTATCAACCACTAGTTTTCTTGATTAGGAATCATGTATACATTAGTATGCTTTATAACCTAGAAATGTACCCAAGTGCATAGATTTTGTGTTTATATTTACACCCACTTTATGTTGTTAAGTGAATATTCGATAGCATAAATTAGATAGAAGATGCGTACCTTGTAGGCGAAGAGAAGTGTAATTGATAGCATACCGAGTGGAGAAGTAACCATATGAAGCGTGAAGTGATCATAATGTGAAGTGTGGAAATTAGGAAAGGGAGGTAGACCCTAGGGGTGTGATTTAATATGAATGGAAATTAAATCTTGTTTTAGGCTAAGTAATGTAACAAATGATAATATATAGAAAATATGCTAGTGCTAAGTACTCAACAATGTAAAATTTTAAGTAAATAAGAAGGATAGATGAATTAAATGGTTAGTGTTTAATCTGGAGGTAATCAAGACCGTGTATCTATTGGATCTGATTGGGAATGATGCAATAGTGGCTGGAAGAGAGTTCTACGAGACTTAGTACTATGAGGGACATAAGTGCCCATAGGAGGACAAGAGCACCTGGGCACTATTATGCAGTGTAAATATTGAGGATCTACTCCATTTTTGGGTCTGAGAGTCTTTGCTTCAATATCTACTTTATCGATCTAAATTTGTTGTTATAGTTTTGGTCAAACATGTAACCTACAAAACACAGCCCTATCTACCTATGCAAACTCACAAACATATTATATGTGAATAAAATATGTAATATGTGAAGTCAAACCCACTCAGTGGTGACCCGATGAGTAAACTTAGTGCTTGAGCACTGCACTATATTTCATACTCCATGTAGTTTTGTGTGTGATATAATGTCTTTAGGTTTTTCCTTGCACCAACAACACCAAGATAACAAACTATAACTAGCTTGATGTAAATGTGTGGTATAGAATTCAACACTTCCCTTTCTTATGTAGTGTATGCAACCCAAAATGTAGTCCCTTTTTATAAAAGTGATAGTTTATAGATGTGATAGCCCCTTTGAATTCCCATCCGAATAATAGAATGTATGTTGTGTACATATATGAATCTATTGTTTGAATTTCAACACTAGTGACATAAAAGGGTGACTTTGAACACAAGATAAGGATAACAAAAGTGAAAAGGCCAATCACAAATGTCAAAATGTGTAAAAAGAATAAACAGGACATAAAGCGCGTAGAATGGACACAAGCACCTGAGCACTAATGTCCAAAGTGGGTGATAATTTCCGAGATAAATGATGAAACATGTGAATAGACAGATAGATAAGGATCCATGTGACCTGACCATAAGTGGATAAAAAAATGAAAGATGTAGAAGAGAGTTACAGTGAGGATCAATCAAAGACATAAATGGACAAGGTATAGTGTCACCAGTGAATACTTTTCTTACTTAAGATTCATGCATATAACAACATACTGATGACATAATAATATAGTAAATTGTGTGTGATTTTGTGTCTACAAGGTGAAGTGTATGTGTAGTAGCGTGATGCTTTGGTGATTGTGTTTGTAGATATAAGTCACTTCTTGTTGGTTATAAGGACAAACCTACAAAAGAAGAGCAAGAGAGTAAAGTCAAAGTCCCATTTATGAAAAATTAGAGTAACATATGTATGAGTAAGTAAAAGTGTGTAAAAGTGGTAACTAAGGAAAGAATGCACTGACGTATGAGAGAGTATGGGATAAAAATCCTGTTTGCTTTGGAGATGCTTGTGGATTTTGTCTTGCTACCAAGGGTAAGGTTTTGGGTGATCTCACGCCAAGAGTGATTTTTTTGGGTGATCTCATGCCAAGAAATTTTTTTTAGGCAATCTCATGCCAATAGAAGAGTGTTGGGGAGAGAGGCCTATTTTTCTCTCCTACCATGATGCTTCTTAAATAAGTGCCATTGCATATTGAATCGTCCTAATTTTTAACCAGATTTATAACCAAATTATAGCCAATTATAACTGAATTGTATCTGATTAAATGAATGTTATAAGTGAAGGCAAGTGCATGATACTGTAGACATGTATTATAACTTTCTGGAAATTATATTAAACTAAGAAACTCTGTCGATTTTTCTCCCGGGACACAAACACAAAGGTGGGACACAAGCCCCCACCATTCTTGTATGATATTGGGAATTAGTGTTTGCCCTATGTTTGTGATCCATGTCTAATTCTGAACCCTCTATGGCTATGTGCTGTGCCAATTTTGTAATATGTTATTCTCTTCTAGAGCTCGAGCTATTAAAAGGGTGATTTGTTTACCCAATAGATGCCCCCCTCATTTGGGGTGCATGTGACGAATGTAAGAAGATGTGACCTAAATGAGAGGACCTAAAACTGATATGCATATCTAATATTAGATACCTTCGGAGGGTCGTGGGATGTGCATGGTAGAAACCAAGGCACATGTAAATATCGTAGGATAATATGCAATAAAATACAATGAAACAAACGACTATGAATACAAGAGGTACCACAAAAGTGGGTTGTATACATGGGACATCGCTCACAATGTCACAAGACAATCATGGCCAAAGTGGCTAATAGAAAAAAATCAAGCAACGACATATGACATAGCTCGCAAACAATAAAAAACAATAGCAAACAAAACTTGAAAAATAACCATGGTTATATAGAGTCCTGCAAGGAAAATGCTACACATGAAGAACCCATTAGCATGTTAAAAATATTAATAATATGTCAAAGCATGTGTAGATCAACAAAAATTAAGTGCCAAGAAGTAGTAGATATTGTAATAATAGAACCTTTAATGTGTAGAGTATGGGAGTAGTAAAGGTAGATGCCCACAGGAGCCTTGATGGGACTGGTAAAGAGAAGTGTCAATCATCATACATCATGTAGGAATCTATAAAAAATCCTCCTTTCACCTCAATAGACCATGTGAATGTACATGTGTGTATAAAAAAAGATAATAACATACTAAGTATCCAACTAGCATAGGAAACAAAGTGTAACATGTAAATGGTATACGCGAACAAAAGAAAATACAACCAAGATGTGTAGATGTTGTGTGAAAGTGATGGTGTGCCATGATATGCAAGATGTGTAGATGAGAGGGTCCACTTTTCTCCTTAATAGATGTGCGTGAGATGAGGTTCATTTTAGGAATGATCCCTCAACAGTCAAGTATGAACCATAGAATAAGAGTGCGTCATCGGTTAACAAAGGTATTATATGTGATTGATATTAGATGATAGGAAATATTTACCATGAAGCACAAAGAATGAATTGTAGTAGATAAGCTATGAGTAGATGATAGAGACAACCAATAGTGATGGAGGTAGGGAGAAAGTGCAATGCCCCCCAAGTGTGTGAGTAAGGTTCATTTAATGCCCTCAACAGTCATGTATGAACCTTGAGAACACAAGTGCATCATCGCGTGACAAAAGTATTGCTAGGAAATATTTAGCATGAATCAAAGAGTGTGAAGTGTAGTAAATAAGCTATGAGTAGATGATAGAGACAACAAAAAGTGATGGGGAGTGCAATGCCCCCAAGTGTATGAGTAAGGTTCATTTAATTCCCTCAACAATCATGTATGAACCTTGAGAACATGAGTGCATCATCGGGTGGTGAGGTAGAGTATGTAGTAGCAATATTGTGTTGTATAGATAGGAAGAAGTAATGGTATAAGAAGCAAGTGAGGAGGGGGAAGTCGATGCCCAAGTGTGTATATCAAGAGCTGCTAGAAAATAGATGTGATCATTATGAGCAAGAATAACTAGAGTATGTATAGTGAATGAAAATATGTATACCATATATAAAGTAGTATGTGTATCATAAATAAAAGGATCCATAAGTAATCATGAGGAGAAAATCATGTATGGAATGGCATAGGAGCGAAAGGGAATCCATAAGCATAGATAGATGTAACAAGGTGTGCTCATAGTGTAGATAAGAGAAAGTGTTGCTAGAAAGATTGACTTGAAGTGCAAAGAAAAAGTAAGGTATATGTGTGTATGTGAGTGGTACAGAGATAGGAAATAGTTGATTAAAACATGTGACTATCGGGAAATGTTTGATGCCCCCAAGTGTGTGAGCAATGAAGAGTTATTTGATGATGGGTGATTTAATTTAATTTGTATTAATTAAATTTAAGTATTGCAGAGTCACATATGATAATAAATGATAAAATGCAAAACTAATACAAACAAAATAAGATGTAATATTTGAAACCCTAAGAAAATAAGGAGAGAGGACTTATTTTATTTACACTTGATCTAAAACTAGCCTGGATTGGGAAAAGTGTTGAATAGGTTGGGCAAAGTGTTGTTACTACTCATAATAAATTCTAGAACCCACAAATAGAGATGGACATGGGCGCCCACGGAAGGACATGGGGGCATTTGGGTGCTAAAGACTATTATTGGGCACATGTGAGTGCGCAAATATTTAGAATCTACTTATTACTATGTCATAAGGTGGTCACAATTTCTTCCCGTTGATCACGTGATAGTCACATAATGACCGCCAAGGGTACTAGTAACCTACAAAAGAAGAGTTCACTTGCATAAGCCCACAAATTACATCGAACATAAAAAATTAAGATTTAATATGGTGAGTTAGAATGACCCCAACGGTCACCCCGAGAGTGAACTTATGACCAAACATTGCACTACATCTCAAACTCCATATAGTTCTAGTGAGTGTGTGTAGAAATTATGCCCTAGGATGCCCTTGTGCAAGTGTACTTGATAGCGAGTTGTAGATAGATGTAGCTATGAAGTAGAATATGTGAATGGAATAGAATGATCTTCTCCTTTCTATGTTGTTGATGCTGCCCTTATCCCTTGAGTGGATGATAGATAGATTCCTTGAAGTACTTTAGGTGCCTTTTAGATGCAAGCTTAGGTGATGATAGTAATGCTTAGTGCTTGGTCCTTGATTTTGAACACATAACTATGTATTTATATGATTTCCTTGTTTGAATATCATAATAAAAAATTGGAAGGTTGACCCATGAGTGAAAAAGATGCCCAAAAGATAAAAGAGACCTAAAATAAGTGAGTAAGGTAAGAAAGGGCCGGGGGATCCCGGAGGGGACATGAGCACTGGGCGCTATCATCTTGGATGGGCACTAACATATGAGGTCATGAAAGATAAATAAGTGAGATCTTGACTTGGTGTCGAGCATGTAATACCAAATAGAAAACAAGCACCAAAGAAAAGATGCCAAAGATGGTTTTCAACCACTAGTTTTCTTGCTTAGGAATCATATAAATGTTAGTATGCTTTTAGGACCTATAAATGTACCCAAGTGTGTGATTTTGTGTCTACATTTTCCCCCACTTTATGTTGTTGAGTGAATACTCAATAACATAAAGTAGATAAGAGATGCGTACCTTCGATACTATAGAGCATGCAACAAAATGTGTGCTTAGTGGACAAGTGAAGCGTGAAATGATGCAAAGTGAAGCATGGAGACTAAGAAAGGAAAGTGACTCTAGGGGTGAAGTGTATGCATTGTACCGTGTTGTTGTAGATTTTAGTTATTGCTTCTTGTAAGGACGAACCTGTAAAAGAAGAACAAGAATGTAGTCAAAGTATTGTATATGATAAATTAGAGAAAAATGTGCATAAGTATGTAAAAGTGTGTAAAAGAAAGTGTGCACCTGATGTAAAAGAGTGTAAAAGGATAGAAAAATTTCCTAAAATGTTGTATAAAGTGAGTTTTTGGCGATCTCACACCGAGTACATGTTTTTGGGCGATATCATGCTAAGTGCATGTTTTTTGGGCAATCTCACGCTAAAGAGAAAGTGTTGGGGAGAGATGTATAGTGTTATTCTCCATTGATGACTCTTCTGATATGCACCACTATTGATGGTGCGTCCTGATTTGTACTTGTTATCTTGAATAAGTTTCAAATATACTATTTGTTTTGATTGAAATGGATATAGAATGCATTCTAATGCTAAAGGATCGTGCCTTATAACTATAAAACTACTCGAAGTCTTTTGTAGATTGTGTTGATTTGATAAAGTGATTGTGTGTGCCCTAAGGACATTAACACCTAGGGGAGGACATAGGCACCCAAGTGCTATTATATGAGTTTTGGTGCTGGTGTTTGTGTTGTGTTTTTGGCCCAAGTATGATTTTGAACTAGTGATATAACTATAACTCATGCCAATTCTATGTTTTACTATGTTGTGTTGTAGCTTTGAGCTGTTGTAGGAGTGATTTTTCACCCAATGTATGCCCCCTTGTTTGGGGTGCATGCAATGTCGCTAGGAGAATGTGGCCCAAAATAGAGGACCTGAGGCTATGTTGAATTATATCTCTACATGGGGTAGGGGATGCGCATGGTAGAAACCAAGTCACATTCAAACAAAGTGGCTAGTAACATGTGTTATTAGAAAAAGTAACAAGCATGTAATAGAAGACAATGTAACAAACAAGTAAGAATAGAAGGTAGACCGAAAAAAGAGGGTTTCAACCATGGGACATTGCTCATAATGTTACAACATAATCAGGGCTAAAGTAGCCAAAAATATATAAATAGTGATCAAACAAGACATAGCACATAGCTCACAAACAATAACATATAATAAAGCAAACAATGTCAAACAAAGTGTATTAGACAACCATGGTGGCATATAGTCCTACAAGGAAAATTATACACATGAAGCACCCATTAGAATGTTAGAAGGATAAAAAAGTATGTCAAGACATGTATATATCAATGGAAAATAATGTGCTTGTAGTAGAGGTAGTAAATGATGAAACAATAACACCCGCAATGTGTGAGAGTAGTAAAAGTAGATTCCCCAAGAGCCTTAATGGGACCGTAAAATGTTACAAAGTGCCGAACATCATTACAACATGTAAGAACGTATTAAATATTTTCATTCACAACTAGAGACCAAGTGAACGCACATGTGTAAATGGAAAAGATATTGACATACTAAGTATCCATCTAACATGGGAAAAAGTGTACATGTAAATATAAAAAAGCAAGAGTAAGTGCAACCAAGATATGCAATATACAATGAGTATGATTGGGATGATATGCAATGTGTGAATATGGATATGAGTAGTGTGCTCTATAGTGGAAGTGTATGAAATGAGGTTCATTTATAAATTTCCCATCAATAGTAAAGAATGAACCATAGAACAAGAGTGCGTCATCGGGAATGGTTTTTCGTGTTTGAGTAGATGTGAGAAAGATATATCATGAAGCACGAGAGAGTGAAAAGTGTGGTGAATGTGAGGTTCAATTTAGATTTAGACCCTCAATAGTCAAGTATAAACTGTGGAACTAGAGTGCATCATAGGGTAATGATGATACAAGGCATGTATCAAAGTGCGTAAGAGAGATTATATGTGAAGCATGGAGCATAATAATAGAGATAATAGAGATCTAAATATAGGAGGGGGAGAAGAGAAAGATCGATGCCCCTAAGTGTGTTATTATAGAAGGATCAAGTGAATGCACCTAAGAGATCTTGAGTCTCGGGATTGTAGCCTATCGAATTTGGGTTTGAAACTTGGTAAGCAATAGTGTGGGTTTGATTACATAAAGAGCCATTGCAACGTAAATTGTACATGCACATAACACATTCTTCATATGTAAAAGGTGTTTGAGGACATCAAGTGAGAGTTTGAGAATAGTCCAAGAAGGATTCATTGCAAATATAAACACAACCAAAAGGCATGGGGAATGTACTATCATTATGATTAGGATCCAGTGTGCCACCAATGTAATCAATCCAAGACTTGTGCAAGTGTGAGTGGGGAGGATAGAGGAGTGTGTGCAAAAAATAATGTGAAGTCGAAGATGTAGAGGCCATCGGGAGTAGTAATGAATAGAAATCCATGATAAAGGTGAGGAGAGTGAGGCATTGGGAGGAGATCATCAAGTGTGAATCCTAGTCATGCTAAGCCATAATGCGTGAAAAAAATGTTAGAGAAAATAAGATCAAATGGAATGTGAGACCAATAAAAGTAATGTATGAAAAGAGTCCATGTAAAAGGAGGAAGTGTCAATACAGAGTGCACTTTGATAGATGAGGTAGGTGGAACAATATCCAATATATAAATAGTTCTATGAAGAGGAAACACGTCACCGGTAGAGGTAGGATGTTTCTTGAGTTAGTAGTTATCATCAATATGTGTAGGGGTAGTAGAGGTAGGTGTAAGGGTGGTGGGAATAAGAGGAGTACATGGATGACTAACATTGTGGTATATAATTAGGGTAGGCGGTCAATGACCGGGTCTAGGCGAGAATACTTGAATGGGTCAGTCAGTCACAGATTATGGTATATTTATAGCCATCATGTAATAATTTAACACATTGATGAAATGTAGAAGGAACCACTTCCATGGCGTTGTTATCCATTTTTTCCCCTCAAGAAAAAATGGACAACGGGGTTTACAGGTTAAAATGGTTAAATTTGGTGTGTAAAATTTTTTAGCATACTTCCATGATGCCTTGGAACCAAAGGGATTTCCAGAATTTCATGATGTTAAGAAAGAAGGTTGAAAGCATGTAATAATGGTCTACATAGAGGACTCGAGCTCAAACAAATTTCGTCAAGCAGCTCGAAAAGCTAGTCAATATGATAAGAGATAATTGTCTAAGGTTTTTTTGTTTTGGCTCTGGAAAGCTAGCTTGGAATTGGAGGTTTCAAGACAATAAACACTCATGCATCGAGCTTGAGCTTGATAATGAAAGGTGACCATGAGCAAGCTTAACCTTGAGCTCAATGTCGAGTCACTTAAGCATGAGGGAACAATGAACATTGACATGCATCTATGGGAACGAGAGCTCCAAAGAAGCTCAACAAAAAATTAAAGAGATGAGCTAAGTCAGTATCTTTGAGAAACTCACCACGACAAGTCAAAAGATGGGTGCGAAGCGTTAAAGATCAAGTTAAGGATAACACGACTTGTGTAGATTAACTTATTTGAAGAGCAGATTGGTGAGTCATGGGATGGCTCAATCAATGTGAGCAAGCTCAACATAGTATCGGGGCTTGGGTTGGAAGGTCTATGAAGTGCCCAAATTGAGTTGTATGTAGTGCTCACCATCTTGAAGAGCTCGAACAAGGAGGATGAGGATATTGTTTAATTCATGTATAAGTTATCTCATGAAGAGATCAATGTTTTGGAGAGCAATGGAATCAAACGCCTCAAGCTATGGCATGAGCATGACAAGATGGCTTGATGGTACAAGCGAGTTAGGGTCTTGGTAGAGGAAAATCAAAGAACTCACTCACGGTATGAGAGATGAGGTATTGATGGAGTTTGAAATTAGGTGTCACAATAGTGAAAGGGTAATGCGTCCATCCTAATGATTCATTAATGTGTGTAAGTACTAACCAAGTAGAGTGAGTTGACATATAACTCGGTATCAAACTTCGTTGTGGCTCATTGGGCTAGGTTTGAAAGTATGGGATTGGGATCTTCATTAGTATGTTGAAGTGGATCGATAAGGAGAATGGATGTCAAAGAGGTAGAAACCAAGCTTAATCGAATTATATCGATCTTAACACAATAAAGTCTGAGATGCTCATGGAATGAAATGGAGAAGTGATAATGCAGAGTGGTATAGCTCAGAATTATGAAGAGTTGAGGATCAATGAGTCGATCGAGCATGTATAAGTTTAAATTGGCATGGAGATGTTTGAATTTTGGCTCAGCACCAATAAATCTTGGTGTGGAAATGAAAACTATAGGATTCAATTGGGATCGATTAGGCACGAAAAGCGAGGCAAGAAGGACGTGGCCCACTGCAAGCTTGACATTTTCTTAAAGTGGTCATGGGCTTGGTTTCAGCCAAATCATGGATCAAACATGTCATTTAGGTGGAACGCTAAGGGTTTGAGCTCACAAGCATGACAAAAGATAGCCAAGCTCAACGACATGATGGAAAATGGCTCGATTAGGTGAGGAAGGTTTAACGATAGCCAATTTTCTCGTAAAAATGGACATTGGGCAAAGCTCACACTGGATAGTTTTCTTTTTGGAGTCTAGGAAAATGGTTTTCGGGGTTCGGGCGTATAGACGTCAAGTTGACAAAAAATTAGAAGAAGAGCCCGAAGCCAAAAATCTTGAAACTCCAAAAATTCAAAGTTTTAGATTTTGGGATTCAAGTTCAAGGCGGTGGGCTCATTTTTTTCGGGAAAGCGATTATGAAAACTCAATTCAACTCAATCTATGTTGTAGGAGTTCCTCTAAGTATCTGGTGTGTACATGGTGAGTTAAGAGGCATTACAAGTGGGTCGAGTTCTACAAATAGCTCATTGGTGCAAGATGGGTTATCCATTGGGTAATGGAACATGGCAGCCAATGCGAATAGTTTGGTATAATAAAAAGGTCACCATAAATGCAACGAGCCATTTAATTAGCTTGAAAAGAGTTAATTACCATATGGAACATTGAACAATGAAGAGCTCAATGGGGCCGATAAGTGGTGAAAATGTGGAGAAAGATGCGGTTGGTGACATAGGAATTAATGCAATCATATTAGAAGGTTGAACCATATGCAAGGTAGGAATGTGGCCGTTGAATTAACAACCATTGATGTGAAGTATAAAAGTGGTTGATGCATAACGAAAGGACCCAGTTTATGAGCTCGGTCAATGATAAGATAAGCATGGAGTTTACAATAGAAAACATGAAGTGGTTAGAGTATGATATAAAGGAGATCATAAAACAAAAGTGGTGGCTATTGTAAGTGGAGATCTCTTTGGAAATAAAAGGGGAGCTTGCCAACGGCCACCTCAACGAGCCAATAATCGAGATATGTTAAAAACCAACCATACTAAGGCTCTCCAAGCACAAATGAAACACAGGGTCCCATTAAACACATTAAAGTGCTCTAAGAAATTTTTATTAAAATATTATTTTGGAGGGATGAATTGAAACTTGGACTTTGTGAAGTCATTATCAACAAGATGGTTAAGCACAATGCTTGGGAGGCCCTAAATGTGACTTTCACTCAGGAGACCAAAACTTCCTCCTGGTTGCCCATTTTTCAAAAAATTACAATCGTTGGAATCACGAGAATGAGAGCCACACAGTAGAGTCATAAAGAAATGGATTTTTAGAGTGTTTAGTCTTAAAAAATGCAAATATTTAATCATTTCGTGAACAGTGCCTTGAAAGGTTGAGTTATAATTATTGAGGCAAGCATGGCCAAAAACAATGATTAATTATTTGCTACATTTTGGCCTAGATTGTAGGGTTTCTCCTTATTTCTCTCAACAACTTAGTATGTGCTATAAATTGTAAAAGGGTTCTTGTTATAATGCGGTTAAACATTTTCCAAGCTTCCCTTTTATTCACAAGTGAGTTTTTGTGAATTTGTAGGCTTTCAAGCCTTTTCTTCTCAAAATTGTAATGGAAGCCTATGCCTTTCCCTGCTATAATGGTGAACTGTTAAAGTGATTGGAATAATTAAAATTATGTTTTGTGATCAATTATATGTCTTTACATTATTTTTACTACTTCCCTTTTCCTCTTTTTGTGTCTACAGTGTATTGTGCAACCTTGGTGCCTTTTGCAAGTTTTGAGGTCATCGTGCTTATTAAGGAATGAAGCACTATACGTAAATTGAGTCTCCGATGTATCTTTGTTCTCTTCATGATCATCTCTCTTCATCACCAAAATGGGATTTTGTCTAGCAAACCCATTTCTTGGTGCATCACCACTTCTAATTTATTTTTTATTTCTTACAAATCTCTCTCCCCAATCTCATGAAATGTTAGTATAGGTCTAGGTAGTTGTTTTTATTACATTAGGAGTACTCTAGTGTTTAGTTTAGGAAGAGGAAGCTAGCCTTCTCCGGATGTTCACCTCAAGCCCACAAGTCCCACAATTTGAGAGGTGATCCCATGTTACCCAACCACACTGAATGTCATGTTTACCTTTAGGATATTCGGGGGGTGCAATGATTTAGTGATAACACTTTTGGCATGCCCGGTGGGATAAGAGTCATTTTTGTTACATGTGTGTTAATTTGTATTCACTTTATTTCATTAAGTTGTTGTGCTCTTAGTGAAATCACATACTTAGGAGGTATACCCAAGCACAATTGGTGATTCCATAGCTCTAACTAACCCACTCTCTGAGTTTTAGACTTTTGTTTTTACCCATTTCCATCTAGTTTTCTTCCACATATTTACATTTTCTTCCATTCATGAAGTTGTGAAATCATGGTTTCATTTCCATAGTTGAGTTCCCACTTGCAGCAACAACAATAATTTCCATCTTCAGGCTATTTTAAGTCACCTCCAGCTCCATTTTATGATGAAAATCAGCAGCATGCATATCTCTATGAGTAGATCCATGATCAATTTGATTGTTCACTTAACTATGCAGCTTTTCAAGAGCAGAACTAGCAAATGATGGAGGCTATCCTACAGATGAGGATGTAAAGTTACAACTTAAGATACATAAACCGGAGGCATGCATGCTACAATCTAGAGCCACGAGATCAAATGAAGGGATTTAAGATTAGCTTTAATGTAGCTTGTCCATGGGTTGGCCATATGCCAAGTTTTCCAAATTGCGGAAAAGATTGCTTTTATGACTGAAATGTTGCCTCGGCTGAAGGTTGGATCGAAGAAATAGGTGCCTATGAGTTTGATGTCATGAAATCTTGTCGATGTGTTAGTTCTACATCACCACCTCAGATTCCTCTTCTTATTTCCCAACCAATATAATTTCAGTATTGTTGTCGTGAAAATGTGCAACAAGGAAATTGGAAGTTTCCAAGCACGATAACTATACCCCTATGGAAAATTTTTCATTCCTAAGCACCCCAGGTCAAATCCATCAGTATGATCACCCACTATTTGATGTCAAATTTTTCCCCTAGGTGATTTAGTAAAGTGCACTCATTCCACCTCGGTGATTTTAGGGAGTTCTAAAAAGACACTATCTCATGGCACTATAGGGAAGGGCTATTGCTGGCCTTCCCAAGACTGGATCGACCAACCGAAGTGGAACAGAGGGAAAAATTCAACATGGAGGTTATTGGAGGACCTTATAATATCATGGAAATGATACTTGGAAGGTTTGGGGAAGTTTTGTAAGACTTGGAGCAGTCTGAGTTAAAAACAAGGTTCACAAGCCTAGGCGGTACACGTGTCTAAAATAGCATTGGGCTTCGAAGAAGATTCCGAGAGATCCGAATGGAGTTGGAAGTAAAAAAACATATTAAGAAATAATATTCCAATACCTACATGATGGTGAAATAATATTTTTCACAACACCTTGTCACATATGATTGGAAGGTAGTTTTTCTCAAGCACAAGTGGAGTCCTAGATCAAAACTCCACTTTTTCAAGCATAATATGGTATAATTAAGACATTAGAACCAAATAATTGGATTAAAAATGAAATTTCCAATCAGGATCATATAAAATTTTACCAATAAATTCCATTGGGAGCTCAAGTTATCTTTGTTCTAAGTTACCCTCTCAAACGCAATTAAGGACTTAATCATTTTTTCGAGAGGACACATGTCGGCACTGAAGCCCGACCAGATTTCATGTCCCAAACGTCCCTTAGTTAAGGTACATAAGACCTTGGAAAATTCACCCAGGCCCCATGTGACCTATGGGGCCCTCATATGACCTCCAGACTTGACAGATCAGCCCCTAGGTGCTTATTTAGAGCATGCCTTCCCTGCCATTGAATCAAGCGCCATGTGTTAGCTCCAGGGACCACTATGGAAACTGATGTCCCTTATGAACCTGAGGTGGGGGACATAAGATCTTGAAAAATTCACCCATCCCCCATAGGGAGTCTTCTGGACACTCACGCGACCGCAGTTTAACCCCCAGGTGCTTATTTGGAGCATGCATTCCCTGCCGTCGGATCGGGCGCCATGTGTAATGCTCTTGACCACCGTGGAATTTGATGTCCCTTATGCACCTGAGGTGGGGGACATCAAACCTTGAAAAATTCAGCCATCCCCCATAGGGAGTCATTTGGACACCCACGTGACCTCCTTTTAGCTCCCAGTGGTTTAAATCAACTTTTTCCCCCTTCATTCCCTGTCGTTGGATCTAGTGCCACGTGTTGCCGTCTTGCTCATTGTGGAAATTGATTTCCCTCACATAACTGAGGTCAAGGAAATAAAGCATGGAAAAAATCACCCAAGCCCTACCTGTGCATATCTTTTTGAAAATTTTCCAAGTGTCACTTTTTCCCGCTTCCAACTTCTAACAGTTATATGTGCACTTCATTCCTCCATAATTCCTCTGCAACATTCTTCCATCACTCTACCATTGCAAATGCTCGACCTGCTCAACCAAATAACTGAAACACATTCCCCATAGTGATGTATAGGTCTCAGAAGGAATCCTCATCAAACACGATAGAGAAGCACCGAGCACGAAGGAGAAAACAGAGAAAACCCCATAGCCATGAAATGAGAAGTTGAAGAAATCTCCCAAATAGATGCATGAAACAACAAGATATATTTTTCTGCTCATTCCTCTACCCAAGGACATCAAGAAGAAACCTTCAAAGTCCCCCATGTGTGACAAAGCATCCACAACGAAGAAATCTCCTTTCTCGGCTCAACGAAGAAAGAAGTGGGATTTCCCATCAAACCGGTTGCCGGATCGAAGTAAGATTGCATGTGAAGCACCAGAAGAAAAAACCCACATCAAAAATATAATTTTATTTACAAATGGAGGAGAAAACCAGACCTACAATTTTGAGGTCCATTAATGGTTACCGTACCCAGTGAGACCTTGCCGGATCTGAAAATTAAAACTTTAAAATATCCTAGATTATTAAGCGGCGGGCCCAAAATTTCAAAGGGATGATATTGGGAAAAAACCCATATCAAAAAAATTTGTTCCACGTCAATCCGACTCCCAGAGGCCAACTTTCTAAAAATAGCAGGTCTACTACATAGGAACTACTATTTCAGGAAAGTCATTAACAAAAGAACCTGTGAAGGAGATGAAGATATCGAAGGTGCACTATAGCTGAGAATTCACCAGAACAGAAATTTTTGGCACTTACTAAAAATAGTAAGTGGGCCCTCGAGCACCTGCTAAAAATAGAAATTTGATCCAAATAAGTGAGGAATGCAGGGAGAAAGGGGAATCAAGGTCACAACACTCAGCTAAGGATCGAGGAGTTACCTTTTTTACACTTACTAAAAATAGTAAGTTATACTCAAAGAGAAGTTTTGGCACAATGGGATGTACAAGGCTAATCATTTAGGGAACATAATTGTTCGGGAGCATCCTAGCCATTTTTCATAGGGAATTCGAGATCCACCTTAGTTCATTAAACTAGGTGAGGATTCGGGAACTAGTTTGGAGGAGTTTCACAGTGTGCCAGGAGTTCGAAGATTCAAAGTTTCACTGCATTTGGAGCTTTCCATCAACGAGGATCAACGAACTTCATCGGGTGACATCTACTCTTTTTCTTCTCTCTCTTTCTCTCTCTTTCTTTCTCTCTCCTCTTCCCCCAACTTTCTCTCACTTTCAAATGTTCTAATTATTCGTTGGGGTTTGCACTTTTTGATATGCCTTTAAGTCACTTAAAAGTGAATTTAGAAACATAATGTAAATTAAGTCACCTTGCTATTATAAAAGGGACTTAAATATTTAAAGTGGAATATGAAAAATCTTAAGTCATATTAAGGCATATGGAGGGTCATGAGGAAGATGATAAGTCACCTCTCATTCTATAAATTGTAACGCCATTCCCATTGCAAAGGGTTGGTGATTGATCTTGTAAACTCAAGAGTATATTACACCTTGAGAGAACAAAGGAGATAGCCATTTTATTCTATTCCCCCCCTTCTCAATTTCTTCCATTTCTCCACTATGTACAAATTTTTCTACGAGTAATCAATACAAGAAGGAGTTTCTAGCTTTCTTTGACTAAGGGGTTTCATGATACTTTGTGTTCATCAAATTCTATTTGGTGTTGTTGCTATTTGCAGGGTTGTTTCTTCTCATGAATGCATGTGTTGAAGTTTCTAACTAGTGCGTGAAGGAATCTAATTTTCTACCTGCAGCATTAGTTCTCCTACCTCTTTTCTCACTCCCCTTTCCCACTCTACAGATGAAGAATTCCCTAGCAAGAGATTGTTAGCTTTGCGGCAGGGTCAATGGAGTGCCCTTGTTGGATCCCCGGTCGAAATACCACCACAAAAATCCACACTTTCTCACGCATGCACATACGGCAGCTACACTGGGGACTTAGATTCCCGAGCATTGGCAAGAAATCCACAAGTTTTCCACCCGACAAATTTTCTCGCCAACAAGTATAGAACCCAAATCCTAGGATTTTAACCTCACCGCCTATGTTGAGAATCCCATTTTTGCATCCCCTATCTTACCATTCCACCATGAATCTTATGTTCCTCATTCTTCTAGGATTCCTTCCTTTTTACAAAAGTAACCAATACAATAAGATATGTCTCTTCCACCACTTCTAACAAAAAATGAAACAGATTCAGCCCAACCCATCTCTCCTCTTATAATCCCGAATCCATTTTGGGAAGACCAAGAGTATGATTATAGCAAAGAAAATGAGGAGAAGGTTAAGGAACTTAGTAAAGATGAGCTTGTAAAGAATTTGAAGGAGTGGGCTACAAGTTTGAATGTCAAGCAAGTTCCCCTCCTAACTTAGCCCCTATCCAAGGTTAAGATTCAAGAGCAGATGGTGGAGACTGAATTTACACAAGAAAAGTATGAGAGGATGATGAGCATTAGTCTATGTGTTCAGAGTGTAGCATACATGTTGGCACTATGTTTGTGGAGACTTTTGATTCCCCACAAGTTGTGAAATCAGCCGAGGAAGAGAAAGAGTTAGCCCCAAATCTGCTAGAAGAAGAGCATGTGTAAATTGAAGAAGAAATACTCTCAAGAGTACAAGGTGATTCTAGTGAGTGCAGTGATCCTGATTATTTTGCATGTCGAGAAATTGCAACACTTATGGAACATTGCAGTAGTTTGTCAAAATCTTCATTGGATGATGAAATCCGCCATAAAGTGGTTCATGTCGTGAAGGAGAGCAATGTAGACTCAACAGTTTTGAGTACATAATAGGAAACATGGGAGGTTTAAAATCCTTCTCCTTCTTCTTTCTATCAAATTTTTGATTTCTCAGATGAATTTGATCTTTCTAATTTCATGTTTGAGAATGAAAAATGGCAGTGTGAAAAAGTTGCTAGTTCAAAGGACACTATGATAGAAGAAGAATCCTTGACACAACCGGAAAATGAAGTAGTAGATTATTTGTCTGATTTAGAGGAGTATTTAGATGGACAGGAGCCTATGGAACTTCATAATTTTTTTCCATTACCTCTTTCCCAACAAAAAAAAGCTTGATGCTTAAAAGGAAGACATGGGAGAAGTTAGGACAAATTTAGAAGAATTTAATAGAGATTATATCATGGAGAGTCTCTTGCTCTCAATTGTGCAACTTGTTTTGGCTAATGAACCAGTTTTGGAGAGAATGTTTTTGAATATCGTGCTCCCCTAATAATCCTCAAAAGACACGAGTAAATGAATATGAATTTGTAGGTTTCATGTGGGATGAGAAGGTTAAAAATGCAGAACAACTTTTTCTTCAAATGGAAGTGGAACTCCTATATGAGCAAATATGCTTCAAAACTTGTAGTGATTTACAAGTGACCTCATTTGAGGCTGACAAGAAATCCAAGAGAGTTTCATGCTGAGGAATAAATCCTCATTGTCAAGGAAGGAAAAGGAAATGAAGGGAACATAACTTCAGTACCATTCTTCTACATAGAAGATGATTTATTTTCAAATGGTATACAAGAGGAAAGTAAGCTCATGAACAATCATGTTTTCCAGGAACATCCACGAGTAGTTTTCTGTTTAAATTCAGACTCAAACTTATGGGAATTTTAAAAGGGTTAGACCATGTCCCATAAGGTATTTGGATTCTTTGGAGCCAAAAGAGAAGTCACAAAAATCACATTCACTTCAGAATGTGAGGATGAGTTTCACGGTTCCAAGGATCAGTTGCAATGCCTCTACAAAACAAACTCAGAGAAACTAAAAGAGGCATTATTTCCCTTTCCAGTTGATGCCTTGGTGAATCAAGTAGAGAATTGGGTTTGTTTCAGTTTTTCTCTTTTGGTTTCAGCCATGTCCATTGAAAAATCATCTGCATGACTTCCCATTGTGAGAAAGGGAAGTTATTTTGTATAACCATTCTGGGTTTGTTTAGTTCACCTATACTTCTGGTTAGTATAGGGTAATAATAGGTTTGTTTTCATCGTAGAATAAGTGACTAACACACTCTACATGTTTCATTTGAAGCATGTATGGTTTTTAGTTGTTATGTGTATTGTGTTTTGTCATTGTTCTACACAGTGTGTTAGAAGTGGAATTTTCAGAAGAAAGAGAGAAATCAGGATTTAATAGAGTTCCATGATGTCCAAAACCAAGAGATGTTTTAATCATATATATATATATATATTATGTCATGCCTTCTAAGCATTCATGTGTTCCAATGTGCTTCATTTTTCATAACATTAGATTTTGGGACAAGGTCAAATGGTCTACTTCGAGTTTGGGATCAGTTTTGGTACCAAAATGACTCCATGCCCAATGGATTTTCTATAGGCTACTGGAATCATGCTTAGCAGGAAAGCATCCCCGAGAGGTTGCCAAAAGTGTTATCCATTTTTACCCCTCGGGAAAAAAGGACAACGAGGTTTACTGAGTTAAAATGGTTAAATTTGGTGTGTAAAATTTTCTGGCATACTTTTGTGATGCCTTGGAACCAAATGGATTTCAGAATTTCATGATGTTAATAAAGAAGGTTGGAATCATGTAATAATGGTCCATATAGAGGAATCAATCTCAAACATCTCACCGAGTTGGTTGATATGATAAGAGCTAATTGTCTAAGGTTTTGTGTTTTTGGCTCGAGAGCTAGCTTGGAATTGGAGGTTTCAAGCCAATAAACACTCATGCATCGACCTTGAGCTTGATAATGAAAGGTGACCATGAGTGAGCTTAACCTCAAGCTCAATGTTGAGTCACTTAAACATGAGGGAACAATGAACATTGGCATGCATCTATGGGAACGAGAGTTCTAAGGAAGCTTGGCACAACATTACAGTGATGAGCCAAGTTGATATCTCTAAAAAACTCACCATGGTAACTCAAAAGATGGGTGCAACATGTTAAATACTTTGAGTTAAGGATAACACGAATTGTGTAGATTAGCTCATTTGAAGAGCATATTAGTGAGTCATGCGATGGCTCAATCAATGCAAGCAAGCTCAACATGGTACCAGGGGCTCGGGTTGGAAGGTCTACGAAGTGCCCAAATTGAG
Source organism: Taxus wallichiana var. yunnanensis (assembly GCA_018340775.1). Classification (NCBI taxonomy): domain Eukaryota; kingdom Viridiplantae; phylum Streptophyta; class Pinopsida; order Cupressales; family Taxaceae; genus Taxus; species Taxus wallichiana. Next base: position 413,476,428 of record CM031238.1, on the reverse strand, counting down.
TTGTGTGTAGTTCTTAGAAAATGGAGAGATTGACCAAGAAGGATGAGGAGATCATTTCATTCAGGTATAATTTAGCTCGTGAAGAGCTCAATGTTCATGGAGAGAAATGGAATCAAATGCTTCAAGTTATGGCAAGAGCATGACTAGATGGCTCGGTGGTACAAGCGAGCCGAGGCATGGTAGAGGAAAATCAAAGAACTCGATCACAATATGAGAGATGAGGTGTTGATGGAGCTCAGAAGTAGGGTGTCACAATAGTGAAAGGGTAACATGGATATCCTAATGATTTGTCGAGGCATGCAAGTACTAACTAGGTAGAGTGAGTCGACGTATAGCTTGGTATCAAGCTCCATTGTGGCTCATTGGGGTAGGTTTAAAAGCATGGGATTGAGCTATTTTTTAGTATGTTGAAATGGCTCGATGAGGAGAATGGATGTAAAAGAGGTAGAAACCAAGCTCAATTGAATTAGATCAATCTCTACATAATGAAGTATGATATGCTCATGGAATGAAATGAATAAGTGAAAGTGTAAAGTGGTATAGCTTAGAATTATGAAGTGTTGAGGATCGATGAGTCGATCAAGCATGTATAAGTTTGAATTGGCATGGAGATGTTTGGATTTTAGCTTGGAACCAAAAATCTTGGAGTGGAAATTAAAATGATAGGATTCAATTAGGATCGATAAGGCCCAAAAAGTAGAGGAAAGAAGTATGTGGCCTAGTTGCAAGCTTGAAATTTGATTAAAGTGGTCATGGGATTAGTTTCGAAAAACTCATGGATCAAACATGTTGTCTAGGTGGAATGATAAGGGTTCAAGATCACAAGCATGAAAAAAGATAGCCGAGGTCAATAGCATGATGGAAAATGGATTGATTGGGATGAGGAAGGTTTAATAGAGGCTTAGTTGCTTGTAAAAAATGGAGATTGGGCCGAGCTCGAGCCGGATAGGTTTTCTTTTCAGTCCTGGGAAAATTGTTTTTAGGGTTCGGGTGTATAAACACCTAGTTGAAAAAATTAGAAGAAGAGCTCGAAGCATGAAAGCCTAAAACTCTAAAAATTTAGAGTTTTAGATTTTGGGATTCGAGTTCTCAAGGCGGTTAGGGCTCATTTTTTTAGGGAAAGCTAGATTCTGAAAAACTATTTTGACTCGGTCTATGTAGTAGGGAGTTCCCAAAGTATTTGGTGTGTATATGGTGAGTTAAGAGGTACTGCAAGTGGGTCGAGTTATTTGAAAAGATCATTGGTGTAAGTGGGTCATTCATTGGGTAATGGAACATGGTGGCCAATGCAAACAATTTGGTATAAGAAAGAGGTCACCATCAATGCAACGAGCCATTTAATTAGCTCAAAAGAGTTAATTTCCATATAGAACATTTACCAATGAAGAGTTTGGGGGCCAATAAGTGGTGAAAACATGGAGAAATATGCGGTCACGACTTAGGTACTAATATGAGAATATTAAAAGGTCGATCCATATGCAAGGTATGCACATGGCCATTGAACCAACAAACACAAATGTGAAGTGTAAAAATAGTTGGTGCATAGCAAAAGGACCCAACATATGAGCTCGGTAAAATGATAAGATAAACGGGAGTTTACAATGGAAAATATGAAGTGGTCGAGTATGATATAAAGTATCTCATAAAATAAAATTGGTGGCTATTGTAAGTGGAGCTCTCTATGAAAATAAAGGGGAGCTCACCAGCCAACTTAGCGAGTGGGTGACGAGCCAATAACCGAGCTATCTTAAAAACCAACCATACTAAGGCCCTCCAAGCATAAATGAAACCCGAGGTCCCACCAAACACATCAAAGTGCTCTAAGAAAATTTTATTAAAATATTATTTTGGAGGGATAAATTCAAAATTGGAATTTTTGAAGTCATTATCATCAAGTTTGTTAAGCATGATGCTCGGGAGGCCCTAAAAGTGACTTTCACTCAAGAGACCACAAATTCCTCCCCATGGTTGCCCATTTTTCACAAAATTATAGTGGTTGGAATCGGGAGAATGAGAGGCACACAATAAAGTCATCAAGAAATGGATTTTTGGAGGGTTCGGTCTTCTCAAAGTGAAATATTTTCTCATTTCGTGAATAGTTCCTTGAAAGGTGGAGTTGTAATTATTGAGGTAAGCAAGGCTAACAACAATGATTAATTATTTACTACATTCGGCCTAGATTGTAGGGTCCTTTTTCTCTCAATAACTCAACAAGTGCTATAAATTATAAATGGGTACTTGTTCTAAGGGGTTAGAAATTTTCCAAGCTTCCCCTTTTCTTCACAAGTTGAGATCTTTGTTAATTTGTAGGCTTTTAAGCCTTTTATTCTTAAAATTGTAATGGAAGCCTAAGCATTTCCCTACTGTAATGGTGCACTTTGTGCAAGTTCTTGGAATGATAGAAATTATGTTTTGTGATCAATTATATGTCCTTACATTATTTTTTCGATTCTATTTTCCTCTCTTCATGTCTGCAGGTGTATTGTGCAACCTTGGTGCCTTTTACAAGTTTTGGAGGTCATTGTGCTTATTAAGGAATGAAACATTGTATGTAAATTGAGTCTGTGATGTATCTTCATCCTCCTTATGATCATCTCTCTTCATTTGCAAGACGGTATTTTTTTCTAGAAAACCCATTTCTTGGTGCATCATCACTTCTAATTTATGTTTTATTTCTTGCAAATATCTCTCCCTAATCCCATGAAATGTTAGTATAGGTCTAGGTAGCTTTTTTATTGCATTAAGAGTAGTGTAGTGCTTAGTTTAGGAAGAGGAAGCCGACCTTCTTTGGAGGTTCACCTCAAGCCCGTAAGTCTCATAGATTGAGAGGTGATCCCATGTTACCCAATCACACTGAATGTCAGGTTTACCTTTAGGCCATTCGGGGGTGCGATGATTTTGTGATAACAGTGTGAAGGAAAGGCCTACCGGTGCGTAATTATCTTTGAATTGTGTCATCGATAACAAAGATGACATTAGGAATACTTTTAGGCTCGACTATGAGAGGTAATGTTATAGTGCCCATACATGGATGAGTAGTAGAATCATAGCCACAAAGAGAAAAGGATGAAGGGCGATGTTAGATGAGTAAAGGCCAAGTTGTTGCATAAATGTGAATGTATAAAGATTGATATTGGATCCATTATTGACTAGTTATCGCTTAACTCCGAGTGTCTTAAATGCATGCTTGGATATAAATGGGAGGATCATTATCAAAAATAGAAAGAGGGGTGATTACATCATATGTGAAAGTAATTTGTAAAAAATGCTGCAACGAACTATTGACATACATAGTTTGGAGGAGTATTGGGAGGAATGTGAGCATTAGCTAGGAAAGATTTGATTTTAGTCTCACAATTAAGATGAGATCTGCAACCGGGATGGATACATCCATGGTGGGAGTATGCTAGGATATTAGGGCTAGGAAGAAGGGAGGATCTAGGAATATTTGAATGAGGGGTTCAATAAATGATTTAATTTAATTTTTATTAATTGAATTTAAGTATTGCATGGAGTCACATATGATAATAAATGATAAAATATAGAATTGACACAAGAAAACTAAGATGTAATGTTTGAAACTCTAAACAACGAAGAAGGAGAGAGGACATAGTTGATGTACGCTTGATCCAAAATTGGTCTAGACTAGGAAAATTTATGAAAAGTCTAGGTAGAGTATTATTCTTCTCACAATAAATTCGGAACACACGAATAGAGCTAGACATGGGTGCCCATGAAAGGATACGTGCACTATATACTTCTCATTCTTACTATTTCCCAAGGTGGTCATTGTTGTTTCCGTTGATCACCCGATACTCACACAATGATCACCGAGGGTACCTATAACCTACAAAAGAAGAGTTCACTTGCACAAGCCCATAAACCACATCAAACCTAAAAAATAAAGATGAAATATGGGGAGTCAGACTGACCTTGACGGTCACCTCGAGAGTGAAATTATGACTGAGAATTTCACTACATCTTAGTATCCATGTAGTTTTGGTAAGTGTGTGTAGAAATTGTGCCCTAGGATTCCCTTCTGCAAGTGTGTACTTGATAGTAGGTCGTAGCGGATGTAAGCAATGTAGTAGAATGTGTGAATGGAATAGAATGAACTTCCCCTTTCTATGTTATGTATAAAGAGTTGATATAACCCTTATCCCTTGACTGGATGCTATATGGGTGCCTTGAAGTGCTTTAGGCATGTTTTACATGCAAGCTTAGGTGATGATAGTAATGCTCATTGCTTGGAACTTGATTTTGAACACATAACTATGCATTTATATGATTCCCTTTTTTGAATTTCATAATTGACAACTTGAAGGCCAACCCATAAGTGATAAATATTCTGAAAATATAAAGGATACCCAAAAGAATAAAATAAGGTAAGTAAGGTTGGGGGCATCTAGATGGGATAGGAGCACCTACGCTGCTTTCTTCGTCCCGGTTGGGAACTAGTGTATGAGGTCATGAAAGATAAATAAGTGAGATCCCAACTGGGATGTAGGGTGTATAAGACAAAATAGAAAACAAAAACAAATAAAAGAGGCCAAAGATAGTTGTCAACCACCGGTTTTCTTGCTTAGGAATCATATAAATGCTAGTATGCTTTTAGGACCTAGAAATGTACCAAAGTGTGTGATTTTATGTCTATAATGGGAGAGAGTCCATGTCATGTGATTAAACAAATATAGAATTTATAAATGCGTAAATCTAATTACATGGTAGTAGTAAATGAATAAACAATAAAGCTCATAATTGACCTAAGTAAATAAGTAATTAAGATTTAAAGCCTAAGTACAAATGAGGAGATAAAATGACTTACTTGATTCGAAAATAATCTTCGATTTGTGCCAAAGTTACAAAATGATGAATAGAGAGGGAAAATTGTCACACCGAGCCTCAAAAAAATATAGATGTGTCAGAATATGTTGGACTAGGGTGCCTATGGAGGGTCAAGGGCGTCAAAGATTTATTCTCTCTGAAAACTAGTTTCCTTGGGTCACGAATTTTTTTCTCCTCTCTTCTTGTCATACCAAGCCCATAGATGTTTCCTGTAACCTATAATGAAGAAATGACTTGCAAAACCCTCAAAATCACATCAAATCCCAAAAAGAAAATAATGCAAATGAGGGTTGAGATTGTCCTCAACCGTTAAACAAGCGATCTTACAAATGAACATTGTACTACATTTTAGAACGAATGTATTTCTATTTGCGCGTGTGTGGAATTGTGCCCTAGGTGGCTCTTTTGTGTGTTGCACTTGATAACAAGCAAGTAGCTAGATGTAAGAAATGTAAATAGATGTGTCCACAGTTGAATGAACTTCCCTCCTATGTGTCTATGTAGAAGTATCACCCCTTACCCTTGTGTGTGGATGTTAGATGGATGCTTGAATTCTCTTGATAATGGCCTTTGGATGCAACCTTAGGTGGTGATAGCTAATTCTTAGTGCTTGGTCATTTATTATAATCACATAACTTTATATTTATATGATTCCCTTTCTTGAATTTCATAATTAACCTTGAAAAGGCCAACTACCAAAAAGATAAGATGACCAAATCGCTAGAAAGGACCTCAAAGATGTGAACAAAGTCCAAAGAGGTCGGGGCACCCGAGGGGATGGGGGTTCTTGGTGCTTTGGCATCCTGGTTGTGTGCTGGTGTCTAGGATAATAAATTCTAAAGTATGAAAAGAAAGACTGTGCTAGAAGGAGTGTAAGATCAATAATAGAATTAGAAAGCAAAAAAAATGGCCAAAGACATGGGTTAGTTAATAATTTTTTTTCTTAGGAATCATATGAGTAATAACATACGATCAGGACTAGATAGATACCCAAAGTGCATGATTTAGTGTCTACATTTTCCCCCACTTTATGTTGTTGAGTGAAATATTGATAACATAAAGTAGATAGAAGATGCATACCTGATAACCATGTAGATTGATGGCGAAAAATGTGTCGAGAGACAAGGAAAATCATGGAATGATAAAAATGTGAAGCGTGGAAACTAAAGAAGAGGAAGTGTAAAAAAGTGATTATGATGATGACCCTAGGGCGAGAGAAAATGTGTAGATGTCATACTTATACCTATTGTTGATGTCGATATTGATGTGATTGATGATTTTTTGATGTTATTGATGTGATGTGATTACCACTTCCCATAAGGACAGACCCGTAAAAGAGAAGAATGCTCAAGTAGTAAAATATGTATATGATAAAAATGAGTAAAAAATTATGTAAATAAATATGTGAAAATGTAAAAAGGAACATGTGCACCTAATCCGTGATGAGTAAAAGTGTAGAAAGGATCTTGTAGATGATGTAAAAGAATGAGTTTTTCGGGAGATCTCATGCCAGTTGCACTATGTGTGAGTTTTTGGGAGATCTCACGCCAAGACATGGAAGAAGTGTAGGAGAAAGTTTAGTGTCATCCTCCAACCTTTAACTACTTCCCACAATGTGAACACCACTACAGATGGTGTGTAAAAATATGATCCATTTCAAATAGTTTTGATCTAACATGAAAGTAGAAAATGTTGTGTAGTACATGCATGCCGAGTGCTAAGGACTATGTGCCCTATAAAAGACGTTGTGTGAAGTGTTGTAGACCGTGTTGAATTTAAAAATGCTTTGTGTAACTACCCCTAGTCACATGTGTCTAGGAAGGGTTAGTGACACCCAGATGCTATTTTCCTAGTTTGGGTGCCGGTGTATGTGCTGTGGTAAGGACCCAAGTCAGGATCTAGGTCATTACTATGAGTAATGACTATGGTGTACCAATACTAAACTATGTTGTGTGATGAATGTGAACTGCTATGGAAGTAATAATTATGGGGTTCCTACTTATGAGGAGGGACTTTTCCATGTGGAAAATGCAATGAACATAGCCGTGGTACTCATCTTTAAGGTTGTAAATATAAGATCTTGTAAAAAATACATAATTCTAAATCATTACAATAGTGGATGATAGGTTGGTGATGGAATGAGATCTTTGATGTAACTAATGTCATGAAATTATATGTGTTAATAAAATAAAGTCCACAAGTGTAGAGCATTTAGGGGTTCTTTTTGAGGTTTACCATCTAAAATTATAGACTAATCCCTTGAAGGATGAATACTCAATAATGGATACAAAAGGCTTCCCGCATCGATCAACTTTCACATCAAAAGTCAAAATAATCAAAAACATCCTAGGAAAGCTTCCCGCATTGATCAAGTATCCCATTAAACAACAAACTTCCCCATTGATCAGTTTGCACACATAAAAATATAATTGGGGCACAAAACTACAAGCCATTAAAGGAGAACCCACTCCCATAAAAATGTGTATGAGCCCTTCCCATGTTGAAATAAGGTATATAAGCTCATTCCATATATCCATTTACTACATGTGACTAATTATTAATTAGTTATATGCCAACATTTGTTATAAGGCCTCAAATGCATTGTCATACATATTAAATTTACTATCGTATTATATATATATCAATCAAGTTCAAAAGCAAACATTTCACATATTTCCTTAACCATGATAAAGTACATTAAAACATACACATACCACCATATTTAAGTCACATCACATCTACAAGCCATTAAAGGAGAACCCACTCCCATAAAAAATGTGTATGAACCCTTCCCATGTTGAAAGAAGGTATATAAGCTCATTCCATATATCCATGATCCTACATGTGACTAATTATTATTAGTTATATGTTAACATTTGTTACAAGGCCTCAAGTGCATTGTCATACATATTAAATTTACCATTATATTATATATATATATATATATATATATATATATCAATCAAGTTCAAAAGCAAACATTTCACATATTTCCTTAACCATGATAAAGTACATTAAAACATACACAGACCACCATATTTAAGTCACATCACATCACGATAAAAAATCATACCAATACATCTAATCTATCCAAATATCTCAAAATCAAATCAAAAGCTGATATATAACATCACATCAAAATCAATCAACATCACATGAAGACAAAATCATATATATATATATATATATATATATATATATATATATATATATATCACCAATTAAGTTGATAAAAATTCCTCAAAAGGGTTCTATACATCCAAATCATATACAAAACTTGCTAATTAAGAGGTAAACTGAAAAATTAGATATTCTATTGCCACCACCACCTTGGCCTCCCTCTGGTCCTCCATCATGTCCCAAATCTCTCTAAGGTTGTGAAAAACTACTAATGCTTAACAAGGTGGCATGCTAAGTTGATCTACACTCACTTTCTCTATACTCCATGTAGTGAGGTAAATCGGGGAGGTGTTATATCAAAAGTTTCTCATAGTATCACATCTCATCTCCTAAAGCACGATACTAATATACAATCACAAAACCTGGAGGTCTCATTTGACCCCACCAACTTTCAGTACTCCTCCCGTAGGAACTATGCCTTGACCCACATCTGGTCTTGGTCTTTGTGATCCACTCACCAAGGCCTTTAAAGATGTGTTTTTCCCCCTTACTTTTCCCACAACACCTCCTACTACGACGATATCTATCCCTTTTCTACTTGAAAAATATCACATTCTAAGTGTGCCTAATCTCACTCTTGCAACATAGTATCCCTCTTCCAATGAGTGGTATTCTGATCTAATATCAACTGATATCTCTATTTGGATTACATCAAATGGGGCCTACAGTCTCACCAAATCCTCATCACAATCTTCCCATGCTACCTGTTGTTCCTCATCAGCTACTAGTGTCGACAAGTCCCTCTTGGAGTCATCTCAATGATAGACAATCGAATCACTAGGTATCTACTATGGTAACCCAAACTACCTCGGTACTCTAGGAACTATATAAAATCAATCATGTCTACTCACCACCCTTGAATCCACCGCACCCATCTCAAACCAGCCACCGTACATCCATTCTTGACCATGTAGGAAATCTAACATATGGAATCCAGACAACAACATCTATAGATAACCCAATGAGATACTCACACATAATACGCCTCATCATTCTCTATACCATTATCTCTCATCCAATTAAACCACCATCTCATGAAACCCACCACATAATCTATTAGGTCCCTCACCCTCCAAGGTAAGCCTAGTGATCTCACTACAGTAATATGCTCATAAGCCTACTAGTGAGGTAGAAATCCCACATCCAAACCAAACATCCTCTCAAGTATAAAACCCCAAATCTCATGGTATACCTATGTTAGTAAGGAACACCCCCATACATACTATCTCGATGCTCCATAATCCCGGATATGACACCTATTAGTATCCACATAAATGTATCCCCTCTTGAATATCACAATGCATAATAGGAAATGGATAACATGACCATCAACATCAGCCGATTACTCCAAACCTCTACATCATAATAACACTTAATATGAAATCCTCATTACATATATGATATCCGGGGCATCATATCCATATAGTTGCCTCATAGTATCCATATGATCCTCATGTGTAATAGTTACTATCCTCTCCCCCTATATCAACAGTCTCAAAATATGATACAAATCCTCTAGTGTGATCTTCATCTCTCTAATATAGAACCGAATGTCCCCGTATTTGGGTACCATCTATCCAACAAAGGTAACATCAATTCGACATCTCTAGGAATCCACCGGTAGTGGCGTAATCCCCTAAACAAATGAATGTCAAATGACCCACTCTATGTCTATCACATCACCTCTAATGTCCTCTAACATGTCTAGGATCTTATCCTAGAGGTATATAGTATCTCTCACCAGAAAAAGGAAAATCACATCAATTAATCATTTTGTCCAACAAATAAACCAATCACCAGTAATTATTAGTTGAAAAATATTTACATGTACTACATGATGAATATCATCCCAATCACTATCGATCGTACAATTGACAAAAAATTAGGCATTCCCGCCCAAAAATTCATAAAAATGCATGGAAATCAATAAATTCACAAAAAACAAAATTATAAAAATCAAATCTACTTACCCATTTCCTTGCTCGCCCTCTTTTGACCACTCCACTTGCCTCTATCTCTCAAAAACTCAAAATCGATCACTCGGAGATCTTAAATCATGATTCAAGGACGTGTAAATGAGACATTAGTGCGTTTGATTTGCCTTATATAACCCCTATTTATAGGTTCATCATCAATCGAAATATGTGTTGGTCATCCCCATAACCGCCGACGATCACTAATCACCATTGATTAAAGCCATTTTTACACATATTAGCAAGTTTGGTCTCCTATACCTTTTAACATACAATTCAAAACCTTCTAGAGCTCATATTCCTTCTCTTTGATGCCCAACACCTTGTCAAAACTCTTTTTTTGACCATATATCCAATTTTTACACAAATTGTGGATATAGGAATTTGACCCTTTGGTCCCATGGCTTCACACATCCACGCAAGAGTTCTCCCATTGGACCCTCTCCTCATTGTAGTCTTCTCAAAACACGTTTATATAGGATTCCCATATTATCATCTCCCTCCCTAGGCCATATAATGTCCCATGCCAAGTGTTTCCTAGACTACTACCATCTCTACATATTCCTCTAGCATGGTTATTTCAAACTACAAATCAAACCACGGAGCATCTTGAAGAAAACATTCAATCAATCCAACTCTTTTTAATCCAATGACAAACATAGTAGGTCATTGGCTTGGGGAAACCATATCCTTACTATAAAACTGGGCATATCCATAATAGTTTTTTTAACACCTGTACCTACAACTCAACAAAAAGGGGAAAATTTAGACATTACCTTTTCACCTTTAGGTGACCTGACACATATTAATCACACTATTAGTATTTAAATTTCCATTATCCCTATAATATAATTTATCATTGTAAACACCCATTTACCCACGTAAAATATCTTTTACCACCCCTAACCACCTAAAACAAACCTAACCTAAATTACCCTACTCATCCTAACCTTTTAACCTATTTCTACTTGGATTCCTAACCTCCCACCATCCCTAAAAACCCCCAATCCTTGGATGATAAGTAGTTTTAACTATTTTCCATCCTTTCAAGTTGGTTTTTAAACTCTTTGACTAGATCAACAATGATCTATGATTGATGACAATCATTATGAATTCTGTCGATCTTATGTAAAAAAATCCTTAATCATTCCTTAATTAGATAGATTAGATAAGATTGAATTCAAAGATGAATCACTAAGACCTTGCATGACCTCGCGACATTAGAAAATATTCCAGTCTGCTTTGTCATCCCTTGGGATTCCTTATCCAACATTCAATCTGTCATTTCAAGCTTTGTCATCCTTGACACCATCCAAAAAGGTATAGTACACTCTTTTACATTATTTCAATCATGTTTTATATTATTTATAGTTCATAATCACTTGCATTTATCCTTCTAGATAACCATCCAACATTCTACCTTTATTTTATCCATTAATTCGATTCTTTAGTAAATCTATCAAATTATTAGGGATCACCACCACCAATTGAATATCCAACTCTCTTTGCCTCTCATTAACTCTTTATACATACTAAAATCTCTTTTTTTTGTATCTATTATGTGTTTAGAGTCCCTCTACTTCACCTTAACATTGTTAACTTTTGTCTTACATCTAACACAATCTATTTTATCAACCTTTGTTAAAATAGATCATTTGTCCCCAATTGCCAATGATTCCAAATCATCACGAATCCCTATCATTTCCCCTATATTTATATATTATCATCTGATTTTACTAAGAAAATTATTTATAATCATGTCTCATCTTTAGATGAATGTTATAGGACAAGTACACCCCAATACAAGTATCTATGATCTCCCGATTGTTCAAGAAACTTTCGTATGGGAGATTTTCAACATTATCCACAAGCTCATCCTACGTGCCATCTCCCTCACACCCAAAATCAAAGATATTGAGGAGTAACTTAAGATCATATAAGAAGAAAGAGAAGCCACATAATAGTTTTGGTTAGACCATTTCAAAGAGCTTGAACTCATTACAACCCTAGTATAGATAATCTACAATACAAAGTAAGATCTCTCTATCCCTCTTGAATTTTAATCATATTATTGTTATCTTATCATATCACTTGATTATAAAAATATATTAACACCCTTCAAATAATCCTTTAGACTCCTGGGATTGGCCTTTCTTGAGCAACTCATTTAATCCTTATCTATTATCTCTGTCTTGTTCAAATTGTCTTTGTACATAATCCCTCTCACTTAGTGAAATGAGGAGTCTCTTGTATTTTTTGTGTATCTATTCATCCCAAAATTATGTTTTTCAGTGTAGCTATCAGTAAACCCGTAGAGTTTTGGTATTTTATCATAATATCAACAAAACTGAAATTCACCATAAACATTAGCATTGTAATGCTTGAATAAACTTTAGGACAATCTTATATAAATGAGAGATATCATGGAAACTATTATGAGGATTATAAGTGGATATGTTAGTATTAATTTGAATTGAATCAACATGATTAGGATCATTTATAACATCATTACTATAAACATGGTCAAGTGAGACAATTTTAGGTCTTGGTGATATGTTTAGAGATTCGAGAAAATCATATGCATTTTTAGAAATGTTAATTGAAACATGACATGTGGGTTTGTGAATAAGAGAAAGGTACCATAGATTAATAAATATAAATAAAAAGGATAATTTTTGAGGCACTAAAGGGAAGACCAAAAGTGAAGATTCCATAAAGATAGGACCTACAAAATAATGTTTAGCAAAAAGCAATTTTTGTTAAAATGAACATTTATAGAAATAAAAATGAAGTTAATGGAAAAATATGTATTTTATAATTTGAATAAGTGGAACAAAAACCTCCAAGGAATTTGAAAAAAGCATATATATTTTATAATTTCCTTATTACTAAAAACTAACAATTTTGGAATCCCAAAAATTTGCTCAAAATTAGGTTTAAAAAGAGGTTTTCATTAAATTTATAAAAATAAAAAAACCTCTAAGGGATATAAAAATAGAGGTACTAATTGTCGATATGCAAAAAAAGGTGTTTTGGCCATCAAGAATCCCTATAAAGAAACCCAAAGAGGAGGACTAATGATGAGACCCTATGGAAGAAAATCTAAAAAATAGTTTTAGGTCATGCAATAAAATGAAATTAGAATTAAAATAATATAAGATAGGTATATCTAAAACCAAAGAAGGAGGAAAACCCTAGGGAAACTAGGGTTGATAGAATTGAGCATGACTTGGGCTCACCAATTTTTTACACCTTAAAATATATGTGAATGTAAACGTGATGTGCACAATAATATATAATATGTAAGGTTTTGTAAGAGGGGTTTATTATGAATCAATTAATGTATAATTAACCATGCATGATCAAAACAATGCACTATTACATGAAACAATGATAAATAATAGAACAATACCTCAAATGCATAAGAGAAGATGAAGATTAGGTTGGAAAAAGTGGAAAAGAGATTTGGACGTGTGGACTAGGTTACTAAGCATATATGAACCTAAAGATACTTCATTTTTGGAATTGAACTGGAAAATATCTTGGTGTATGTCTCAGTACAACTTTTGTATGGTCTTTCCCCAATTTTATATGATCCTCATTGGTATTGTACGGTCTTGGACCCTTTAGTAGTAATTTTTTTTTAATTTTATACAAGTTTCACTTGTTGGAAATGTGATTTATGTTTCTTTTGTTCACACAATTTGTAATGACCTATTATAAAGTATAAACCACGAATACCTACAATACCCTTCATTGAAGCATTATATAACAAAAGGAGAAATGAGTATGTGGTAAGGCTAGATTACCCTTCACAATCAACCCTTGTTGAACCAATCAAAGTGTTGCACTACACACCCTTGAGTGGGATAAATCCTATGTAGTTACCCTAGATGCATGTGTAAGCATGAGTGTGATTCAAGCTAACCCCTACAAGTTCCCTCATGTCTCTCGACATAAAAATAATGGGATAACTATAGAGTATAAAATGTACTTAGTGTAGTAGTAGTGTGATTCTACTTCTAAACTAAACCCTTTTGTCCCTAATAACATTTAAAAATGCTTGGAGTGACTTCAGTCTAGGGCCTTTTCATGCTTGGAAATGGAGGAAGCTATACTCTTTGACTTAGTCAAGTGTTTTAGCCTATCCGAGTGCTTTAAACATATAATGGTGGGTACTGCAAATGATTTGCAACTAATTTTATAAGGTTTAGGATAGCTTTGATTGCTTTTGTATTAATGTTTGTAATAATAGCTCATAAAGAGTTAGGTGAGTAATAGAGTGATATTGAATATTTTATATAGCCTTCTGTAGGTGAAATATTATGATAAGGTTGACCTTAGGAAGATGAAATGACGCATTTTAGGTATTCAAATTGAATTAAGAGTTATAAGATGAAAATGGGAAGGACTATATAAGTCTCCTTAGGTTGTAGATCTTATATTGACCAAACTATGTGGTTTTGGACAGGTAGCTTGTGATGCAAAACCAAACGTTCCAAAATGATGCACAAAGATGATGTACTTCTTTGGTCAATAAATAATTCCTCAATGAATGACAAAGTAGACTATGGAGATGAGCAGGTCAAGAAAGATCTAGAGAGATGTGTCAATTGGAATTATAATGTGAGCATTTGTATTAGCAATGGAGCATAGCCAAACTTGATGTTAAAAAAGGATAAGTTACCAAATTTGAGTGTGTACATTTCCCCGTCTAAGTGTGTAATTAGAAATTATATGGTTAACATACAAACACACCTAAGTGTGTATACACACTTTATATTTGTTTAATATTTATCTTTTGATGTATTGGTTATCATTCTCCATGGTGAAACCTATAACAAAGAGTGTAGTCAATGTTTATGACGAAAATAAAACCGTAACTCAAAATGTAAAAAATGATTGTAAATTTTGTAAAATTAAAATTGTAAAAATTAAAGTAAAGGATATGTAAAACATGGAAGGAATATAATTGGTTGTTATAAAAGGGAGGAGCTCACGTTCTTGTTATAATTTGGATATTTGGAGTTGTCACTAAAATGTCGAAGGACTAGGGGTGATTAGTCCCCAATTCCGTAAAAGGAGAAACTTGAGTGTTAATCACACGTAACCCAACACTAAAGGGGGAGAGAGAAATTGAAGTACCCCATTTCGGAGAGAATTCTATGTATCGAATGTTTAGTAACCTTGATATTTTCCCTGTAAATTTTAAAGAGATAAATGGATGCCTATAAAGAAATTAACTACTTCAATAAATTCCATAACCCCACAAAACACATAATTATAGATGGATCCAGGCCCAATTTTGTAAATAAACCACACAACCGAAAAGGAATGGATACACCATGCCCCCACTATATATTGTACAACAAATATTGTGTATATAAATTCTGAAATAACATAAAGGAGAAGAAGGCTCATGCCCTAAACCCTATTCTTATAACTATATCTAATTAGTTTAAATGAGAAGGAATAAAGACTGCATTCCTCATGTATAAATCTTTGTGCGGTGTAATCTATGTCTAAATTACATTAGAATTCTAAAAATAGTTGTAGGAGTTTGGAACTATTGGAAATTTCTAATAATTCCCCTAGAATGGAATGTCTAATAGGGTCAAGAACATTCTATGATCTTGACAATAAGTGTATGATTTTAACCATTATTGATTATAGAAACAAAATCCCACACTTGGGTACATTTCTAGGTCTTAACAACATACTTGTATTCATATGATTCCTAAGTGAGAAAAATAGTAATTGAATGTTGTCTTTTGCATCTTTGATTTTTTTCTTGTCTTATTTATGGTCTTTTACATCCAACAACCTAGTAGGGACTTCACCGGTTTATCTTTTATGACTTCGGACACTAAAGCACCCACCAAGTCTCTCAGCGCCTGTGCACCCTCGTCCCCTCGGGTGCCCATGATATATTTCTATTTTACTCGCTCTTTTTTGGCCTCTTTTGTATTTTGGGCATCTTATTTTCTTATGGGTCGTCCTTTTAGTTGTCAATTACGAAATTCAACCAAGGGAATCATATAAATACAAAGCTATGTGACCAAAATAAAGGACCAAGCTCTAAGCATCTATTATGATCACCTAAGGTTATATCTAAAGGCATCTAAGAGAATTAAAGGAATTCATCTAGTATCCATTCAAGGGACAAGGGGCTGGATTTTATGCATACACCCATAGGAATGGGAAGTTGGTGCACAATCTTAGCTCAACTTGACTCTTAAGCCACTTTTAAAGAACATACCATTAGGTTATAACCTTTATGATGAATTGTTGATATGATATGGCAAGGTAATATTGAGACTCAATGTATAAAAATCATATACTTGCATGGATTATGGTACTTAGGAGTTCATACCAGCTCTAACTCTGTCTTACCAATGATGTAAGTTTGGATTCTCTCTTAATAAGGATCCACAATCCAATCTTCCTTACATGAGGCCAAGAACATATTATTGTTTATAATACTACATAAATCACATAATATTTATCATAGCATTTCATTATTAGTTAGTTCTCAAGGAATTACTAAGGCCTACATGGTCATTCATACATTCTATGAATCTTGGTACTCTGTTTCTCCTTGTCATGACTGTTCTTCACTATATCCTTGAGTCACAGTTATTAGTAAGCAAGGATATTATGACTTGGTTGGAAATGTAAGAGTGGTTTCATTCTTGATGTATCATGCATACACCTTCATCAATCTCTATGCCTGATCTTTTCCTTTTCGCTCTTTGACCTTCAATCTATAACATACACTCTACGACATGAATCTTCTAAGAAAACTGAACTGATTTTCCCCATAAAATAAGTTTCCTGTACCTTCAAGAAAAATGGTTGAAAACCCATCCGGAGAATGGAATAATGCATCTACATTAAAATTTTTGTGTCAATTGGAGACTCTGTACAAAAATTTATCCTTGCTGTCCTAAAACTAGGTTTGACAATACCTCCGTGATAGTCTCACCGAGATTTCACTAAAAATACCACCAAAGCTCCTCTAATGGAAAAATTCTTGAAAAACCACTTGGAGAATTGTGTAAAAATTCTAAATTCCAATTTTTTTAATTGGAAACTCTGTGCAAAAGTTATCCTCGCTATCCTAGAACCGGGTTTGCACAATTTCCACATGCACGATTCTGATTCATGTTCTTTGTAATTATTCCAACATGCAAAGGTGAATAATGAAACACTTAATCCTTAGATACTTCAAGAGCATGAAATAACATAACAAACACACTTAACCATGTGAATCCACATTCTTACTCTCTAAAATGCTTACAAGGTCATTACAATCATACCATAGTAGTCAAGAGGGCATTAACATGCTAAAAATAGAGTTAGAGCTTTTCACATGTAATATGACCAATCGAAGTTCTCACATGTAGGGGTATTTACTAATACAAATACCTTTTTAAAATTTATACTTGAAGATTATAGAGAGGTGAAAAGGATTATTCAATCTTACAACATTGAAACTTACTATTCCAATCCTTCTTTCTTAGTTACTTGACCAAATTAAAGTCCACTTCTCCAACCTAAGCTCTTTTCATTCGATTTTTTCTCCCCATGAAGCTTGAATCTTCCTCATGAACACACCCTATTTTTTCTAATGAATATCCTCATACTAAATTAGGATCTTAACTCTATCTTTGAGAATATATCTCAACTTACCAATAAGAATAGTCAAGTTATTTTTCCAACTAAACATGACCTTTGACAGCTCAATATCGATCAACACAATATCCTAGGCAATCCTAACTTTCCTCCTACATAGATTTGGAGATAAAAACGTATATTTACCTAAGACAAATAACATTAAACCTTTTAATCTTACACAAGATTTCTTACATTTGAAATTCAAACTTGAACATATATTTTGGAGGGAAAGTATGAAGCTCTTAATACTTGCCAATAATTCCTTGAGAAGGATTATTCAAGCTTATTCATTCTCTTCAAACATAAAGAAGATGATCTTGCATCGAAGTTCATTTTTCTATCCACACATGTATTTACATTGGTACATCTAGCTATCACCTACTACCATGCACGCTTGCATAAGGGCTTCCTAGGGCATGATTTTATCACACACGCACAAGAACTACATGGATTCTAAGATGTAGTGCAACACTCGGTCGTAAGTTCACTCAGTCGGGTGACCACCGGGATCAGTTTGACTCCCCATATTGCATATTTTATTTTTAAGATTTGATGTAGTTTAAGTGTTTTACAAGTCAATAATTCTTTACAGTTACAGTGAATTATGCAATCATAGTGTGACATATAGGGAACTAAAAATTACTATAAACAACCATCTTGTGACACTAGAAAAATCGGGTTTCAAGCCCTGCGCAGCATAGGAACTCAAAACATGACTATGGTGCCTAGGTTCCCCTGATCCAGTCCATGTGCCATGGTCTAGGATCATTCAAAGGTTCCATAGTTTATTGTGCATAGTTGCGATAATCATGTCCTTCATGTTCATTATTTTTCTAGTCCGGATCAATCCCGACATCAAGCATAAATCAGCTAAGTCCTTCTCTCTCTCTCTCTTTTGCACTTACGATTTCATATTTATTTAGCTTATTTCTTGTGTCAAAGCCGTGCTTTAGTGTTTATTTATCATACGTAAATTTTCAATATTAGGGTTTACCATAAACTCTATATTTGTTAAATCATTGATTTCTACCACTTTTTAGTATTTTTACCTATTTTTGAAGTTTTTGACCTTGTGAAAAATTCTTCTCGTGTCCTATAGTATGCTTGTACTAGTTATAGATGTAAAATACATCCTTATAAATGCCCCCTCTTTTGAGGTATGTGTGTGATAAATCTTTTGAGTGTGTGGCTCAAAAAAAAAAATGTGTACCCATTTCAGATAAGTCTTATAATTTTCATTGGATCACATAGAAGGTTGGAATGGTGCCCATTGTCGGGAACATGTACATGAAAATGGGTTGTGCATGATGGAGACCATGACACACAAAAGAATAATATGAAACATGAAAAAAAAAAGAGTAGTGATAGTATATGTGTATAAAAGTAGAAATAATAGTGTCGATATAGTCAATCAAGCTAAAATTAGTAATATTATAGAAAATAGTCATATGAAGGCGAAGTGCCTCAAACATGGGACACCCATGGTGTCACAAGATAATCTCAATAAACATAATTTTACTATGCATATAAAGAAGTAAGTGAATACATGCAAGATATGTGTATATCGACAAACATGGGGCACCTACAATGTCACAAGAAAATCAAGGTAATTAGGTTACATAAAAGAAGCAAAAAGTATTTAAGCAAGAAAGTAGTAAAATAAGCAAATAGTCAAACAAGACAAGCCCACACACACAAGTAATAAAGTGATGTAACAATCAAGTATAACAAAAAGTGATAGTAAAAAAATATATAGTAAGATAGGATAATGTTACACATGTCGGTCTTGTTATCTCAAAAGATTATATATACACAATATTTGTAATCAAACGTAATAAAGAAGTGGAAAGTAACTTAAATGAAACAAAAAAACATATATATATATATATATTATAGTAAATGCCCCAAAATATTAGTGTTAGTGGGAAGGGACTAATTCGGTTCCCATCATCATCGTATCAATCTTTGTGCATCCAAAATTAAGCTTAATATACCTTGTGAATGCTTGTGTGTCAAGATTATATAGAAAATTATGCTATCAATTAAACCAATATGAAAAAACACGTATAAAGTAGAAATCTAGCCACTCAAACCATAAAAAGTCTTAAATTAATATTTTTACACATATTTTCATGTTTTGGTATCATGTGATTATTTGAATTTTTTTGTCTTTTGTAAATAGTTATGTAAAACAAGGGGATAACACAAGACATACCCAATAAGAGCCTCATCGGAGGTGAGATAAACCCATAAGGTGAAGGATGCACGGTTTGTAAATATCTCATAATAGAATAACAATAATCTTATATAAACTATTGAGGACTCATGGTATATGTGATAAAAATCCAAAGAGGATCAACCCATTATAATTAGAATGAGTAGTTGAGATCTATAATTAAAGAATTGTGTCATAACAAATTAAATTTGATTGATAATGATTTATATTCATTCGTGACACCCATTTTGATTGAATTGGTATGATATAACACATGATGATTATGGTAACATCATAAGTATCAACAAAAATATTAGAGGCATCACCCTTATATAAGTATATGGGAACATGTATAGTTTGAGGAAACCTATTCTTAGGAAAGAAGGAAGGGATATCCTCATATGCATTGAGGTATCCTAGAAAGGATTATCTATTAGTGAATATCGATCACTATTGATAGAGTAACATGATTAAGTACAACAATGTGTTGTGATGAATAAGCTAACCGAATACGGGATACACGACCACTCACAGATTCTAAAGTTGAACTCTTGTTAATGCCTTGTGATATAATATATTGGTTTCTTATTTAAATATTATGTATAGTTAGTGGTTGCATGGAATATTTAGCACATCGTGTAAATTGATGCTTAGTGTAAAACTATTGAGAATAATGTAATACTTCTATAAATATATTATCCCATGTGGGTATTGTTATCTAGATAACTACCTAAGTTATTTGGACAACTTATATTTCATTATGACTTTGATGTTTCACTTTTCAGCTGCACACACTCGGGCTTGCTCCTTGGCACAATTTGCTTGGGTGCAATTCTTCCACACACCTTTCCCTCGTCATGCTTCGCATTATATTTTCTTCTATTTCCTCTCTTGCTTGCTTTGCACACTTCCTTCCCTCTTCATTCTACTATCTCCTTCATTCTTTCTTTCGCCCTCCTTGCATGCACACATGTGCAGACTTTCCTTCTTAATTGGTAAAGTCCCCGTCACTTCTCCTATGTGCCCTTCCTCGCCTGAAACTCTTTCCTTACTTATATACTTGTCTCCTCAATATATGCTTCTATTTCTTCCACGTGCACCTCCTTTTCCCACCCATATTTCGCACCTTGCGCCAATAACTATGCCATGCCATTATCTCTGCCGACTTGAGTGTGCCACACACAAATTATCAAAGCGCACCAAAAAGGTGTTGAATTCTAACAACCAACCGACACATGACACATGGAAGAAATAAAAAAATAAATGAATAATTGGCCGAATCCTTTAGTCAATCCATGCGCGCCACGTGTCTTACGTGCCCAAATGATTATGAAATATTCTAACAACCATATCTTCTACTACGAGCTACGATTGAATGTGCCTAGGATTGTCGAAATTTACTTGACACAAGCTACATGTTAAACATTTCAAATTCAAATCTAGGTGGGATTTGGTTGGCAAAAAATAGGGAAACATCTTTACGGTCATCAATGCATACATCTAATCAACCTCAACCATTGGATTTCAATTCGATATTGCTTTCTTCCTTATTCCACATGCCAAATAGACATGGGGAAGCACATTTGCCATCTTTACATGAATTTATCACTTTCTATTGGTGGTTGCAGACTTGAATCCAAGTTTCCCTCCTTTTCTTCTTCTCTTCTCTCCTTCTTCTACAAATAGACGAGTTCTGATTTGTAAAAAGGATCCCTCTATGTTGTAATGACACCATGTAAAAATGGTAGCCAACTTCCCACGGGTTTCATACCTTGACATGGTCTCTGCAATGTTTTCTTGCCTCCTGTCATGAATGTAATAGACTGTGCATTCTTTAAGCAATAAAATCATGTTTTATGGAACTCTTGTCTTCCCTTTTTCATTTTCATTACATCTCACCTCTCTCGCACTTTCTAGCATGCTTTGCATATTCCATTCTTACAGTCCTCATGTTCATGTGTTATGCACACTAAGGCCGAGCCTCGTATGTTGATCTGTGGCACACGCCATCCACCCTCTTCTCCTGCGCACCCTCTTTTTTCCTTTACCACTCATGGAGAGTGATCGACCCTTTCCTTGGTATTATCACCTTCCTTAGCTTAGGGTTTCCCCTTTCTACATTCCATCTATCCTTGGTCCCTTGGCATGTTTGGTCTAGGATTTTCTTTTAGCATTAGGAGTAGTAATAACGTTAGAGGTAGGTAGTAGAACTTGCCTTCTTTAGAGCTCCATCTCAAGCACACAAGGTCCCACAACTTGGAGATGGTTCCATTGTTGTCTCAAACAACTTGGTTCTTCTAGATCCAAGACACGAGTGCATGTTTGAATGAAAAAAAACTTATGGCATGCTTGATGGGATAAGAGTGAAGATATTTACATCTTCATCTCAAAAAGTTTGATGTGTTTTTCTGAGATCCAACCTTTGGAGGCATTTTTCAACACATCTGACAACTCCACTAATTTAAATGCACCCATTTTATAATTAACAGACCAATCTCCCCTCCTTTCATTCATTTCTCATTTTTCCATCATTCCACCTTCCTCTTTTGAAGTTGTGCAATCATGACTTCTGTCCCTCCTAGAATTATCATATGCAACAACAGATCTATTTCCCTCCATCACAACATTTTCAAAATCCTCCTCCAAATAATTTTTATAAGCCCCATTATCCTGAAAATGCATATAACCCACTTTTCTTTTACCAAAATGTTCATGAAGAACAAGTTTATGCAGATGATGGTGGTGAATCCATGGTAGAAGATGATTTTGAGAGGAAAGTACAAAAGATGGAGATATACATGATGTAACTTAGATTCAAGTACTCCATAAAGGCAACTAGAATTGGCTACAAGGTCCCTTGTCCATCTCCATATTTTGTAATTTCCTCTCAAAATCATCTTCTACCATGGATTTACTCCATAGAGGCAACTAGAATTGGCTACAAGGTCCCTTATCCATGGGTTAGCCCTGTACCAAGCTGGTTTAGTGCCCAAAAAGATGTATTTTATTGTTGAGATGATTCCTAAAGTTAAAAAGTGGGAAGAGCTAATGGAGGCTAAAAAATATAGCATGTGGAAACCCTATCAATGGGGCAACCCTGCACTATCATCTTACAACCCTCTAATTCCTTCATGCTAGCCTACATGATTTCACCTATTGCACATGTTCCCAACTTTCTATGTGCTACCCCTATTAAGAATTCCCCTCCTCCATCCTCTCACCTTTATTTATCTACCATCATCCCTCCCACATGTGCTTCCACCCCTCTTGTGTGCGTGCCTTCCACGCCTTCCACACCCATCCTTCCACCTTCCGAGTCCCCTCTGTCTAACTATACCATAAATGAACAACCTCCTACCAAAGTTCATTTTACAACTAATATCATCATGTTCAATGAATGCAAAACAATTGAAGAATGACATGACTCATGTGACTCGACTAGAAGAGGAAATCATTAGGGTGCTTATTTTAGAAGAAAATTATTTAGTTCTAGAGGGCACAGGTTCAAGGAGACCGAGT
This sequence comes from Taxus wallichiana var. yunnanensis, assembly GCA_018340775.1. NCBI lineage: Eukaryota > Viridiplantae > Streptophyta > Pinopsida > Cupressales > Taxaceae > Taxus > Taxus wallichiana. The sequence continues at coordinate 413,453,019 of CM031238.1, read as the reverse complement.
TTCTTGTAGAGATAGAACCATATGCACCCTAGCTTTATACGACCAAACCTCCAAGCACTCCCCTTCGGGAGGAAAGTATGCATGATAATCCCATCTATGGGATTGAGCTTCAGAGTAATAGGTAAAACACAAGGATCGAGACCATGCCCAAATAGATATGTGGCTAGTCTAGAGATAAATACAGAGTTTCCACCACTCATGCTCATTTTAGAGCTTAAGGTAGAGCTTTAGTGTGAAAAAGGTCAGTAGTAGTGCCTCCCAAATCCAAGCACATATCAACTTCAAGAGGTATATATTCTATTTGTTGATACTTTGAGGAGGGTGAAACATCATCTACAAGTTGATTTTTCACTCTTGTTTCTGACCATGTTCAACGCCAAATCAATTACATGGTCATAATTTGTGAGGAAGGGAAGCTAATTCTCCATGTATATTAAAAGATTTACTTGAATGACCTTCGCCTTTGGTTAGTGTAGGTAGAATAGGTTTTTTTTTCAGTAACACAAGTTCTCGTGCACACTCTACATGTTCCCTTTGGGACATGTATGATTTTCAGCTTTTGTACATAGTGTTCTACTTTTGTTATGGCATACTCCCTCTCGGCACCTTTCCTTTATTTTTGTGCCCACACACCCCTTTTGTTTCTTCTTGGGATGACACTTCAAATTTGGCACATGTAATTCCAATAGTCAATGCATAAATTTCACTCTCATCAATCCAATTCAGAATATCTTCATATGAGAGCAACAATTCAGTTCAGATTCGACATAGCTTAAGGTGACTCCGGGGTATTCTTCAAGTAGCAGATAATATTTTATATTTATTGCCTAAATCCATACCCAATAGATTTATAAGGCTACTAGTCTCTCTCTTCATCTAGTAGGCAGATGGCCCCTGAAAGTCACCAAAACTGTTATCCAAATAACTCCCCAAGTTATTTGGACAACTTATATTTCATTCTGACTCTGATGTTTCACTTTTCAAGCCTCACACACTCAAGATTGATCCTTGGCATAATTTTCTTGGCTGAAAATATTTTGTGTTCCCCAGGACAACTTTCCCTATTCATGCTTCTACATTCTATTTTATTCTGTTTCCTCTCGTGTTTTATCGTGCATTTCCTTCCCTTTGCATTATCTGTCTCCTTCATTCTTGCTTTGTGCCCTCATTACATGTACATCTACAGACTTTCCTTATGAATTGGATAATTCCTTGTCATTCCTCGCACACACCCTTCCTCATTTGAACATTCATGCCCATCTTTCATACTTGTATCTTACAGGTATGTTTCCATTTCTTCCATGCACGCCTCCTTTGTGTACTCATTTTTCACACCTTACACTAGTAATTGTGCCATGCCATTATCTATTAGACTTTAGTGTGTCACACGAAAACTGTCAAAGCATGCTAACAAGGCAATAAATTATGACAACCAACTAGTGCATGACATGTGGTAGAAATGAAAAAACAAATGAAAAGTTGGCCAATCCTTCACCAATCCACGTGTGCCATGTGTCTTGCATGCCTAGATGAATCTGACATCTTCCAATAGCCGTATCTTCTACTACAGAGCTCCAATTAGCATGCACCTAGGCTTTTTCAAGGAGCTGCTAACATAAGCAACATGTTGGAATTTTCAAATTCAAATTTAGGCAAGATTTGGTAAGTAAAAAATAGGGAAACATCTTTCTAGTCATCAATGCACAGATCTAATCAACCTCAACCATTGAATTTTAATAAGATCTTGCTTTCTTCCTTCTTCCACATGCTAAACATACATGGGGAAGTGCATTTGATAGCCTTGCAGTGATTTTCCAATATTTATCACTTGGTGTTGGTGGTTGCAGATTTGAATCCGAGTTTCCCTCCTTTTCTCCTTCCCTTCTCTTCTTCTTCTTCTTCTTCTATAAATAACAAAGTTCTATTTTGTAAAAGGAACTCTCTTTATTGTAATGACACCATGCCAAAATGGTGGCTGAACTCCCATGAATTTTAGACCTTGATGTGGTCTCTATAATGTATTCTCACCTCCTACTGTGAATGTAACTGACTATGTGTCCATTAAGCAAGAAAATTGTGTTTTGTGGAAATCTTGTCTTCTCTTTCTCATTTTCATTTCATTTTGCCTCTCTGCACTTTCTGTCTGAATACTGTGCATCTTCTCGTGCTTGCATTCCCCACATTCATGTGTTGCGTGCACTTTGAAGGACGAGCATGTGTGTTGATGTGTGGTACACACTGTCCACCCTCTTCCTCCACGCCCTTTTTGTTTCCTTCACCGCTCATGAGAGTGATCAACCATTTCCCTGGCTCTATCACCTTACTTAGCTTAGGATTTCCCTTTCTACACATACTTCTATCCCTAGTTCCCTAACATGTTTAGTTTAGGATTTTCTTTCGAGAATTAGGGGTAGCAGAGGCGTTAGAGGTAGGTAGAGGAACCGACATTCTCCGGAGAGATCTGTCTTAAGTGCGTAAGGTACCACAACTTGGAGATGGTTCCACCGTTGTCTCAAACATATCGATTCTTCTAGATCTAAGGCACGAGTGCATGTTTTAATGACCAATAGGTATATCATTATGTGTCCGTTCTTTATTGAGATGCCCTTCCTTGAAAATAGTGTCTTGTGTGTCATGTGCTAGAACCTATTTTCCTTTTTTCTTAGTCTATGTAATATGAGATGATTGTTTAACTTTGACCTTAGAATCATCAAATTAGTATGTTCCAATACTAATAGAGATAGTACTAGAATCATCATCATTTGTGTGATTTTAAATTAGTGTGCACATATTCTCATATGACATATCAAACCTCTCAATATCATGGTCACAATATCGTATCAAAGTCATCTCATTATTTAAAAGTGACTAGTAATGGTAAATTAGTACTATCCGTGAAAAAAATCTTCATGTTTCCATCACTTTGGGTGTTTGTGTATTTTCTAATTAGTTTTTATCCATGTGTGATTTATCTTATGCCATCTGTATTATTTCCTTGACACTTTTCTTTTATTCTTTTCGTTTTGATTCCTTTATTGTATGCAAATTAGTATGATGTAATTATTTCACCGATATTGGCTCTTTCAAGGACATATTGCTTTCATATATGAATATGTGTCGAGTTAGTATTACATTATGCTTGTTTGACATAAATATATGTAATTTAGGTACCCATTTAGATATAGGGACTTGAGATGAATGCATAAGGGATCTACCAAAATATCATGTATAAGAGGAAATAGAATTATTGTGATCAAGTTGTTGGATTGTTCATTATAAATCATAACAATCATTGTCATGATGTTTTTCAATTTCATGATAATTAACAAATAGTTTTCCTTTTATTTTATCAAGCCTATAGAGGGGATAATAATGATTAGGTAGCAAAGTGATTAATCAATTGTGAAGTAGCTCACAGAGAATATCATATTGTATAACGCTCTTTTCAAACAAAAGAGGGATTTTCGATGTGGTTGAATTAACATTTGAGATTGATCTCTTTGAACATATGTATTGTTTCCTCTCTATAAGCATTTCACTTCGCTTTAAAAATAACATGTATCATGTGTATCATTTGTATCACATCGATTTCCTTTAGCCTTATAACTAAATTGATCGGGATGCATAGAGACATGATTGACATGGGAATTTAAAGGATCCTTTAGATTTTCCACCTTATCCTTGAGAGATTTGATCTCGGTACTCATATTTTGAATTTATGCTTGAAAATAACATTATAATGCTTGAGTAAACTCTAGGATAGCCTTATATATGAGCGATTATGGTCATTAGTAGGAGGATTACAAACGGACACCTTAGTGTTTCTTTGAATAAAATCAACATGATTATGATAATTTATAATGTCATTATTAGAAACATGGTCAAGTGTGACAATTTTAGGTTTTAATGACATGTTTGGAGAATGAATACAATTATCCACATTTTTAGAAATGCTATCACCAAAACATGACACATGGGTATCTGAATAAGAGAAAGGAACCATAAATTTAACCATATAAATACAAAACATAGTTTATGATGTAATAAATGGAAGGTAAACAATGAAGATACCAAAAATGATAATACCCAAAAATTAATGTTTATAAAAAAAGTGATTGTTGTCAAATTAAAAATGACCATTTCTAGAAATAAAAAAGTGAAGTTAATGAAAAAGGAAGTATTTTATAATTTGACTATGTGGAACAAAAACCTCTAAGGAATTTACAAAAAACATGTATTTATTATTTTTCCCTTATTAATAAAAATATCAATTTTGGAATTCAAAAAATTGTGCTAAAAATTAGGTTAAAAAAGAGTATATCGTTGAATTAATAAAAAACATTAAAACCTCCAGGGACTTAAAAAATAAGTTGGTAATTTTTAGATATGAATAAAAAGGTGTTTTGGCCATCAAGAAGCCATAGAAAGAGACCCAAAGAGGAAGACCAACCATGAGACCATAGGAAAAAAATCTAAAGAATAGTTTTAGGTCATAAAATAGAATGAAATTAGAATTTAGTCTAAATTCAAACCTTAGAAGATTGATATACCTAAAACCAAAGAGGGAGGAGAAATCCTAGGGAAACCATGGTTGATAGAATCGAGCACGATTCAGGTTCACCAAATGTTTACCCCCTAAAATATATATGAATGTAAATGCAATGTGCACAACAATATATATATATATATATATATATATATATATATATATATATATATATATATATATAATATTTGTAACAATGGGTATTATGAATTAATTACTTTTTAATTAACCATGTATAATCAAAACAATAAAATAATACTTGCAACAATGATAAATGATAGAACAATAACTTAAATATAGAAGAGAAAAATACTCAAATGTGCAAAGTGGAACACAAGAGTTTTGGACGTGTAGGATAGGTGAATTAGTAAATATGAACTTTAAGATGCTAACTTTTTGAGATTGGAACTAGAAAATATTCGGGTACATGACCATATAACTTTTGTGCAATATTTCCCTAATATTCTATGGTCTTGTATGATATTGTATGGTCTTGGAATCTTTTACAATCATTTTTAAAATTTTTTTGTATGATTCACTTGCCTTTAAATGTGATTTTTGTACGTCTCTCTTGTTTACACAACCTTGACATAACCTTTAATGACTTGCAACAAAGTAGAAAATCTAGATACCTATAATACCCTTCATCAAAGAAGAAATATAAAAAAAGGAAAAATTAGTTTTTGGTGAGGCTAAACCACCCTTGGTGGTTAACCCCTACCAAACCAATCCAAGTGTGTTGCACTACATTTTGTCAAGTGGGATTAAGCCTTTTGTAGTTATTGTAGGTGTAGTGTAAGTTTCCTTGTGGATCTAAGCCAACCCTCTATGAGTTTCCTTGTGTATTGTAACACAAAAATAATGGGATAACTATATAGTAGAGAATGTACCCATCACATGTAGTAATTTAATGTAGTGTGCGTTATCTATTAAACTAAACCTTTTTTTCCTTAATGAACTTTGAAAATTCTTAGAGTGATTTAATCTTTCTAAGACATGGCTCTATGCCCTTTGCATGCTTGGAAATAGAGGAAGTTATACTCTTCGATCAAATTTGGTTCTTTATACCTATAGTGGTAGCTTCTCTAAGTGATATGAAACTACTTTGGAAGATTTAGGATAACCTCAAGTGCTTTTGGATTGATATTTGCAATAGGAGCTTATGAAAGTGTTAGGTGAGTAATAAAGTGATATTGACTTGCTTATATAGACTTTTGTAGGTGAAATATTATGATAAGACTGAACCTAGGAAGATAAAATGATGCAATAAAGGTATTCAAATTAAAAGTAGAGTCGGAAGATGTAAAGAGGCAAGAGTATACAATTCGGTCAAGAATGTCTATATTATCTTGACCAAATTGTATGGTTTTGGATAGGTAGCTTGTGATGCAAAACAAAAAATACATAGAATAACACATAAAGATGTTTTACTACTTTGGTCAATAGATAATTACTTAATGAATGACAAAGTAAAGTGTAGAGACGAGCACATCAAAAAAGAGTTGGAGAATTTTTTTTATTGGACTTAGAATGTGAGCATCGATCTTAGTAAGGGAGTAAATCCAAACTTTTCACTACAAAATAATAAGTTAGAAATTTTGAGTGTCTACACTCTCCACCCATTGGAAGTGTAATTGTTTTGATGTAACTACAAATATGTCTCTTAAACACTTGATATTGATAGTTTCACTTGGTTTGGAATACTATGACTTGGCCTATAATGCTCTTAACTTATTTTGGTATATTATTAACCTAGTTTTGAGTGATTCAAAATTGTATAGATGTTTATCCTAATGTTTCCTCTTTAATAAAGGAATATTAGGAAAATTTTCATAAGATTTGGTAGATATTACTAGAACTCTTGAAAATTCCAATTGAGTAAATGAGTGAGTTTAATTTGTATTTATATAAATCCAAGAGATATAATTTCACATTAAGGTTGATGTAGGGTGCTAAAGACAACTCATGAAGTGCTTACAATTGAGAAAGTGATTTTTTCACATAAACATGATAAAACTTTAAAACATGAGATATAACTGTACAATTATTTTATTCCACCTATATGGGACTATCTAGAGGGATACTATTTGTAGGTGGACATTTGGAAAATCCTGATAGGAAGTGTAATTGTATATGGGGATAAGTGCAGTCTTAAAGGCATTTGATTAGCAAAATAAGAGAATATGAAGTGTTTGCAAGCTTTAGAAGAGATTAAGATAATGTGTTCAATATTTTTATGAACACAAGTCATGTATAATGGATAAAAACCAAATTAACAATTCCAAGGGATAAATTACCAAACTTTGGGGGTCTATAGTTCCCCCTTTAAGCTATTAAATGAAAATTTCTAGCTTAAAATAAAAATGTACCAGTGTGTAAACATAATTCATATTTTATTGATTAATTGATTGGTTTAATGATTGATTCAATTGAAAACCACAAGATATCCCTAAGAATGAAACTTGCAACACAAGAGTGTCGTCGATGTTCACATAATGAAAATTGAAACTTTAACTCTAAATATATTAAGGTTGAAATAAAAATTGAAATTTATAAAAAAGAGAAGAGGAAGGAAGGAGTACACTATAATTGAAATCAAATTTGTAATTTATAAAAATATAAGAGGAAGGAAGGAGTACACTATATGTGTAGGAAAAAATCTATAAGATTATGCCCTCTTGTCAAAATACTTGGAGATGGATATTTTAGTAACAACACTAGAGAATTGGGGGTGATCAAATAATAAATTTTAAGAACTAGAAATAACAAGGTCAGGAGTATTGTAGACCCAAAAAAATAACAAAAGAGAGTTGGGGGACCTAGAAACTCCAATACTTGAAGATATAAGAATAACAAAATAATAAACTAGGAGATTTTGGTGTAATCAGTCCAACACTTGAAGAAGGGTGGAAACCCATGGGATTTCTAATTTAACCTATAAATAAATAAGTATATATTATTATTTAAATTCTATATCAAGGTTAGAAACATGATGTATATTAATTTTATTAATTAATTATTTAGATCGAAATATACATATATGACAATTTATAAGATATATCAATATAAACATATGTTAAATAAAGTAAGACATGAGAAAATGAGTAAATTTATCTATTCAATTGATCTAAAGGTTGATTTATGTGTGATACATGATGAACATATTAGAAATTTCTTTGAGATGCTTCATTTTTATTCTTGAAGTGTTTTGTATGCGGGAAAAACCACTATTTTCAAGTAGAAGTGTTTCAATCCGGAAGATGGTGGATCTACACAAATTTGTATGTCCTTGAAACTAATTGATATATGATTTTATGTAATATATTAGGTTGCGAAAATGTGTAAAAACCTTTGTAATAAATCAAAATTACCCAAAAAACATGACCATGGGTGAAACCCCAACAAAAGTGTTAGTGTTTGGGTTAAAATATTTTGTGTACACCTCCTACATTAACACTAGTTTGAAGAGGCCTCAAACCAAATGTATTTATGCACCTAGAGATGTAATTTATGTATGTATCCAACTATATTTGATTATTTAATCACTTGAGAATGTTTTGTATTGGCTTGTTTACTTGTGCTTGACTTGGCTTTGATGGTATTCATATTGGGAAGCTTGACTCTAGAACCTAGTTTGGAGTGCTTCAGACCTATGTAGTGACTACCCCTTATGTCTCTACTAGTTTAATTTTTTTTGGAGAGCTTCATATGCCTTTAGAGAGATATTTTCTTTAGGAGTGCTTTAAAGTATCGGTGAGTAAATGAGTGCATTTAAATTATTTATATAGGGTTTCATAGGTATAATTTACCATTAAGTCTAACCTATGAGGAAAATAATGACCCATAAAAGATATAAAATTTAGAAAAATCATTGTTATAGGGCTTAGGAAAAAATTGTAGACACTAAAATTTAGTAACTTATCCTTTGGCAATGACAAGTTTGTCTTGAACTGTGCTAAGAAATATGCTCACATTCTAAATTACATTGACATATCCACATACATACATACATACATACATACATACATACATACATACATACATACATACATACATACATACATACATACATACATACATACATATATATATATATATATATATATATATATATATATCTTATGACTTACTGGCACCTACACATTGTTATGTCATTCATTCATACAACATTAATTATCCAAAGTAATATTACATCCCTAGGGGAATTCCCTAGAATTTGATTATGCCATTATTACATCCTGTATAGGAGCATATAAAATAGGGTCAAGCCGTACTTGGTTTGGGATGACCTATGCAGTCATGTTACATCTCTTCCAATGGTTTTTGTGATTTGAATATCTTATATGCATCATTTCATCTTCCTGTGTTGTCCTATGTGTGATATTTACCCTATGGAGGCCTATATACACAAGTCAAAAGGACCGAAGATATCACCTAAAATTACCATAAACATGCATTCCAAATTATTCTATAGAATCACTCAAGGCTCTCCTAAATCTTTGAAAAGTAGTTACACATCCTTCATAATAGACACCACATAGGTTTGAATCACTCAAACTAGGTTCAAGAGTCTAGCATTGTCCATTACCAAATATGCAATGGTCATAAAGCTATGTCTTAACAAGAACAAGTCACTCCAAGAATTTATAAAAGGATATAAGGATAAAGGGGATCAATTTTCACATCTAAAACACACTACACTACACTACTACCATGGTGAGTACATTTTTATACTTTTTATAGTTACATACACTAGTATTTATACTAAGAGAAACAATGAAAAAACAGTGGCTTGTCTTAGATTACATACACTATTTATACCAACACTAGGATAACTAAACACAGGTTTAATCCCACTCGAGGGTATGTAGTATAAAATTTGGATTGGTTTAGTAAAGGTTGGCTACTAGGGTCTTTCCAACCTCACTTGCACAGGATTTGTCCTTATGTTATCTAATCATTTGATGAAGTTTTCTATAGGTACCAATGGCTTATTATTTATTACAATTCATTATAAATGGTGCCAAAGGTGTGTGAACCATGGAAATTGATGATGAAAACCATTTCTAGACTAATGATAGGCAAAAAAGTTAAAAATATCTATCACTCTCAAGGATAAAACCATAGGAAGTAGGACCAAACTGTACTATGGCCCAAGATCAATGCGATACCATACATGAGTAATTTCCAACTATAGTCTCAAGAATGAAGCATCTTCAAGTTCAGATCATCCTTTCCAACTAGTTTACACACCTAGATCACTCTTGTATCTCTTTGTACACTAAGTATTCATCCCTTTTTATGTTTTATGTTATTATTTCATCATTATATTATCATGCAATGTACTAATAACTATATTCTATATTGTGTGATTAACGTGGATTAATTTATTTAGAATATTTTACCTATAACATACCTTACATCCATCCATAATAAATCTCATACATATATTTTTAGGGTGTAAACATTAAGTGACACCAACCCTTGATTAAATATATTGCATTGATGATAGTTTCCCTAGGGTTTATCTTTCTTTTTGAGGTGCATGATCCTTTTGTTATCTCGAGATTGATCATTCTTGATAATTTCATGGCTTACTCTCTGGTACCTTTCTCTTATGCATATATCAACAATCCCTCTCATAAATATTTTGTTGATGTGGATTTATAGTATTATTTTGATGATTTTACTCATTGTGAGTTGACTATTTTGGTAAGTTTTAGTTATTTCTATTGATAATGATTAAGTACTTAAAATACAAAAAATAAATAGGGTTTAGCAAGGATACATGTGTAGTGATGTGATAAGAGATGTTGCACACTTTGTCGAATCCAAATTGACTATGAGAACTCCTTTTTATGCAGGAAGGATAACTTACACATAAAAAACTAAATTGACATAATACGACTAGAAAATTAGATGATGGAATTCCTAACAGAATGTTAGTCCCAAGAAGTCATGCAATTCCTTTCTCATATGCCAGTCCACTAATAATAAATTAAGTAGATAATAAGATAATAAGTAATTACAACTGATTAGATAGAATTACTAATTGTAAAAGTGAAAAAAAAGTTGAATGTGTGGACAAAATTAACGCCCAATTATAGTGAGATAAATTGAATCAAAATATAGGTCCCAATAAGAATTATCCTAGTCATTATGTTCCAAAAGAAGGTCTAAATGATCAAGGATGTCATCAGGACCAGTATAAGAGCTATATTGCATAAGCTTAATTCGTGATTGATGCTAGATTGTTCCCAAGATAGGCGTTGATGAATGATGGGAAGGTTTTAGATGTAAGTTGGTTCATATAATTATTTCAGGACTATCATATGAGGATTACCATACTTAAAAACATGTCACAATTAGAGAAGGATAATTTTAGATTGAAAAAATAGTTTGATTTTCCGACAATGAAAAAATAGTAAAAAATGATAGGGATTGATGTCAATCCAAACAAATCGATGTCGATCAGAAGAATCAATGCTAATCCAAAAAATGATGATGTTCATTGCTAAAACTAGTGTTTTTAAAAATTTGATATTTCCAAAGGGAAATCCAAATTTGAGGCTTAGAGTACAATGGGAAAAACATAGATAATGGATGGTATTAAATATTGAAAATAATAAATAACATGAATAAATCAAAATGTACCTCGTAAGTTTACTTTGTTAAGGCTTGAGATGGTGATGAGGTAGACCGAGTTGGAGAGATGCTTCTCGTGGGTCAAAAACACTATTGTTGGTAGTTGGGCCATCTAAGATGTCCAGTTACTCCTGCAATTTCTCCGGTGATTTGAAACATTCAAACTTAGGCTTGAGGGATCAAGAATTCAAACTTCTAGGGATCAAGAATCGAACCCCTTGGAAAAAAGTGACTAGTTTATTTAATGATCATGGTCGATCTGGGGGATCAACACCGATCCACACCTATCGACATCAATTTTGGGGAATTGGCACCGATCCACACCGGTCGATGTTGATTCAGTCTACTTAGGCCTAATGATAGGTTAGGTGGTTCCAACCTTATTCCTAATGGGGAAAGTAAGGTTGGGTTTGTTTTAATGCATGCACAATTTGTTAGGGAGGTCAACTAAGTGGCTATGAAGGGTTTAGATTAGCCTATGTTTATTTTTGGGAGGTTTTAGGTGGTTAAGGGGTTAGGGTGGTAAAAATTAATTAAATTAAATAATTACAAAGAGGTGTGACATGGGTGGAGTGACTAAGAGGTTATTGAGGGGGTTTAGGATGTGTACACAAATAAGAGAAATAATGTGTTTAATTCTAGTATTTATATTTTTCCATTTTTGTTGAGAGGAATGTAGTAACAATCCGTGAGACAAAAACAAGTTCATGGATATATATATGTGTGTGTGTGTGTGTGTGTGTGTGTGTGTGTGTGTGTGTGTAGTCTGGACATGCTCCCCTAAAACTAGGGAACAATGTGAGATAGGGAGTTGGTCGCTAGTTTGAAAGTGTAGTGAGTATGGTAGGTGGATGAACTATTTTACGAGTATGATAAGTCTATGAATTGCTTAAGGTGCCCTAAGAGGGGAATTTGGAATAAACAACCAAACATATTAGGATTTGTATAATACAAGGTATCGGAAAACAAGTGATATGAAGAACCAACATGGACCTCTGGGGCTAGACAAAATGGGTTTAACTTCATACATATGGTGTTGGACGTAGTATCTTTGGTGTTGTCATTGATGTCAAGTTGCATTGATGGAAAAGGGTGTCTAAGTGGAATAGGATTCAAAATGAGGCATCAATCATCAAGACGCATGAAGGTTGATTGGTAGTGTCCTATTTTAATGCCATGAGGTATTACACTTGGTGAAGTAAAATGGTGTCTAGAGTGAGTGCATGGTTCAAGTAAGAAAGGTGTTGTGAATGAACTCTAGATGTTGTATGAAAGTGATACATGGTCCAGAAAATGCAAAGTGAGGTGGTAAAGGTGTCGGTGAATCTACAAGATGGAGAATGAGTGAGTTTACATGTGACATGTTGTGATACTAGCCATTATAGGCCTGGTCCTAGACCTAGTACAAGTAAATGGTATGATAGTTTGAGGTATGAGGAAGATTAGGCTAATTTGAGCATGTGAGGAGTGTTGCGACATTTCATAGAATGTGTGGAAGGTGTATAAGGTCATGGTTTAGGTTTATAGTGCATGTTCAAGGTCATCGAGAAGAAAGTGCAAGAAGACAAGATAGAAGGAATGGGAAAACCAAGTAGCAGGATGTGTTTCGAGGTGATTATACAAATGAAAATCAACATGTGATCTCAAACACATGTGACCTCCCATGATCATGCTAGGACAACCAAAATGATATGGATGGGATGGTAAAGTGGTAGATGGATATATTGTAGGTGAGATGGATGGGAATGAATAAAAAGAAGTCAAGACAATCAGATAATCTCAACTCGAAGAATGAGGATATATTTGTTGAGAGTAATGAATTCTTGTCTAATTTTTTTAGGGGTAATAGTATGATCAATGATGATCACATTGTGTAGGTCGGTGTTAATATCTGTAGAACCAAACAAGACTCTACTTGGTTTTGGAACACGAGGAAATTTCCATTCGTCATCTGTGAATTACTCTCTGATGAGGGTCATAAAGATAAGATGAATGTTGGGATAAAGAAAAATCAAGGGTTACAGGGTCTAATTTGGTCTACTTGATCAAAAAAATATTCCTTGAAATATATGCTTCTTTTTTTAAAGCAATGAGTTAGATGACGATTGTAGGAGGCACATGTGTGGCTCTAAAAACCAATGGAGCAATCCTTGGTCAATATCGGTTTGGTCTCACTCAACGTTTGGTTCTCTAATAAGTGGGTCAAATATTTGAATGCGTTGTTGCAGTGGGCCTAGAATAGTCATGTGGGCACTAAAACAAGAGAAATGGAAATAAACAAATAAGTTAAATTCCAAAGCGTATGATAGATAAGATATTGTAGCCTAGGATGATAAAGAAGTAGAATTTAGGTTATTTCCAATCTAAATTACCTTAATTCCTACTTTTAAATAAAACAAACAAACAAACTTGAAGTAAATAAAATAAAGTTGATTTTCCCTTTTAATTAACTAAGTTTGGTTTGCAAGCATCTAATTAAAACAAAACAAAACAACAAGCTACCTATTTGTTTTTAGTATTTTCAAAAATCTTTGAAATAAATAAACAAATGAATGTACTTTAATTTCTAATATATGTTTTTGGTCTTTTCTAGCTTTTGGAAATTAAATAAAATAAATCTACAGACAAAAAAGATAATTAAAATAAAATAAATCTACTTCTATACTAAATTAAATCAAACAGAGAATAGCTGATGTGGCTATTCCTCTATTACAAGATGTGAGGCTAATCTAATTTAAACAAATATGTTTTCTAATTTGTAATTGTGGATTTCTAAATTTTTCTAATTGATTCACCTCATAATCACGAGAAGAAATAAGGCTTCTTAGAAGTAATTTCCTCTTCCCCGAGACTTCCTTAGTAAAACAAATAAATTTTCACACTAAATTAACAATGAAGAATTAAAATTACAAGCATAGACACAAACGTCTTTAAGCTTCTTTCCCTTGCAGATCCACATGGATAAACATGGATGAAGGTAACCAAAAAATATTTTTCGTATGCATATAAAAATAGAAATGAAGAAATGAAAAACACATGTATTTTAAAATGAAGATGTAAATAATTTCTTGCATAGAACCTTCCTCCAAATCCTTTCCCAAAAAAATCCATGAGGATAAGTTGAGAAGAAAATATCAATGGAAATATTCTTACGATATATAAATTCTACTCCTTAAGACAAATGTATCTAACTACATTATTCAAAAATGACATCTTTGATATAATTATAAATACACCCCAAGTTAGATATGTAGAACCGTGATAATATCCAAGTGTGGTGATGATTTATTTGAACTCCTCAACTCCCTTTCTAGAGATGAGAGTTCAATTGATCCAAAGAACAAAGCTGACTAGTTGTGGAAGAATTCAAGAAGATGCTGGAGTAGATTGGCTGCAGGATAAACTGGTCACAAATATAGAAAGAAAGTTACAAAGAAATGAACTAAGTTGTTTTTTTACTTCTTGGTAAGATTTTTCAAGAGCAACGATGCAATTCAAATCAAGAATCTCTAACCCATGATATCAGTAAAATTATGGCTTTTATAGAAAAATGGCAGGGAAGAAGTATAACATACTTGGTAATCAAGAAGTTCCAGATTATCCTAAGAAGGGGAAGCCAACATTCTAACAATAGTGAAAAGAGAATAAGAGTTCTATATGTATCCAAAAAGCCATGAATCAGGTGAAATGGTCAAGAAACAGGAAAAAAAGACGCTCTCAAAATTGAGACACGCATAGATAACACTCGGTTTATATTCTCACTAAATACACATGGAACCACCGGTCTATGCAGACTGATGGTTATGGGACTGCTTATGGTGGTTGCATGACTTAAAGTCATGAAAACCTCATAACAAGTAGAAAATGACTCGAGAAAGATAGAAAAATAAACATGCTAAGAGAAATGGAAAAGGATTTGGACTTCATCATTTGTTCTAGAAAAGAGGAAATCATCATCACAAAATTTTAACTTACCGCTAATGTGGCACTTGTGCAATTTTGGGTGCATACATATTATCCCATCGAAAAATGTTTTTAGCCATGAATGGGTATAAAATGTGAATTTTGAGTATGATGTTCCCAAATGGGAGGGTTATAAATTATACCTTAATCCCAGTGTGTTGAAACTACGCCAATCCAAATAAGCGTTTACGCCACCTTCAAAAGAGAGACAGAATCAAGTGCGTACATAGAAAATGATTAGCAAAATAATCTAAAATAAATGACAAGATTATGTACCATATCCATGAGGGTGAGAAATATACTTGATCTAGTGTGCCAACCCCTTGACCGTAATGAAATTACTTGTATAAATTTGAATATCAACAACAATAGAATACCAAAGAACATAATATTGTAGATAAATGATCAAAATATGCAAGTATAATAACTTAACCACTTTGAGGGGAAACTTCCAAACCATACAATAAGAATAAAGTTATCAATACGATGACTAACTAATCCTCACTACCACCTATATATACAATTTCTATGCTATGGCCAACACCAAATCTGGCCTACTAAACATATGAAAGCATAAATGAATGACATATGACAAGAGGAGAGATTATGTAAGCCATAATTCAACACTACATATCTAATATAAGCTTTAGGAATAAGGGCATAGCATGCCCCTCCCCTGTAAAGCAACATTTTCCCAAATGTTGGCAAGCCATATATGTTGATGTAGAAATGCTTCATCCTCCCATGTTGCATCTTCAATATTCATATTCTTCCACTTGATCAGATATTTGGTAATGCATCTAGTCCTCAATATTTTGGTGTGTGTTTGAAGAATACCTTTAGGTTCCAATATGATCCTTCCTTCCTCATCCAGTTTAGAAAGAACTAATTGGGTGGAAATGGTTTTCCCAATGACTTTATTTAAGTAAGAAACATGGAAGCCTAGATGTTTTTACTTCTTGGAGGGAGCTCCAACTTATATTCGACACTACAAATTTTCTATAACACTCGATAAGGACCATAATATTTAGGTGCAATGTTATTATCCTTCTTATTTTGTTTTAAAGATAATTGCTTATATGGATGCAACCGTATAAAAAAATTCACCCTCTTTAAAGTGTCATTCACTATGATGTTGATCAACCTGTTGCTTCATGCAGTTTTGTACCCTTTCCAAATTTTCTCTAAGACTAGAGAGTACCTCATGCTTGTGCTGAATTTGATATTTGATTTCTCTCACCTTTGGTTTTACATTCAAGCTAGAGATGAGTGATATTAAAGCACCATAAATGGAGACATTTTGGAGGAGGTATGAAATGAATTATTATACCACAATTCTGTAAGTAACAACCATTATAGCCAACGTTATTGTTTATTTGAAGTAAAACATCAAAGATACCCCTCCAAACATTTATTTACCACCTTAGTTTTCCCATATGATTGAGGATGATAAGATGAAATCTGGGCTAGTTGAGTACCCAAACAAGAGAACAAATCAATCCAATTTTTTTTGTAAATATCAGATCACGATCACTTACTATAATTTTGGGCATGCCATGGGGCTTTTGAATTATATCCATAAATGAGATAACAACTGTACTAGCTGTGAAAGGATGATCCGAGGCATAAAAATGAGCATACTTAGTAAGTCTATCCACCACAACCATGATGAAGCTTTTCCCTTATAATTTAGGCAATCCTACGATGAATTCCATTTATACCTCTTCCCATCTCTCGCTAGGAATAGACAAGGGTTAGAGGAGACCTAGTGTCTTAATGGTCTCACCCTTATTACGTTGACACACTAAATATTCTACCATAAATTTCCGAACATCTCCTTTTAACCCCTCCCAAAAGAAATATTTCTTAACTCTATGATAAGTTTTCAAGAACAAAGAATGGCCACCTAGTGGAGAAGAATGGAGCTTTGAAATAACATGGTGTTTAAGTGTAGAGAGCTTACAAAAATATAACTTTGTCTCTATACCATAATGTATCCCCATCCATATAAAATGTTTATATATGGTTGGATCTTTCTAGAGATTCTAAATGAGAGTATGGGTTGCTTCATCTTTCTGTCATTCTTACCTCGCTTGATCTACCCAATCTACCTTTAGTATAGAGATGATACATAACAATGCTTTTGTGGACTCATCCCTCTTAGATAGAGCATCCATGACCAATTGTTCCTTCCATTTCTTATAAATAATCTTAAATTCATAACTAAACATATTTGTGACCCATTTTTTCTGTTTTGAAGATAGTCATTACTCCAAGAAGTATTTAAAACTATCATGATTAGTTTTTACCTTAAATTGTTTACCCATCAAGTATGGTCTCCATTGTTTGACTACATGTAATATTGCCATCATTTCCTTCTCATAAGTGGGCTTCAAAAAAATATTTCCTTTTAGTTTCTAGATCTCAAATGATATGGGATGTCCTTCTTGCATAAGTACTACCTCAATCCCATTTTCTGAAGCATCACATGTAACTATGAAGGTCTTGGAGAAATATGAGGTTGCCAATAGTGAAGTGGTGCACATTGCCACCTTCAATTTTTCAAATTTCCTAGAAGCTTCCTCATTCCAATGAAAAGAGTCTTTCTTCAATAATTTTATGAGTGGTGCTACTATAATTCCATAGTTTTTACAACTATGTGATACTACCTTGTGAGACTTAAGAAACCTTGTAAATGCTTGAGGGTTCTTGGGAATTACCATTCCACCATGTCCCGATCTTACAAGGGTCCTCATTAACACCCTCACGAGAGACAATATGGCCCAATTATTCCACTTCATATACCTCAAAAGAACACTTCAAGGCTTGGCATATAGTTTATGTTTCTCTAGGGATTCCAATACTATATTGACATGATGTAATTTCTTCTCTAGGATTTTCTCGTAGATGAGGATATCATCAAAAATACTAAGAGAAAATTCAGGAATGGTCGAAATACTAAATTCATCAAACTTTGAAATGTGGATAGTGCATTAGTAAGACCAAGAGGAATCACTAAAAATTCATAATGCCATTGATGAGTTATGAATGCCATCCGATGAATATCTTCTTTCTTTACTCTAATTTGGTGATACCCGAACATAGATCTAGTTTTGTAAAATAAATTTCACCATGCAACTCATCTAATAAATCATCAATGAAAGGAATAGGAAACTTGTCTTTGATAATGTAATTTTTAAGTTCTCTCGTAGTCTAGACACATGTGCCACCTTAGATGTACCATCACTACTATATGAAAAAAAAATCGACTATGACAAATAATACATATTGTTGTTGCAGACTCACAACAGCCACTGGGATGTAGATCGGGCTTCTAGGTTGATCACTCTAGCATCCAATGTGATTGCACAACATTGAAACCTCTCTACAAGTGTAGGAATTGTAAAATGAGAGAGGAATCTCTAGAGAAGGATGGTTCCTGCTCCTAAACTACCCGCCACGAGCTATTCCAGGTGCAGAAAGCTAATCTAATCCTAATCTAACCATGCCAAGGAGACAAAGAGAGAGAAGGGAAAGACAAGTAGAGCCTACACTAAAATGGTGATACACCAAAGAGAAGGAGAATGTTAGACACTTGTTTTGCAAATTTAACACGAGACCACATAGATGCAATACAAACACCATGCACAGTAACCAAACTGCAATAAGAGATCAAAATGACAAAGAATGAATACATGAGAGGGTCGAGAGTCAATCAAAACACATATATTATTGCTCCAGAGTCGATAAAGTACATTGCAGTGGCCAAGAGGCAAAAAGACTGGCATTACAACCCATATGGAAGGTTTGAAAGCTCCACAATTTCTCTTGCAAGCGAGGGAAGAAGGGAGGATGCAAAACAAGAATGTCTGACCCCTTAAAAAGCTCCTCTTTACAATATATATCAAGAAATGAGAGGGGAGAGAGAGGAAATCCAGAATCTGCCCCAACCACTTCTTGGTAGCATTTAAAATCATCTCATTATGACAGAAGTGGCGGATCCTAGCAAAACGGCGGGCTATCTAACAGGAGCGGCGAGCTGTCTGCTGCATTAAAGTTGGTTGTTGAAGCATTACTTCTATTTATCACCACGCGTCAGAGATGTTTTCTTAATTTTCTCCCTCCAAAATACACCAAAATGCAAGATTGATCCCAGAATCATGTAGAGAATTTCAACAGCTTTCCGTTGATATAAAGAACGTGCAAATCCGAGCTCTGGATCGAAAGATACAAAGGTCTGAAGATTTAGGGCACAAAACAGGCAAGAACAGGTTTTAAAATCTTTTCCCGCGCTCTGCCATCTGGACGACACGTGGCAGGCCCTGATTCGCTGGGTAATTCTCTCTCTCCACCTTTCCACAGGATTTTCTTGTGGGCCCCTTAAACTTGGACACGTGGCACTATTTCATTGGTTCGGATCAGTGCTTGAAAACTCACCCCTTTGACTTTTTGGACCTTTTTCCTTGGCGACACATGTCATGCTTTGTGATTTTTCTACAGCCCGCCGATTTTTGCGTCCACCGTGTCCTTTTGTCCCAGATGTCCCAGTGCTTTGAAGTTTCTGTTTCAGCCCGAACCGGCCGGTTCGCGTCCTCAAGGCCCAAATGTCCCGAGCGGTTAGTCATTTTCTTCTCCTTCTGGTCGAACCAGCTTTCCGCATCCCTCGTGTCTCGATGGCCCGATTGTCCTTTTGTCCCATTTTCCCTTTTTGGCCAACCTAGCCGTTCACGCCCTTCACGTCCATTTGTCCCAAATGTCCCAAGTCTTTATGCCTGGGACAAAATCTTCCGGCTCACCCGATTCGGTCGGTTCGCGTCCTCCGCGCACTCTTGTCCCGCTTGCTCCCGGTAAAGGACTTGGACAAATTTTCTTTCTTTTGGCCGATTTGGGCATTTCACGTCCATTTGTCCCAGATGTCCCTTTTCTGTTTGGGCCACCTGGAGGCTTTTCGGCTGATCCGCGCCTTCCGCGTATAATTGTTCCAACTGTCCCAAAGGTGGCCTTGAGCAGGACTTAGCCAATTTTACGATTTTCCCCTGAATCAATCTACTTGCTTGGAACTAAAAACTCTGATGCATGTTATCAAATTAACTCTGGGGGGTGAAATTTGGATAACAATTTGGTGACTTTTCGGGGTCACCTGCCTGCTAGGTAGAAGATCAGTGGCCTTTTAGCGATCCGTTGGGCATGGAGTCATAAGCAATAACCTGAAATGAGCCTGATGCTACAACTCCCTCTACGAGAGCACGTTGAACTGTAAAAAACTCAATCTAGGAGCGACAAAACCTGCGCCAAAGCACTTAGGGAAACTGAAACCTAACTACAACAAGACAATGTGCATACGCACTTAGAGGAATTGAAATCTAGGCTAATATTTACAAGGGTGAACCTTTTATTTTCAGTAGCAATGTTTGAGATAGATTCCATTTACTGGAATCTGTAGTTCTTCACCATCCAATGAGGCCAATTGGAAAGCATTGCTGCTCTTGCACTTCATGACCATGTATGGGCCACTCCAAATGGCATCAAATTTTGAATGCCTTCCCGGTTTTGCCCTGTCCACATCCCATTTCAACACTAGATCTCCAACTTGAAAAGATCTATCTTTGGCCTTCCTATCAAAGGTCTTCTTGATCAAAGCTTGATCCTTTTCCATTGCTTGGGATGCCTGATTTCTGATCTCCTGCAGCTCCATCAACTCTGCATACCTCACCTCCATGGGCTCAAATTCAAGTAACTCCAGCTGCTTCATGAGTTCCAATGTTGGCAACTCAAGTGACATGGGCAAGATTGCCTCTCTTCCATAGACAAGCCTGAATGGAGAGTTACCTGTGGATCTTTTGGGAGTGATCCTATCAGCCCATAAGGCTGATTTCAACTTGGTATGCCAAGACCTCTGATTCTCATCAAGAGTTCTCCTAATGATCCTCAACAAGTTCTTGTTTGTAGACTCGGCCTGGCCATTACCCTGAGGGTAATAGTTCGATGAAGTGCTTAGGTAAATACCGTTCTTGACAGCCCACTTAGTCACCTTAGATCCAATGAATGCCAATGCATTATCAGAGATTATTATGGCAGGTACACCAAATCTGGTTGTTATTCCCTCATAAAAGTCTAAGATGCTAGACTCATTTGCCTCTTTGAGTGCTACTGCTTCTGTCCATTTGGTGAAGTAGTCTGTGGCTGTCAAAATCCATTTATGCCCTTGGCTTGAATTGGGATTAATGACTCCAATGAAGTCCAAACCCCATTGCATGAATGGCTGGTCAACTGAGATTGGATGCAATGGAAGGGCAGCAAACTTCTCTTTTCCTGTGAAGAATGCACAATTCTTACACCTCTTGATCCATGCGTAGCAATCGCTAAAGATTTTAGGCCAATAATAACCAGCCTTCATAATTTTTAGAGCTGTCACTCTTGGCGCAAAATGGCCACCAGCTGGTCCACCATGAAACTCTTCCAATACCCTTTGAATCTGACCTGTGCTAATGCATCTCAGCAGCACTCCATTTACATCTTTCTTGAACAAAACTCCATCAACAATGGCATACGGGACAGCCTCATAATCAAGTATCTCCTTTGGGTCTTGTTCATCTCTGGGGGGCACTGGCCTGTACCTAGGAAGTGCATAATACCTTGGGTCCAGCAAGGAATGGGAACATCATCATTTTCATGTTCTTGGCCATCCTGTAGTACCAAGACAGTTTCTTTTTCATCACCCACTTCAACCTGTTGACTCAAGGCTAGCTATTCACATAGTCCCTTTCCACGTACTAGTTTGGTGACCTTGATCTCGATGTCATATTCCATGACACGAGTTATCCACCCTACACGCTTCTCATTCAGATCCTTTTTTAGAAGGAAGTCCTTGACTCCCGCATGAGAGACCAATAATTTGATCTTGTTGTTTGAGACTAGGTCTTGAATTTCTTTAAACTCCCGATCACTTTGTAAGTACATGCTTTTCAATGAAAGAGTATCTAGTTTCGTATTCCTCCAAGCCTTGATCAAGAAAGCAACTAGTTGTTCTAATCCTTCTTTGTTTTGTTGTGTCGATTGCGAAATTGTGTCTCCACCACCGAAGGCATATAGCACGAAGTCCTTGGAGAAGTCCGGATTCACGAGAGTTGGGGCTTGAGATATAGCCTCTTTTATTGCCTCAAAACTTGCCTTGCCTTCAGATGTCCACTTAAATGACATGCTCTTCTTTAACATCGGCGTTATTGGCTTTACGAGAGGCTGCAAAGTTTGGAACAAACCTGCGGGACAAACTTGAAAAATTGATCCCCCAAGAAGCTTTGAAGATCCTTCTTGTGGCTTGCAATGACAATGCTTGAATTGCTTCAACCCGTTTTGGGTCAATCGTCAACCCTTCCTTTGAAACAATATGGCCTAGAAGTTTTCCCTCGTGAGCCAAGAATATGCACTTTTTGGGATTCAATGATACCCCAAATCTTCTACATCTCTGAAATACTTGCCTCAAATGACAGAGGTGATCCGCTGCATTTTTTGAGAATACAGTGATGTCGTCAAGATATATCAGAACTATTTTGTTGATCAACCCCTTAAATGCCATATCCATTGCCCTTTGGAAGGTGGCTCCAGCATTTGATAGTCCAAATGGCATCTTCTTGTAGGCATAGGTCCCCCATTTGGTGGTGAAAGCCGTCTTGAATTGGTCATCTTCTTTCACCATCACCTGATTATACCCTGAGTAGCCATCTAGGAGAGAGAATCTCTCTGAACCGGATACTACTTGCAATATTTGTTCCATTGAAGGAAGTGGGTAATGGTCTTTGAGAGATGCCCTATTGAGGTCCTGGAAATCTACACACAACCTGATTTCTCCACTCTTCTTCCTGACCGGAACCAAGTTTGCAACCCAGCTTGAGTGCTTGATCGGGAATATAATGCTTGCCTCTATTAGCTTGTTAAGCTCTTTCTTCATTAGAGGCTCAATGTGAGGGTTGACAGGTCTCTGCTTCTGCCTGATGGGTTTAGCATCTGGATCCAATTCTATGGTATGTTGTGCCAACTTCGGATTGAATCCTCTCAAGTCTTCATAGCTCCAAGCGAAGACATCCAGAAATTCTTGGCAAAGCCGTATGAAATCTGATTTCTCTTGCTCAAAGGCCACTTTACCAATTTGAAGTATTTTGCCTTCCCAACCGCATGGCTCTCGAATCTTCTCTCTTGACTCAGTATGTTAGCCGTTTCCTTACGGAACCGGGTCATTAGGGTTGAAGGTAGACTCCAATGTTACTAAACCCTTAGGAAGCTTGTTTGTCCGCAGCTGCACTACTTGATCCCCATACTGCTGCTCTAATATGTCTTGATTTCTAGCTGAGAATTCAGCTTCTTCTTGTAGAAAATTAATGATCTGTTGATCATTCTCAAACACCTGCCAGCTTGTGTTATTATCTGGAACTTGGCCTCACAATCACATGGATATATGGCTGTGTTTTTTCCTTTTGATGTTGTCAACCACATCAAATGTTGCTCCAACTGCTGCGAGCCTATCTGCGGCTTCATTTTTCTTCCTGGGTATGGACACAATGTTGAAAGCTTCGAAATCTTCAATGAGGTCCCATACCCTAGTCTTGTAGCTCCTCAGCAAGTCGTTCTTCGTAGCATGTTGTCCTCTAACTTGGTTGACGATTAGCTCGCTATCCCCAAACACCTGCAAGTTATTTATCCCTTTTTCCTAGCCCAATGAAGTCCATGAATCAAGGCCTCATATTCAGCTATGTTGTTTGAACAAGAAAACTGGAAACGAAAAGCTGAATAATATTTGATGCCTTGAGGTGAAACAAGCATGGCTCCACCTCCTGCACCTTGCCTACTCCTTGATCCATCAAAAAACAGCCGCCATACCTCATTGTCATCATTATGGCTTGGCTTGGTGATGCTAGGAACAGGTTGATTTTCTTCGTGTATACAATAGACTCCTAGCTCAGATTCTTCTACTTCTTGATAGGGATCAAAAGCATGTATCTTGTTTGCCCATTCATCAAGAGTTAGGTCCGGGATACTTCCAACCTTGGTGTCAGCCTCATCAGTACTAGGGTGATCTTCTTGATCAAATACTAAGCAATTGGCATTAATCGACAAGGAGTGTAAGGCTCAATATGGAAGTTTGTAATAGGTTCGGACCTAATTGTAGCCTTAGTTCCATACCTTGTTCTAAACAAAGATGTGAGACCAATCAATGAGACAAATACCCCCAATCTTGGCTATGAAGTCCCCGACCAAAGAAAGGGCAAAGAGTGGTGGAAGGTCTATGATTGATATATCTTGTAAGACAACAACATTTGGACATGCATGCAAGGTAAGACTCAAGTTTTTAATCACTCCAACTATTGCTATTGCTGTCCCATCCAATTGCACTACCCCTTTAGATATTACTTCATATTGGAGACCCAGCTGATCAGCTATTTGCTTGGGCATCACTGAGCTACTTGCCCCGGAATCAATCATGCAATTGTGTACTAGTTTATCCCCAATGATTAATGAAACATAGAAAGGAGGGGGCTTCAACATCTTACCTTGTTGCCCTCCATGGCTTCCTTCAGGCTGGCAAGCATTTGCAAGCACTTTGTCTTGCATTTGAACCTCGCTGATTCAAAGTTATCCAATCCTTCATAGCAGCTTGCACGGCAGTCTCTTTGTCCCGGGATGGGTAGGGATTCCCACATTGATATATTGACGTTAGTCTTCTTCATCTATTCAATGATACTGAACGGGGATGAAGTATCCTTTTGTTGTCCCTTGGTTTGTACACTTACTCCTTGTATGTGGGCAGCAACAACTGGCATTTGAGTTGGCCTAGGGGCTGTTCTTGGCTGCCCTTGTGTATTTGAAACTGGACTCTGCTTGCCAATCATTTGTGGAGCCGTGGAAGGTGGTGGATTGGCTGGGGCTAATGGCTGTTCTTCACCCAAATTTCTCCTCTTTGACCTTGTGTTGGCTGCGACACCTTGAGAAACTACTTGATTCATGCCACAGAAATCTTCTGCTTGCCAGTTCACCAACGTGGTGTCATTTGGGGCTGATTGTTGTTGGAATGTTTCTTGTTGTTGACTATTTCCTTGACTTCCCTCACCCTCCACACCAGTAGTTGTCACCATTAGTGCTTGATTGAGAGCACCATTGAAACACATGGATTGGTTATGAGGCTCGTTGCATGGAAAGCACCAGTCATATTCCTGAGCAATGTTGTTCTATGTTGGCACTAATGCCTTAGAGGCAGATATAGCATTTGGATTATAGGGCTGGAATGGTCTATTGGCGGAGGCCTTGTTTGATTCATATTTGCAAATCGGATTAGGTGGTCTTTGTGGTTGGTATGGCTGCCTATTAGGCTGAGCTTGAGGTTGATAGGAAGGTCTCAAACCTTGGGCTTGTTGCCTCTTAATAGTAACCACTCATTTCCCAAATTTTGCAAATCCTGTTTCATGACCTCTTGGAGTTTATTCAAGCACTTGGAGATGAAGTGGAAGCTTCACTTGAACTCGATTTCTAGGAGTGGGAATAGGAGCCAAAGTGGGTGCTTGACTAGTGCTTGGATTTTCTAAGTTTGGATACAAAGGCATGGGAGGCCTAGGAGCCAGTTTACCAACTTGAATAAGATAGTTTTCAGCTCTAATGGCAATGCTATAAGCCATAGGGATTGTTGTGCCTCCCATGGACTGAATTAACATAGAAATATCAGAATTCAAAGCTTTAAGGTAATATAGAAAAGCACCTTCTCATTGTTGGCTTGACTGCCACTAGAATCCTATCCCAAGACCTTTGAAATCTGAAGTTGAAGTCAGTCAGCTGCTCGTTGGGGGCTCTCTTGATAGTTGTCAGCTGCTCCAAAAGAGACAAGTTGTCTCCCTTCTCTCCAAATTACTCGTGAAGTGCAATACACAGCTGATTCCAGTTTGTGATAGAACCAGCTCTGAGGCTCCTAAACCATTGTAATGCTTTACCCTTGAAGGAAGATGCCAGTAACTTGACAGCCACTTGCATTTCATCGATTTCATGGATTGCGCAAAGGTTAGCAATATCTTTAACATGATCACCTGGAGTAGTCTAATTTTCTCCGGTGAAGTAGGGAATGTTCTTCAAGGCTGCAATAGGAACTGGATGTTGTGCATTGAGAGCAAGTGGGCTGCTGCCTGTGAAGTTGACGTAGGGATTGTTCTGAGCCATTCTAATTGGTCTTAAAACCCTTCTATACTGAATGAAAGGCCTGTCAGGTGGAGGAGTTGAGAGAGTTCTGTTTGGTGGAGATGGAGACCTTTGAATCCTTCTTCCTCTTTGCCTTCTTCTTGGAGATAACTGCAGGTATTCAAATAGCGCTTCTTCTTCTCCAACTCTTGACCTTGTGGTGATTCTTCTCATGAGTTTTCAGGCCTGCACTGCTGAAACCAGTTGATTCTTCCCCAGTGGAGTCACCAGATATGCAAATAATAGCTCTTATAAGCAAGAAAACTACAGCAGATGCATATCAACTTTGTTGCAATAAAAATGAGACCTCTAGGTCCCACCGGGCGTGCCAAAACTGTTGTTGCAGACTCACAACACTCCTGGATGCGAGATCGGCTTCTAGGTTGATCACTCTAGCATCCAGTGTGATTGCACAACATTGAAACCTCTCTACAAGTGTGGGACTTGTAAAATGAGAGAGGAATCTCTAGAGAAGGCTGGTTCTGCTCCTAAATTACTCTGTATGAGCTATTCCAGGTGTAGGTAAGCTAATCTAATCCTAATCTAACCATGCCAAGGAGACAGAGAGAGAGAGAAGGGAAAGATAGTAAGAGCCTACACTAAAACAAAGGTGATACACCGAGAGAAGGAGAATGTTAAACACTCATTTTGTAAATTTAACACAAACCACATAGATGTAATACAAACACCATGCACGAGTAACCAAACTGCAATAAGAGATCAAAATGACAAAGCAATGAATACATGAGAGGGTCGAGTTAATCACAACACATATATTATTGCTCAAGAGTCGATACTGATGATTGCGGTGGCCAAGAGGCAAAAGACCGGCATTACAACCCATATGGAAGGTTTGAAAGCTCCATAATTTCTCTTGCAAGCGAGGAAGAAGGGAGGATGCAAAAAAACAAGAATGTCCGACCCTTAAAAGCTCCTCTTTACAATATATATCAAGAAATGAGAGGGGAGAGAGAGAAATCCAATCTTCCCCAACCACTTCTTGGTAGCATTTAAAATCATCTCATTATGACAGAAGTGGCGGATCCTAGAAAAGCGGCGGGTGTCTAACAGAGCGGTGAGTCATCTGCTGCGCATTAAAGTTGGGTCATTGAAGCATTACTTCATTTATCACCACGTGTCGAGAGACCTTTTCGTAATTTTCTCCTCCAAACTACACCAAAATGTGAGATTGATCCTAGAAACATGTAGAGAATTTCAACAGCTTTCCGTTGATATAAAGAACGTGCAAATCTGAGCTCTGGATCGAAAGATACGAAGGTCTGAAGATTTTAGGGCACAAAACAGGCAAGAACAGGTTTTAAAATCTTTTCCCGCGCTCTGCCATCCGGACGACACGTGGCGGCCCCGATTTGCTTTGGGAAATTCTCTCTCTCCACCTTTCCATGGTCTTTTCTTGTGGGCCCCTTAAACTTGGACACGTGGCACTATTTCATTGGTTCGGATCAGTGCTCGAAAACTCGCCCCTTTGACTTTTTGGACCTTTTTCCTTGGTGACACGTGTCATGCTGTGATTTGTCTACGGGCCCGCCAGATTTTCACGTCCACCTTGTCCTTTTGTCCCGGATGTCCCAAAGTCTTTGAAGTTTCTGCTTCGGCCGAATCGGCCACTGTTCGCGTCCTCAAGGCCCAAATGTCCCGAGTAGTTAGTCATTTTCTTCTCCTTCGGCCGAACCAGCTTTCCGCATCCCTCGCGTCCCGACGGCCCGATTGTCCTTTTGTCCCATTTTCCTTTTCAGCCGAACCAGCTGGTTCGCACCCTTCACGTCCATTTGTCCCAAATGTCCCAAAGCTTTATGCTGGACAAAATCTTCCATTCACCCGATTTGGCTTCGTTCTCGTCCTTCGCGCACTCTTGTCCCGCTTGCTCTGGTAAAGGACTTGGACAATTTTCTTTCTTTCGGCCGATTCAGGCATTTCGCGTCCATTTGTCCCAGATGTCCCTTTTCTGCTTGGGCCGCCTGGAGGCTTTTCGGCCGATCCACGCCTTTCGCGTATAATTGTTCCAACTGTCCCAAAGGTGGCCTTGAGCAGGACTTAGCCAATTTTATGATTTTCCCCTGAATCAATCTACTTGCTTGGAACTAAAACTCTGATGCATGTTATCAAATTAACTCTGGGGGGTGAAATTTGGATAACACATATTTCTAACATTTCCTCCAACATCTTCTCAATTTCACTCTTTTGAACATACGAGTATCCATAAGGCCTAAAGTTGGGGGGTTGGATTCATGAAATTAAATGAATGGAACAATCATGATGTCTTCTAGGGGGAAATCCTATAGGATCCTCAAATACAACTACATGTTGATCAATAACCTTATGAAGATCAGGATGCACTACTATTGTTGGTGGTTGAGCTACCATGGAGAACAATTGTGCTACAAATCCTTCATCCCCATTTTAAGAATATTATACATTTTGTGAGAACTAACCAAATGTCTACCCTCGAATGAAAGTGCGTGAATAATTCATATAAATTTAGCTCTATGTGCCCACAGATTTTGAGCCACTAAACACCTAAGGAAATATTAGCTCCACCCATGGGAAAAAAAAACATAATATATTCCATTGTGTATTTTCCCATCACAAGTATGATTTTATGACATTTCCATGAACATTAGACGTGCCACCATTTGCAATCATTACTTGAAATTGAAGTGATAGGTAGATTAAAAACTTAGCCTTCTTTGTCGACTTATGATTGATGAAATTATTTATGCTCCCCAAATCAATCAATACTCGTCACCTTCGATTCCTAATATAACCCACAACTTGAAGGGTTTGTGAAGTGCTAATACTTGATAGAGCATGACATGATATAGTGGGATGGGGCTCTTTAAAATATTCCTCTAATTTTCCCATTTCCTTGTTTGATGTTTCCTCATAATCTTCCTCATCACCGATCCCTTTAATGTAAAAAATTTCTTCTCAGCACATTTATGACTTGGTCCATATTTGTTGTCATAGTTAAAACATAACCCTTTTGCTCTTTTTTCTTTAATTTTTTGAGGTGTCAGTAAAAATGGCGATCGTACGATGGTGACAAGGTGCTGCAATATTTTATTTTAATGAAGGTATACCTTTTTCTAGAAAGAAATTTATCCTTTTCCCTATGTGTCATGATAATAGAATCCAAAACCTTGAGTGGATTAAACATGTGCACCTCATGCTCAATGTGATCCTTTAGACCCCAAAGAAATAGGTTGTTTAGATTCTCTTCTCTAATATCCTCCACACGAAAGGAAATATTTTGGAATTGATGGACATACTCCTTTACTGAACCTGTTTGTCATAACTTTGTTAATTGGATGAAGTAATTATCTCGACACACTATAACTATAACGTAATTAAAGCTCTTCAGTGAAAACTCCGTCCATGTGACACTTAAAACATTCTTATTCCTTTGAGCACATAACCAATGATACCGAGAAGAATTGGTCGACTCTAGATATATGGATGTCATGGGAACCTCTTGTCTCAATGGGATCAAATGAAGATCAAATAAATTATCCATTTGAGTAATCGAATTAAGTAGATATTTTCTATTGAATTTACACATTTCCACTTTTGGAATAATGCCCTAATATTGATGGGGAGATCCACATGAATGTGTAAAGGATCCTCCTTGATTGGAGTCATTTGGACTTATGTGAGTATTGTTAGAGGAACACATATGAATTGAATTGGGATTTTTTTGAAAGAGAGAGAAAAATTCTGCTTCATTAATTTGAAATGTTAGGAATTAGAGAAAAAAAAAAGTGAAAACAATTCCTCAAACCACGCAATAGGAGGAAACTATATAATAGAATTATACTTGCATAAATATAACAACATAAATAAATAATGCACAAAAGAAGACAAGACAAGATTTAACGTGGTTCACCCAATGTGGGCTATGTCCACCAAGAACTTGTTCAGATTTTATTATCAACAAGAGTAAAACAACTCTCACAATCTTCTCTTAGTTATGAACTCACAACAAAATTCCAAAGATGCTAAACCACATCTAAACCATAATTAACACCCAATTACATAACCTTGATCACTCTTGATCACCTCTTGATCATTAAGACTCAAGACCTCTTGAACACTCAAGATATCTTCAAGATACACTAACACCTCTATTTATAGGATTAAAATCCTCTTAAGAAGTCCTAAAGCCAACCCTAGAAGTTTGAAAATCATGATCTTTCAACTTCACACGGCTGAAAAATATTCTTGACGTTAACAACCAATTAACAACATGTTAACAAAGCAATGTCGCAGCAATGGAATAATGACTGCACAACAACATCACAAAAATGACTGCAGAATGCTCCTGAAGTCTCCAAAATTAACCGTTCGAGCTCCAAAGCACTTCAACATTGATTCAAGAAGACCAAAAACAGGCTCCACACCCCAACAATATCCCACTTAGAGACTATTTCCACTGAGCAAAGTTCTTAACCCTTCATTATCAACCATGAAGGCCAATCAAAGTTGAACACAACTTCAACTTCTCCCTTGTGACTACCTTGGTCATCATATCTGTAGGATTCTGGTATGAATCTTTTCTAGCTTTAACTTATCTTCTTCCAAAGTTGTCCTGATGAAATGATATCTTAGGTTTGAATGTGCTTTGTCCAAGAGTGGAAAGTGGAGTTTTTGCCAAATGAATAGTGCTCTGACTATCACTGTGTAGTCTCCCAACTTCCTTCTTATGACCCAACTCATCAAGCAACTACTGTAGCCAAATCATCTCCTTGCTTGCCTCTATGGCAGCAACATACTTAGCCTTTGTGGTTGACAAAGCCACAACCTTTTGTAACCGTGAAATCTAACTAACTGCTATATCACCAACACTAAATACACAACTCTGTTGTGCTCTCCTGTTGTCAAAATATCTTTCCATGTATGCATCTACATATCCACGTAATGTAGTGTTTGATCCACCGAAACACAATGCTACTCCCATGGTCCCTCTCAAATACTGAAGGATCCACTTTACTTCTTGCTAGTGCTCTCTACCTGGATCACTCATAAACCTACTCAATACTCCCACTGCATGGGAAATGTTAAGCCTAGTGCATACCATAGCATACATTAAGCTACTAACTACTGATGAGTATGGTACCCTAGACATCTGTAATCTATCCTCCTCAGTCTTGGGACTCTGCTCCTTTGATAATTTAAAGTGACCTGCCAAAGGAGTACCAACCGGTTTAGCATCGTACATACTAAACCTCTCCAAGACCTTCTTTATGTACTCTTCTTGAGATAATACCAGCTTACTCTCCTTCTTGTTCCAAGTTATTCTCATACCAAGGATTTGTTTTACTTCCCCCAAATCCTTCATAGCAAAGGAGTCACCTAGCTGATTCTTGAGTACCTTTATTTCCTGCATGTTCTTCCCTGTAACAAGAATATCATCTACATACAGGCACAAAATAATATAACTACCATTAAGAAAATTCTTGATGTACACATAATGGTCTGAGTGACACTTGGAGTAACCTTGCTCCTGCATAAAATTGTCTAACTTTATGTACCACTACCGTGGAGCTTGTTTTAGGCCATACAAGCTCTTCTTGAATTTGCACACTAACCTCTCCTTCCCTTTGACCTCATACCCTGGCTACTGCATGTACAATTCCTCCTCCAACTCACCATGAAGGAATGCAATTTTCACATCCAACTATTCTAAGTGCAGGTATTCTACTGCAACTAAACCAAGAATAGTCATAATAGAAGTCATTTTAACAACCGAAGAAAACATTTCATCAAAGTCTATACCTTTCTTTTGTGAAAATCATTTGACCAACAACTGGGCCTTGTATCATTTCCTACCTCCATCTTCCTCTTTGATTCTATACACCCACTTGTTCTACAATGCTCTCTTGCCCTCGGGTAGCTCCACTAGATCCCAAGTTTGGTTTTCCATAAGAGATCTATGCTCTTCATCCATGGCTTGCTCCCACTTCTTCATGGCATCAACTTGTACTACTTCCTCAAAGCACTATGGCTCTCCACTATCAGTGAGCAATAAATAATTCAAAGATGGAGTAAAACATTCAGGTTCCCTTCTTACCCTAGAAGACCTTCTCACCTCAGGAGTTTGGGGTTCCTGATGAGTAGGTACCTAAACTAGTTGTGTCGGAACATGTTGTACCTGAACCGGCCCCTTGGACACCTTGTTGTCCGCAATGTCCTCTAACACTATGTATTATTTCTTTGATTCCTCTTTTTGTTCCTGCAACTGATCTTTATACATGATTTTTCATTAAAGACAATATCTCTAGACCAAAATATTTTCTTGTCTTTAAGACTCCAAACATGGAAACCAAAATCATCTTCACCATATCCAACAAAGGTGCATTTCTCAGACTTAGCCTCTAACTTGGTCCTATCATCTTTATCAATGTGAACAAATACCTCACATCCAAATACTCTAAGAAATGAGTAATCAATTTTCTTACCAGACCAAGCCTCCTCAGGTATACCTCTATCTAAGGCCATAAAGGGTCCTCTGTTAATCAGATAAACAAGCTGTGCTTACCGCTTCTACCCAAAACATGAGTGGCAGCCCTACATGTAACCTCATGCACCTAGCATGCTCCATGATTGTCCTATTCATTCTCTCTGACACTCCATTTTCCTGTGGAGTATTTGGAACCGTTATTTGCCTACGGATCCCATTTACCAAACAAGTAATCAAGAAATTCATTGCTGCAATATTCCCCTCCATTATCCAACTTGAGACATTTCAACTTGAGACCTGTTTCATTCTCAACCAAGGCTTTCCATATTTTGAAAGTTTCAAACACATCAGATTTCTTTCTAATGCAATATACCCAAACTTTTCTAGTTGCATCATCAATGAAAGTGACGTAATAACATGAACCACCAATAGAGTTTACCTTAGCTGGCCCCCATACATCTGTATGCACTAACTCCAACTTACCCTCCTTCCTAGTAGGTCCAACCTTGAGGAATCTCACCACTTCTATTTCCCATAAACATAGTCCTCATAGAAGTCCAAATCTAACTCCTTTAATCCGGGCAACCTATCCTTTATAATTCTCAATGCCCTTATGACTCATATGACGGAGTCTCTGTGCCACAAAGTTGCATCTCCATCTACAACAACTAAATTGCAATAATAAACACCATTGGTTAAATACAAAGTACCATTTTTCTTACCTCTTGCAATCATAAGATCTCCCTTGGTAACCTTCCAAGAATCCACTATAAAATTAACCGTACAACCATCACTACCTAGCTAGTCTCACTGATATCAAATTCCACCTCAACTTAGGCACATGCCTGACATCCTTAAGTAGGCATGTGTTCCCATTTTGTATTTTCACCCGAACACAACCTTTCCCTACTATGCTGCATGGTTCATCATCACCAAGATATACATGTCTAAAATCACCTTGAACAAAATCAGTAAAGTAATGTCTATGTGGGGTGGCATGGAAAGAATCCCTTGAATCTAACACCCACAATTGAGCAATATTATCTAAAGAAAGAATTAAGGCATCTTGAAAAATATCATCACTGCTACCAAATTTACCTCTTTAGTTTCCTCCTTGTTCTTCTTATCTCGAAGATCCTAGCAATCTTTCTTAGCATGACCAACCTTCCCACAGTGCCAACATTCTAACTTACTCTTGGACTTTGACCTTCCATGATCATTCAACTTCCCATGGTTACCTTTCCCTCTGTTCTTTTGTCTCCCTTTGCTCTCCACCATCAAAGCATTTCCAGAAGTAGAAGAATCTCTGGTGCTCTTCCTTCACATTTCCTCACTTAGGATCACACCTATTACATCCTCAAACTTCAGCTTTGAGTTATTAGAGACTAAATTACTTACAACCATAACCAAGCTGTCCCAACTATCTAGTAAGGAGCACAAAATCAACAAATCCCTGACCTCATCATCAAAGTCAATTTTTACCGAGTTTAACATACTCACAACTATATTAAATTCATTCAAATGATCGAAACAAAACCATTCTCAGACATCTTCATATTAAATAACTTTTTCATCAAAAATATTTTATTAGAGGCAGAGGGTTTTTCATATAACTTCCCCAATGCACTCATGAGACCTTCCGTGGTCTTCTCTACGATATGTTGAAAGCAACCAAAGATGCAAGGAATAAATGAATTGCCCCGAGCAATTTTCTATCCAGTAACTCCCAATCCTCATTCGATATGGCTATAGGTTTCTTTTCTTTTCCAGCCAAAGGAACATGGAGGTCCTTCTGATATAAGTAATCCTCCATTTGCATCTTCCACAAACCAAAGTTTTTCCCATTGAACTTCTCAACCCTTGATCTTCCCTCATCTGCCATAGCTCCCACTCAAGCTTAACTTTCCCTGTGATTTACAACTTCAGCAAAAAACCACCAAAGCTCTAATACCAATTGTTAGGAATTAGAGAAAAAATATGTGAAAACAATTCCTCAAACCACAACAGTAGGAAACTATATAGCAGAATTATACTTGCAGAAATATAACAACATAAATAAATAATGCACAAAAGAAGACAAGACAAGATTTAACGTGGTTCACCCAATGTGGGCTATGTCCACCAAGAACTTTCTTAGATTTTATTATCAACAAGAGTAAAACAACTCTCACAATCTTCTCTCAGTTATGAACTCACAACAGAATTCCAAAGATGCTAAACCACATCTAAACCACAATTGACACCCAATTGCATAACCTTGATCACTCTTGATCACCTCTTGATCATTAAGACTCAAGACCTCTTGAACACTCAAGATATCTTCAAGATACCTTAACACCTCTATTTATAGGATTAAAATCCTCTTAAGAAGTCCTAAAGTCGACCCTAGAAGTTTGAAATTCATGATCTTTCAACTTCCCATGGCTAGAAAAATAGTCTTGACGTTAACAACCAATTAACAACATGTTAACAACAACGTCACAACAACGACACAATGACTGCACAACAACATCATAGAAAATGACTGTAGAATACTCCTGAAGTCTCCAAACTTAACCGTTTGAGCTCCAACACTTCAACATTGATTCAAGAAGACCAAAAATAGGCTCCACACCCTAACATGAAATCCATCCAAGTTCACCCCTAAGGCTACCTTTCAGATGAAGAAGCTCATTATTGAGGTCATCCTTACTCACCATATTATTTACCCTTTCCTGAAGTTGGATGACTACCTCAGATACTCCCAAACCAAAAGATTCTAAATCCATATCTTCCTTATTTGGGGTCATTCCTAGAGTTTCTTGACCTTTCCCTTGGCCTCGAGTTGATCTACCGATCATGATGTAGGGTTTGGGACTTAGGGTAGAAGGAATAGGGTAAAAATTTAGGGTTTGGGGTTTCGTAAACTTATTGGATGAATAGAGGAAATCATAAAGAAAAAACCATAGCTAATTTTTGGAAAGATTTCCGAAAATATAAGAAACTTAGAAAAATTCCAAAAATTGCACCCTAGGTAGCCGATTTATGAAAAAACATAAAACTACTATAACTTTTGAAAAAAATTCCAAAATGTTTTAAATTTAGAGAGGATCTTACTTGAGTGATTTTTCCACACCACAAAAAAATTATAGAAAAATTTGCCACTAATTTTGAGATATACTCAAACCTTCACAATTAGAGTTTTGACACAGCTTTGACCGAGATCAGGCTCTGATACCACTTGTAATGAAATTACTTGTATAAATCTAAATATTAGCAGCAATAGAACACCAAAGAACACAATATTGTAGATAAATGATCACAATATGCAAGTATAATATCTTAGAAAATTTGAGGGGGAAACCTAAAAACCATACAATAAGAATCAAATGCTCAATATGATGATTAACTACTCGTGAATACCATCTATATATACCAATCCTATGCTATACCTAACACCAAGGCCAACTTAATAGACATATGAAAGAATAAATTAATGACATATGAAAAGAAGAGAGATTATGTAAGCCACAATTCAACACTACATATCCAATATAAGCTATAGGACTAAGGGCATAACATGCACAAACTCACTCAAAGTGATATTAGAAAAATTAAATTTTCACTATATATTACTTTTTACCATTTATAGATATCATTTTTACTCACCAAATTAGATATTTTTGGAGATTTGGATTACCTTTGGCTGTTTGTGTGAGAATGCAGCCAAATCAACGAGCACTCGAGATGATAACAACCCAACTACTTGCATAAAGAAGAGATGCACAGACATGTAATATCCTAGAACACCAAAGAACACAATATTATAGATAAATGATCACAATAAGCTAGTATAATATCTTAGAAAATTTGAGGGGGCAACCTAAAAACCATACAATAAGAATCAAATGCTCAATATGATGATTAGCTACTCCCGAATACCATCTATATATACCAATCCTATGCTATACCTAACACTAAGGCCGACCTAATAGACATATGAAAGAATAAATTAATGACATATGAAAAGAAGAGAGATTATGTAAGCCAAAATTCAACACTACATATCCAATATAAGCTATAGGACTAAGGGCATAACATGCACAAACTCACTCAAAGTGATATTAGAAAAATTAAATTTTCACTATATATTACTTTTTACCATTTATAGATATCATTTTTACTCACCAAATTAGATATTTTTGGAGCTTTGGATTACCTTTGACTTGTTTTGTGTGAGAATGCAACCAAATCAATGAGCACTCGGAGATGATAAAGCAACATAGCTACACAGTAGCAGCAGAGATGCACAGACATGTAAGTTATACACATTCAATTTTTTTCCCTAGAATGTAGTATGTGTTTAAAAATAAATATAGGGGATGGTTTTCATAATTTTATAGTCATAATGATCACAAGGGGAGTGAATTCTAGGATATGTCTTTTATTTGAATTAATTTGATGTATTTTTGAGGTTTTTGCAAGTTTGTAGGCCTTATTGTATGACTCAATTTTATGGGCGAAACGCCACTCTGCACAGAGTGGAGGTTGCATAACTACCACTTGAGGAACATGATGGTTGCATAACCGCCACTCTACCAAGAGTGGCGATTCACGTAACCATCAATTTTTTTTTCCATTATCAACTATGTAATTTTTTTTTGTTTTTACTTGTATTTATATTATTTTTGTGAGTTGGTTATTTTCTTATGAGGTTATAAATTTCTCTATTTTTGTTTTGTTATGGACAAAGGAAGGTTATATTAGGTGGATCCGGTCTCAGAGAAGCATTGGTTTCCTAAAATATTATAGGGATTGACCCGGAAGAGAGGGATTTATTGGGGATGGCTAGGCTTTGGAGGATTATTTAGACACAACTCGTTACTCCCACGAGTCACCTTATTTGTGATTTACCGAGTTACTAGGATGCGTAATGGAACAATTTCTTGTTTCCTAGGGTTATAGGTGAGTGAACCATCACCTTGGAGGAAATTTATTAGATCCTCATAGTTCCTATCATCTTTGGTAGGAAGTTGGCTCAAGAATGCCAATTCGATAACTAAGGCCCACAATCGGGATAATTATCTTGTAACGCATACTTTGAAACTTGATATAGATGCCAAACGGAGGGTTAGATTGGTTTTAGTTGACACTTTGCAGATATCCATACTCTACACAAGGCCATCATTGGTATTTTAGCTTTGTGTTTGATTGAAGACAAGGGTATAGATATGTTCTTGTTCTGCTGGGCTCCCATTTTTAGAGTATCGAGTAGCAAGATAAATTCTATGCATGGGGAGTGGAAATTTTATGGACTACCTATCATGATATTTATAGTATTGTCAGATTGGGGGATAAATCCATTAGCCATACCACATTAGTTATGTATTGGGTGTATGAGTGGATGATCCCCTACTAGAGAGGAGTTGGGATAACGGATCCCATAATGGTTAGAGTAGCTAGGTGGGTAGATATGAATCCACTTAGGGGACCATCACGAGTTGGTTTCCACACTGACTACTAAAAATATTGTTACGTAACCATATCATGATATGGCTAGAAAATGGTGTGAGGAAGCAATTACTTTGAGTATATGTCATACTATAATTCAACTAATTGATTGGAATAATAGAGTCAAGACTCATTCAGTGCTCAAGGTACCTTAATAGTTTG
Source organism: Taxus wallichiana var. yunnanensis (assembly GCA_018340775.1). NCBI lineage: Eukaryota > Viridiplantae > Streptophyta > Pinopsida > Cupressales > Taxaceae > Taxus > Taxus wallichiana. The sequence goes on along the minus strand of CM031238.1, from coordinate 413,414,521 downwards.
GGTTACCCTACATAAAAAATCTTCCAGAAGTAGATACAATATACAAAAGTATACAAGAGGTGAGATCCACCAAGAGAGGAAATTTAGAGTGGAGGTTTGTTACACCTAGGATTCCTATTGGCACACCATGAGCCACACAAGATCCGAGATATTACAAAAATTAGACTGAGACAAATACTAAAAATTGGTGTAGGCCCAACACAGAGCGAGGAGGAGGAGGAGGATCAGATAGATTAAAGCTTAGGGGAGGAAACATATTCAAAGTGACATGGAAAAGAGAGGCCTCTGTGGTTTCCATAGCTGAGGTGGATGTAGAGGAGGAGTCGGTGCGGCTCGAGGAGACAAAGGAGGGATCCATGCATCCTCAACAAATGGAGGAGGGGGAGATGAGGAAGAGGAGGTAGTACCAAATCTTATAGCAACATCACTGTTGAGTTGAGATGGATTCGTAGTAAGACCTAAGTGAGTATAAAAAAACTTCTTCTATCTCTACTTCCTAGATTAGTTGTTAGTAAGACATTTGCTTCTATTTTTGTTATTTTTACCATACTTTTTCTAACTCACCATTATTTTATTGCTCTTTGTAGCCGCAACTAATGGATGATGAGATCTTATTTGGAGCACAATCCTAGATATGTTTGTGATCCCAGCTAGGAAGACACGAGAGAATATTTTTGCAGAGACCCTAGACTCCCATCACGAGCCTCTCATCACATCGATGTGTTTGTACCCCCATGGAATGCTATGGAGGTGATGACCTAGATGAGGAATGACATTATGGTTCATGAGGATCGAGAGAAAATGATGAGGAAACTCATGTAGTAAAGGTACCACTACCGGTTTCTCACTTGGGAAGACACATGGGAATTCACATAGATCAACACACAGAGGCTCCCATTCCACATTGAGTCAATCCCACAACAGGAGCTATAGTAGGATCCCTCACCTTGCCCCTTCGCAGAGCTATAGGAGGGAGGGATAGGCCTAAGGAGGTTATTAATTTGAGACACTTTTTAGATATGTATATTAATTTTTGTTATATTTTGAGCTCCTAGAGATCATTTTTGACCACACTTACTCTATGGTGTGACAACATTGTACACGATAAACTTGAAAAATTATACCTATATACATATAGACATCTTTTTGGTTTAGCATTCTTTTGTAAGATTTGATTTAATTAAGGTTCATCTCATATGTGTACTCTTAGATGATTTAGAATTTCTGATTTTTTTCATGATTTTTAAATGTATGCTATTGATTATGATAATGATAAAATGTGATAAAAAAAAGATATGCATATGATTAAGAGTATAAAAGAAATTGTAATCTAAATACTTTAATTTTCAAGTAACTTTTAGAATTTCTATTTCATTGGAAAAATGTGTTAAATATGGAATGATGAAAAAATAATCTCATTTCATTCTTAAATCCATAGAACAAATAAGATGCGAGGGCTCACCACCGAGAGTCAAGAATAACACAAGATATATGTTTTGAAGAATGTGAATGAGAATGACTAAGATATAAGAAATTTGAAAAGGATTTATTGAGAAGCCTATAACCGAACCCAAACCAAAAATTAATGTAACTAATTCAAAATGAATTTTGATTGCAAGTTTTGACTAGAATTATATTCATAGATGGCTTGTTGATTGATAAAATATAGTTTTAAAAAACAATTGTCTCACTTAACATATACATTTACGTCTTTTTCTTGGGAATTTTTGAAGCACCTTTATTTTTTTGTTTATTTATAACTTATGATTGTGACCCCTACATTTCCCCATGCCAAGCTAGTAAGAAGTGCGGGCTCATCACGAGGACAAGATATAGGTGATTAAGGGAGCTTCCCTCCTTTCCTAATCTCATGCTATTAGTAAGAAGCATGGGCTCATAACCGAAGGTTAGTAGGGACAAGAAGTGTAGTTATTTGCAATGAAATTTTTTTGTGTTAATTGTTTATTTATTTTATTTTTGAATCAAATTGGGCTGGATTTTTAGGGAAGTAACACTTTCTCCTAATCTTAACCCCACATAACCAAAGAGTAGGATGCGAGGCTTAACACCAAATATTGAGATAGGAAAACAATAGTTCCGAGTGAAATGTTTAGAATGTTTTTGTTATAGAGAGATATTTTTAGGGAAATATTTATCATCAAAAAGCTTTTGGTGAAAACCATGGGCAAGACACACCCAAATCAGAAGTAACCAAAGAAGACTGAGTATGTAAGTCCTTATAAAGAAATATTAAAATTTCTCTCTAGTATGAAAGTAATGATAAAGATTATACAATTTTGAATGTATGAAAAGAATGGTGAAGTAGGTATGATTAAGATATTTTCCAATGTTTGAAAGTCAAAGAATTACTTGAACAATAAGTTTCCATTTTACAATTTAGACAACATGATAATGTAAGTGATAAGACAATATGAATGCAATGAAGGACAACGTGGAAATGTAAATTATTATACATAGAAACATTTGAGGTGAAGGGAATTAACAAACTCACTAAATTCTTCACCCTCAAGAGTACATAGACGATACATGTCATTTTTTGAAATTTTGGGTGACTTGATAGGGTCTAAACCATTTCAACCTAAACTTCCTACCATCTCTCGACCTTTTTTCTATTCGACTATCAAATATAAAGATGAGGTCTCCTACCCATATTTCATGCTCAAAGAATTTTTTTTTGAACTGACGACACGTTCTATCTACATACACCTACCGATGTTACTCTAATCTGATCCTCCTTTCATCTAGGATTTCTAAATCAAAAAGTCACATTTCTAAGAACACATCTTCCTCAATGTTAACTAGGTGAATTTTTGACTAAGTATCAAGAGCACATTTGATGGTGGTGTGAAGGAAGGAAGCACAAAAGTTTGATAGAGTTCCACCCTATAGATTTGCCCAAGAAGATAGAGTTTGGAACTTAACTATTTTGGTATATTATGGGCTGAAAATAGAATGAAGTACTAAGCACACATCAGATCGAGGGCATGGAGACTTGGAGGAAACACCAAGATATTTTGGGAACAAGAATAAGTTCAAGATTCATGCATAGGTCAAGTTAATTATAGGATTATAACTAGAGTTAATTATATATGATCTATTATTAGGAAAAGCTTGCATGATTCCTTAGTTACTTTTGTAACGACACATGTATATTTTGAACATGCAACCTATTTTGAGAGTACACGAGTAGTGAAGGGAAAGTACTCACTACTATATATATGTATTGATTGTCATGGTTTTGGGGGGTGAGTGAGATCAGACTGTATGCAACAGAGTTATTCTTGTATGATTATACACGCATGACTTTGTGATGGTAATTATGATGTATTCAGATATTGTGTTTTGTAATGACTTGATATAATGGATCCTTGTGGATGGATATTGGTTATTGATGTCTTTGTTACTAGTTATTGCTTGGTGATGAATCTGGTATTTATCCTTATGTGATATGTATGTTCCTTATTATGTGTGTTTCCAATTAGACCTCAAGAATACAATTGTTAGAATGGGATCTATACTTTGTGATGTGGTTATTATGAACATGTATGCTAACTCCATGGTAAGGCAGTAAAAAAGAGGGACTTGGTACCTTTGTGTGTTTCGGTGAGCACTCGGGTATGTCCGAGTGATGTGCCAATGTGTATAGGGTTTTGAGAAAGAAATGGAGACTACATTTTGGTTATGTTGCTGAGACCTCTTTTGAAAATTGCTTATCACAATGTTATATGATGATAGCATATTGGTTGAATCTTACGGCTATTTAAGATTGGGCTATTAAGGGACAAGATTAGTTTACACATAGATATGGTTTTGGACCTGATTTAAATGCATGTGCATGGGTTGAAGAACATCTTTATCATGAGCTTTATGAGTCGTTATTTTGTTGTTTTCTAATAGATTTGTATGAGTGGTTGTCTGTGTATGCATCAAAGAAAAGTTGGTGTTATAGACAAAGGAATTGGACCTAGGAATAGTATAATGATTTTTTTGATGTAGATGAACCTTGAATGCATGTTGTGGATCATTTTTGGGTTGTGTTGTGCGCAATTATACTTTGGAGTACATTGTATCTTTTTATAATTGTCCAAAAGTTGCTTGTGTTTCAATTCTTGTGTGAACCAAGAGATCTTACCTTCGCCTTGTTAATTTGTCTATTAAGATCTTGATGGTGGTGCTGAGTTTAGAGAACCTACCTATGGCTAGCTAAACACCCCACCGCGCACAGGGGTAGGAACATGTGTGGTGAAAGATGGAAAACTTGTGGTAGAAAGGAAAAGAGAAGAAAGACGACTTAAGAATAATGAGGTGGGAGAGGGAATTGGTGAAGAAGCGTGATATTGAGGATTACGTGGAGTTGTGGATGATAATATATCATAAAGTATTTGAAGCTTATGTGGAAGAAGTAGAGCTAGAGTATCAAGATATCCCCCACTTAGGTAAGTGTAGTAGAGAATCCCCTCTCACTTCTGATAATAAAACATATGATGAAGAAAGACTAAGGACCGAGGGCACATGTCTGATACCACCTGGTGACCTAGCCCTTGCATTTGGTGTTTGATTTCTAGAAATAACTATCGATAAATAGGTGAGTGTAGGTAATCCAGTGGATTTGGGTATTTATCATTTCCCATTGAATATACAAGTACATCAGAAAACATCTATGACATCACAGGTGACAACATCTTCACTATTTGGAGGACTGATTGGAGGAATATTTTATAGCACGTCATAAGGATAGAGTGTGGGCATACATAATATTAGGAACACATTTGGAAGCACTATAAATTCTCAGACTATTAGAGTTCAATTTATTACAAATGTTGGAATAAAAGGAAGTACATCCACCGGTCTAACACTCACTATAGAAGGTGATTCGGTAGATCATGAGGCTTGGGATCAATCAAATCGTGGTTTTACGGTGGTGGAGGAAATCTTGGTGGCGATTAAGTTGTAGATATAGGGGATAAGGCCCTCACCCCCAAAAACCCCCATAAACCTCAATAGGTGTTTTATGAGATGTATCTCCACTTTCTAAAATATAGAGGTATTGAAGATGTTGCAAAACATGTACACAAGTGTGAGTTTCTATGGTGCGCTAAAGGAATCACCTCTCCAGATAGGAAGGAAAGTTAGTTTTCTACTACTCTTTAAGGACGTACACATAAATGGTGTAGAAAGTATGACCCACACCAGATTGTGGTGGATTATGATGCTTGATTGTACCATGAGAATCCATCAAGCAATGAAATCATTTTAGATCTAATGACTGCTTGCAAAATGTGGTCCATGATAGGGAGAGGATAAGTGTTTTTACCAATGCTTGGTTCAAGTTTCAGAAATCTATACATATTCTTATTTCACCATTCTTCTTCCGCACCAACACAATGTTGTCCACCCATGTTGAATGCTTTGGATGGGAAAGATAATCTTTGCATTAAGCATCTTCATTACCTCCTCTTTGATGGTATCGAAATATTTTGGGTTATATGGCCTTTGTTTTTACTTGAATAGCTTGGCACTCTACTTTAAGAGAATTAATCGATGCATTTCCTTTGGTTGGAAGGATTTGAGTTCATCATAAGAGTAGGCCAAAACATCTGAATATTTCTTGAGTAACACAACAAACCTTCTCTTCTCCTTGGGTGAACAATTTTTTTCAATATTGACCATCCTTGGCTCCTCCAGGGTGCCGATGTTTTCCTTATCAAAATCAGCTGGGCACCGAGAAGATTGTTTTGCTTTCTCTTGAATGAATCTATCGTGTTTTTCAAAGAGGTCTTCCAGAGAAACTAGGCCTTTGGGAATCTTGTTTCCTTTCAATTTGATCACTCCTTCATCAATCCCTTTAATTCCTTATTTCTCTTCTTTGGCTACCACTTCTTGGTGTGGATTTTCACTTCCTTTAAAGAAGAGATTATTGAAATTATCCCTTTGTTCTAAAAATTATAGAATATGGTTATCATCATTAAAGACCTGCCAATAATTGCATTATCTCGATACACTAGGCCTGATTACAATTTCAATGGTCACCTTGTCTTTACCAAAAGAAGGATGAGGTGTCACTAGGGAAGCCGACAATGCAAGAGAATCAGCATTTTCATTATTTTCTCTTGGGATAGATTTGATGGAAAATGCATCAAAAGATTCAATGCATCCACATACTCTATTTATATAATGCCGTAGTCTTGGATTTTTCACCTGACATTGTTTCCCTGTAATTGCTTTACTATCACCTCCGCATCACCCTGGAATCTCAACTTATTGATTCCCATTTCTTTTGCCACACCCATACCTAAGAGGAGAGCTTCATACTTGATAGTGTTATTTGTATTATCAAATTACACTTTGTAGGAAAATAGGTACAATTCACCAGAAGGAGAGTACAACACCACGCCTACTCCCAAACTCCGCACTAGAATGACTAACATAAAATTCCATCATCCAAAATTTATCTTCTTCTTCTTCCATAAGAAGTGGCAAGTTCTCATCTTTTTCGATGGGAGGAAGTATTTGACTTGCCCACTATCCTGAAATATAATGTTTGCCTTTGGATCATCAGACTTTCGATCTTTGTGTATTTCATCTTTCTTACTCGTAGAAAATTCTTCATCTCTCCTTTCACTGGAATAGTTGTGGATGACCAATCCATTTTTATTTTTCCACCCTAGTCTTTGTAGAAGCTTTGACTCAATAACATGTCAAAGGATGATGGGATGTCTACCACCAGGATGGTTAGAAGCACCTTATTATCTCAGAAAATCAGCTAATGTTACATGTGCATCTTTGATTCTTCCTACCAACAACACGTGTGGATTCAATTGAATAATAGGTGCCATTTTCCCGAGTCAACGTGAGGTCTAGGGAATTTGAAAATTTGACAGGTATCACATTATCTAAGGCTCCAGAATCTATGATGTAATTATTTAGTTGGAATCCTTTAATGAGGAGTGATAGGTAGAAAGGTTCAACCTTTTTGGTTTTAGAGGAACTGAGGACTAGCATGCTTTGAGAAGGTGGTGTCAATGATGTGGGGGTAAGCCTTTGTAATTTGGACCTGAAGTTATAGGATTATTACATGCGGACTACATTAATGAACCTATGAAATTGGGAAGGATGTGTTTGTATGTATTCTATTTCTGTGAGATGGAATTTAGTTTTTCTTGCGTGTTACATAAAGTCAAATGGGGTTATGGTGGGAAAGGAAGAGGTTCCAGGGATGACATAAAACTTACATGGTAAAGGTTTTTCTACTTTGGGGGTAGAATTTTCCTTCACGGGTGTAGTAACTAGCTTAGAAGGAGGTGGGGATGTAGTTTTTGATGGGACCTTAGATGTTTTTGTAGAAACAACATTTGAAGGAGAATTATTTTTAGTAATTTTTGAGCTAGGAGGACTGGATGACTTACTTGGTATGGCAACATGATCCTTGCTAACCAGTGGGTTCGATATTTATTTAGCTGACTCCATCAAATGCGGTTGTGGTGATCCTCTGTTGATGATTTTATTTTGTGGAACCTCCGTAGAAGAATCTTCTTTCTTATTCTTTTCCTTCATCGCATCCATTGAGGATGGAGCACCTTTCTTGGATTGTGCACAAGTGAAAACTACATAGGATAACCTTAAAGCTTATTTATCATCATCATATTCATCATCAACGTATTTAATTAGGCCATTGTGCGTATCACCATCAACTTCCTTGACCTCAAGATAGTTGTCATCGTCCCCCGCATTTTATTCTTTAGGTTCTTCAATTTTGAATTCCTCCTCTATTTCTTCGAAGTGTCACATGTGGCATTGACTGGTGGTTCTTTGAGAGCAAGATGGTGAGGAGGTGGATTAATCCTTGGTCTATAGGGAAGATTTTGCTTCCTTAGAGTGTTCCACATTATTATTTGGGAGAGCTGTTTCTTCAAGGAAACCAAGTCATTTGCCATTTTTTGAAACATTGGGTCCATGGTGACTGAGCCTGAATTCTGGCCTTTTTCTTTCCATTTAGGCCTTTCACTTTACCAGATAGTATTATATCATCATCAGTTTCTATCGCGTATTCCTAAGCTTCCTCAAAGGTGTACTTGGTTGGCTTTTCAAGGAAGAAACCTACTTTTGATGGTGAGGCATTGATGAAGAATCTCTTCAAATTATTTTCAAGAGGTGCCATAGTTTTAGGGATTATTCTTATCACTCTATTATATCTTGCTATGAAGTCTCTCATTGATTCGCAGAGGTTTCCTTCTTCATTTGTACCAATTGGACTAAAATATATTGAAAGTATTTTGTGGTCTTAAACCTATGTTTGAATGTACTTCTTATATCTTCCCAAGTGGGTGACATACCTTGGGGGTAGCATGTAGAACCATTCAAAACTTTTTCTTGAAGTGACTCTAAAAACAGATGGAATGACACATCTTCATGCTCAACGCCCAATACACCACAAGAGGTGATAAATAATGTTATATGTTCTTTGGGGATTTGAGAACCATCCCTCTCGAATTTTGGAAAGTTTTTCTTGAGCCTTTTAGTAGCTCATGAAGTGGTTGAGAAAGGGAAAGCTGGGCCGATGTCCCCCATGGTACATTAGGCCTATGGTCCTCACGATAAAATCAACTATTTCATTTTGGATTCTAGCTTCCAACCTCTCTAAGGATGTGACTTATTGCTGCTCTTGCATCTACTTCGGCTTGAGCTCTTTCAATTTCTTCAATTTGAGCTCTTATTTTGGCTTCAACTCTTGCTTCTCTTTCTCTAGCTTCTTTTGTGGTCTCTACATCAGTGAAATCTTCAAGATTCTCATTGATGTATGGGAACTCAACGTCCAATGGATTGAAAATTCTCAGACTCCCAATGTGACCAATTGTGTGATGAAAAGGAGACCTCTGAATTTAGAGCAGCTCTTGTCTTCTTTGAAGTTCTTCAAAAGTAGGATTGGTTTGTCCTCCTTGTCTTTATTTCCGGTGTATCTTCTATCTGCCAACTTGGAGATTTATGCTCTTCTCTGTGGTGCTTGAATTTTTCTTTGTCTTTCAAATTTAGTAGTGTGTTCTTCTTCAAGGTCAAGTATTCTCGTAGCGATGAAATAATGGTTGATACTTTGCTGTTATGCCAAATAGCCTCTCGCAAATATGAAGCAATATCCTCTTGAATGTGGAAGAGAAATTCAGGTCTTTCAACAAGAGGATTTCCCATAATAGCCATGGTTTGTAGACATGAGGCTCATATAGCTATTCAAATTCTAGAATTTTTCTATTTTTGTGTTTTTTTGATCTTTTGGTCGTATTCAGGTGAAGATGTTGCTAATTCTTCCCCATGGCGGGCATCAAAATTTTTGGTGAGAAAATTTTCGGGGACCAATTGGTGGTTATATTTCTAATGCTCTAGGAGTTTAAGTCCCTCTACTTAACCTGTGCAACTATCGTATGTGCATGCACGAGTAAAAATGAGTTTTATCTTGGTGGCCTTTCACCCAGGGGATCCAAAAAGGGAAATCCACTAACCCTATGGAATAAGATTACAAATATCTATAAGGGAGTAATTTGCTAGGGAAACGGGAAAGGGAGTGAGAAATTTAGAAAAGAGAAACTAATACTGCAAGTAGAAAATCAGAGACTTGTATACACCAACCAGAAATTTCATTACATCCACTTGAATTTAGATGAAAACAGTTTTGCGTAACAAAAACAAGATCAAATAATGTTTAATGTGCAAAAAGTACCACTAAATTCCTTAGTCAAAAAAGGCTAAAATTCCTTCTTCCTTTATTGAATCTCAAGTAGAAATTGTACATAACACAGAAATAAAAGACATTTTTTAGTAGGGAAAATGGAAGAAATTTTCTATCTTTTCTCTCTTCACAAGGATATCTCTCTCATGAATTCACGAAAAATATCTCCAATATCAAATAAGTATAAGTAGTTGTCTCAGATGAAGTTCAAATGAGGAGATTGTTACAATTTATAGAAGAGAAGGAAACTCTTCATCTTCCCGGTGACTTTTCAAATACTTTAATTTGACTTTAGATTGTTCATATTCCACTTAAATATTTAATTCCCTTTTATAAAATCAAGGTGACTTAAAGTTTACATTATGTTTCTAAAGTCACTTAAAGTTATATTAAAAAGTGAAAACCCCAACGCAAAAATATAACATTGATGAGAGAGAGCATTGGGTGAGAAGAGAAGAGAGAAAGAAAGAAGAGGAAGAAGAAGAAGGGAGAAAGAAGAAGAATTATGTAGAAGAATGAGCCATTGTAGTGGATTTGATCTCACTTCCTGACTGGTTTCCACTTCATACTCCTGAGAAGGCCCTTGTTCCTCTAAGCTCTTTACTAAAATGAGCTATTGTAGGTTCCACTTTGTCGGCATGAGGAATGCAAATGTAGCCCAAGGTATCTATCCATCCATTAGCCACACTGTTGATGTCTTTGCACTTCCCGAACCATGATGAATGTTTCTATGCGATAAGTGCAATAGAGGCCCAAATCTTTGAGAGGAAGTCGAGGGTATCCTTAGTGAAGGATGATGGGTTGCCTACCTATTTCTTGATGTATTCTTCAAATGGACCAATCAACTCATTAGCAATTGTATCCTCACCCATTGTAGGTACTCCAAGTTTTTGAGTTTTCCAATTTACACTATCCTAAAATTTATACGCTTGTTCCTCTTTTTCCTCTAGCTCTATGATGACCAAATTTATTTCCTCAAACCTATTTGAAAAGGACCTCGCCCATACATGTGATAAGTCTTCTGAAGGATTTTCAAAAATCTTCCTATTGATCAACTCCCGACGATGCATGCTACTAATTTTCATCTACTACTAGGCTCAAAGGTCCCAATAGTCCCTTTCTTTCTCCAAGTCCTCCTTGATTGTTTGTGTCCTATTTACCATCTCACACATGTAAGTGAAGATTTTGATCACTTCTTGTAGCACTGACTTCTCTTTTTCAGAAATTGAGTTAATCCATTCATTATTCACTCTCCCCTGTATTGTGAAATCGTGTTTCTTCCGATGGATTATGTATTAAAGCTACTTGATGGGCATAAATTCCTAAGTGAGAATTGATGTGGTATTAGGATAAACTAAATATTACACATAGAATGAAATTTTTGCACTGCTCCTTTACATCAATCTTATTTTTATACTCTTTATTCCTTGCCACCATGCGAGTAGAAGATTGTTGATACATGTGTAAATCCCCTTCACGAGTTTCTAGTCCTAGTTGGATCATGCTCATCTCATAATCAGATGGTTTCATCTCATCCAATGGCTTGATTACCCTTGTTTGAGCCACTAAAATTTATTGATTACTCATTTCCCCACTATAGAACTGTGAGGTTGTATGTATGAGCTTTCTTGAACTTTTTTCTTTGGCCAATAAGACAATCCTTGATAGATCAGGGGCTGCCACTTGCTACATAGTTCCGATGTCGGGTATAATTATTTATTTCATATAAGAAAACATCTCATCAGACTCGAGCTCAATGATAGGTGCACCAATAGTTCCTTATTCTGAATGAGGAGGCAAATCCTGAATGATAGAGGTATGGGTGTCAACAAAAGGTGAAACCTCCTATGCTTTGGCTCGAAGAATGGATATTAAATGATGTGTTCTTCATCAACTTGTGTTTCTTCCACTGGATCTCTTCATGCATTTCTATGATCAAATATTCCTCTTGCAGTGATGCAAATGAGCCTTCTTCTACCCTAAGTTTCTTTGGCATCTTCTCGTGAGGAGAAGCTTCCAATTCTATGGCCTTTCTTTTTGAACTTGCTCTAGAGTGTTTAGAATTGGAAGTCACCTCTATGAATTTTGAATATGACTAATGGGAGGCTTGCTTATTACTTGGGGTAATTCCTTGTAATCGTGTTGGGTTTTTAAAATGATATGTTTAAGAAACCATAGTTAGGGGACAACAAGTCCCTCCTCTTTAATGGGAGAGGTTCCCTTATTGAAAGTAAGCAAAAAAACTTATATATAAATGTACAACTTTCAAAGTGTGGATTCCTAATACTTTGAAACGTTTATGCCCAAAGATCATCAATACAAATGACTGGAAGAATTAAAGAGATGAGAAAGGAAGAACATGAAAATACCTTCAGAAAGTATAGATAGCAGAGTATAACCTTATATGTATTGAACCAGGGAGTTGCAGAATAGAATCATTCACTTTCATAACCACTATAGTTCCGAGATGTAAAGTTCCAGAAATCATAGAAACAAGAACACAGTTTCCTATCATAAAAGATGGATGATTCCCAAGTTTTAGACATGGAAAGAAGAAAAGTAATGGAAGGAAGGGGAAAAATTATGTATTGATTACTTCGAATCTATTACCTTTACAGAGTACCAAGATCCAACCTTAATAACAATGTGGAGAAGCCATTAAATAACTTCTAAGAACGGTTACAAAAATGATGAAAATGATTCAAGAAAATGATGTTTGAGTCTCTCCAATGCCTCGGCCATTTTCATTCCCGGAGGAAAAACAAGATGCATTGAATCACAGTCGTTCAATCTTCCCTTGCAAACTTCTAATGTGAGCCGTCCACGTGGGAGAGATTTAAAATGAAGTGGGCCTAAGGACACCTTTTGAATTTTGTACCCTTTGGAGAAATGACACTTTGGAACATTTTGGCTCACCCATCTACTTTTGATACAGTCTTGACACGTGACCTTACTTGAGTGGGGACAGAGTCATGGTTTGATTTTATAATTTTAACATCTTTTCAATGTAGGCTCAAAAACACAAATTACTCTACCGGCCCACCTCCTCGCTTTGACCTTTGATGCGGGATTAATATTTGAATTTCTCCTTAGCATGGGGCGGGGTTGTGGGTCATTTTTAAACTTTGAGCTTCTTCATGAAAATAAAGCTCAAATTCTCAAATCACCTCGATGGCCTAGTTTCCCACTTTGAATTTTCAATGAAATCAAAACACAAAAGGGCCCACCTCCCCGTCGACACTTGAAACATGGCCACATGTCGTTTATGGGAAAGTTCAATATTTTTGAATTTTTACTAAGTCCCTTTTATTTGGTGGGGCCGTATATCTAACCCTAGACATGTGGAGAGTTGGTGCTCATTTGGAACCACCTGTGGATTTCACTTCTAAAATTACGTCATTGAGGCACATGGAGGCTTTCGCTAACCCACTCATACTTAGTCAATTTAAACAATGAAATCTATCCCTTTTTTAGACTTGGGACATGTGGAGGGTGTCATAAGTTTTGGGAACTACCCTTGCTCGACCCTTAAAGCATGTGCCGATGAGGCATGCAGGTGTCGTCCTCTAAAACTTTCATACTTATCCAATTTGAGCTTTTTCTATCTTCATTTTGGACACGGGGACGTGTAAAGCCCGCACTTATTTGAGGACTTTCCCTTGGCCGTGCCCTTAGAGTTACACTATTTGGATGTGTGGAGGCTTCCATTACTACTTGAAACATGGCCACGTAGGATCCAATAGAGATGTCCACGTACTACCTATGGATGCTGGGAAAAAATTGACAGGGAAGGTAAGCACGTGATTCCCAACTCGTGGGAAAAATAAGAAGGGAAAAAACTCCACCTTTACGCCCGAATTTCAAATTGTTGTCCATGGAATGGAAAAATACAAACAATACCAAGCTTGACGTGACCCACAACTCCAATGTACCGACTCAAAATTTTTGAAACTTGACTTCAAAAAGAGGGGAATTTTGAGGGTGACAACAACTGGCTCTTTCTGGGGATGACTTGACAAAGGAATGAGGCAAGATCAAGAACCATATAAAAACTCAGGGAAAGCATACTAGTGCCTTATCCATTAGGAAAATAGAGTCAAAGGCAAACCAACACAGAAGACAAAACACACAAAAGGGAAATAAACCAAAACAAGGAAAGATAGAAAAAAACACAAAGGAATGACCAAAAACCAAAACATTGTACACAATATATAGAAGGTCCGCCTATTCACCTAGGACTTGAATAACTTTAGACACTACCCACTATAAGGAAGTGAGAGAGGAGAACTATCCGATAATCTAAACAGAATGAATTTTCTCCACCAAAGTGCCCGATTTTAAAAGGACCAAGCCAAAGGGAATCAAACTTACCATGGCTTCCTCGAGGTTCATGCATTTTTTCCCACAACAGAACAATGTCTCCTACTTGAAAATATCCGGGTCTGGATTTATCGTCAAATAAATCTTTCATCCTTAGTGATGAGTTGATATCCTATCAAAACCCGTAACCTATCTTCATCCAGCTTTTAGAGATACATGATCCTCTTGTCCAAGGAACTAGAAAAACTTGAATCTTCAATAGCCTTCATTAAGTGCAAGGCTTGTAATTCCACTATTACTAGTAACTGAGCTTCAAAACCATAGACCACTTGAAATGGAGACATCCCAATTGCTCTTTTAGGTGTAATTCTATCTGCCTAGAGAGCATTATAGAGTTTCTTGTGCCAATTCCTTTGAGAGTCATTGACAAGATTCCAAATGATGGTTACCAAATTCTTGTTTATTAATTATAGTTTTCCATTCCCTTGGGGGTAGTATTCTAAAGAATGAGCAAGGGAAATTCCATAATCATAGAATAAATCCATCATCTCAGAAGAAGATAAATTTGAAGCATTATCAGTCACAATCTTGTTTGGTACCCCAAACCTTATCAATATGTTCTCCTTAATGAAATTACACATGACCTCGAAGTAGTGCTTTTGAATGGAATGGCATCTACCCACTTAGTGAATTAATCTATAACAGCTAACACATGAGTATGTCCAGCACTAGAAGGTGGGTTAAGAGTTCTAATGAAATCCAATCCCCACTGTTGAAAGGGTTCATCAATCACTACTGGCTTTAGTGGAAAAGTAGCCAACTTAGGTATCCTAAAAGAAGTATGATATGATTCACATTTACCTACCCATTTGGATGCATCTCTGAAAAGTTTAGGCCAATAATACCCAACACGAAGGATTTTATGGGCAAAGTGACAACAAAAGAGAAATGGCCTCCACAATCCTGATCATGAAAAGTTGAGAACAAATTCTTCTATTGCTCTTTATCTACACACTTTAAGAATCTTCCATCTATGCCTCACTTGAACAAAGAATTCTCCCATAATACATATTGTACAGACCTTAGCTTAATAGCCCTCTTCTCCCTTGAACTCAAGTGAGATGGAAACTCTCTGTAAGTAATAAAAATGTGTAACACCTATGGAAAATTGATAACTTTTCCTCTTTTGCATTGCAAGCATTGACATGTGATTTGTCCTAAGAAGGTGTATTCTTTTGACTGTTGGAAATCATGATTTCCATGGATAATTTATTTCTATTCTTGGATTCATTTTTTTGAAATGTTGTTTCTTGCAAGGAATCCATTTTGTTGAGATAAGAAAGGTTGTAAACATGTAATGATTGTTTGCAAATTATCTCTATATAATAACGAAACCTTGATCAATTTCATTGATCTAAGGTATGTTTTAATTCTTCCTACCTGATCTATATGGTAAACTGACATTCAAAGGTTGAAGGAAATAAAGGACTAAACTCTTGTATTTTTACAAATTCTTTGATCTTGTTGGAAGTTCTTGCTTTGCATTCTACTTTGTAAGAACTATGCTTGGATCTTCTTGCTAATATCTCTAGGACACTGAATGGCATAAAGAGGATGGAGGTCTACTTTACGACTATTCAGGGTAATAACCTAAGTCCTAGATCTTTAAGATATATCCTAACAGGATTCTAACCTAAGGTAAACTAGACCTACCTTATGTCTATGTTTACACTAATCTTGTTGCATCCTAACCTAAGTTGTATGTTTTACAAAGTTGGGGATTTGGAAATAACCTAAGGTAACTAAAGGTTTATTTCTAACCTATTACCTAATGCTAAATTGGTATGGGGCATGGTCTATCCTAAGATGGAAAATTTACCTATGGAAATGTTTATAAACCTAAGGTAAATACTTTCTAAACTAACCTAAGGTCAGATCCTAAGCTAATGATATCTATCCTAAACTAATGCAAGGATAGAAAGGGACCTAAGGGGAGTCGCATGGAAAATATGAGATGGTGGCGATGGTTTCTAAGTCATTTATTTGATTTGATTTTTGAATTTAAAACATTACGTACTGTCAGTTTGACAAAGGCATGGAAACTGGAGGGGATCCTAGTTGGCACCATCTCTAAATTTAAACAATGCATGTTCTCTTTGAATTTAGACTCACCAATTTTAGATGGTGGTGGCATGGAGATATAGGTGGGAGACTAGAAATTAATGACATTTATGGTCATCGTTTTTGGCGAGCAAACCACCTTGGAAACCATGTGAGTAGATTTGTTGGGAGTTGTTTGGTATTTCATGCATTCTAATTTTTTCTCTGCATGGAGCTATCTGGTTCTTTGAACCAACAATTCTATTTTTAGTTTTTTGTTATTTTTAACTCCCTTGGACTATTTTCAATCTAATGGAAGTATATGAGGCATTTGAGAAGGAAGTTTTTGGTTGTTGATTTCATTTGGAGAAGGAGTTGTGAAGGCTTGACTGAAATCTTCTTCAAATCGATAGAAGCACTATCAGGCATGATAGGCTCTATCCATTAAGCTGCTCTGCTTTTCTCTAAGTGTCTTCATTAAAACAAATTTTCTCTCGTGAGATAAATGGGTTTTTATTTCTATGATGGTCATTTGGTTTCCTTGCTTGAATATTTTTCTGTATTCTTTGATTGAGGAATCTCTACTTGGAAAGTAGTCATTGAGTTGTTTCCTATTTATTTGATGTTGAATCCCACCTTAAATCTTGTGGTGATATGAGTAATGAAGTGCATGCATGAATCTTTCTTATCTGTTCGAAAATGGGTTTTATGGAAATGATATGTGGCTTCAAGTTTCGAACCAAGTTGTAGTTTGGGTTGTCAGAAGGTAAATGAATACCCTTTGTTGTCACTTCTTTGTTTTGTGGAAGTTATGTTACTCCTGTTGGAATTGTATGAATATGCATGCTTGGATTCTGAGTTGTGTGAGCTCAAATTTGTTTAGAGAAATAGTAAATGCGTGCCTTCTTCTTGAACTCACTGTATACTCTATCAGTTCTTTGGATTTGGTATTCGATGGAAGTTGGGAAGTTATTGGGTGTTTGGAATCTCTATTTTTGTGGGTTCTTCTTGTATGGAAACAAGAGTGAATGTTTTATTACTCCTTTAAACTTTTCAGTTTAAATTGAGTACTCGAATTAGGTTCTTTTAAGGAAACTATGGGTTAATTGTTTCTTGGACACTTTGATTTTGAGGCTATCTTGTTGGGGATACTGTGTTTGAAGTCTTTCTTCTAATATTATATTTATACTTGTGTTTTCTTAAGTTCTTGAGTACTTGAACTAAAGGTTACATAGGTGAGGTCTTGTTAGTTGGGGACATTATGAGAGTCGGCTTTGTCGAGTCAATGCTTTAGGTTATTCTTGTAGCTCTGTTTGAGCTTTCTTTATTTTGTTCATGCTTTGTATTCTTCCTTGTCGAAGTAGATGTTGTTGGTTTTGTATAACTGTTCCTGAACTGGGTTAATATCTTGAGTGTCTTTCTTGAGTAAACTTTTTAAACCCCTCCTGATTGGGATATCGTGAACTTTAGGATGCTATTCGGACTTGCAGTTGTTGTTTCTTTATTTTGAACTAACTAAATCGATTCTGAATAAGGGGTTTTCTAGACTCTTCCATTTATTTGATCTCTAAGTAAGATTGGAGGGAATATTTTTTTGATAGCTTGTGTGCCTATAGCTAAGCTATGTCGATCTTGGGTTGTACCTTCTTTGGAATCAAATTGTGATGGAACCTTCTTTGTCCTTTCATAAGATGTATTTCTCTCACCTCTATGAGGATTCGATTGAGAGTTTGTCTCGCTGTTTGTTTTACTTTCATCTTGAAGGAATTGATCAGTTGTGGATCTTTGACTGAAAATTTGACATTCTTGAGTGACTATTGGAGACTGTATTTACCCCGTATGGCATTTAGAAACTTTTGTCATTACATCTCCTTTTTGATATGGGTATAATATCACTATGTCGTTGGATGTCCATGATGGGAAACCTTTCTTAAATCTGTTTCAACCACAACAGTTGCACATTCTGTATAATCTCTTCTTATATGGGTTTTCTTTATAAAGGATTTTAGGGATGTAGTGATTGGGTTTGCATTTTCCTTTGCAACCTTATTCCCATTTGTTAGAATGTAAGAATTCCCTTTGATCATGATATTTGACTCCTCTTTTAGTCTCTGAGGTGAAGTTTGATCACTGCCCCTTTAGAAATTATAGGAGAATATGTGTTGTGGTCTCTTTTTTGAAGTTGTGCATGGGGGTTTGGGTTAATGAATTGTTAAGGAAGTTCTAAACTGTTTTATCACAGTCGTCCTTCTTCTTTTGGGTAAATATTTTCATAAGATTTATTTGGTTCAGTTGCACTACTTTCTTTAATGCCTTGAGTAGTCGTCATTGCTACTTGCTTATTCACTTGACTTGTGTTAAAGGTTTTAATATTTGTGATAGAAGACTAATGTGAGATGTTGTGCATTGAGTAAATACTATCCTAATGTTGATGTATGGCCTAACTTGAGAAATTAGGCTATGTCTTGGATTTGGGATTAGGATGTCACATCTGATGTGTGAGACTCTTATTTACATTTGTATTTCAAATTCAGATGAATTGTGAAGGAAATAATTAGAAGGTACTTTTATTTGATATGGATAAGTGTATTGGATGGAACATTATTTATCTGATATCATGTTGTAGATTGTTGATTACATCATGATATTTCCTTGAATGTTATTCAAATTGATTAATTGTTCTTCTTTTATGGTTGTTATTACTTATGATTTATTTGTCTGCTTGACCTCACTTTGTTTCATTAAAGCAGAGTTGGTTTAATGAAACAGTTAGTTGAAAGCATTTCATTTTAATGCTTAGTACTTATCATGCTCAGTTCAATGAACTGACCCATGCTAGCAATTTTTGTAGATGGACTTTGTAAGTGATAAAGGAAGGAAATAACTTTTATGATGTATTGGTTGCTTAAAAGTCTGGACCATTTATAGAGAATTCTGATTTATTATTGAGATGTATTGAAGGAAGAAAAGTTGTATTCTTAAATGATCTTGATGCTATTGACATGAAATATGTCAGTAATGCATAGTCTTGTAAGATGTGTATTTTATCTTGATGAATTGAAAAGATTGAAGTTACTTAAATTGATTATTTCTATTCTCTTGTTCATAATATGAAGGAAATTTGTAATCATATCTTTGATGTTGTCATTCATATCTGATTGGATCCTTATTTCTATTGTTATTGAATTGGTTGGATAAATGGGAATTAGTACAATTTCCCTTACTTGAATGTAACTTACTAAGTTGCATGTATTGATGTTCTTTACCTAATCTTGTATGGTATATTATGATGTTATGAACATATAGTTAAAATATCAGGATGTGTGAATTAGATAAGGGTATAATAAATCCTAATACTTAACCATAATGAGGAAGGTTCTCCTCCTCTCAAAAGGATACAAATTAAAAAATGGTATATGAGTTCAATAATAACTTAGACTTCATATCTATGAAGTCTATCATATCATAACCTGTTTTGGTTCTTATACATTCCTTGAATGGTTGAGACACATTAATTAAACCTTATGATAGATGTTGTTTCTGTTTTCGATTAATTACACATTAAGCAAAAGTTAATGAACATAAAAGAAATCATAGGTAATGAGGTTTCTTATTACTTAATCAACCCAATTAAAGATGGAAAACTTAAGGATTATTGGGATTAGGGTTATGCAAGGTTGCTGTGATTTGAATCTTAATCCAATGATAATTAAGTGGAAATGACCTCTTGAGGTGTGTAAATCGTTATGAAGTAGTTCTTAGATAGATGGCACACACCAATCGTAAAATCAGTACCTTTATGAAGACTTGGGTCTTCACGAGGGTACAATGGTATAGTTGACATGTTGCAATAATCTTTAGTATTGGTTCATCTAGATCTACTCAAATCTATACTTGACCTTAGTTTCTCTCTAGATCGGGATAAGGATATGATTTGGCATAGGTAGTGACTCTCAATGAATTAGGGTAAATTGGAACATTCGGTTGATTAGGTTGACTGAGTATGCCCATATACCCTAGGTCATTGTGAGTGGTTCCCTATACCAAATTATATCAATAAAATGGGTTAGGGTCAAACCTTGGACAAGCGAGAATGACATAAGTCAGTAAAGACCATTCTAGATAAAAATGAGTGGGGTGAAGGACGTATTCCGATTAGATGAGTATGCCATCTAGGAATAGTAACATGAATAGTATGTTGGAAATCTTTGGCCAAAGTATCGCAAGCTACTAGTTGCATTGTCCTATGTCACCTAGTTTGAGAAATGTGATTTTAGATGAATATGGTAACAAATATTCAGATAGATTTCTTAAATAGAACACTCAATACCCAAAATAGGGTAAGAGAACCAAGTATACATAGTATACCCATAGTATACAATACTTAAGTTAACATGAGAGATTGGTAGCTCACCGAGTCATTTACACAATGCATATGGTTATCATCATGAGATTTATTGAATGGAATGTGTGTTCTAAAATATGATTATTTAGAATAGAGAACATTAAGTATAATTTTTTTCCATTCTTTCTAAAGTCTTAAAATGGGAATGTTAAAAAATGTGCAATATCTACATAGCATTCATCTGTTTAATTGAGGAGGAGGAGGACAATTGGAACATCAACTACTTCTTTAGACAACATTGCATCAAATCCTTCAACAATAAGTTCACACAAGCCTTTACCCCGGACTAGCTTAGTTGGCTTGATATCTAGGTCATATTCCTAGACCTTTGCTACCCAATTACCTCTCTTAGTTCCAAACTCCTGTTGTGTGAGAATAGACTTGATGGTTGTATCAGGAACAAGAACAACATAGTGAGAATTAAGAGTATAAAAACAAAATCGCTGACAACTTTGACCACTTTGCAAAGCATGTTTCTCCATCATAGTATATTTCAATTCATGAGATTTTAGAACATAGCTCATAAAGGAAATTGGAAGTTCATGATCTTAAGAATTCTTCTGAGTTAGCATAAGCAACCAAGTATTCTCTATAGCATAGCAATAGATGATAAAATCCTTGTTGAAATTAGGACATGCCAAGATGGGGGTTTTAGCAATGGCTTGCTTGATACCTTCAAATGCCTCCTTACCCTTAGAATACCAACCAAAGTTTTTCTTTCCTTTCATCATGTGAGCAATGCTCATAGTCAGTTCATAAAAATTAGGAATGAATCTCCTTAGGAATTTTATCTTACCAAAGAAAGAGTGAACACCCTTTTTACTCGTGGGAAGAGGAATCTAATAAATTTCTTGAACTCTTTCTAGATATATCTTGATTCCTTCTTTGGAGACAATATGCCCAAAAAAATTGCCTTTAGTGACACAAAAGATAGAATTATTTGGATTGAGAGAGACTCCATGTTCTCTACACTTCTGGAGGACTGCTTCAAGATGCTGAAAGTGATCCACCCTTGTTTTAGAGAAAAGCATCAAATCATCAAGGTAAACAACCACAAACTTTCCCTTCAAACTACAAAAGCCAAGTCCATTACCCTCTGAAAGGTGGAACCAACATTGATAAGACCAAAAGGCATCCTCTTGTAAGCAAAGGTGCCCCAAGGAGTAGTGAAAGTAGTTTTGTGTTGATTTGGGGTACTGACTTCCACTTGATTGTATCCAGAGAATCCATAAAGCATAGACAACATTTCAGAGCCTGTGATAGTTTACAAAACTTGATCCATCATGGGAAGAGGGTAGTTGTCCTTCAGAGAAGCCTGATTGACATTCCTAAAATCCACACAGATGTGAATCTCACCATTCTTCTTCTTGATAGGAACAATGTTGGTGATCCATGTTGAATAGTTTATAGGAAAGATGATTTTTTCCTTTAATAACTTTTGGATCTCTGGAAAATAGTGCTAGCAACCATGGGATTCTATTTCCTTTGTTTCTACTTGAATTGTTTGATCCTAGGTTTTAGAGGGATAAAATGTTACATCTCCTTTGGATGGAAAGCCCCGAGATCATCTTACAAGTAGGCGAGAGCATCAACATTCCTTTTAGCAGACTTACTACCTTCTTATTTTCCTCTTGAGTACAAAATTTCCCAATTTTCACCATCTTAGGTTCATCAAGACTCCCAATATTAATATTTTCACACTCAACAGATTTTCAATCTCCTTGGGAAGTTTTAGACTTAATGTACTTATCATGCTTATCAAAAAAGTCTTCCAAATTAACCAGTCCTTTAGGGATCTTGTTACCTTTCAATTTGATGCAGCCATCTTGATCCATCTCTTCCTTGATATCCCCTTCATTAGAGGATACACACTCTCTGGGAAAGGTCTCACTTCCTTCAAAATAAAGATGGTTAAAATTATTCCTAAGCTCCAAGAAAGAGAGAAAATGCCAATCATCGTTGAAAACCTACCGCTTATTCACATTATCTGGTACACTGGGCCTATGAATCATTTCAGTGGTAAACTTATCCTAAGAGAAATCTAGGTGAGGAATCAACAAAGATCCTGAGACAACTAGAGAATCAGTTCTAGTGTTCCTTTCTCTTGGCATAGCTTCAATGGAGAAAGCGTCAAGAAACTCAATGGAATCCTAGAAAAGATTCCTATAATGCTTCAATCTCCTATTCTTAACTAGAAAAAGATCTCTAACTTGTTTCACAATAAGCTTTGCATCACCATGAGCACAAAGATTCTTCACTCCCATTTATTTTTCCATGCTCAATCGTAGTATAAGTGCCTCATATTCAGCTATATTTTTTGTATTTTTATAATAGAGCTTGAAGGAGAAACGATGAATGTTCCCTTATGGAGATATCAATACCACTCCAACTCTAGAACCAACTGAAGAGAAGCTTCCATTAAACTCCAGAGTCCAAATGCCATTGGGGTCATGAATCACTCCCTTAGGAAGCCTTGCCTCATCTTGTGACATGATCATGTAGTTACCATGCCCTACATCCTCATAGAGTATCTGTGCTTTTGGGTCATCAGTATTTTGCATAATGTACTCAGTCTGTTTCTTAGGTAGAAGCTTCTTCATTTTTCCATTGATCGAGATCAAAACATGTGACCAGTCCATTTCAATTTCACCTCCTACCTCCTTATAGAAATTTCTACTTAGTAACATTCCATATGAGGGAGGAATATTAGCTACCAAAATGGTGGCTAAGACCCTTTCTCTAGAAAAGTAGCAAAAGCTACTTGTGCATCTTTAATTCTTCCAACCAAAGGCACTTTCCTACTCTCCATGGAATAACAAGAACCAAAGGCACGTGTTAGGGTTATAACCAAAGCATTAGCTACCTTTGTAGGCATTACATTGTCTGATGCTCCTAATTCTATAATGCAATTACTGAGTTTATGGCCAACTATGAGAAGAGTCACATAGAATGGTTCAATTTTCTCATTAGGGGAAGTGACTGCAGCCACAAGGCTTGATTGAGGCGAGGAAGAGGGGGTGGGAAAATGCCTTTAGAACTACTGGATGAGAATTTGGATTTGGAATTTACAAATTTTACCATTTTAGCAAAATATTTTGGATGAGTCTGGTAAAAATCTGCCTTTGAAATTTGAATTTTGGTCCTTTTTAGGTGATCAATAATATCGAAATATCTAGAGGTAGATGGGGCATAATTACTAGGAACTTGAGAGACACTTGATCTATCATTTTTAGGATTTGAAGGAGAATGATTTTGGAAACAAGAGTAGAAGAAGAAAGATTAGAATTACTCACCTTTTTTGTGGAGGTAGTGGGAATAGGATCTCCTCTTCTTGCAATCACTAAAATAATTATAGGAAACTCCTTGGATTTCTTAGCAAGCTATACCACTTTCTCTTTTCTATTTGTTTTCTCCCAAGTCATAACAACATATGACTCACTATTCATATCTACCACTCTTTCATCATATTCATCTTCATCATCCATACCTTTAGTGGTGAGGAAATGAACTTGAGACCCACCAAGCTCTTCCAGTTCTTCAACTTCTTCTTCTAGTTCTTCATATAGTTCATTACACTCCTCATCATCAGGTTCTTCAACTTCACAAGTTGCATTGATTGGAACCTTGATGGGTGGGCCTTCAATAGCCAATATGGTCTGAGAAGTAGGCAAATGGTTCCTGGGCTGAAAATTCTTCCTTGGAACATCTTGGTAAGGAGTATGTTGAGCCAATTGTTTCTTGAGAGAAATGAGATCATTTGCAAGCTTCTGTACTAATTGATCAAAATTGGCTCCAGGGGAAGAGGAAGAGGAAGAGGCTTTAGATTCGAGAGGAATATCTTTTCAGTTTACTGACATGACTAAATCATCCCGAACACTAATAGACAAATGTTGATCAACATCCAAAGTTGCAAGGTTAGCTCTCCATAGTGCATAAATCACAACAGAAACTGTGCTTTGAGGAAGGACTTTTGGATTTAGTCCACTGGATGAGTGTTATGTGGAATTTTATTAATTAGGTTGTTTAATTTAGCCACAAACTCCCTCATGGGCTCAAATGGACCCTTATTGATATGAGAAATTTATGCCAATAGAGCATGCACATCTTCAGTAGGTTTAAAACGATGCTCAAATTGAGTTGTCATGGTATTCCAATTAGTGATAGACCTAACAGGAAGATGGTAGAACCAATCAAAGGCATTGTCTCCACAAAAATCCTGACAGAGGCATCTTCATGTTCAACCCCAAGAATCCCACATGTAACAATGAAGGCTGGAATGTGTTAATCTGGATGAACTTTCCCATCACCCCAGAACTTGGGAAAAATTTTGCTAGTACCCCTAGGTAACTCATGCAATGGATAAGGAAGAGCAAGAGGCCCAACCTGTTGTCCCTAAGGAAAAGGAATTGCCATCTTTGGAAAAATTTACTGAAGGGGAACTGAAACACTAGGAAGTATCAAAGCACAAAGATTAGGATTGAGATGCTCCTGAGGAACGCTATCCTTGGAATTTATGTCTTTAATAGGAGGTGTGCTTGTAGAATGAGTTCCTTTGTTCCTTCTTGTTGGAAGAGAGAAGTTTTGTTGCTCCAAAAGTTAAAAATGGGAATCCTCAACCCCGAGAGCTTTCTTCCCACGTGTATACCGTAGAGTCGCCAGACCAACAATGATCTTGAAATTGTTCTTTTAGAAAGGGATCCGTTTGAAATAAAATCCCCAATGGAGTCACCAAAAACTGTTGGGTTTTTAAAATGATATGTTTAACAAACCATAGTTAGGGGAAAACAAGTCCCTCCTCTTTAATGGGAGAGGTTCCCTTATTGAAAGAAAGCAACAAAACTTATATACAAATGTACAACTTTCAAAGTGTGGATTCCTGATACTTTGAAATGTTTATGCCCAAAGATCATCAATACGAAAGACTGGAAGAATTAAGGAGATGAGAAAGGAAGAACATGACAATACCTTTAAGAAATATAGATAGCAAAGTATAACCTTATACGTATTGAACCAAGGAGTTGCAGAATAGAATCATTCACTTTCATAACCAATATAATTCCACAGACACAAAGTTCTAGAAATCATATAAATAAGAACACAAAGTTTCCTATCATAAAAGATGGATGATTCCCAAGTTTCAGACACAAAAAGAAGAAAAGTAGAGGAAGAAAGGGGAAAACTTCTGTATTGATTACTTTGAATCTATTACCTTTATAGAGTACCAGGATCCAACCCTAACAACGGTGTGGAGAAGCCATTAAATAGCTTCTAAGAATGGTTACATTCGGTTACAAAAATGATGAAACTGATTCAAGAAACTCGACTTACGAGTATCTCTAATGCCTCATCCATTTCCATGCCTAGCAATAAAACCCGATACATTGAATCACAACCATTCAATCTACCCTTGTAAAATTTGAATGTGATCCATCCACGTAGGAGAGATTTAAAATGAAGTGGACCTAAGGATGCCTTTTACATTTTGTGCCCTTTGGAGAAATGGCACTTTGGAACATTCTGCCCACCCCTACTTTTGATATAGTCTTGACATGTGGCCTTACTTGAGTGGCGATAGAGTCATGGTTCTCTTTTATAATTTTTACCTCTTTTCAATGCGGGCTAAAAACACAAATTACTCCACCGGCCTGCCTCCCCGCTTTGACCTTCGATGTAGGTTTAATATTTGACTTTCTCCCTTGGCATGGGCGGGCTACGGTCATTTTTAAACTTTGAGATTCTTCATGAAAATATAGCTCAAATTCTCGGTTGCCACGACAACTCACTTTCCCATTTTGACTTTTCAAAGGCATCAAAACAAAAAGGGCCCACCTCCTCGCCAATGCTTGAAACATGGCCACGTGTCCTTTGTGGGACAGTTCAATATTTTTACATTTTTTACTAAGTCCCTTTTCTTTGGCAAGGGCCGTATATTTGACCACTGACACATGAAGAGTGGCGCTCATTTGGAACCGCCTTTGTGGATTTCACTTCTAAAATTATGTCGTTGAGGCACGTGGAGGCTTTTGCTAATCCACTCATACTTAGTAAATTTAAACAACCAAATATTTTCCTTTTTAGACTGAGACATGGGGAGGGCTAGTGCAAGTTTGGGGAACCACCCTTGGCTTTGACCCTTGAAGTTGCGCCAATGAGGCACGTGGCACCTTTGTCATTGAAAATTTCATAAGTAGCCAATTTGAGCTTGTTTCGTATTCATTTCGGACCTTGGACACGTGGAAAGCCTGTGCTTATTTGAGTACTATCCTTTGGGCCCTACCCTTAGAGTTGCACCATTTGGACACATGGAGGCTTCCGCATCATCGCTTGCTTGAAACATGGCCATGCATGATCCAATTAGAGATGTCCACGTACCATCTATGGATCTTTGGAGAAAATTTTTATGAGGAAGATACACCCATCATTCCCAACCTGGGAAAAATAAGAAGGGGAAAAATCCACCTTTACCCCCTGAATTTTAAATTGTTGTCCATGGAATGGAAAATTGCAAACAATACCAGGCTCAAAGTGACCCACTAATCCAAGGTACCGAATCAAAATTTTTGAAACTTGACCTCGAAGAGGGGGAATTTTGAGGGCGATAACAAATTGGATGATCATGGTTCACTTCTTTTTGAAACCAATTTCTCGTTCTCCTCACCACCTTCTCAATATGCTCTAATATATCATCCGATTCATGAACATACCGATTGATTAGAGGTAAAGGAGACATCCTGACTTTTGCGTACTTAGGATCATACATATTTGTCCCATCATCATGTAAAAATATTTATACCAGAGAGCTTGAATTTCCGCATCTCACCGATTCTCACCCTCATATGGTCCTTTTCACACACTTCAAATTAATCAATGCAATTGGCCTAGTAATCCTCAATTTGCGGCTCATATTGCAATTTTGGGACATAGAAACAATCGAGATATTCTTGGATGTAAAAATTAGGCCTAGTATTATAGGAATGCAAATTAAAATGAGTGAAAACAACCTCCAGATGAGATGCATCATTTCAGCTCTTTCACGTGAATACCTCGAGAGAGATAGGAAATGGAATAAAATTATTTCTCTTGCTTCTAAGCTTGTTATTAACTTAGATGATCTATGTATAGAGCTTAAATAATATAATTTGGTCACTAAGGTACATAGGTAGCCTTAGCAAAGCTTGGTCGAAGCCAAACTCGCAGTAGGAGAAGGTCAAGAATTGTATGAAATAAGAACCATAATTATTGATCAAGAATACTTGCTTGTGATGACATCCTAGCTTCCAAATCCCCTTCTAAGCTTCGAACCACATACATTGTGAACATATCATTCACACAAGTGAAATGCCTATGGATTTCCTCCATCACCAACTGTGGAAGTTTCTTGAACGCAGGCACCTTGGCGGAAATGTTTTGCGTGAGAGCCAATCCTTTGAATGATCTTGAGCTAGCGAGGAGATATACCAAGTAATAAGTCATGTGGAACTTATTTGTCATGGGTACTTAGAGTAGTTACAGATGGAGGTTTTTTGATGATCTACCCCCAATCAATTCTCTATTTTCCTTCTGTCAATGTCAAGATGAAAAGGCCCATCCAGTCTTGGAAGTCTCTTGTGCTTGTTTCACCCATAAATCTCTTTGAGGAGAGTGATGAAATCCAAATATACTTCTCGAAAAATCACACATTGGAAGGTTCTTGGGAATTCTTGAGGGATTTCTCCTTCTTTTCAACCATGAACCGATGTAACCCCTTGCACATATGCGTCCATCATTTCCAACTCGTGTAAGGCCTTGTCTTTTGAGATGATGACCATGCTAGGTGATGTTGGTATCTGAGAGAAAAGTGAAATGATTATAGGGATAATGAATTCCAAGAATATACCATTTTCAACTCGAATGGTTCTTGTTTCATGTTCATAGTGGTGAGAGCAAAGCTAGGACACACTCAATTTTTTTACAGGACACTAGGCATCTGCGGTAGTGAATAAACCACTTGTGAATATCTGATCTTCAATCTTCTTTCGGTCCTTGGTTATCATGCAAGTTCTAAGGTCATTCAAGTCCATGTATAATACATCATTGTCTTCTATCTCATACTCATAGGTGAAGGGTTGTGTCATCTTTTGTCCTGTCCACTTCTGCTTCATGTTTTCCTTAGAAATAACAACTTACTATTTTTAGTAAGTGTAAAAAGTAATTCCCTCAAATCTCAACTGAATGTTACAACTCTGATTTCCCCTCTCCTAAATTCCTCTCTCTTTCTGGATTAAATTTCTATTTTTTTCAAGTTCTCGTGGGACCACTTACTATTTTTAGTAAGTTAAAAAATACCCATTCTCGAGGAATTCTCACCGGCTGCAGTGCATCTTTAATGTCTCCCTCTCCTTCGTAAGTTTTTCTATTGATGGCTTTCCCAAAATAACAAACCCCTATGTAGAATACCTATTATTTTTAGAAAGTGGGATTCTGGAGGTCATATTGACATGGAAAAAGTTTTCTGATATGGGTTTTTGCATAATATCGCCCCTCTGAAATTTTAGACCTACCCGCTCAATAGTCTAGGATATTTTAAACTTTCAATTTTTGACTTGACAGTGCTTCTAGACACAACATCCATTAATGGACCTCAAAAATTACAGGTTTGGTTTTCTCCTTTGTTTGAGAAAAAAATATTTTTGATATGGGTTTTTCTTCTTATGCTTCAGTGAAATCTTGTTTCAATTCGACAACCAGTTTGACAGAAATCTAACTTTTTCTTCGTCAGGCTGGAAAGAAGATTTCTTCACTATGAATGTTTTGTGCAACAAAAGGAGGGATTGAAGGTGTGTTTCTGATGGTTTTTGAGAGAGGAAGTAATAGAAATAAATAGTGTGTTTTTTCATGCACTAGTTTGCAAGATTTCTACGAATCTCTGTTTCATGACAATGGAGATTTTCACTTGTTTCTTCTCTTCATTCTTTGCTTCTTCTTCCTTGTTTGCTCAAAAATCCTTCTGAGACCTACATATCACCATGGGAAAGGTATTTTTATGCCTTTGTTGAGCTGGTTTGATATATTTCAATGGATAAGTGATGGTAGGAAGTTACAGAGGGAGTGTGCAGATATGGGTGTGCACGGGAATGTTAGAAGTTAGAAGCGGGAACAGGTAAGTATTTAAAATTTTAAAATTTAGCTGAGAAGGGATATGGGTGAATTTTTAAAGGTTTTATGTCCTTGAAATGTGAGGGATGTGAGGAACATCAAATTTCATGGTGAGAAAGGTGACAACATGTAGCGAGGATCTGACGATAGGGAATAAAAGCTAGAAAATCAACTTTAATGCATTGAGGGGTTGGAAGTATCCCGTAAGGGGATAGGAGAATTTTTCAAGGTTTGATGTCCCTGACCTATGAGGGACAATAGGGACATCAAATTCCATGGTGCTCCTGGAGCTGACATGTGGCGGAGATCCGATGATAGGGAATTTGAGCTCCCACAAGCACCCTGGAGGCTGAACTTATGATCTTAAAGGTTGTATGAGGTTATAGAGGTCATTGGGGGATGGGAAATTTTTTTAATGGTTGATGTACCTAACCTTGAGGGACATCAGGGACACAAAATCCAGCCAGGATCTTGGAGCTGACACGTGTTCTCCTAGAATTTGACTAACTCCCGAAACTCGCTCCAAGATGACAACATGAGACGATGATAACTTGAGATCATGATGGAGTTTTTGGTGATTTTTTTATTATAATGACTATAAATTACCTTTTTAATCCAATGGTGGTGTTATCATGTCTTTATTCTTCCGGTTGATCCATGGAAAATCGTAGTGTTTATTTGGTACTCGATCAGTACATGATAAAAATTGCTTACAGACCTAATGTGCCAAAGTGTTGTGAAAAACATAATTTCACCATCTCGTAGGGCTTGCAATTATATTTTTGTTGATGTTTTTTTCTCCTAACTCCATCCGAGCTCTTGAAATCACCTTTGGAAGCTCAATGACTATTTTGGCATGTGCACTAACTAGGCTTGTGAACCCTAATTTTGGTGAAACTACCCCAACTTCTCCGAGCCCTTCTAGAATCTTCCTAAATCACTTCCATTACATCCCAAGACCTTTGAATCACCTCCATCTCCATTTTTGATTTTCTTATCGATCCATGGGGCTGATCCAGGTGTAGGAAGGCCAATGATAAACCTTCCCACAACTTCCGTAGCCTACAACTTTTAATGAGCTCCTAAAATTTCCTAGGGGAATGAATGGAATTTCTTAAATCACCTAGGGGATGATAAAATTTTAATCGGGGGTCACTTGGACTGATTGGATAGACTTGGGGTGTCTTGGAATGGTAAGACTTGAAAAAATTAACATAGGGGTATAGTTGTCATGCTTGGAAATTGTTAATTTCCTTGTTGTACATTTACATGACAAGAAGGACCAAGAAAATTCTTGGCTCCATTTGGATAAATATGCGGTGAAGTCTTGTTGTTCTGAGGATTTAAGAACTCCCCAATTTTGACGATGCCTAAATTCTTGGGGGTTCTAATGTCAATATCAATGGTTCATTCATTCAAAAGAGTGGAGGCTTTAGGGAAATTATTTGTGTAGGTGGGTTTATTCTTCCCCCTTGTAGGTTAGGATGTACTCATCATATTGGCATTTTAAAACATCAATAATAGCATAATATTCTTCTATAATGTTAGAGAAAATTAGAGAAAGGGTTTTATTTCTATCCTTAACTTGGTAAGTGAGTGGGCCTAGAGAAATGACATCGACTAAATTTTTTTAGGGGGATGGAAATATATTTATATATTTTTGTGGATGTATCAATGGGTGATGAGATAGGGTCTTGATCGTAATCTACCTATTTTGTAAAACAAACAAATCCTATCTTAGTGATAATGAATGATAAGCTAACTAAGATTCTTGTTATCAATATATTATGTAAGAAACATTCACACTATACTGAAATTGAGAGATGAAAGACAAGGAGACAAGAAATTTATCTTGGAGAAACCCAATTTGGGAAAACTCTAGTTGGGTAAGTAATTTCTCCCCTTTCAATTTTTAAATCTCTAATAAACCATAAGTTTAGTGCCAATGGATGACCTTCAAGAAGGATTCAAGCTCCTCTACTTGCATTACTTGCTTAGAATCCTAAAAATAAAGAACTCAAATGTTTATGAATAAACTAAGAATAATTCAAACTTTCTCCTTTGATCCAACTACTAGAATGAGTAAATATGATTGTATTTATATTTTTATATTCAAGGATTAAAGGAGAGGTGAAATGATTTGAGATGGAGACCAAACATTTACAAATATTTGGTTTTCACATTTTAGATGTCATCAAGGCAGAACCACCGAGTCTATAGAGCATCGATTGCATAATCACCGTGGTGGTTACACGATCATCGGTGCTATAGGTGGTGGTCCTAAAATCACCATGGTGATTGCACAACCACTAATTTATGTGGATTGGTGGTTTTTAAAATGTTAGGAAAGTTCTGTCACCATATTACTGCCATGAAGAGAACAAAACATAAAAATGGTATTCTTTTCATTTGAAGGTGTCTGGATCACCATCAACCTGAATTAACCATCTTCCAAAATAATGAACATGCCAAGGGTATGTACTGTAAGTTTAAATAAGAGAATACATATAATTAGGTACTTCTAGATCCATTTTTGGATCATACCTCCCCAATTTGAGGATTTTAAGTCCTTAAAATCTTCAAGGACTGATGAGGTGAGGAAATTTATTCCTTATATCTTCTCTAGAATATCACTTAGACTTGGTAGGAAATTGACATCTAGCCCTAATCAACCACCTTTCTTGCACTCCTTGCTATGTTGTTCTCTCTTTCCACTACAATACCACATCTTCCTCCAATTCCAATTGACTCTCTAAAGAAATATCCTCAATAGATGATAATAACAATCCCTCTTCTTCCTGATCCAACATGGAGGGCTTAAAGAGACGTAAATTATCAACATTCACAACTGAATATATTCTCATATAAGGAGGTAATTCCAAGTGAAATGCATTCTTACCCACTTGTTCCAAAAATTCAAATGGGCCATATAAAAAAGGCTCGAGTTTCTTAGCTTTACCTTATAGCCTTTCTCTACTTAAGTACAACCATACCTTATCACCAATAAGGAAAGAATTGAAAGGAATGATAAGAAGATTGTTCCATGATGCAAAGATCACCACATTATATTTGCAAAACAAAAGAGCTAAAATATCATATATGGAAATCCATCATAATCCATTATTCTCAATACATTAGAATTGAATTACATTACATTGCTCAATAAGAAGGATGTACATATAGGAGGAGGGAAGTGCAACTACTACCTAAATCATTGGTGAAGAAATACCACTAACGATCTGGTATTTAAGTTAACTCCACAATACTAGCAAGCTAACTCCACATAACTGGTAAGCTAACTCAACACAACTAATAAGCTAACTCCACACAACTAGTACACCTAAGCAAGCTAACCCAACAAGTTTAGGGATAACAAGTCCAAATATTATCCTAATAAACAAATATAAGGATAAATAATAACCTACACTAATACCCCGATAAGCATATCTTATGTGGGTGAAAAGAAGGTGGGTCATGACAACAAGGCCTAATGAGGTTCCCACATACAATAATCGGGAAAAAGGGACACCAAAAAGTATCCAAAACTAGTAAGAACAAAGTAGAGAGAAAAAATCCCACTATAAGGCATCTCAAGAAGATTGGCTCCAAAAATTGTATAGTTCTAAAGAATTTTAGTGTGCAATGTGGTCAAAATCCACCGTTCAATAAAAAAACTAAAAAAATTGACACTGGGATTCACCAGAATAGCTCCATATAAGGAGACTATCAATGGAGTTATGTCGAAAGTGCAAAAAAAAAACCAAAGATAATTTGATAAATTGCTACAAATAGGTGGGCCACGATCCAAGAATAATAACCAAGGAAATAGGAAAGGACATGTGATCCAAATAAATATGAGTGACATAATCCAATAAAAGACAAGGTAACAAGGCAAGGACACAAATCCAATGAAGTAAGATCAATCACTACAAATAGGTGTGCCACGATCCAAAAAAAAACCAAGACAATACAAAAAGGACACCGAGATCCAAATAAATTAGAGTGATACTATTCAAGAAAATCCAAGGTAACAAGGAAAGCACACAAAACCCAAAAAGTAGTATCAACACGTAACAAGAAGGGCATGAAACCTGAAGAAGCAATATCAACACCACACCCTCCCATACTATTGAATGGGTAGAGTGATGCTACAAATCTATATGAGTTTTCAAAATAACTACTCAAACACTGAAAAACTAACACTTTGGGATTCACCAGAATAGCTCCCCCACAAGAGAGACTATCAACATGCCAAAAAGTGTTGAAAATATAGATCTAAAATATCTCAACAAACAAAAGAGATATAAATGTTGGCACTTTATAATTGAGTGTGTGTTAAAAACATGAAATTTTAAATTTTTAGTTTATTTATTAAAAATAAATAGTTTCAATGGAACAAACATGAAAAAAAAACTTTTGAAAAAAATGACACTCAAATTTGAGTTACCAATCAAAAGATACAAATTTTTCAAGTTTGTGCTTTAATAAAAATAAATAAAATGTCGTTTGTCTTCACTCTTCCAAAATTTGTCTTTTCTAGCAAATAATTTCTTGGATTTGCAAAAAAGAAGAAAAAAACCCAAGATCTTGAATGTGAAAAATCCAAAAATTGGTTTTCTATATTTTCTGTTTCATTGTTGCAAATTTTTAAAATCCCCAAGGGTAGCATAGATCTAAAAGATCCTAAAATCCTCCACACATAGGAACTTTGTAAAGTGGAAGAAAAAGACCCATTATTGAATGCAAAAAACCCTGAAAGCGTTTCTCTTGAATTTCTTCCTCCCCGACATAGATTTCCCCATAGTATGAATGTCTAATATTTCCACATCCTTGCAAAATAGGAACTCTGTAAAGTGGAAGAAAAAAACCATTATAGAATACATAAAACCTAGAAAAACCCAAAAACATTTTTCTAGACTTTTTACTTCCTTAGTACAAATTTCTTTTCTTGGCACAAAAATCTATTATTTCCACTTCTCGTCAAACATAAAATTTGAGATGCAAAAGAAAAAAACCCAATGCCGAATGAAAAAAACCGAAACCCTTTTTTTTGGACTTTCTACTTCCCCAGAATAATTTTTTTCCCTTGGCACAAATTTCTATGATTTCCATTGTTTTCAAACAGGAACTCTGCAAAGTGGAAGAAATATACCCATTACTGAATATATAAATCCCAGATAAACCCAAAAACTATTTTTCTAGAATCTATATTTTCCTACAAATATTTCTTCCCAAGCACAAATTTCTAAAATTTCTAGATCCTCACCAAATAAGAACTGCAAGCGAAGAAACAAATCTAAATCGAAAAAAACATAGAAACTATTTTTTTGGACTTTCAATTCCCAAAAATATTTCTTCCCCTAGCATGAATTTCCAAGTAGATCTATACATATCAATGTTTGCCTTTGCAAAACCAAATCAATCGAAAAAAACTATCTTCTTGATAGCCAAGTTTACTGATTATTTCGGGTTTTGCCTCCTTACTCGAAGCCAACAAAGCCCTCTGTTTTGTGTAAAAAATGGACGCTCTAACAAAGTACTAACAAATTTAAAAATATATGAGAAAATTAAACCCTTGCTTGTAAAAAATTATAGATGGATGTCTACATCATCTATTGCTCTGATACCATAAAAACAATGATAAGAAGATTGTTCCATGGTGTGAAAATCTCAAATGATAATAGCACACCATATTAGATTTGTAAAATAGAAGAGTTAAAATATAATATATAGAAATCCATCATAATACATTATTCTCAATACATTAGAATTGAATTATATTATATTACTCAATAAGAAGGATGTACATATAGGAGGAGGGAAGTGTAAATACTACCTAGATCAGTGGTGAAGAACTCTCACTAACTGATACCGGTAGTTGTTAACTCCACAAGACTAGCAAGATAATTCCACACAACTAGTAAGCTAACTCAATAGAAGTAGTAAGATAACTCCACACAACTAGTACACCTAAGAAAGCTAACCCAACAAGTGTAGGGCTTACACAAGTGCAAGAATTTTCCTAGTAAATAAATAAAAGGATAAATAATAACCTACACTAACAAGAATTATCAGTTTTGTGTTTATCATTTCTTGATTTGTACTTGGCTTGTGATTCTTTCAACCTCTCCTATACTTGGAGGTTCTACTTGATTTTCTCAATGAAATTCTTAGCTTTTTGGACTTCTAGATCCACTTTCCCATTTCCTTTGTATGGTAATCTCATAACAACATCAAACACACTCTTAGGAAAATAACAAAAAACATGTTTCCCTTAATACCCTCGAGAGAGCTGAACTAAGACACTATTTACCATTTCCGTTTTCGGATGAAAATCAATAGACCTTTTCAGCTTAGTATCATTATTTTCCCATAAGTTAGACCAAAAATATCCTATAAATTGTGAGTCCTGTCGACACAATAGAATTAGGAAAGCCAAAATGAACCCACAAATTAACAAAGATTAACTCGGTTGCATCATTAGCTTTAATGGTCTTCTTACAAGGAATGAGAATACACATTTTAATAAACCGGTCTAATACTATAAAATATAATCATATCCTTTCTTGGAAGTAGGAAAACAACCCACAAAATCTATGGAGATGTTCTCCCATGTCCGATAAGGAATTGTTAATGGCATAAATAAACCCAACTTTACTCGTTACTAGGATTACTTGTCTTTGTATAAAACATAACCACCGATAAATTTGGTAGTATCTACCCACATGTTTGTCTAGTAAACATGCCTCTATAAGTGCACAACAATATTTGTCACACCAAATTGACTAGGCACCTTATAAGTGTGTGTTTCCCTCATTAAGTTAACTCTTTCCCCTTACGCACATAAAGTTTCTCATTCTTGTATATAAGCAACTGTCCTAGAAGTAGTATTCTCCTCTAAGTGTAAATCCCTCACTTGGAGGTTTCTACTAAAATATTTCTCCAAAATATGGATCCTTCTCATAAACTTCTTGATATACTTAACATATAAAATGCTCAGAAGAGTTAAAGTACCCATAGCTGAAATTAAATGTGGTCTAGGCAACATATCGGTTAATTGGTTAATCACACCTTTTTGATATTTTATAATCAAGTGAAACCACTGCAAGAAACCCATCCACTTATAGTATCTAGCTTGTTAAATTTTATTTTGATCCTATAAATATAGTCACTAGCATCACTTTATACTTGGAAAGGAAGTTACAAGTTAGGTAATGAAAAAATTGGAGCATGAATAATCTTATATTTAAATGACTCAAAAACATAATGTTGTTTCTTACCCAAATTAAAAACCATACCAAATACTGTAATAGAATGTATCGATCATTGTTATGGAAGATAAGTTCTTGATGAACTTCCTCAAATATTGAATTGCACCAATAAAAATCCTAGTGTCGGTCCAAACTAGAAGGTGTAGGACAATTGTAATGGTCTCTATCTTAGCCGGATCAATACTCAACTCTCCATCTCCAACCAGATGCCCCAAAAATAAAAGTGAATTTTGAGAAAACTCACACTTCTTCTCATTCAACACTAGTTGGTTCTCCTTTAGAACTTACAAAACTTGATGTAAATTATTAATATGCTCCTATTTTTTTTGGCTAAAACATGTATGTCATCCAATTACATAATGAAAAAGGAATCAATAATGCCTCTCATTACCTCTTTCATCAAATTCATTAAGGTAGTTAGGGCATTACATAGCTTGAAACAAGTAAGACCAATAATTCGTATAATCCTTGCCTTGTCTTGAACATTGTTTTCTAGATGTCATTTTCCTTAATTTGAACTTAGTGATACCCAAATATTAAATCAAGCTTGATAAAAATTTAACATGCTGTAATTGATCCAACAAATAATCAATTCAAGGAAGAGGGTACCTATTTTTTATGGTTATTTTATTTAACACTCTGTAATCAACAAACATCCTCCATGAACCATATTTCTTAGGTACTCAAACAATAAGAGAAACACATGAAGAAGTGCTAGGAAAATTTATACGTCGCTTGATAAAATACTATAACTATTGTTTTATATCATTGGTATCCTTTAAGGAATACCTGTATAATCCCAATTTTGGAAGCATACTATCAGGTATAAATTGTATATCATGCTCAATTGGCATGACCTAAGGTAACCACACAAGCTCTTGGAAAAATTCCTTGGAATATTAAACCAAATATTTCATCAACCTCTGCTCTTTGTTAGTAAACATGTTACAAGTGGTTTTAGATGTAAACACCTTCCTCTTCTTGTATATCTCTCCAAATAAGTAATGCAAATTTCCCACTAGCATTGAAAATATTCTTAGCTTCAAAGGCACTTACCAAAGAGATATTTGAGTCTCTTGTAAAGGTTGAAATGAGGTAGTTCTTACCATCCTTCACCAAGTGGTATTAGTTGGATCTTCTCGTGAAGATAACATCATTGATATAAAAATATGGGCTGCCAAACACTACACCACACACATCAAGGGGAACAATATCCAAAGTAGTTTCATCAATGAACTTCTTATTAGTACCAAACGTAATTTTGCATTGCTTAGTAACCTTGATGTTTACACATTTCTTTACCCAACCCAATGAATATAGATTCAAATGATTATAAGTCTCTAACTTTAGCTTATCAACTAACTTCTTATGTATAAAATTAAATTGAGAACAAATATAAAAAGAGCATCCAATTTTATTTTCTTCACTTGGATTTTTATATGAAAATATTAGTAAGTTCATTCTCTTGAACAAAATTATTGCTACCCAAACATACCTCTCTATAGATGAAGGTACAACATTATTTCATTCACTTGTATCATCTACCTCTTGGCTAAAAATATCTCCTCCTTGGAAGGCAACCATGAAATTATTTTTATTCTTCTTATTATTGAAGGGATGTAATTCTGAGTGGAGCTTCCAATACTTTTCCTCATAACGAGTGTCAACATCACAAATACCAAAATGAACTTCAATATCCTTCTAAGAAATTGAAGTAAAATTATTCTAACCTTTCCTTTTCCTTTCTCCTTTTACTTGGTGTCACCTTGTTTGTTTGAAGCATGTTGAGAGGTAGATGAACTCTTCTTCTTGTCCATATTTAGATAGTGATCCTAATAACAACCCTCATTTAAAATTTTCAACTTAGCTAAGAGAACTGGTCTCCTAAAGTGGCTATGGATTCCATTTATGTACTTCATTAAAATTTCCCAGTCCACTACATCTTTACCCATTTAGACAACTTTCTTTCAAAACTCACTGGTGTACTCTTGCACATTCTAGCCTTTCTTCTTCCTGAGATATTTGCAATACATGGACCTCTCTTCCTCATAACAAATAAGTTATAATTTATTATTTATTAGCTTCTTTAATTCATCCCACTTAGAAATAGGATGCTTCTTAACAACTAAAGTATGAACATAGATTTCAAACCAATTTAAATCATGATTGGTTAATTTTAACCTTGCAAATAAAATATACGACTCTTATTGATTTGATGTAAATTGAAATATACCTCAAATTGAACTAGAAAATGGTTTATCGTTTTGGAATTCACATCCCCATCATAAGGTTGAATCTCTATCTTCACCACTTTTTTGAATGGAGGGAAAGTAAGGTTAGAATGGGGATTCTCTTCCTAATAATCATGAGGGTCTTCTTTATGATCTCCTAGTGACTCTTTTGGAATACCAAGTTTCTTCATGAGAAATCCCATGATGGACTCTAATTTTTCAATAAACAAGGAAGTATTTTCCACATCTTTGGAGAAACTTGCCACATCCTCCTCTAACTTGTAGAAAAGTTCTTCTTTAGTCTCAAACACATCTCCACTATGAGCCATGCTTCATATTATTTGTTTTTACTTCTTGGTGGAAATAACTACTTCAAAATGAATGAGGATATATTCACCACCCTTCTAGGTGAGGGGCATCTAACTGAAAATTTCAATAAAATTTAAACCACACAAAAACAATTGATCTTAACTTATTTGATACTAATCGATATGTAAACTACCTCTTTTTGTAAAATAAATAGATCCTATCTTAGTGATAATGAATGATAATCTAACTCGATTCTTGTTATCAATATATTATACAAGAACCATTCACACTATACTAAAATTTAGAGATGAAAGACAAGGAGAAAATAAAGTTATCCCAGGAACCCAATTTGGAAAAAAATCTACTGGGTGAGAAATTTCTCCTCTTTTAATATATAAAGCTTTAATACAAATTTTTTTACCGCCAATATATGGCATTAAAGAAGGATTCAATCTCGCTCTACTTGCATTATTTTCTTAAAATCTTCAACAATAAAGAACTCATTTGTCTATGAATAAACTAAGAATAATTCACAATTTCTTCTTTTATCACACTTGAATTCACTCAAAACCACCCGCTATAATGAGTAAAAATGCTTATATTTATATTTTCTCTACCCAAGTATGAAAAGAGAGGTGAAATGAATCGAATTGGGATCCCAAACAATTACAACTATTTGGTTTCCACATTTTAGATTTCATTAGGGTAGAAGTGGTGGAGAATGTAGAGCAATGGTTGCGCAACGACCATAGTGGTTACATGATTACTTGTTGCCTCGTCAGTAGGCGGTCCCATAACCTCCATGGAGGTTTTAAAACCATCGGGAAATTGTTACCATCTCACTATCACCAATAGAAAAGAATATAAAAATGGTATTCTTGTAATTTGAAGCTATCTAGATGATCATCAACCTAACTTAACCATATTCTAAAAAAATGAACATGCCAAGGGTATACACTATAAGTTTCAATAAGAGAATATATATAATTTGGTACTTATAGATCCATTTTTAGACCAAGTCTAGTTTGAGCTTGGGGAAAGAAAAATCATAGGAGATTTTATAAAACCCATACCTTGCTTCTCATGAGGTAATTTGAAGTCTACTAAGGAGAAGTTATGGGGGCCTTGTTAATATTTACCCATACCAATCCCTTCGTGTGCGGTGGTAAAGTTAATTCGGATAAAATGTGGTTTATATATGAGGAAGAAATTATAGGAGATGAGCCTTGTGTGTTGTTGGTTATCCTGATATAAGGATGGATGGTCGATCCCCCATAGATGAGATTATTTTTTCTATGAGGGGGAAAAGAGGATGAAATTTCTAACCTTAGAATAAAAAAGGGTTATTTGTTAGGTTTTCCATGTTCTTGCAGGTGTGGGGAGTGTATTTAAGGCTAATAATTGGTATTCATTGAGTGAGAGCCATTAAAATGTAGAATCAAAGGACTCCCTATTGAGGAGTTTGGATGATGGTTTGGAAGTGCTAGAAGTGGCCTCACCAGAGGAGGTGATACTATTGAGGGGTATTAAGACATCATTAGGTCGGTAAGTCATGTTACAAGTTTTGAATGGATTAGGATCAACTACAATAACATGAACTTTCCTTCGTGATAAAATTTTAGGCATTTGTGCAGGGGTGGAAAGAACACACCACATCTTCCAAATCTAAGGACGTCCAAGTAAGATATTGTATTAGAATTCCCTTCTACTAGGTAGAAGAGTTTAGGGATGGTGTGATAGATGACCTAGATGGGTAGGAGAAATATTCCCAACGTGGGGATGACAATGTCATTAAAGGAGAGTAGGACGGTGGGTGAGTAACACACCACAATATTTGGTAATAGAAGTTTTTTTTAGGTTACTTAGGGAGAGGGCCCTAGACCTTTGTGGCATCATTAGCCCAAACCAGCTGTTGAACCATGTAAGGATATAATTTTAAGCTCTTGGCTAGCCCATAGATTATCATGCTACCCAATCACTAGGGTATCCAAATGTCGGTAGTAGGCCACCTTAACAAGGAGCAGAGATTTGAACCTTAGATCTCTCAATTACTAGGAGACCTAATAACTATTACACCACTACCCATTGGATAATATATGGTAATAAAAGTCATTTAAAAGGAATGGGTGGAGATTATTTTGATGCTCACACCATTTTCAATCATGAATCATTTGATGTGATTCTCGTTGATTTGGGATATGATGAATAAGGGGATCTTGATCATCCGAATAGGTTGTGGGGATTTTTATGGAGTCAA
Organism: Taxus wallichiana var. yunnanensis; assembly: GCA_018340775.1. Classification (NCBI taxonomy): domain Eukaryota; kingdom Viridiplantae; phylum Streptophyta; class Pinopsida; order Cupressales; family Taxaceae; genus Taxus; species Taxus wallichiana. Next base: position 413,372,754 of record CM031238.1, on the reverse strand, counting down.
ATGTGATGGATGTGTTTATTTTTAAGGTACCTATGAAGGTTTCTAATGGTTATGGTTCGTATGAAGGGACACAAATAGATTTTAAAGACTTGATAATTTCTTGTCGATTTGTGGGGAGTTCTCGATGAGATCATACAAGGACATCTTCAACGGTACATGGTGGAGCTTATTTTAGGATTGTGTTTTGGATGGTTGTGGTGGGTTTGGTTTGAGTTGAGTCAAGGATGGAAACCTTAGCCTTGGGGGAAGATGTTGAAGGGGATCCAAAGTCACTCTTAGTGTAGAGACATTGGATTTTCCATTTTCCTATGTTTTAAGATCTTGGTTCGGATTGTGTGGCTATATGAATCACGTTGATTTAGAAGAAGGAAAATTCAATAGAGAGTGATGAGGAAATGTATGGTAAGGGGTTCTTAGTGTCAAGTTATATCTTTCCCCCTTGTTCTATGAGTGTTTGTTTTGAGGTTGTCAAGGATTCAATTGTGGGTTCTTTTAGGGTTGTTGGTGGACGATTTTGATCTTCTTCCGTGAGGAGGTCATATTTATGAGTGAGTTTCGTATTACAATTCTAAAGGCCTTATGATTTAATCTAATTTGAATTAAATATTATTTCAAATTAACTTACTATAAAAATGCTATTCATATGATTAAGTATAAAAATATGAAATTTTTAGAATTAAAATATGTAAAACCCTAAGCAAATGAGAGAGGGATGATGAATTAGTTGATTCTCAGGCAACAGGAGTGATCAAGACTATGTATCTGCTGGAACAAGATGAAAAAATTTTCAAAATGGCTCATAGAGGGTTTAGAAACCTAGAAATATACAAGATAGAAGTGCTCTGAAGAGGATAAGAGTTCCCTAGGTGCTAATGACTGATCTGGGCACCTATGTCTACTCATATGTTTGAAAATTTATCTTTTTTGGCTGGAAGATCCTCACTATTATTCACTTTTTGTTTCTTGAGTCTCATTGTTAGGTTGTTAATCACACATGTAACCTACAAAATAAATGACTACCTACACATGCCCAAAAACCACATTAAATATAATAAAAAAATGTAGAATGTAGATTTAGACTAACCCCGATGGTCACCCAAAGAGTGAACTTATGACAGAGAAGTACACTACATTTCGACTTCATATAGTTATCCATGTGTGTTTACATTTGTGTCCTAGGTTTCCCTTGTGCAAGTTGCGTGATGATACCATGTCGAGATCTAGATTGTCCTAAATATGAAAAATGTGTGCCATGAAATAAAATGAAATCCTCCTATGTAGTGTATGTATACTAATGCTTCCCTTGTCGCTTATATAAATTTCCTATATATGTACTTTATAGTGTTCTTGTGCCTTTGTGTAAGCTTAGGTGGTGATAGATAATGCTTATAGTGTTTGCTCCCTTATTTGAAAGAAGTAAATAAGTATATATATGATTCCCTTATTTGAATTTCGTAATTGACAACTGAAAGGCCAACCCAAAGTATTAAAAGGTGACCAAGAAGTGAAAAGGACCCAAAATAGTAAGAAGAATAAAGAGAGGGACATGAGCACCTAAGACGGACATAAACACCTAGGCACTTCTGCCCTAATTGGGTGCTAGTGTCTAAGGCCATCAAAAGGTAAATTAGTCAAGTGCCGGAAAAAAGCGTAAGATGTGTAAAGCCAAAAGGATGCTTATTCAAGCTTAGAAATAGTAGTGTAAGAGATAAAGTAACCAAAAGGCCAAAAGGAGTTGTCAACCACTAGTTTTATTTCTTAGGAATCATGTATACATTAGTATGATTTAGGACCTAGAAATGTACCCAAGTGCATAGATTTTATGTCTACATTTGCCCCCACTTTATGTTGTTGAGTGAATACTTGATAACATAAAGTAGATAGAAGATGCGTACCTTATAATCCAGAGAGGAGTTTAGCCGAGAGCATGAAGTGATTGTAATGTGAAGTGTGGAAACTAGGAAAAGGAGGTAGACCCTAGGGGTGAATCGTATGTGTAGTAGCATGCTATTGGATTTTGTGCTTGTTGATGTGAGTTGATTTTTGTTTCTTGTAAGGATAAACCTGTAGAAGAGAAAAAGAGTAGTCAAAGTCTCGTATATGAAAAATTAGAGTAACATATGTATAAGTAAGTAAAAAGTGTGTAAAAGTAGTAGCTAAGGAAAGAGTGCACTTGATGTATGAGAGAGTATAGGATAAATTTTTTCTTGTTTATCTTGGAGATGTTTCCGGATGGGATTTAGAGTGATCAATTTCTAACCAAGAAAGCATCGAGCCATGGATTTGAGCATCCTACCACCAAGTATGAGGTTTTGGGTGATCTCACACCAAGGATGAGGTTTTTGGGTGATCTCATGCCAAGGATTATTTTTTGGGCGATATCATGCCAAGGAGAAGAGTGTTGGGGACAAAGGTATGTTTTTCTCTCCTTCCATGACATTTCTTAAATGAAAAGTGCCATTGCAGATTGGAACGTCCCAATTTGTAACCAAATTGTAACCAAATTATAGCTGAATTATAACTAAATTGTAGCCAAATGAATGAATTATGTAATTGAAGCTAAGTTTCTGATACTATAGATCTATACTGTAAACTACTGGAAATTATGTGAAACGAGAAATTGTCTCGAATTTACCCCTAGGACACAAGTGCCCATGTGGGACACAAGCACCTACCATTCCTATATGATATTGGGCACTAGTTTTTACTATGTGTTTGTGATCCAAGCTTTATTCTTGACCACTCTATAACCATGTGCATTTTCCAATTTTGTACTTTGTTATTCTATTATGGAATTCTCAGTTGGTGGAAGGGTGACTTGTTCACCCAATATTTCGCCCCTTGTTTGGGGTGCATGTGATAGATGACAGATGAGGTGGCCCAAATGAAAGGACATGAAACTGAGATGTATATACTAGATTGGATACCTGTAAGGGGTAGGGGATGTACATGGTAGAAACTAAGGCACATGGAAAAAAGATAGAGTAGCAAACAAGTCCTAGTGTAAAATAGCTTGGATGTAATAAAATTAGCATTGTTTTTGTTGATTATTAATCTCTTTTGCGATAGTTTTACAAGTGATTTTTGTAGGTAGAAAGCATTTAAATTCAAGAATCAGATCTATAAAAAATCATAACAAAAAAATTTCCTTTCAAATTTAGGTGTTTTCCAACCAAATTTAGTAAGCCACAGCTAAATTTTGTGGGGTTTTGAAATTTGGTAGGGTTTTTCTTCGTTAAATCTACAACTTTAACAAAAATCCCTACAGTAACAAAAATTAGAAAAAAATGGAAAAAACCTAGCTAATCCCCTTCCCCTTTCCCAACTCGGCCCATATTTCCAACAAGCTAGATCCTTTCCCTTCTCCCTTCCTAACTACCTAGCTCATTAATCTATTTCACTAAGATAATGCATTCCCGACCCATCCTATCCTATCTGACACCTACCCCTCATCACTCATCCCTGCCCTAACTTGGACTCGACTCGATCGAGATGAGATATCTTATCTTGACCCTCCCGACACTCTATTCATCTTGGAAACATTGGCCAAGCTTCCTAACTAACCCACTCGCACCTCTCTCCCTAGACTCCCCCTCAAGGCCCGAATCGGTTGAGCCGAGGACCCACCTTGACCCATCTCCCTTCACCATCATGACCCTAAGCAATGCCCTCCCCATGACTCGATACCACAACATCAACTCACCGTTGATCCACCGAACCCAACACCCCGCCAAGCCCACCCCACCGCAAACTATCCTGGATCCCCCTATGTCTCGCTCAAGAAAATCCAAAAATATCCCTCCACGCATCATCCACACTACCCACCGTGAAAAACTCCAAACGTTGACCTATATTCCCAACACCATCTCACCTTGCATGCATCCGAACCAAACCCTACAACACCACACAAACACACACCGGTCAAAGAATATACACACACAAAGTGAACAAGGAAAAAAACTATTAGGTATTCCTTTAGGTCATTTTTTTACTTAGTTTAACATTAGATTAGGATTTTAACCTAAAGTTCAAACCTAGGCATACCTATTATTTACTTGTGTTTCTTCTCATTTAGGTATAACCATTAGCCTTTATCTATTTTTTTAATATATATATATTATATATTATTAGTTTAATTTTTATTTTGATTAACTAATTAGTTTAATTAATTAAATTGGGTCTTTTAAATTATGAAGGACCTTTTTCTTAGTTTTCTGAATTAAATTGAATAATTGTGAAACTTGATTGTGTAGGGTTATTGAATGTTTTTCATCCAATTATTTTTGATTTTTAAAGTGTTTTTGTCAACTTTGAATCATTTCGAATATTAACGAACATCTTTTGATGACATTTTCTTATGTTTTTGGTTGTAAGTTTTTTGTTTTTGTGAGGTTAAATCACGTAATGATCACATGTATGCTATATAATTGCACTTTCAAAGTGATCTTGGAAATAAAAAACATGATCATTTTTAGGTTTTTTCAGAAAGCAACCTTTTAATCTCTTAATCAAAACATGTTCACACATATGCTCTTTCCTTGCACTTTATAAGTGACCTTAGAAATAAAAAACATGAGCTTGCTTCTATCATCTTGTCTTCTACCCACCTCAGGAAAACGTGCTAATCCTTATTTGTAGGACCCACTTTAGAGGAGGTTACTCTTAAACTACTAACTACACGTTGCCTCGATTGTGAGATAAGAAAAATACTAATTCTTTGTGTGCATGGAATCTCTTTAATCAAGACAAAAATGAAAAATTCACATTGTATTTACAGTTGACAAGGCTATTGCTCAAGCTGTTATAACTATGGAAATTTATTTGGCTTAAGCCATAAAACTCAATTTAGGAATACTATAGGAACCCCAAAGTGGTTGAAACATTGAGGAAATTGGCTAAAGAAATGAGAACCCCATCCTACATGACTAGTACAACTTTGATATTAGATTCACAATTATCATTAGTGGTGACCCTAATGCGATTCATTTGAGAAAGATATTTTATCATTATTTAAAAGGAGGTAAAGTAAAGCTGATAACTAACAATAACACTGCACTCGATTGGGTATAATGTTGACACCTAGTTGAGAGAACCACCTAGGAAGACATGCACTATCCAATCTAATATAAGGTAAAGGCCAAAACTATGTACATAAAATTTTTGTTTTCATGTTATTTTTTCTCTTTTCTTTTTAGTGAATTGATTTTCACAATCGCATCTTGTGTTCTCACTTTCGCATCTCTTTCAATTTTCCAAAAACTCCTTATTTGGATCCACTTTTGTCTCTTTTTCACCTCTTTATAATTGAGTCTAAGTCTTGGGTTGTGGACATCAATATCCGTAATCAAGCAATATTATACTTGTAATCTCGGTCTTGACATCATGATAATCACTTTATCACAATCAAGCACCATCATAATCACCTTGATCTGTCATCTTTCTAAGTCTTAAGATTGAAATCACATTGTTAAATCTTAAGAATTTCATTCACATTACATCATAAAATTTCACATTCACTTTTTTGAATTGATGACCTCTTCAAAACATATTTTACCCTTTTATTTTTTAAAGCACTCACTTTGCTCTAATTTGAGATTATTAACTAATCACTTTCCTATCATCTCTCACATCCACTTTTTGAGATTCAATATTTTCATCATCATCTTCTTACCTCTATATTTTAACATTCAAATTGTCATCATTTGAGTATTGTCCTTCCTTTGTTTAGTATCCTCTCTCAACACCCATCTTTTTAGATTTGATTACTCTCAACATATTTCTAGTCTCCTCTCTTAGCACTTATCTTGTTAAGATTCAAGCATCCTAATTGTGTTTTCAATTCTCTTTTTAACATTCCTTTTGTTAAAGCATTGTGCATTTTTCATGGTGCCTCTAAGTATCCTTTCTTAGTACTCAATTTGTCACAAGTCAAGTAGGCCAACCTCTTTCAAAGTTTTCCTCTTTACATTCACTTTGTAAAAGATCAAGAGAACTTTCATTCCATTTCATCTCTATTAACACTCAATTTGTTAAGAGTTATTTAATATAAAATCTTAATCTCCTCTTCCATCTTAACAATACTCATTTTGTTAAGTGTTACGAAGACACCCATTTTGAATTATCTTACTATCACCTTGTTAAGAGTTAACATTTTGAACCTTTTAGTCTTTCTTAACACTCCTTTTGTTAAGATTTGATCACATCATATTGTCAAGTCTCTTCTCTTCTAAAAATTCATTTTAGAAGTTGAGAAAACTAACCTTGTCAAAGTCTCATCTCCTTTGTCTAAAGTTCGAGCACATCACTTATCTCATACAACTCTCTCCCATCTTAGAATTTATTTTTCTAAGAGTCCCATATCAAACTTTCACTTTCAAAGCTTCTTCTCTTCATCTCTCTTGACATTCAAATTGTTAAGGGTTGAATATAAGAATCTTTTCAAATCCCTCGTTCATCTTAAAATTCACATTGTTAAGGTCCGATTATATCAAATATTTTTCACTCTTATTTTCTTACATTCACTTTGTAAGGAATCGAGTAACATTTTTCATCACTAAGTCTCTTCCACTTTAAAATTCTCTTTATTCATGGTTGAGAAACTTCTATTTTCAACCTCTTCCATCTTTACATTCACGTTGTAAAGGGTTGAGTAGTCTATCATCATTTCACACTTCATCCATCTTAACATTCATGTTGTTAAGGGTCAAAAAATAAAGTCAATATCACTTTCATCTTAGCATTCATGCTGCTAATGGCCATATTGTCCAATCTACCTTTTTCACATCTTCAATCTTAGCATTCATTTTTATAAGGGTGGATATTTCAATTTAAATTTTCACCTCTTTCATCTTAACATTCACTTTGCTAAGGGTCAAGGTTTCAAACATTTTATGTATCTTCCATCTTAGCATTCAATTTGCTAAGGGTTGAGTTTTTTCATCATACATTTCTTTGTTCTCTCCTTTTTTTCATTACAATGGTGGATTCACATAATTCATCATTTTCACAGATTGGAAAATGATGAAGGACACTATTGCAGGTATGCAAAAACAACGTAAACAATTCAACTTTTATGAATTATGTCTTTACCCTTTCGGCATGGACATATTATGCACATCATTTCCAAAATATTTTGAGATGCCCCAATTTTAAAAATACAAGGGAAAAGAAGATCCTAGAAAACATATCCAATAATTTTTAGTAGCATTCCATGAAGTGGCATATAATGATACCATTCTCTTGTACCTTTTCGTAGAAGTTGTTGGGCTCCAGGACTATTGGCTAAGTACAAGAAGGCATGCGGGCACATGGGACCTATTCAAGAAGGGCACATGGGTAGAAGGCATGCAGGGAAGGGTTCTAGTAGGGTTTTTGCAAAACATATGACGCATGCACAAGGAAAGACAAGTTTTTGGGACTTAGCCATATTCAAAGTGTTCTAGGAAACACACGAGAAAAGAATGACCCTTATAAGCATACATAGTGGATAAGGTGCTAGCCTGATGACCTGTTAGATAAAAAAGGAATATACCATGAATGTGATGTAAGGTTACAGAAGAACATCACTACATAGAGTGGAGAGCTTGGATAAAAGGAGGCATGCTCCATTGGAGGACCACTTGGACACTTGGCAGCTGATCTGTTACCTCAAAAGGCATGGCAAAGAAGGCAGAAGGGATATATATATATATATATATATATATATATATATATATATATATATATAGAAGGGGGCATTAAGAGAAGAGATGCAGAGAGAATAGTGCACTGGAAAAGAGGAAAAGCTCTGCAGAAATACCATGGAGGATTCTATGGGTTGGGATTAGGAAAATATAGGAGTGATGACATATTTAGAGGGATGGGTCTATATTCATCTTTGTAATATGAAGGACATAGTGTAGTTCTGATGCATGACTTTGCTCTGCATTGTTATATGGGTCTGTTATGACCTCAAGGAATGTAATGTGGTTACTTAGACTCATCAATATGAATATAAGACTTTGTTCTAAATCATATATGTGTTCATGAGTATGATCCTTGGGTATTTACTTATCAGTATGAATCATTTCTATATGTTGTTTGTTATTTCCCTTTTATGGATGCAATGGAGTGATAACTCATCCTAGGTTCTCAAAATGATGCACGGTTCTTTTCTATTCATTTGCACTTGAATATCTGTCATAAGATGATGTATTCTCACAAGAATCACATAAAGGAGAGGCTTGGTGCCCATGCATGCCTCGGGTGAGCACCAAGTGCCCTATGGGTGATAGGCCGATGCACATGGGATTTTACTGTTAATCTAAGGGTATAAAATGAATACATCTTGGTTCCATTGCTTTGAGACCTCTTTTCAAAGTTGTTGTGAGAAATGGCATACATCTTTATCCCTACGATGCATGATGATAGAATGTCTGAACTTGGAGAGTATTGAAGCATGGTTCAAGAGCACAAAGGACAAGTTTTCTCAAATATTCAAAGATTGGATCTCGAGTTTTATGCATGTAGATGGGTAGAAGAGAACCTATACCATGAGTTGTATGAAAAATTCTTGTATTGTTTTCCAATAGAACTATATGAATGGCTTTCATCATATGCATCTAGATTAAGTTGGTACTACAGATTGCACATATGGACCCAAGATGATTATTAGAGGTTGCAGGATGCAGATCTAACTTGGATGTGTGTTGTTGATCATTGGTGGAAAAGAGTGCTGACTAGTTATACTCTAGAATACGCCATTTCTACATATTCCTGCCCATAAGTTACTGAGTTTGAGTTTCTAAGGGATCCCAAAGGATCATTTTTGCATGTTATTCCTTTGGATATGAAGATCTTGATCATTACCTTGAGTTTACAGGAATTTCCCATGGCCAGCTAAGATTCTCTAAGTGCTGGGAGAGGATACTAGGTGTGAAGGAAGATGGCAAACTTTGTAGTTGAAAAGGAAAGGGAGGATAGATGACTCAAGTATATAGAAGCTCATGAAAGGGAGATGAATAGATAATGCAAGGTTGTAAGTGTGATGGATCTATGGAGGAAGACGTTGCAGGAAGGAGTTGAGGTTCACACGTAAGACACATGGAGCCCGAGTAGTCTATGATACCCCATCTTAGCAAGCTTAGAGAGAAGCCCTTCAGCTTTTGATGAGAGTTTGTCACATGGAGAAAGGAGAGCCATTGATGTGCATCTCAACCAACTCGACAACCAGCCCTCGCACTTGGTTTTCTAGATCAAGGGAGAAGTATTGTTAACCTAGTTGGTATTGGTGGGAGTAACCGATCTATGCCTAGGAGATATAAATTTTGATTTGGAACATCCATGATCGCGTAGCCCATTCTAGTATTTGGAGGAATTTTTGGACAAGGAGAAAGTATGCAAGGTTTGGGTCTCACATCTAGTAGTGGTGCAAGACACACAACTGGAAGTGGGACAATATCACAAACCATCGCGTGTAGTTAAGTGGGACATTGGGAAAACTAGGAACGATCACTTCAGTGCCATTTTTGGCTATAGGAGGTGGATTTGGTGGTATAGGGGATAGAGGAATTGGTAGAAATGGAGGATCTAGTGGGTTAGGAGGAATAGGACCAGGTGGATCTAGTGGATCTGGTGGAGGAGGAAACATCTAAGGAAATTAAGGCTCTGGATCATGAGGATAAGGACCTCATCCACCCCCACAAGTATTTTTGAGATGTCATTACACTTACTAGACTATATGGGTATTGAAGATGTTGCAGAGCATGTGCACAAGTGTGAATTACTATGGTGCGTAAAAGGGATCACTACCCCAGAGTGGAAGGCAAATCATTTTACAACAACGTTACAAGGACACACACATAGACTACATTGTATCAAGAACACCTTCCTAGCAAAATTCCATATCATTGAGTTTGAGTAGAAGAGCATCATCTCCCTAAAGAAGATCCAAAAGGAAATGATAGAGAGTGTGCAGAGTATAACGCGTGTTTCAAGAATCTCTTATAAAAAAATATCCTATGACATTTATCCTACTTAACATGCTCAATGGTTTTTTGGAGGATTGATAACACCATTTAGGAGGGATTTGTCACACAAGAATTTTACAGACCCACGTGAGGCCTTCGAGGCTTCCTTGCATACCGAGGATGTTAGGAGCATTGATATTGGTGCTATTCCTTTTCTGGAGGCTCAAATTTTTGCAATGGCTAAGAAGTTGGAGAAGTCAGCATTACAAACTCAAAGACATGAGGTTCGTAGTGGAATTTGGTGTAAAAACTATGAAGTAGAAGGGAATGCAAATGATAGCTTCCCTCGGAAGTCGGTACGTGTTATGGTGATAGAATATCTTATTTTCCATGGGGATCATGATGTAAGTAGGTTCCCTCTATGTAATACCCCATAAATGAAGTCAAGAATTTAACTGATCGTCGCCTTCACCAATGTTGACATCAAGCGGAAGAAAATCAAGTTTTTTCAATAAAGGTTGAGAAAACAAGATAAAGGGAATGATATGGTAATTAAGAACAGATATTGATTCTGTGATTATCTCAACAAGAGTGTTGTTGCTAATTAATGCCTTAGAATAATATTATTGTTATTGGCTTAAGCTTGTAAGCACTAAGTCAATAAGTCTCACAAAGTATTGTGAATGACTTATGGGTCAAAAGTTTTGTTTGTATGATAAACATTAGTGCAAATAAATCTTGAGCCATGACATCACATTAGGCTTGGTCTATATATTTCTAAAACTATTATACATATTTGCAAGATAATGTATCATTGTGACAACTTTAGAAGGTGATGTGATTTAAACATCAGAGTCGAGTGGAGGGATTCACTTAACCCATATTATTGATTAATCACTTTGTAGATTGGTTGACATGAGCTTGTAAATTCGGGGTTGAGATGTTAATTTTGGGACCTTTGAATTATTGAAATTGATTTTGTTGTTTACATGTGATCCTTTCGGGTGCCGGGAGGTTGGTGGATAATAATTAAATGATCAAAATGGTAGAACCAAACCAATATGTGTTTGATCATTGCTAACTTAAAGAAGGTCATGGGCTAGAAGAGACTTGCCACATAAGTAAAATTATGTATTTTAATCCTATGGACTCGGGCGTATGGTATATTTAAATAATAATGATAAGGCCATGCATGTTAAAATTAAGAGATTATATCATGGTTTTATATTATATTGTAATTCATTCTTTCCAAAGGTCATTAGACCTATGTGATTGAAAGTAATTAAGTGATTTATAATAGCTAATTTCGTGGAAGAGTTAAATGAGGATTTAACTGTAGAAATCCCACCAATTTTGGAGGAGAGTTAGAGGATGGTGGTAGTTGGATGAATCACTGGTACTCCAGAAGTTAATACCATTAAATTATGCATTTAATATTTACGGGAATCCATGAAGCTCCCTAAGGAAGCGAATTGCATGCAACTTCTTCATTTGGTTTTGTTGATGAAATTGGGGAAAAACTCGACTTCTGGTGTCTATACATGGTAAGTAAACTATGAGTTCATACCTCTATTTTAAGAAGAGGAAGTTCATTTTGTTATGGGAAAATTTATAAGTCGGGAGACACCATTTTATGACTGTGAAGAAGGATTGAATTGCTGGCTAGTTTGAGGTGGATAGTTTAGAATCTGTAAACTTGCCGCTACTGTAACACTTGCTGGAGATAAATCTTGAAGGATTTAGGAATCATATTTTGTAGGAAAGAAATGTTCTTATCTCCTTTATCTTTTTATTTTATCAGATGTTAGAATGAATACATATTTGTAATTTTTTTTGTACTAAGAATAAGTGGGTTTGAGACATTTGGAGGTTATTACTTTTATACTCTGCTGTTTGTCTTGCAAAAAGAAATGGTAAAACAGTATGAATGATGAACCTGAGTTTTAATATTTTAACTTCAATACTGCTCAAATTGTGTTTACTTCTTAAAACTTGAAATGAATTTTTTTTTGCATTTTGTCGAAGGGTTTAACCCAAAGGATAATGGGTTTCTGTTCAAATATTATAATATCATGTAGATTGATTGTGGGTACCTAGTTTTCTTGTCTTCTATACTATCAAAATTTGGTTGCCAATTATGAGTATAAAGGGGCACTCCTGGGAGAGGTTTTAGAACCTCTGTAATTTACTTGCATTGATTGGGTAGGTTGAACCAGATAGTGGTGGGATATTGTGCAAATAATTTGATATTATGCAGAATTGAATATGAATTCTTGGGTTTTCTTTTACCTGATCGAATCCTGATATTTGGATCTAGTATTAGACCGATTACTAATAATGGTGTTTATTCATTTTCTTCTGGTCTATGTTAAACATTTTTTGAAAATAGAGAGGTAATTGGGTTTGTACCAAGGCTGAGCTGGTGATACCCAGCTATTGTTTCTATATCATGCACAAGATATATATTAATAGTTTACTCTTATCCCCATCGAGTTAACTGTTAGTGAGTCAGGATTCTACTAGGTTTGAGGACTTGCTATTTTTCTAACGTTATATTTTACCCTTGATGGGTCTACAAGCAAGTTTTATTCCTCCCCCTCTCTTTCCGTAAAGTAAACATAGGTATTAACCTTTATGACATGGCTCAGTTTGAATGGTGTTTTGCAAGCTAATAACACTTTATGTTAGTCTAGCATGATATGTTGTACCATATAGCTCTTAGAGAGGTTAATGGGAGGTAGCAGGGATTACTCTTGGATTTGTTTTAAATGAGCGGCAATAACGGCTAAGTTACGTAATATATGTATCGTAATCATTACCACTATGCAGCCTCGAGTAGGTTGTAAGCTCCATTCTGAATATTCCTTTTCTTAGGATTTTGAAAGTTCCTTCAGTCGATGTAAATAATTGCTGAGTTGTTGAGCCTTCGGCTCACTCCATTATAAGGAGTTTAATTATTTACTATCTTCCTTAGAAGTTGTGTAAACCATTTTTGAACTGATATTGGAGAACAACAAATGAATTTGGGGATTGGTTTTCGAAGGGCTGATCCTAATCTGATCTTATATCTAGTACTGAAAACCATTCTTCTCCCTTCAGAAGATATTTGGTTCAGATTTTATAATTTTTATATAACTAGTCACTTACTTGAGGAAAGCTCGATTGGAGCTTTGGATTTGATGGGTAATGTTTGAAAAGAGTTTGACTGTTTAATGTTTACTAGAAATACTGAAAAGTCTAATTGAAACAGGAGGTCTTGGTTGATCGAAACCATAGTTATGTTTGTAAAGTTATTGTTTCTCCATTTATAAGATGCAACAATGGAACTAAAAATTTTCTACTAAGGTGTGGAATGATTTGTTGGCGAGATTTCAAAAAAAAATGGCTGGATGGAAAGGAGCCATTCTATCTAGTGCTGGTAAGTGCCTGCTCATAAAAAGCACTCTTCAAAATCTGCCTATCTATATCATGTCTCTATATAAGATCCCTTCTACCTTCAGAGAAATAATTGAGAGGATTCAGAAAAACTTCTTATGGCAGGGCATGGAGGAGAAGTTTAAATATCACTTAGTTGCTTGGGATAAGGTTTGTACTCCAAAATCTATAGGGGGTTGGGCATAAAAGACATAAAGAAAATGAATGAGGCTCTTATTGTGAAAATGGGTTGGAGAATGCTTTCTGAGAAGCAACCCTGGATAGAATTAATTAAGGCTAAATACCTTAATCAACAAGCAGTATTTTCTTTTCTTCAAGATGAGCATCTTCCTTATGGTTCCATTTTTGGAATAATTTAGTGAAGAGCAGAAATTTCATCAAACAAGGAAGTAAATGGAAAGTGGGAGATGGTTGTGATATAAAATTCTGGGACGATAACTGGTTTAATTGTAGCCTTATGGACAGATTTGGTGTAGTCAAAGATAGTCTTGAAAGCAAGTATGGCACTAGAATCAAGGATTATATTGAAAGAAATGGTAACAAAAAGAAATGGAAAAAATTTTGTGGATAGAGATGATCTGATCCAAACTATTTCCTCCCTGCAAGATCAGTTGGACCTTATCCCCTTAAGTCAGCTGGAAGTTAAGGATGAATTGGTCTGAACAATTCTATTGATGGGGACTACTCTGTTAAAACTGGTTATAATACTTTCTTTGACAATAGTCAAACTGAGTTTAAATGGAGTAGAATTTGGATGGCTGAGCTAACACCTAAAATTAACTTTTTCTTTTGGCTTGCTCTCAGGGGTAGAATTCTTACCACTGACAACCTGATAAGAAAAGGTTTCATAATGCCTAATAGATGTCATCTGTGTAAAAAAGACTCTGAGGATATCAATCATTTGTTTATCCATTGTGAATATGCTACCAAAATGTGGAGTTTTTCCCTCTCTAATTTTAAAGCTTCCTGGGTGGTTCCGAAGGACTTCAGTCAGCTCTAGACCCAATGGAGCCCACCCTATAAACATTGTGTTGTGAGAAGGCTCTGGAATTTGGTAATGCCTCATGTTATTTAGAGGATATGGAAAGATAGAAATGATATCATCTTTAGAAATAGTAAGTAGAATTATAAGCTCAGTATTGGAAAAATTTCTAATGCTATTAAAGAGAATATTGCTAGATTTAAACCCCCCAAGAACAAGAGTTATCCAGAAAATGAAGAGCATATCTTGTCCCAATGGCAGATTGGTCCTGACAATCTACAGGATAATTATGGTAATAATATTGATAGATATTTGATACATTGGCATCCTCCTAATCTCAACTGGTATAAGTTGAACTTTGATGGGGCCTCTAAGGGTAACCCTGGAATTACAGCTGGGGGAGGAGTGATCTGGGATCATAAAGGCAGTTTGGTTACTGCTTATGCTGGTAAAATGGGAATACAAACTAATCATTTTGTTGAAGCATTATCCGCTTTATGGGGCCTTAGAATTGCTTAGACTCATAGTATCCAAAATCTCATTCTGGAAGGAGACTCGCTTAATATCATTAATCATCTTAATCAATGTTTGCCTCCAAGTTGGAACATCAAGGACTTCATCTTGGAATCCATAAGTATTTTCCAAACCTTTAATAATATTCGGATCAAGCATACTTACCAGGAGGGTAACAAGGTGGCAGATGCATTGGCTAACTATGGCATAAATGTTAATCACATTATTTGGGATAATAGTGATCACATTCCTGAGCAGATTCAAAACAACATACAAGCGGATACTTATGAGCATGCAAATTCAGGGTAAGATAAATGAGCATTTGGAGTGGGTCTTTAAGAATAAGACTTTCACATGTGTTGATAAGTTTAAAACAACACTCAAGCAGATCTTGATGGGAAATCAAGGATATAGAAAGCATAATGATGACTTAAAGTGGATTTATATGAAGATTAAAGCCACACATGCGGGAAATATCGTGCCTATCACAACTTTTAAACAAGTTTTTATAGATTTCCAAGTCCATAGTAAGGATGATGATGATCTGGAGTGGGTTTCTAAGGGGATGAAGTTCACGCATGCGGGATTTCCTAGGTACATAGCAGCATTCACGTAGGCATTCGTGGGAAATGTTATGATAGCAACAACTACACTATTCATCATTCCCATCGCGTGAGAAAAAATAGAGAAAGGTGGATTGGAAACGCATCTATTATAGAATTCCTCATAGGGATTTTGAAGATTATACTTTCAATCACTTAAGCATGGTGAAAATGGGAGGAGCCCCTTGTCAGATCGAGCCCAGCGAGGACCCGAGTGGAAGAATAATGAAGAGCTTTGGAATCTTCTCAACCAGGGAGGCATCAAAATTTTATTGAGAAGATATAGGGTCACGACCAAAGCATTTCCATGTAATTTGTGAAGGATTGGAAGGATCACAAAGTTGAATATGGTAGACAGAAAATTTTGATCAATGAAGAGTTAATAGCCGAAGCAACAGGCCTTGGAATGGATGGGTACCACTTTTTTAATAAAAGGATTGACAGGGCTCTGAGGAGAGGAAATTTGTTGAGGGTAATGAGAAACTGGTCTTCATCATGGCGGGTTTGTAGGTCAGCTCTATCCCTCCACCTTTTGACGAGGTCACCCGTATGATGGTGCGATACATCTCTTTGGAGGGGAGATTCATCACAGTGCCCTCAAAACATCTTGTGTTCCTCAATCACTTCCGCAGAAGTTTCACGGTATGTTTCCCTCATTATCTTCTTAATTCTCTTGAGCACTCCATTTTGGAGTTCCAAAAGCATACTCATGCGGTCCCTCTACATCAAGGTCTCATCTTCTTGTTGCATAAACTTTGTCTTCTTAAGTTTCCTAGCATTCCAACTTCCCCATCTCTGTTCCATCTTTTCCCCTCACCTGCTGCCGCTACCCCCATCTCTTCTCCTTCTACCCCCATCACCACTGCTGCTACCCCTTTTCCTTCCTTCTCAGCTCCCCTATCATCCCCCCACCTCTACTCCCACCCCCTTTGCCTCCACTTCGACCAGACCTATAACTAGGTCTTCTAAAAGACTGAACCTAGATACCCCTATTTCGGGAATGTTCCTCAGGACTTGGAGGTTGCTCATAATATCCTTCATATTAGCAGCACTAGTTCATAGGAGGCACACACTGAGAGCTCCACAAAAAGGTGGAAGCCTTAGAAGCAAACATGTTGCTGTTGAAAGAAGAAGTTAAAAACTTGGCTAAGCAAAAAGGTAAGAGGAAGAAGGAGGAGGAGGTTGATATTGACAATAAATAGGTTGAGGATATCTACAAAAAAATGAACTCCCTAGAAAATCGTCTAGGGAAAGCCAAGACTCGTCATGACCATAATATGGCTATATTTAGTGCAATCAAATAATTTATTGAGCAACATGTCCGCATGCGTCTCTAATCTCAGTGGAATACCAGCAACTCTTTGGGGCATGGAAAAGGAAAGCAAACAGACCATTCAACAACTTGGATATTTCTGAATCTACTCATATGATGACATTGGCTATGTTCACCTCTCTGGAAGACTATTAAATCTAGAATTGCCAAAGCCGCCAAGAAGTAATTGTGGATCTGCGCTACTCTTGCTGCCTTCCTTCGTGTTTTTGCTATTTTTGCTATTTTTGGCTGCTCTTCTGCAGTGTTCGAACTGGTTTGATGTTTTGGGGTAACTGCTCTTTGGTTACCTTGGGTTTTTATGTCTTATCTAGATCTTGATCCTTCTTGTAATGTTTTTCATTCCTATTCTGGCTTCTAGGCCCTCTTTGTATACAAGGGTATAGTCCCTTTCAAAAAACTATTTACCAATAATAAAAAAACAATGGAACTAAAACTTAGTTTTTTTCCATTCTTTAAATTGATTTTTAAAGAAGTTTCCAATAATTATATTATGTGGAATATATGTAACATATTGAATCTCTATAGGACAATTAAATCAGGGTGTAACATATCTACATTATTTAGGAGTAATATGTTCTAGTCATTGAGACAAATTCGGGAGTTTAGACTCTTTCTCAGTAGACATAAATAAGCTTCATAGTAGTTGTACCTTTAGATTCTTATTACAATTGATTATAGTAAGACATAATTCGAGGTGATTTGTTTATTAAAGAAGGTATAACATGGTATAAATAGGCAGCCAAGTCTATATTGCCTTAACTTCTTGAAAGTTACTATGACATGTAACTTGAGTTGTATAGATATTATTCCTTCTTAGGATATTAATGGATAATGGATAATGTAGAATATGTTGTATTAAGTAGCTTATATGACCTATAAACATCATGTGTATTAACCGGATCTATTTGATGGATATGTTGATATTGATGAAACTAGTTGGTTTCATTTCCATAGCTTGGATTACCTTGTGTGTCCAAGGTTAATACTTGCTTGAATTTCTTGAGCAGAAACTATAGTTGCAGCAATATCTAGTTATGAATGAGATGGTATAGATACTTACCATGATTTGTAAGAGTTTGATACTCTATAAAACCTCGTGGAATTCGGTTGTAATTATAATAACATGTGGTATTAATCGAGTTAATGGTCTTTGCTTGACATTAAAATATTTACCGTGCATTACTTTAATTTAAATAAGAGAAGTGTTGATGAGACTTTTTCATGGAAGATTACTGAAAAGGTAAAAAGAGTCAGTATTTAATGTTTGCAAAGCAAGTTAAGTAAATATATTATTTGTTGCATTATATGGTTAAACTGTAAGAATGAGATTATTATTACAGTATATATTCATTCTAATATGTAATGAGATATATTGATAAATGGGATAAAGGACTTTTCTTTCTTAGTTAAGTTAAACCAACCTTTCCTAACCATTGCAGGAAAGTTAGCAAAGATAACGGGTGTGAAGTAAAGAAAATCCTTGGTTGCCTAATTGAACCACATGCTTACTTTTAAAAGGATAAAGTGGCAGTCAATTATGAATTGAGACATTCTTAATTATGTCAAGGAAGTTATTTTTTGCCTTTGAGCAAAGATTTTATTGTAAAAATCTACTGGGTACATTTATGATATATTGTGACATGGTAAAGATTCCATATTTTTGGTCAATAAATACATGCTTCATATTGTTGAATAATGTTGATGCCTCCTTGCAATCTCTGTAATACATTCTACTATGTTGTAGTAGTGTTGGTATAAGAATGGCTTTATACTTATGATACTTTATGAAAATTGGATCATTGGACGATTTTAATGGAGGGCTGTTATAACTCTTTGTTTTAGAAATATAATAGTTATCTCATGGACTAGGTGAACCTAGTAATTTCTAAAATGAATCGTGAAGTTATAATGTAGTAATATAACTGTTAGGATAATGGATCACACTACGAAGTAGTGTCGATGAATTCTTTAATCTAAACTGAATTAACTAGGGAAGTTAATATTATTATTAACAAGATGTTGTGATTCCTCACAAGACCAGTTAAAGGTCAAATGCTTGGTAGATGAGAAATCATCTATGTATGAATCTTAATGTATATGCTTATGTATACATACTTAAGGAATATTCTTTTAGTAAAGTTTGAGTAACTATACTAGAGATAAATTAATATGATGAACCTTCTGGATGATAAGATAAAGTTCAACATATAAAGGTTATGTCTTTAAACTTGATGATGTTCCTTTTGGGCAGCATTTAAACCTTTAAGGAAATTAAGTGGAAATACTTTGTAAAACTAACCCAACTCCCGTAACATGACGGGGAGTTCAACATAATACTTCAAGGTGAAATAATAATGAGAATAGAACATGGATGTTCTTTGATTCTTAAGCGAACTACCTTTCCATAAAATGGGTAAATAAAGTATAAGATCTATCAGATTACCATCATTCAAAATATGATGTGATGAACATTTATGATGGAGTTACTCCAACTAACAAGATGTAATGAAGATAATTCATTAATAATCAAGTTGAACATAAATGCTAAAAGGACCCATAGGATATGGGATATAGTTGGCATAGAATTGTATGGGAGATGATTAAATCCTAGAATACTAAACCTCTATGAAACCATGGGTATGATGCCTAATGCAATGATGAAATTGTTGTTAGGAGCATGCAGATTGTGCTCACCTTGAGTACTTGATAATAGATCCATGGTGAAAGTTTGGTATCTATGTTCCTAAAATTAGTGAGTTGAAATTAACCATGATTAAGATATGATGGTGTAGTCATATAAAGGATAACAACGATCTGATAGCTGGAATTAATGGAATGTATTTTGGATGCCAAGGAAAATTGGTATAAGGATCCAAGAAAAATGATTATACTGCCAAGGTGATTGTAACCATGCAAATAAACCTAAGTTAGGGTTCAGGCATTGTTATAGAAGTTCTCAAGAGGATTGGGAATAGTACTGAAACAAGAACCTTAAAATGAATAAGATTTATATATAGATAAATCACACCTGGCTAGTATAAACGCTGAAGTAAAACTAAATAACATTAGTGGTTATTACTCTAGATAATGTAAGACATTATTATGATTTGGTAAAAAACATAATCATTAATAAATAGAAATATTTGGAATTTAGGTCTAAATATTGATCTATCTTATATCAGAAATAGATAGGAAGGAATGAGTATTTTTGGAACTGCATTTAACCTATCGTGATACTATGGGACATGACTCTAGATACTCTTCACTAAGCAATGAAGACATGGGAACTAGAACAGATTATCTTTTTTAATTTATTAAGATACCATGTTCCATTTTTAGACTCTTGACAGGGAAACTCACTACCGCCATTACGTGGTCATATCCATTTAATGACATTGGTTGTCATTATTTGAATACTGCCACATAACAACTATATTGAGTTTCCTTATCAAGATCTTAAAATGTGGTTTGGTATTGCTTAAGTACAAGCTTGTTAAAGTTACAAGGGTAGATGAAACCCCATGGGTTGGTACCCGATGCCAACATATGATGGCTACTGGGAAGGGAAGCAGTCTAGTAATGATGTGAATTATTACAAAGACATTTTCTTTCCCATAGGCATCATAGGATGACATCGAGGTACAACTACATGTAGGTTAATCCGGACTTGTACCTTATACAGACTTGTAGCTGTTTACAACATCAATGACTACAAATCCATATAATTGAACAAGTGAATAAGGTGAGATGACAATATTCCAATGGCGAGTGTGCCATCATGGAATCAAGCATGGCATACATGACTCAGAAACCTTGCACAAGGTAGTGTAACTGCTGATTACATTGTCAAGATTTCACCATTATCTAAGTTGTGAGATGCCTGTGGATTTCATAGGTGGAACCCAGGTACACACTTAGGGGTTATCACTTATATATCATATCTTATTAAAGGAGAACCAAAGGGATACATTTTATGTATGGATTGTAAATAGCATTGAGGAGAATGAGTAAAGTTTAGTATTCTCTCATACAACTGCACATGGTTCATGAAAGTTATCGGAAATGGATTGCATTAAGACTTATGTTAGATTTAAATATATGGGTATTTAAATCAGCTTCATAAGGTAAGATTAATTTTTTTCACTAAGATTAAAGTGAAAAAAGTGGATGTTACATTTTGGTATCAGAGTTGAAGGTTGTAGCTCTTGGGCCTAATGAGCCCTTACACTTAGAAAAAAAAATCTTATTTTATGAATAGAATAAAAAGGATGAAGGATGTATCATGGATGATGAACTAGATCAAACTAAACTTTGGGTTCGGGGGTAAAAGAGTTAAATAATACTCTAAGATTATTTCATGACACACTATACTAGATAGATGCAGAGAGCAGCTGGTAAGTGTGAATAAGAGCAGCCAAGAAAAAAAACTTAGGCTGAATGATGATGATCAGTAAAGTGTTACTCGATTGATCAAACTTGCATTATGATAAAAAATGGAGTATAAATCCAATATTAAAGGAAATCCACATAGGATTAAGATAGTATTTAGAAGAAGACTAACTGTTGTTATGGCAGTGACTTGGAAGGCCAGTTAGGCTAGAATGAAATCTGCAATAAAATTCTAACCTTTATATGGTAAAAGCATGTAAGAGCATTAGCTCTTCTTTACTTCTAATTTTTAGAAAAAAGATAAAGGATGGAAAGAGTCAGAAAGTGTGACCTTCCAGAGTAATGCCTGACATAGTTTCATGGAAAAAGAAACAAGTCATCCTAGCATAAGGACAGGAAAGTTAAATAAGAACTTCTTGATGCTAATCAAATGCAAGATTAATGCAGTTGAGTTCTTAGTGTGAAGTGACTAACTAGAAACTGAAATGGAATTTAGAATTGTTAATGGAAAAATAATAAGAAAAATTGCATGAACCATAACTTGGTGTCAGTTATCATGACATAGTCACTAATTGAACTCATTTCAGAAAGAAGGAAATCTTTCATAAGGATGACTTGCATATTGCTGGACTATAGTATAGTTGCATGAGATTGTTTTATAACAAGATGCAATGGTAAAGTGATTTGAAGATAGATTCAGGAAAATACATCCTTATGATATCCTTACAGGTAAAATAAATTTGTGTAGGATTCTTATGTGTTATGAATGGTGCAACCGTGATTGGTCTGACCAAATAAGATTTCTATGGATTTGAAATTGGAATTTAGTTGAAGTAAAGGATGTTTACAAGACTAAATACAGATATAGGAGGTTTGTTTTAAACTTGTATTGTAAATGTATAAAACTTTACTCTCAAATTGGATCGTATACCTTGTTAAGGTATAGAGGGACTGTTTTACGTTATACAATATTATGACCTTAGTTCTTAAGCTTCTTAAGAGATGAAGGTAATAGGCGTAGAAAATAATATGACTATATAATGGTATTATCATTATTCTATTATTATCCTCTTGGAAACATATGATTGCTTGTAAGAACATTCTATTAATGTACTACTTGGATTGTTATGGTCAAATATGTTTGACTAATTTACTTAAGGGTAGTTGAGTAGACACTCTTCTAGAAGATTGAATGATAACTATGTTGTTTACTTTGCCTGAGATGCTAAGAAATCTTGAAATATCATATAAGGACATGGAACTCATTACTATTGTAGACTTGTCTGTAAAATTTGATACCTTGAGTTGAATTTAAAGTATAATTGGTCCAAATAATATTTCATGGGCTGAGACAACATTGTCAGGTTGGTAAAATTTCAAACCTAGTAGGAAACTAGAGATTGAAAAGTGTAATAAAGAAATTCAGGTATGTAACTTGATATTCATAATTCCATGGGAATATGTAAACTAACCTTCAAGGTTTTAAAGTCAAAGTGTCCTTAAATTTAATATTGTTATCAATATTATGTGCCAAAGATGGTAAATACAACTAGCTTGGTTGTAAAAGACTGGTAATTTAAAGCTGGTAGGAGTTACATGATTGCTAAAGTAAAGGCTACTTAACTCCAATCTCAGATTTTTGAACTTTAAATTTAGGAATCATTGAATTGAGGTACCACACTCTGGAATGTTCCATAAGGTTTTGTTGATCCTTTTTAACAAAGCGATCATTGTGTAGGCACTCCGTCATTTATATTATTGTTACTTGATTACATTGATGAACTCATAACTTTTATTGTGAGATAAATGGTAATTATAGTATGTATCTATATCTGGTGATACAATGAAGTATAATTTATATTAAAAAAGGGATGCTTAGTCCATACCTGTTATGGAAACTAAGGAAGTATATACTCATATTGTTTTGATCAAGTATCAAATGCGTGACCTTACTTGAATGATTAGTCTTATCATGATGGAATTGTAATGAGAAATAACTCACTACACCATGTTGTAATAATGTTATACATGACTGTATAGAAAATTAAGAATCATTTATCTTAACTAATTTCATATGAGTTGTCTGGGTGTATAACTCAAGGAAATATAGAATGATATTCTGCTCCATTGAGGTATCAATGGGCTAATATATTATAATTGTTAATGAATTCATGTTATTCAACTTAAAGGAACTAGAATAATAAGATTACAGTTACATAAGTATGGGCTTATATGACTGTAACATTATTATTCTAGCATTACTTGAGCTGGTTGTGAACAACTATGTTTGATTGATTACTTATGTTATCTTGAGTAAATGCTAGTTTTAAAGCTTTCTAAAGTATGAGTTTGGATTTATTTTAGAGGTAGAGTCTGATTATGTATGACCTTAAAAGAAAAAATCCTCATGACTAGTCTTGCATGTTGTAATACCTTGATGTAAGATAGTTGTGACTAGACTTGTCTAGTTTAATACAACAGTGTCATGTTGCATTAGCTTGGCAAAGCTAAATTCTGGAGAATACCTTTTGTATGTATTGCATAATGATACATGAAGAAAACTACTGAAGAGATAGAATCTATGACATGTTGCTTATAGTATAATGGTTTACTAGGATGACAAGTATGACAACTAGTAAATGCGAGCTTATGAGACATGAGATTACTAGTTTCAATGAAAATAATGATGATTTTGCTCAAATAGAGGTACATAATTTTGTACTTGATTGATTTAATTAAGTAGCAATAATAAATCATCAGGATGATGATTCATTAAGGGGGAAGAATGTAATACCCCACAAATACAGTCAAGAATTTAACCAGATCGTCGTCTTCGACCGATCTTGACATCAAGTGGAAGAGAATCAAGTGTTTTCAATAAAGGTTGAGAAAACAAGACAAAGGGAATGATATGGTAATTAAGAATAGATATTGATTCTTGATTATCTCAACAAGAGTGTTGTTGCTAATTAATGCCTTAGAAAATATTATTGTTATTGGCTTAAGCTTGTAAGCACTAAGTCAATAAGTCTCACGAAGTATTGTGAATGACTTGTGGGTCAAAAGTCTTTGCTTTATGATAAACATTAGTGCAAATCAATCTTGGGCCATGATATTACATTAGGCCTGGTCTATATATTTCTAAAACTATTATACATATTTGTGAGATAATGTATCATTGTGATAACTTTAGAAGGTGATGTGATTTAAACATTAGAGTCGAGTGGAGGGATTCACTTAACCCATATTATTGATTAATCACTTTGTAGATTGGTTGACATGAGCTTGTAAATTTGGGGTCGAGATGTTAATTTTGGGACCTTTGAATTATTGAAATTGATTGTGTGGTTTGCATGTGATCCTTTCGGGGTGCCGGAGGTTGGTGGATAATGATTAAACGACCATAAAATGGTAGAACCAAACCACTATGTGTATGATCATTGCTAACTTAAAGAAGGTCATGGGCCATAAGAGACTTGCCACATAAGTAAAATTATGTATTTTAATCCTATGGACTCCGGAAGTATGGGGCATTTAAATAATAATGATAAGACCATGCATGTTTAAATTAAGAGATTATAACGTGGTTTTATATTATATTGTAATTCATTCTTTCCAAAGGTCATTCAACCTATGTGATTGAAAGCAATTAAGTGATTTATAATAGCTAATTTTGTGGAAGAGTTAAATGAGGATTTAAACTAGAAATCCCACCAATTTTGGAGGAGAGTTGGAGGGCGGTGGTAGTTGGATGAATCACTTGGTACTCCAGTAGTTAATACCATTAAATTATGCATTTAATATTTATGGGAATCCATGAAGCTCCCTAAGGAAGTGAATTACATGCAACTTCTTCATTTGGTTTTGTTGATGAAATTGGGGAAAAACTCGACTTCTGGTGTTTGTGCATGGAAAGTAAACTATGAGTTCATACCTCTATTTTAAGAAGAGGAAGTTCATTTTGTTATGGGAAAATTTATAAGTTGGGAGACATTATTTTATGAATATGAATAAGGATTGAAATTGCTATCTCTGGTTCGAGGTGGATAGTTTAGAATCCATAAACTCTGCCGCTACTGTAACACTTGCTGGAGATAAATCTTGAAGGATTTAGGAATCATATTTTGTAGGAAAGAAATGTTCTTATCTCCTTTATCTTTTTATTTTATCAGATGTTAGAATGAATACATATTTGTAATTTTTCTGAACTAAGAATAAGTGGGTTTGAGACAGTTGGAGGTTGTTGCTTTTATACTCTGTTGTCTATGAAAAGAAATGGTAAAATAGTATGAATGATGAACCTGAGTTTTTAATATTTTAACTTCAATACTGCTCAAATCGTGTTTACTTATTAAGACTTGAAATGAACAAAATTGTTTACATTTTGTCGAAGGGTTTAACCCAGAGGATAATGGGTTTCTGTTCAAATATTATAATATTGTGTAGATCGATTGTGGGTACCTAGTTTTCTTGTCTTCTATACTGCTCAAATTATTGTTGCCAATTATGACTATAAAGGGGCACTCCTGGGAGAGGTTTTGGAACCACTATAATTTTTTTGCATTGATTGGGTAGGTTGACCCAGATAGTGGTGGGTTATTGTGTAAATAATTTGATATTATGCAGAATCGAATTTGAATTCTTGGGTTTTCTTTTACCTACCTGAATCCTGATATTTGGATCTAGTATTAGACCGACTGCTGATAATGGTGTTTATTCTTTTACTTCTAGTCTGTGTTTAATGTCTATTGAAAATGGAGAGGTAATTGGGTTTGTGCCAGGGATGAGCTGGTGATACCAGTTGTTGTTTCTATCTCATGCATAGGATATATTAATAGTTTACTTTTATCCCCATCGAGTTGACTGTTAGTGAGTCAGGATTCTGCTAGGTTTGAGGACTTGCTAGTTTTCCAACGTAATATTTTACCCTTGATGGGTCTCATGAAGTGATTTTATTCCTCACTCTCTCTTTCCCTAAAGTAAACATAGGTATTAACCTTTATGACATGGCTCAATTTGAATGGTGTTTTGTGAGCTAATAACACTTCATGTTATTCTAGTATGATATGTTGAACCATGTAGCTCTTAGAGAGGTTAATGGGAAGTAGCAGGGATTACTCTGGTTTCATTGTAAATGAGCGGCAACAATGGCTAAGTTGCAAAATATATGTATCATAATCTGTCACCATCTAGCCTTGAGTAGGTTGTAAGCTCATCCTGAATATTCCTTTTCTTAGGATTTGAAAGTGCCTTCAGTCGATGTAAATAATTGCTGAGTTGTTGAGCCTTTGGATCACTCCATTATAAGGAGTTTAATTATTTACTATCTTCCTTAGAAGTTGTCTAAACCAGTTTTGAACTGATACTGGAGAACAACAGATGAATTTGGGGATTGGTTTTGAAGGGCTGAGCCTAACTGATCTTATACCGAGTACGGAAAACCATTCTTCTCCCTTCAGGAAGCTATTCGGTTCAGATGTTATAATATTTCTATAACCAGTCACTTACTTGAGGAAAGCTCGATTGGAGCTTAGGATTTGATGGATAATGATTAAAAGAGTTTGATTGTTTTATGTTTACTAGAAAGACTAAAAAGTTTAATTGAAACCAAGAGGTCTTGGTTGGTCGACACCCTAGTTATGTTTGTAAAGTTATTGTTGCTCCATTTATAAGATGCAACAATGGAACTGAAACTTAGTTTTGTTTCCATTCTTTAAATCAATTTTTAAAGAAGTTTCCAATAATTATATTATGTGGAGTATATGTAACTGATTGAATCTCTATAGGACAATTAAATCAGGTGTAACATATCTCCATTATTGAGGAGTAATATGTGCTAGTCATTGAGACAAATTCGGGAGTTTAGACTCTTTATGTATGCATAAATAAGCTTTGGAATAGTTGTGCCTTCAGATTCTTATTACAACTGAATATAGTAAGACATAATTTGAGGTGATGTGTTTATTAAAGAAGGTATAACATGGTATAAATAGGCAGCCAAGTCTATATTGCCTTAACTTCTTGAAAGTTACTATGATATGTAACTTGAGTTGTATAGATATCATTCCTTCTTAGGATATTAATGGATAATGCAGAATATGTTGTATTATGTAGCTATGACATATAAATGTCATGTGTATTAACTAGATCTATTTGATGGATATGTTGATATTGATGAAACTAGTTGGTTTCATTTCCGTAGCTTGGATTACCTTGTGTGTCCAAGGTTAATACTTGCTTGAATTTCTTGAGCAACAACAATAGTTGCAGCAATATCTAGTTATGAATGAGATGGTATAGATACTTACCATGATTTGTAAGAGTTTGATACTCTATAAAACCTTTGTGGAATTTGGTTGTAATTATAATAACATGTGGTATTAATTAGTTGATGGTCTTTACTTGACATTAACATATTTACTAGGGCATTACTTCAATTTAAATAAGAGAAGTGTTGATGAGACTTTTTCATGGAGGATTACTGAAAAAGGTAAAAAGAGTTGTATTTAATGTTTGCAAAGCAAGTTAATTAAATATATTGTTTGTTGCATTACATGGTTAAATTGTAAGAATGAGATTATTATTACAGTATATATTCATTCTAATATGTAATGACATAAATTGATAAATGGGATAAAGGACTTTTCTTGCTCAGTTCAGTCAAACTGACCTTGCCTAACCATTGCAGGAAAGTTAGCGAAGATAACAGGTGTGAAGTAAAGAAAATCCTTGGTTGCCTAATTGAACCGCATGCTTACTTTTAAAAGGATAAAGTGGTAGTCAATTATGAATTGAGACATTCTTAATTATGTCAAGGAATTTATTTGTTGCCTTTGAGAAAATATTTTATTATAAAAATCTACTGGTACATTTATGATATATTGTGACATGGTAAAGATTCCATATTTTTGGTCAATAAATACCTGCTTCATATTGTTGAAGAATGTTGATGCCTCCTTGCAATATCTATAATACATTCTACTATGTTGTAGTAGTGTTGGTATAAGAATGGCTTTATACTTGTGATATTTTATGAAAATTGGATCATTGGATGATTTTAATGGAGGGCTGTTGTAACTCTCTGTTTTAGAAATATAACAACTATCTCATGGACTAGGTGAACCTAGTAATTTCTATGGATGAATCGTGAAGTTATAATGTAGTAATATAATTGTTAGGATAATGGATCACACTACGAAGTAGTGTCGATGAATTCTTTAATCTAAACTGATTAACTAGGGAAGTTAATATTATTATTAGCAAGAGGTTGTGATTCCTCACAAGACCAGTTAAAGGTCAAATGCTTGGTAGATGAGAAATTATCTATGTATGAATCTTGATGTATATGCTTATGTATACATACTTAAGGAATATTCTTTTAGTAAAGTTTGAGTAACTATACTAGAGATAAATTAATATGATGAACCTTATGGATGATAAGATAAAGTTCAACATATAAGGGTTATGTCTTTAAACTTGATGATGTTCCTTTTGGCAGCATTTAAACCTTTAAGGAAATTAAGAGAAATACTTTGTAAAAATAACCCAACTCCCATAACATGACGGGGAGTTCAACATAATACTTCAAGGTGAAATAATAATGAGAATAGAACACGGATGTTCTTTGATTCTTAAATGAAACTTTGCCTTTCCATAAAATGGGTAAATAAAGTATAAGATCTATCGATTACCATCATTCAAAATATGATGTGATGAAATTTATGATGGAGTTACTCCAACTAACAAGATGTAATGAAGATAATTCATTAATAATCTGGTTGAACATAAATGCTAAAAGGACCCATAGGATATGGGATATAGTTGGCATAGAATTGTATGGGAGATGATTAAATCCCATAATACTAAACCTCTATAAAACCATGGGTATGATGCCTAATGCAATGATGAAATTGTTGTTAGGAACATGCAAATTGTTCTCACCTTGAGTACTTGATAATAGATCCATGGTGAAAGTTTGGTATCTATGTTCCTAAAATTAGTGAGTTGAAATCAACCATGATTAAGATATGATGGTGTAGTCATATAAAGGATAGCAGTGATCTAATAGCTAGAATTAATGGAATGTATTTTGGATGCCAAGGAAAATTGGTATAAGGATCCAAGAAAAATGATTATACTACCAAGGTGATTGTAACCATGCAAATAAACCTAAGTTAGGGTTCGGGCATTGTTATAGAAGTTCTCAAGAGGATTAGGAATAGTACTGAAACAAGAACCTTAAAATGAATAAGATTTATATATATATATATATATATATATATATAATAAATCACTATGATAGTATAAACGTTAAGTAAAAATTGAATAACAATTAGGGATAACAGAAATATTACTGATGAGTGATAATGTAAGGCATGATTATTATTCGGAGTAAGAAATTTATTATCATTAATAAATAGAAAGATTGGGAATTTAGGTCTAAAAATTGAATCATCTTATAAATAGAAAATAGAATTTAGGTCTAAGGATTGAGTATTTTATGGAAGGAATCTATTTTGGAAATTTTAACCTATCGTGATACTATGGGGCAAGACTCTAGATACTCTTCACTAAGCAATGAAGACATGGGAACTAGAACATATTGTCTTGTTTAATTTATTAAGATACCATGTTCCATTTTTAGACTCTTGACAGGGCAACTCACTACCACCATTATGTGGTCGTATCTGTTTAATGATAGTTGTTGTTATTTGAATACTACCACATAACAGCTATACTGAGTTTCCTTATCAAGATCTTAAAATGTGGTTTGGTATTGCTTAAGTACAAGCTTGTTAAAGTTACAAGGGTAGATGAAACCCCATGGGTTGGTACCCCGATGCCAACATATGATGGCTATGGGAAGGGAAGCAATCTAGTAATGATGTGAATCATTACAAAGACATTTTCTTTCCCATAGGAATCATAGGATGACATCGAGGTACAACTACATGTAGGTTAATCCGGACTTGTACCTTGTACAAGACTTGTAGCTATTTACAACATCAATGAATACAAATCCATATAACTGAACAAGTGAATAAGGTGAGATGACAAGATTCCAATGGCAAGTGTGCCATTATGGAATCGAGCATGGCATACATGACTCAAAAACCTTGCACAAGGTAGTGTAACTGCTGATTACATTGTCGAGATTTCACCATTATCTAAGTTGTGAGATGCTTATGGATTTCATAGGTGGAACCTAGGTACACACTTAGGGGTTATCACTTATATATCATATCTTGTTAAAGGAGAACCAAAGGGATACATTTTATGTATGGCTTATAAAGAGCATTGAGGGAGAACAAGTAAAGTTTAGTATTCTCTCATACAACTGCACATGGTTCATGAAAGTTATCGAAATGGATTGCATTAAGACTTATGTTAGATTTAAATATATGGGTATTTAAATCAACTTCATATTACTGAAAGGAAGGGTTTTCATGCAAACCTTCATCCTCACAACCTTGACTATGATGGAGATTAATTTGAATGTAGTTGTTGATGGATTACTTCCGAGTGATATCCTCATTGACATAGGAGAGGAGGTCAATGTTCTTACCTTGGATGCCTAACATAAAATATGAAGGTCCGCATTACATCCATCTTAAAATGTGATTGTATATGGTAAACAAAACTAAGGAAATGACCATTAGCATCGTGAAGGATGTAGTTATCACCATTCAAGGGGCCAGGGCTCACTAGAGAATTCAAATTCTTTGCACTCACCGAGGCAGAAAATTTCCAGCATTACTTCATGCTGTTGTGTTATAAGAGCAATTCCGACCTATGGTTTAACAAGGGGTATATCAGCTTTGAGAATAAGGAAGAAAGGGAGATTATTACTTTAATAGATGGGAAGTCAATGCCCTATACTTTGAGCCCTTAGGAGAATAAGTCCTCGATAGAATCTATGTGTGATCTATCGAGAGATCTTGAGATAAATCATCCCACGTGAGAGGAGTTATCCAA
The DNA here is from genome assembly GCA_018340775.1 of Taxus wallichiana var. yunnanensis. Lineage (NCBI taxonomy): Eukaryota > Viridiplantae > Streptophyta > Pinopsida > Cupressales > Taxaceae > Taxus > Taxus wallichiana. Next base: position 413,341,578 of record CM031238.1, on the reverse strand, counting down.
TTTGAAGATGTTCAATCCTTGAGTGATACCACTAGCATGGCATGCGATAATTGGGTGCATGGGACTTATGAGTTGATTGGGAGATAGTTGAGAGGATCTGTAACAAGGGTAACAAAGGCATGCTTAGTCAAGCACCTAGGAGGGAAGAAGTTGCCAAGTTACTCTGGAGGAGCATATCCTAAAATTTTCTTATAGGAAATGGAGGCTCAGTGGAAGGATGAGGACGAGAGAAGGGGAATGTTTAGTTACAACATACTTAGAACTACAACATGCTAGTGGGCTACATATTGGGAGAGCTTCCAAGAATGGCATGAGGTAAGAATCACATTCTCTGTAAGGTTCTCTAGAAGCAACACACCCACTTTCATACAAGATTACCATGGTAAAGAGACCACCTCATTTCATATCCAAGTGTGTGAGAAGGCCTAGATGGGAAGCGCAGAAGCTTTACCACCTTTGTTATGGGTGCATAAGTTTTATTCCACCTTACAAGGTTATGTGCGCACATGGTATATTCATTTGGAGATGCATTGTTAAATAGGTAATTAGCAAGAGTCAAATTTGATCTCATTCAAGCTTTCAAGTATAGGAGTACCAAGCCATCAATGGATAAGGCATTACAAGTAATCAAGCACCTTACGATGGGAGATAGTGCTATGGTAGAAGATAGGCTACTAGAGTTGTTGGGTGAGCCTTATTTGGAGATGTGCCTCAATGAAGAAGAATAAGAGGAAGTACAACTTGAGTGCGCATGCATGGAAAAAGAAAAAGGAAAGATGGTCTATGTAGTAGATGGAGACTTTGGATGTTAACCATTACAAGGTACACAAAAATTCATAGATAGTACGGATTAGAGAGTACAAGTCTACCATGAGCCTTTGAAAACAAATAAGGTTAACATTGGGACAGAGACAAAACCTAAGGAAGTTATCATCGGGGACTATTTGTCGAAAAAGAAGTTTCAAAGATCATTGATCTGATTGTGCGAGTTCTAGGATTTGTTCCTCATGGGGTACCATGAACTCAAAGGTATTCACCATTCCTTAGGGGAGATGAATATCAAGTTGAAGGAAGGTGTTTTTTCAATTCAAAAGAGGCCTTATCGGATGAATCCAAATTTGTGTGTATGGGTCAAGGAAGAAATAGACAAGATGATAGCATCTGTATCATTGAGGCAATGGAAGAATCAGAATGGATAAGCCCAATGGTCATCAATATCAAGAAGGATGGGAGGATAAGAATCTATGTTGACTACAGGGATTTGAATGCAGTATGTGTCATCGATCCTTTTCCAACCCCCTTTATTGAAGAAATTTTGGAGGGAGTAGTCGGGTACGAAGTCTACTCTTTCATAGATGGGTTCTCAGGGTATCACCAAGTCAGGATTGTAAAGGAAGACTAGAGAAATACACCTTTTTCCAATGAATGGGGAAGTTTTACCTACATATTTATGCCTTTTGGATTGAATAATGCACCTATTGTGTTCTCGTGCATCATGGTACAAGAATTTCAAGACTTCATCCATAAGTTTCTTCAAGTTTACCTTGATGACTGGACCATGTATGGGTTGGTGAAATACCATTGTGACAATTTGAAGCTGATGTTTGAGAGATGTTGGGAATTAAGGATATCCCTAGACATTAAGAAATGTGTCTTTTCTACTCCATTTGGAACCCTGTTAGGACACATTATATGTAAAGAAGGATTACTAGTGGATCTCACCAAAGTTTCAGTTATTGTGGGATTAGGGGAGCCTACTAGTCAAAGTGTAGTGCATGGATTCCTTAGGCATACGGGGTACTACAAGAAATTCATCAAGGGGTATGCCAAGATTTTCGTGCCCTTGGAGGAATTGCTAAAACAAAAGAGTTCCTTTCATTGGGGAGAGGAGAAAGGAAATTTGAAACTTTGAAGGATAGGCTTGTCACGATGCCCATACTACATTTTTCTTCTCGGGATAAGCATTTCCATGTGCATGTTGATGCCTTAGGGAAAAATATGGGAGTACTACTAGCACAACCTTGTGAGGGAATTATTGATCATCCCTTGTGTTTTCCAATAGAAATTTGACACCAGAAGAACACAATTACACAACTAATGAGAGAGAAGCATTGTATATGATCTATACACTACATAAGTTCAGGAATTACCTATTGGAAACACCATTTATATTCTATGCAGAACACATGGAATTGAAATAATTAGTCAAAAAGCCCATTTTTCAAGGGCACAAATGTTGTTGGGTCCTATTATTTCAAGAGTTTGAGTTCACGGTGGTTGTAAAACTAGGAAAAAGTAACTCAGGACCTGACCACTTATCAATAATTAACTTAGGGAGGACGTGCAAATATTTGAGGATACCATACCGGACGCGTAACTGATTAGGTTGTGATGTGTGCCCTTAGACTTGGAATATATCACAGTGTTCTTAAAATAGGTGTGGCATCGGAAGGGATGATGGATTTGAAGATAAAGTAGTTAGTAATACACGTCGCACCCTACATGTTGATTAGTGGTGACCTTGTATAAGTTAGGTCATGATGAGGTTCTACAATGATGTGTATTAGAACATGAGTGCATGGAAATTATGGAGGAAGCACATGGTGGGATTGCAGGGAGGACACTATGTAAGAAATGCTACCACGCGGAAGATTCTACTAGTAGGGATTTGGTGGGAAAGCATCTACTAGGATTGTATTGAGTTTTGCAAGGCCTGTGACCATTGCAACACCTTGGAAAACTTGGAAGAGGGATGAAATGCCCTTGTGATCAATAACCAATGCTGAACCATTTGAAAAATGGGCAATTGACTTTGTAGGGCATATTTCACCATCCACGCAAAGGAATGGTTCATGGTATATCATTACTTACACTGATTACTTGACACAATGAGCAAAGGCAACACCTACAAAGGATTACACCACAACAAAAGATGCTAGATTTTATGGGAGAACATAATAAGCAGGTATGGTTTTCCTTTAAACCTAACCCATGACAGAGGTACACATTTCCTTAATGAAATGGTCAAGATTCTATTAGTAGAATTTATGGCGGCTGATCACTAGACTACCCCTATCACCCGTAAGAAAATGGAACCGCTAAGGCATTTAACAAAATACTAAGTCACACGTTAACTAAAATATGTGACTTTGGAATACAAGATTCAGATGAAAAAGTATCAACCATTCTATGGGCATATAGGATAACCTACAAGAGATTGAACAAGACCACACCATTTCAATTGGTGTTTGGCACAGAGGCTATTTTAGCGGTTGAATTCATTACCGTTCTTCGTGTATAGCATGCGCAGAGGGTTGGATAATGAACATGTATTGGAAGAGAGAATTGATAAGTTGATGCAGTTAGATGAGAGGAAATCACTTGTAAGATGGATTTAGAAGACGAGAAAACAAGACAAAAGGCATGGCATGATCGTCATATCAAGAACAAATAGTTTGAGGTTGGGCGGATGGTACTTGTTGTATGATTCCAAGTATTTTCACCAACATGAGAAGTTGAAATTCCATTAGTTGGGACCCTACATCATCTCGTACATTCTTGATTTAGGCGCTTGCCAATTACAATCTATATATTGGATGATATTACCAGGTCATTTTAATGGAAGTAGGTTGAAGCCCTACTATAAATAAGTCTTCTTGGTGTTTGTAAATAAGGCAGTATTTCCAGTTAGCTTAGAATTTCCCTTTATGATTTTATTTTCTTATGTTTCCATTTCTCATTGCTTGTTCCTTTCTTTTTGTTTCGTTTTGCCTTGTGCACTGGTAACCACATTATTTTTCCAAGGTTTTGTATATGCAAAGGATTTGTACATCTTTTTAGTGTGGGGTGGATTAATGCAAAACAAAGTATAGGCCTATAATACAAGTTGAGTGGCCCAATAAGGGAAGCACGTAAGGTTGAGAAAGCATGTGGGGAAATGATGGATAATGAATTATGGTGTCAAGAAGGATGTAACAAAGACCATGTACAAAGGATGAAGAGTGTAGGAACAACATGAGGTAGGCGAGGGAAAAAATTAGGTAAAGGATAGAAGAAGTTCCTTGGCGCTGTAGATGCGCACATAAGAGTCTTTGGTCAGATTTGATTTTTGCATGCTAGAAGGTTGTAAAGGATTTTTGCGTAGGATGTGGTGCATGGGTAAGGGCACTCAAAGTTGGCTTAGAGGAAAAATTCACATTTAATATTAAAGTACATTGGAAGGTGGCATAGTATTTATTGTTGGAGGGAAGCAATAAATATAAATATAAGGTAGGGAAAGTCATTATTCTACCTTGTTATTGTGAAGTTGAAGCGCTCTTGTGAACTAGGGAATCCAGAGAGAAATTTGTGTGAAGGAAGAAGAATCCTAAGAATTTAAGTGTGTGACTAGAGTAGATCTGCAAACCAGAAGGAAGGAGTACACGGGCGTGAGGAAAGGTTGTTTGAAGTGTGCCATCTTATGGAAGGTTTTCCTAGTTAGGGTTTGGTAGCTAGGGCACTCGAAATAGAAGGATTTATTCCAGGAGTTGAGATTTGGAGTTGAGTTTGGAGTTAAATAGAGTAGTAGAGTAGAGTAAGGAGTTCTTAGTTTATCCCGATAGAAAGCATGAAACCTAAGAAGGTGACCGTTTCACCAAAGAAACAGAAGGGTAAGGGCAAGGGAAAACAAACCACTGTCGTCGCAAGCTCCAACAAAGAATGGTATGCAGAAATGCAATACCTAGATGGAGTATTTCTAGGAAAGGAATGGGTGTCACATTTATGACAAATGGCCATGAGCAATTATAACCATTGCAAGAGAAACAATGAGAAGGAAATGATGATATATTTACTCTAACTAGCTAAAAAATTTACACCAGATGGGATTCCTATATATAGCGACGAGATGAAAGTAAAATTGGAGAAAACAGGGTTATTACAATTGTATGAGTTACCTTACTTTGGTAAGCCCAAGTGCCTTTATCAATGGTTGATGTCGCACGTGCATGAGGATCACTTCTATTTTGTAGGGCACAAGATGTGCATAACATTGCAGCTGATATCCAAGTTCAAAAGCCTTATTTGTGAAGGAGAAAGTATAGATGATGATTTGAGCGACAAGGAGGATATTAAGGAGATAATATCAACATATGAATACAAGAAGGGTTTACAATACTTTGACATCATAGAGATTCCAGACCATGTTATGAGGATGGCCATGTGCTTGGTGACCAAGCTTAATGATCAAGAACAATGGATACAAGTGAACAAGGCATGGATAAATGTATGCCAAAAGATATCAAAGGGAACCATCTATAACTTGTCTGCTTTCATTATGGATGAGATCATAAGTAGTGTGTAAGAAGGAGAGAATATATTATTTGGAAAATTCCTCCTCACCATTGTCTTTTCAAATATTAGAGTTCCAGATAGGATAGAAAAGTTTTTAGGAGTATCTAGAAGAGAAATCCTCACCGTGAAAAGGTCTAAAAGTATACTTGTGAAACCATGATGGCCACTCACAAGGCACGCTTGGAGAAGTGGTATAAATGAATGTGTGATGCATTTGGGGAAGAGTGGATGATCCCAGAGTATTTACCCACACTTGTGGATGGAGAATTAGACTTTGCGGTTCACCAACACTTCTGCATTGGTAGGTTCACTATGAAAAATGGGACCAAAATCCCATGGTGCAAGCTGCCCTTCTCCTTCATCACGTAATACTTCAGGCGAGCAAGGGGTAGGTTCAAAGAAGCCAAAATACTAAGGTGTGACCTTAGTGAGGTGGATCAAGACCACTGCGAGCTGTGTCAAAAGCTCGTGTACCCTAAAAAGTGCACGTATGTGGAGAAGTATGTCTCCCACAAAGTTCAAATAATGAAGCCAATAACATTGCCAATCACTGGAAGGGTCAGTAATGAGGGTATATCTTCACATAAGGCCAAAGTTTGAGAAAGGTACATATTTGGAGAGTGATTTCTCCATTCCAAAAGACCCCACAAGGAGAAATAAGGCCATGCCAAAGAAGAGAGAAAGATAAGAGGGGCAGGAGAAGAAAGCACCAAGTGTGCAAACCGCACAATCGGTGGGCATGCTTGAAGTAGTCGCAAAGCCTAGCACTTATGCATGGAGAAAGAGGTCCCCTGTCAAGGAAAATACCCCATAAGAGGAGGCACCAAGCATGAAGAACACCTCACCCATGAAGAATCACCAACGAAGAGGTCGCTTGTCAAGGAGAAGGAGAAAGAAGAATCTCCTGTACTAGAATCCCCAATAAGGAAGAAGAAGAAGGTGACAAATGAGGCAGACTCAGAAGAGACAAAAAGTTTAGATGCCTATGTAGACACCTAAATTTGGTCACATTCTCCTTAGCCCTTGATCGGATAACCAACTTAAACATGGGCACCTAATCATGGCCCCTTTCACCCCACATTAATATTAATTTAATTAATTAAATTAAATTAATCCTCATCCTCACAACTTTCATTATTTAATTGTCTTAATTGACCTAGTTTCCACTCACTTAGATACCTCACCCAACCATCTCACCCTAGACCTATTCTTGACATGTTCCCATAACTAACTATAAATAAGTCTTACTTGCCTTAATGAGCTAAAATTTGGTCTAACCCTAAAAGCACATGCCTAATATTTCTCTAACCACATTCTCGCTCATTAGAAGGAAAGATTCCGTTTTGATCCATGACAAAAAACCAACTTGACTAAAGAAATTAGAAATATCTTCCCATTTTAGTAAATCTACGGAATCCTGCCTTAACCGATGCTAGTTAGACTTTAACCAATGTCGGTCAAGATGGAACCATCATCGGTTACCATTTATTCACCTTAGCAACCTTGTTTGAGAGGTTGGCACATTCGGACCAGAGGAGAGAGATCAAAGCTGCATGCAAGAAGAACCAACATCCTTTCACGCATCTAGACATTCACACCAACACCAGGAAAAACCCAAAAGCATTACACTCACGGAAGAGTTCCAGGATTCACTGTCATGGTCCAAAATACCATACTTATGACCAAATACCATTACCATTCAGCCATCCAGTCTACATCACAAGTAAGTGTATCCCTAACCAACATTGTTATTTCAATTAGTAGCTTTTGTTACTCCTATTATTAATCTACACTTTGCATGCTCATTCTCCTATCCCTTACCAACCTGTAACCCAACCATTTCCTTACCCACACCACCAAATCACCCATCCTCACTTGTTGTTCATCCCCAATACACACGAGACCGTTATAAACCTCCTTATCCACCCTACCATCTCTATCAAATCCTATATCAAACCTTGTAATCAGATCTCTTTGAGTTTCGTACACCCCAACCTTACCAACGTTGGTTACCCATAACCGTTGTCAGTTCTCCATAACCATCGTTGGTTCTCCATAACCATCACCAGATTTGCATGAACCATTTTCGGTTCTACATAAACCATCACCGGTCATACCAGAATGATGTCGGTCTCTGTGTTTTATACCCTACCCAAGAATAGAGCCAAACAACCTCCTACCAATTGACCTAAATAACCTAGAATCAGACCCTAACTAGTCCTAGTACCTTGACAGTCACCTCATCCTTTAGATCTAACTATAGCCTAGCCTATTGTGATTGGATTTTCTTATTGTACTTGAATGAGATACCTAAATCATATCAACTATAGTAGGACTTTACTTATTTCTCACATTAATTTTTTTAAACAATGGATTGACACCATCTAGGAAGTATCACACTTCCCGGAACTAGCATACGCTAGGCAATCCACTGTCATATATCATTTAACTTCTCTTTTGTGGTCTTGTTTTCTATTATAGGTAGTTCCTCCTATCTAAAAGGAATCTCTCACAATTGGCATTGGGTCAAGAAGCCGAACGCACGCATCAACCTCCAACCAACCCATTTAACAGGTATTCCTCCTAGCCCATAACTATATCTATTTCGTCATTTAAAAACGTAAAGAAAATGGTGAAACATTTTGAGTACGACCAATGGTACCATCGGGGTTTTATTGCATTTTATTCATTTCTAGGTGAAATTTTTGTGTTTGTTTCCCTTTAAAGGGCTTACATAGTAATTTTCTTCCCTAGTAATTCTCTCTTCTTTCTAATTTCTCTTAAAGAAACATTTATTTTGGTGCATTTTAAAAGGAATCATTCTTCTTTCTTCCTTTATGCATTTAGTGAAAGAGCATACCCTCTCCTATTTATCATTTACTTCATCGAATGTAATTTTTTTGATTTGGGCTTAGAATTGGTTGGGTTACATTCTGATTTGCTGTATTTAGCTCACATCAAAATGAGAGTAACCTATATGCTGGAAGTCATGCCCAGCTGATGGTTGACATAAAGAATCGTAGAAATCACATTCTCTCTCTTTCTCTCTGTGTGTGTCTTACCAAACTACACAAAATTGAAATATACACATCTTTCTTAAACAACATCTTACCTGGGAACACCTATCCATGATCACATAATCAGATTGGAAGGTACTCCCTAGCTCATTACCTCTATTGATTCATTATCTTAGAGGACGGCCTGCCCCCACCATAACATACCTGAAACCTCTCCTTTTAGATATCCTTCTTCGTAGGAAGCCTTCCTCACCAAAAACTCTATTCTAAATTCATGAGTTAGTCTTCTAAATAGCATAATCTCAACACATTAAAAATCACTTGTTAGGTACGTGTTTTTAGTGTTTGATTGATGTGCATTTTGAGGTGTGAGGATACACTTCTCCATTTTTCCATTCTGTTGCCTTACACACTCCACAATCATAGTTGGAGTATTTTGACTTCTTCTGAGTGTGTCAGGACTTCATTGCATCATCTCTAGACCTTTGGGTTGGTTATTTATCTCACTAAAATTCACAACAATCCATTTATGACATTTTCCAATTTTCACGATGAACCGACATTGGTTACCCCCGACCGGCATTGGTTTTTTGTTCTTTTGGATTAAATTGCCTAACGAACCCTTATTTCATTTTCTTTTCTATTAGAGTTCCTGTGAGTCTCGTACTCTCTAGGCTTTGATAAACCATTATCATACAACTTGTTCATCTGATCACTAGTCTTTACCTCATTTGGTAAAATTGTTCCTGTCTCACAGTAACCGACCTCGGTTACCCTTGAACCGCATCGATCATCCTTAACCGGCATCGGTTACCCTGTATTGAATATCAACTAATATATTACCCAAATCCACCTATAGACACCTATTTTCTTCATTCTCACTGCTCCCTATGTCATCTATAGGATACAACATCACCTGATATACATTCATTCACATGGTGTTGACTCACAATCAAGCTAACACTCTTACATTTCACACAAGTCATCAACCACTCCTGCCTAGTCCTTCACCACCCTTTGTCCTGTTACCCATGGATCCAACCCTACCTACCACCATTGTCATAGGTGATGAGGAATTTTCATGACTCCTTGATCAAAATCTCATGGCCTTATAGTTCTACCTTTCCCACTCTTCCACCCGAGACTCCTTGGGGTCACCGATATATGACATGCTTGTATCCATCTCTCCTGCCCTTATTCCTACTTCTACATCAACCCCTAATAATATGACATTACCTTCACTTGCTTCAACGACAAGGTGGTTTCAAAGTTAGGACCCATACATTATGACCACTATGTCTATAATATCGGTCATTACCTATAGTATTTGTTGTCCCCTCATTGACTAACTAACCATAACATCGTCCGCACCCATTGTCTCACAAATACCCATTGGGACACAACTACCCATGGTGTTGGTGACCCCTACTCCATTCCATAATCTTGTCCTCTCCATCCCACAAACACTTCCCTCAATCATTACTAGAGTCACTACGTCATTCTCCACCTACATACACATACTATCAACAACCCCTATCTCATCTATCATCCATTCTAGATACATTCCCTCTATGTCGGTCCCCTATTATCAACCTCTCTATTTGGCATCACCATACAATGGAATGCCACCCATATCATAGGTTCAATACAATCCCCCTTATCTTCTGGGGGAGGTTCCCTTCCATCACAACCTACCAATGATGTAGTCATTTTTACCCTTATCACAAAAGAAAGGTACCCCATGTGTGCCGACCTATCACCTAGTGGATGCTTGGTGCTCATATGAGGCATGCGCGGGTTTTGAGTCTCTCTTTTATGTGAGTTTAGTGGAAAATATCATCATCTATGATTTGTGTTTAAGAGATTTAAAAGGAGTTAAGACATTCAAGAACCATAGAGCTCAGAATGGCCTCTAGATCCTTGCAGTCATTACAGATAGAAAGTACTTAACAGATTATATAACTTGTACCATAACAGAAAGAAGTATACAAGCATCCATACTTAGCATAAACATAAATGAAAGAGAACCTATGAGAAAGATGTATGCATCAGAATCATTGATATTCATATTCATATAACTGGTAACCTCATTACATCCATGGAGCCATTACAAAATGTCATAGAGAAAAAACCATAGTCATGCTTTACAATGGACTAATGTAGCTAGGCTATCAAAAGAAAAATTGCAATCCCCATACCCATTATACATTCTTTCCCAAATACCATTATCCACTAACAGAGTTCTTGCAGTATTTCTGACAGAGCTCCACCCTCTTTTTCTCTCCTTTGTTTACTTTTTAGGTGCTTGTATTTATAGCCTTTCTAGGCTACCAACTCATCCTCCAGTGCCCTCAAATCTAATGCCAAGTGTCTAAATGTGGTCTTCAATGTTAGCATGCTCTCTCAAGCATACGCTCTCCACTTTTCACCATGATGTGCTTCTAGAAGCTTCTACCGTAGGCATGCTCCTTCCTGGGCTAACTTGTCTCTAGGATGGCACCTTATCCACACAACATGCACAGTTGGGTCATGATTTTCATGTGTTCTATCCCAAATGCCCAATTTGGATAAGTCCTGAACCCTCGATTACGTCCACATGTGCCACAGGCTTCCTTAAACCCTACCCTTCGCGTTTTATCCTTGCACACACTCTCTTTTTAACTAAGACCTATGCCCATATGTGCCTTTTGTACTTAGCCAAAATTATAGGGGCCCAACATCACCCCACACTACACATGTTCTCCATCCGCTGGGAACACTTCTCTAGTGAAAGAAAGAATACAACAGGCTTACACCTTGGAACAAGAATAAGGGGATGAAATAATGGGGGAAGAGGAAAGAATGTGAGAGTGAAGGAATCACTACAAAAAGCTTAGAAAATCCTTTTGCAAGTCGGCCTCCAACTTGTTCTAGGCATCAACTTCTTCCTATGCTCTCTGACAGAGGTCACCAACCAGGGCGCTCACCTCCCCAAAATTTATCCCATCTCCTTACACACTCATGGTATTAGTGATTTTCTCCAACTCCTTGCCTATATCCTTCCATGTGTCCATTCTTTGTGTAATACATGGATATAGTTCCTTCAACCGGTTTTTGATTAAACCCCTTAAGGTTTCAATGGCTTCATATTTCCTCTCGACCTCGGCAAGGATTTTATCCCTTTCCATCCTATTTCCCTTGTTCTTCTCCTAGAAATCCTTGAGTTCTACTTCACGAGTGGTGACCAAGGTGCCTGCCACTTTGTCTCTTTCTGTGAAATTGTCTTACACACCTCAAAAGTCCAGGAAGTAGCCTTTACACCAACAAGAACCTTGTTGTATTCTGTGATGAGTGCTATGATCTTTAGCTTATCCTCTTTCTCTAGGTGTTTGGTAACTTCTTCTACAGACTCCAGGGCTAGCGGCTGTCTTTCCATGGTGAGGATCCTTGTTAAATTTTCCAAGCATCCCAAGGAAGTTCTATACTTCTGCATGGGCGATTCTAGGTCTGGATGCTTCAATACTATAGCCTCTTTGATGGATTCCACCCTATTATACATAGCACATACCTTAGCCTTTTCATCCTTCAATTCACATTGGCACTGGGTGCTGATCAACTTCTCCTAGCTTAGCTCGTTTTCATTAAAATTAGCTCTTCCTCTATTTTCTTTAACTCCTTTTCTAGATCTCGACACTATCATTCTTCTTGAAGAGACTAGCCTTGATCTCAATGGAGACTTTTTTGAGCACGTTGCATATTTGTTCATTCGAGAGTTGCTGGGTATCCACCACTGGGTTATCTTCTCTTGGTCCTGACAATGTTATTATTGCCCTATGGCTTACCTCAAAATCTAGCTCATCAAGGTGGGACTCTATTTCCCATGAGAGCATCTTCCTTGTCCGTGGATATGCAGCCTCCTTGTCAAAAGATGACATTGCTACAAGCTCCTCTGTCAGAATGGTACTTTGGAACCACGCGCGAAACACTTTCTTGGGGTCATCAATATAACCCATCTTTGGCCTCTCCCCCTCTACATGCCTTCCTCCCATGCATGTACCCTCGTGTATAATTACGGTCAAAATGGGGCCTCTAGTGTTGCTATGTTCCCCTTATGTGCTCTCCTTCTTCTCCTTATTCAACACCACTTAGTGTTCTATTCCAATTTGTCCTCCACCATGGTCTCAATATTCTTCATCTCTTCTCCTTCTACCATTTTAGTTATTTGTTTCTACGTAGAACTTAGAGACTCTTGCTTCTGCATGCTAGCTTCCTCACCTTTTCTCATGTCTTGGGCGCCTTCTCCTACTTGGCTATCCTTGAACCGTATGAAAAGGAACCCTTGTTCTTCATCTCTGCCTTCCTCCTCTGAAACATGTATATTGAAGATGGGTGGTCCTCTATCCTTCATGGGGTCCTCTTCCCCACTTACTTCTTCTCCACTATCATCCTCTTTTGCTCTCATCTTTTTATCTTATGAACTTGTCCAAAATCTCGGTCTTTTCGAGTAGGTCTCTTTTTCTACCCTTTGCTTCTTCCTAACCAGATATTCTGGTGTAGGTGACTCCATTTCTTCCTCTCTTGATGACTCCTTGTCTGATGGATTTTCTAGCTTTGGAGTCTTCTCTTTTATTATGGGATTCTTCTTGCGTGTGTACATACTAGTTTTGGCACTTGTCTGGGGGAACCTATTTCCTGTGTCTCCACCACACTTGGAATTTTCTTTTCTAGCTCTTTTCCTCCCATTTGGGCATGGGTATCTTCCTACTAGTTAGATCCTAAGGTATAGATACCTCATTCTCCAGATATGTGCCCTTCTCAGACTTGGGTCTTATGCGGATGTACACGTGTGCCGTAGATCCTTTTGCAATGGGAAGAGTCATGGGCCTTGTCATTTGAACTTCATGTGACACATACTACTCTATGTACACATGTTTGCTAGGGTAGACCAACCCTTTGCGCATTTCCCTATGGTCCTAGTCCAGATTACCAAGGTCCAACTTAAACTTCTTGGACTCCTTGAACTTGTTTACTCCCGCTTGGAAGTATTGAGCTGTGAAGGAAAAGGGGAGCTTGCACCATGGGCTCCATGTCTCATCTAACAGTTTGAATCTACCCGTAGAAATTCGTAAACAACAAATTCTACTTCTCCCCTAGTAGCCTTTGCGATTGTTTGGGAATTATCCATTCCACCCCGAACGCATTCCTTAGGCGCGTATACCATTTTTCCAAGTGTGCCTTGTGCACAGTTGTCATGGTGTCACAAGCATATTTTTCAAACCTCTTTTTGGGTGAGGGTCTTTAGTAGGTTACTCTGAAACAAACTTGTTCGATGCATCCAAAGACTCGATCTCTGAAAACACGATGGTTAATAGGACATTACCAAAAAGGATCCTATCACCTTCCTTCATGCAACTGACAATCTCATCCACGATGAATGCGAAAAAGTTATAGATGGTTCCCTTTGAAATTTTCCTGCAAACATTCAACCATGGCTTATTAACTTGGGTCCATCTCTCCTAGCCATTTAACTTTGACACCAGGTGTGTGGCCATCTTCATTACCGGATCCTTAATGTCTAGCAACATCATAATACCTTGACCCCTTCTTATATGCATAAGCGGTGATAGTTTCCTTAATCACTTCTTTGTCGGTCAAGTCATCCTCCAAACCATCTCCTTCACAGATGAGGCCTGTGAAATGTGAAATGAGTTGAGGGGTTATGTGCATCTTGTGCCCTACGAAGTGGAAGTAGTCTTCATGCATGCATGACATCAGCCATTGATATAAGTGCTCAAGCTTTCCGAAGTAGGGAAACTCAAAGAGTTGTAATAACCTTGCCTTCTCCAACTTAACCTTCACATCATCATTATAAATGGGAAAACCCTTTGGTGTCCTTTTTTTGTTGGGTGCACTAACTCTAGCACCATATCCTTCTCGATTGTGCTTTTCCGATGATTGTAGTCATTCACAGACATGTTCCTCAGATGGGACTCCCACTCCTTCCCCAACAACACTCCATCTAGGTACTACATTTCTGCATACCACTCCTCATTTGTGTGTGCATCAATTTCTTGTTTCTTACCCTTGCCCTTTCCCTTGCCCTTCTTGGGTGTGCTAACTAGTTTCTTGGGTGTCATTCTCTAGGTCTACTTCAATCACTCCATGTTACTCTATTCTTCCACTCTCTCCAACCTTAGATCTCAAACTTGTGAAGAAAGTTCCTTAACCCCATGCCCTAGTTCTTCAAACCCTAACTGGGATACTCCTTTCACAAGATGGTGCCTTCTCCCACTTTTCCTACGCCCGTGAAATCCTTTCCTCCTGGTTCGTAAATCCGAACTAGTTACTCACGCTTCAATTTCTCTAAATGTTTCTTCACATGGATTAGTTTTTTGGAAGCCCTAGTTTGCAAAGGTGCAAAAAGCACTTCTTTCTCTTTATACGCAAAGTGAATAATGAAGTGCCCCGACCCCTTTATTTATAGTTTTTTTCCTTTTTAAGCATTAAGTACTCCTTCACCTACCACCATAATTTTAACATTTAATGTGGCTTTTTCAAACAAATCCCGACTTCAACACTTTCCCTCATGCACACAGACCTGCATGGAAAATCCTCCAACCTTCTAGCGCACAACCAATCCAACATGACAAGAGACTCTTGTGCACGCATAACCAATGCTGAAGGCACTTCTTCTATCCTAATTGTTGCTTATGCACTTTTCCCTTCTTTGTACATGGGATCTAAAAGTAGCTTTTATCTTGGCACCAATCATCCTTTTTCCATCTTTTCTTTCTAAGCACCTCTTTCAACAGGGGCCATTTAATGTGGGTTTTTCAATGAAAACTTCCTTAGAATTTTAACCATGCTCTCCTTTACATTGCTCCACCCCACACTAAAATGATGTGCAGTCCTCTCGTGAACTCAAAATTCTCAAGAGTAGTAATAACGTTACCGGCACCCAAGTTGCAAAACAAAACAACAATGCTAAAGGGAAACATAAGAAAAGAAATGCATGAAGGAAAATTATAAACTAATTGTCAAAACTACCTTATTTACAAACACCAAGAAGAATGATTTATAGTAGGGCTTCATCCTACTCCCATTGAAGTGTCCAGGAAATTTTGTTCCATCCAAATAGCTTATAATCGACACATGCTTGAATCAAGGATGTATGAGATTGTGTAGGGACTTAACCAATGGAATTTCAAATTCCCAGGATGGCACAAAACTTAGAATCATATAGTAAGACCATCTACCCAACCTCAAACTTCTTGTTTCTGATGTGGTGATTGTGCCATGCTTTTGTTTTTCTTTCTTTATTATCTAACTTCACCTGGTGAGTTATCGTCTCTCATCCAACTTCATTAACTCATCAATTCTCTCTTCTAGCACTTGCTCATCAGCCAACCCTCATGTGTGCACTATTTGCAAAGAAGGTAACATGAATTCAACTGGTAGAATGACTTACGTGCCAAACACTAATTGAAATGGTGTGGCTTTGTTCAGCCTTTTATAAGTTGTCCTATAAGTCCATAATATGGCTAATACCTTGTCATTCCAATCTTGTCTTCCGACATCAAAAATTTTGGTCAGGGTATGACTCAGTATTTTTTAAATGCTTCCGTGGTCCCATTTTCTTGTGGGTGATAAGGGGTAGTCTTGTGATGAGCTACCATGAACTCTGCTAACAGGATCCTCATGGTCTCATTTAAGAAATGTGTACCCCTATCACTGGTTAAACTTAAGGGGCATTTATACCTTGTGATAATGTTCTCCCACAAAAATATTGCTCTTTGTGGGCTGTTGTGTAATCTTTAGTTAGAGCTTCCTCTGCCCACCTTGTCAAATAGTCATGCAAGTGATGACATAGCGTGACCCAGTCCTATGCACCACTAGTGTAATAGGGCCTACAAATTCTATTTCATACTTCTCAAAACATTTCGTGCTAGGTACAGGCGTGAAGGCATTTCATCTTTCTTTCTTGGCTTGCCAATGCACTGAAAATGGTTACACACTTTACAATAGTATTTACAATCCTTGTATAGGGTTTCCCACCACAATCCTGCCATTAATATCTTACGTGTGGTGGCATTACCTGCATAATTCCCACCAACACTTCCTCCATGATGACAAGGTGCCCATGCTCTAATACACACCTATGCAAAACTTCATCACATCCCAACTTGTATAAGTCTCCATTGATCAACATGTAGGGCGCGACACGTATGGCGAGCTGCTTCTTCTCTAATGCCTTCATTCCTTCTGGTGTTACACCTTCCTTTAAAAATACTGTAATATCCTCCAAATCCAAGGGTGTGTGTCTGTAACCTAAACAGTTGTGCATCTGGCATTGTCTCCTCAATACTCTGTGCATCCTCCCCTGAATCAATTCTTGATAGATGATCAGGCCCATAATTACTCTTCCCAAGTTTCACTACTACCGTGAACTCAAACTCTTGAAACAACAATACCCATCGACATATACACCCTTGTAGAATGGGATTGTTCACCAAATACTTTAATGCCATGTGGTCGAGTGTAAAATACAAAGGGTGTTTCCAGTAGATACTACCTGAATTTGAAAAGCATGTAGATCATTGAAAATGCTTCGTGCTCAGTCATGGTGTAATTCTACTCTACTGGTGTCAACTTCCTGCTTATGAAACATAGAGGGTGATCAAAAATTCCTTCACCTAGTTGTGTAAACACTACTCCAATGGCGGTTCCTGAGGAATCTACATGGACATGGAAGGGCTTGTCCTAAGAGGGAAAACGTAATATAGGCGTGGTGACAAGCCTATCTTTTAATGTGTCAAATGCCTTTTGTTGCACCTCTCCCCAATGGAAGGAAATTTTATGTCTGAGCAATTCTTCTAGAGGTGCGGCTATCTTGGCATACCCCTTGATGAATTTTCTATAATAACCCGTATGCCCAAGAAATCCACGCACTGCACTTTGGCTAGTAGGTTCCCCTAATCCCACAATAACTGTAACCTTGGTAGGATCCACTAGTAAGCCCACCTTACATATGATGTGCACTAATAAATTCCCAAAGGTTATAGTAAATACACAATTCTTAATGTTGAGGGATATCCTCAACTGCCTACACCTCTCAAACATTAACCTCAAATTGTCACAATGGTCTTTTACTAGTCCATACACTGTCTAATCATCCAAATAGACCTGAAAAAACTTATGGATGAAGTCTTGGAATGCTTGCACCACTATGCGTGAAAAACAATAGGTGCATTCTTCAAACCAAAGGGCATGACTATGTATGCAAAACTTCCCCACTCAGTGGTGAAAGTTGTCTTCTCCTGGTCTTCCTTTGCAATCCAGACTTAGTGGTACCCCAAAATCCATCCGTAAAGGAATAGATTTTGTGCCCAATGACTCCTTCCAAAATCTCTTCAGTGAAGGGGGTTGGAAAAGGATTGATGACACAAACTACATTCAGCTCCCTATAATCCACGTAGATCCTAATCCGCCCATCCTTCTTGATGTTGATTACCATCAGACTTATCCATTCTAATTCTTCCACTACTTCAATGATCCCAGAAGCTATCATTTTGTCTATCTCCTCCTTAACCCTTACGTGTAAATTAGGATTCATTTGGTAGGGTCTCTTCCTGACCAGGCGCGCATCATCCTTCAACTTTATCCTCATCTCCCCCAAGGAATGGTGGATGCCTTTGAGCTCATGGTACCCATGTGGGAATAAATCCTCAAATTCATGCAATAGATCTATGACCTTAGAGACTTCCTTCTCCGACCAGTAATCTCTAATGATAGCCTCCTTAGGTTCCTCTTCTGAGCCGATGTTAACCTTCTTTGTCTTTAAGGGCTCATGGTAGGTGCGCACGTAAGTATCAACATTGTCCACTACCTCACACGTCCCTATAGAATGGATAACATCCAAGATTTCTACTTCCTCCCCATCAATCACATACACCAACTTCCCTTTATCTTTTTCCAAACACATGCGCTCAAGATGTAACTCTTCTGTTTCTTCTACTTCTTCTTCATACTGTGCCTCTAAACCTGGTTCACCTAGTAGTTCCAACAACCTATCTTCTGTCATGGAACTATCCCCCATGGTAAGGTGGTTAACAACTTGCAATGCCTTATCAATTGATGGCTTGGTACTTTGATATTTAAACATTTAAATGAGGTTAGTAGCTAGGTCTTTCCAATTTCCTGTTTGGTGGCATGTCTCAGAGTGTATGTACCATGTACGCACGTAACCCTGTAGTGTAGAATAAAACTTGTGTACCCAAAGGGATGGTGGAAAAGATTCCACACCTTCTCTCTAGATCCTCTCACACTCCTGGATATGGAAAGAGGTGGGCTCCTTACCATGGTAGTCCTTGATGATGGTGGGCATGTTGCTTCTAGAAAATATGATAGAGAGAGAAATTCTCACCTCATGCCATTCCAAAAGGCTCTCCTGATGTGTAGCCCACCACCATGCCACTGTGTTGAGTAGGACATAACTTAGCATCCCTCTCCATTCCTTCTCCTCCTTCCACTGAGCTTCCATCTCTTGTAAAAAAATTGATGGGAAGGCCCCTCCTAAATACTTAGGTAGTTTTTTTCCTCCTAGCGCTAGACCGTGCGCGCCTTTGTTACTTTTGTTACTGATCCTCTCAAATGTCATCTGATCAATTCATAAGTCCCATGCACCCAATTATCACATGCTAGGCAGTGGTGTCACTTACTTGACTGAGCATCCTCAAACTAGATAAATCCATCGGTAGGATGGATTATCTCTAGGTCCCTAATTGAGTGCACATATATCCTATCTAGAACTTCTTCTCCCAGAGGTTCAGTATAGGGCATCAAATTCCCATCATCTAGGGGTATAATGACCCACTCCTCCTTATTTTCAAAGCTGATGTACCCTTTGTTGAACTGAAGGTCCGCATTGTTCTTGTAACACAATGGGTGCCCAAGTAGTGCTAGAAAATTGTCTAGTCACAAGAATTCAAAGTCCCCAGTAAAATTAGCTCTCTGGATAGTGATAGATGCATCCTTTAAGACATAAATGGGAATTTACTTAGTTTTATTTTCCATATACAACACATTTGAAGATGGATGTAATGTAGGTCTTCCAATCTAATGCCATGCATCCAGAGTTAGAACATTGACCTTTGCTTTGTGTCAATGAGGATATTACTAAGGAACCATTCATCTACAATTACATTCAATGTGATCTCCTTATCATATTCAAGGCTGTGAGGAGGAAGGTTTGTGTGCAAGAACTACCTATTGTACTCTCCTCTAAGACGTGGTACCTTCTCTCTCAACCATGATCCTAGAAAGGGAATAATATTTTCTTGCCTTAGCATTTTACATACTTCCTTGACCTCATCTAGGTCATCCCTTGGCACCTCGACTCTCCTTCCTCGTTCCTCCCTCTTGGACTACTCCTTTAGACACTGGATCTCCCCTTGTAAACTCTAAATGACATCCATGGTGTCTTGATATACCTCCTTTTAATGTGCAGGGTCTGGGTACTTTTCATGAACTACTTCCTCCCTCAAAACCAGGTTCTTTTGCCTTGGTATCTCTTTTGTACGTGTGGCTTCTACTCTTGTTGTTACCAAAACTAGTTCCAAACCTACATCCCATATTATCCATGACATCCAATGCATATCTGCGCTTTTTAATGCTAATCATTGCAGCACCCTTATCTTTCTCGGTGCTACTTGATTCATGTGCTCATACAACTCTGGGAACTCCTCATACTTTTGATTCTTTCTGCACGATGAGCACTACAACAAGTCTAGGCACTCTCATTTGTAATGCTCTGTAGACCCACAATTGAAACAAATTCCATGCAGGAATTTAGTCCTTCCTACCCCATAGTTACCACGACCACATAATCCTCCCGAAAAACCCCTTCCACGTGTGCCTCTATCTCACGTACTCCTCATAACGGTGATCATCACCGTTGGAACTACTGGAAATGCTAGTCCGGCACACCCCATGATCAATGGCCTCATGGATCGATCAATGAGCCTACAATTATTAGTATCATGGGTTATAGATGTGTAGATATTACGGTGTAGCAAGACACATTCTTCTCGATTGTGTGTTGTAACCGAGGGCATATACTTGCATCATGGTCCCCATAAAAATTTCACAATCTCTTCATCATGGTGCGTACCATCCTTCGGGGGAAATTATCCTTGAAATTCCCCTCTACTTCACAATATGTGCACCATAAACCACTACGAGTCTCATGGGATGAGTTTGTAGAATTTTTTTCAGCTTGCTTAGCTATAACAACAATTTGAGCCTCCATGAATGGACTAACACTAGTATCAATACTACTAATAGCCTCATCATGCAGAGCAGCTTCCAACACTTCGCGTGGGTTTGTGAAAGTTTTATGAGATAAATCCCTTCTAAAAGGTGTGATCAATCCTCCAACAAACCACTGAGCATCTTTGTGAAGGGTGAATATCATATGATAATTTAGACAAGAGAGTTTTAAAGCACACATCATACTCTTGTACACTCTCTGCCATTCCTTGTTGAATCTCCTTCAAAGCACTGATACTCTTCTGTTCAAACTTAGGGATGTGGAATTCTACCAAGAATTCATTCTTTAAAGTAGTATAATCCACCACTGTTTAATGAGGGTCATATTTCCTATACCAGCTTGTGCGTGCACCCTTGTAACGTGGTTACAAATCAAGCTAGCCTTCTGCTCTAGGGTTGTGATACCCTTTGCGCACCATAGTAGTTCACACTTGTGAACATGTTCCACAACATCCTCAATACCTCTGTAATCTGGAAAGTGTAACGACATCTCAAAGAATACTTGAGGGGGTGGTTGGGGCCCTTATCCTCTTGAGTCTAGATCCTTGGTTCCCTCTAGTGTTTCCTCCACTGTCGGATCCACTAGGTCCACTAGGTCTGTGCCTCCTGAGCCACCAGATCCACCAGAACCACTAGGTCTACCCAGTCTTATGGCCCCCTAACCCACCATGTCTTGTAGTAGTCATGCCAAGTGTCCCCACGGTTCCACTGAACTATGTGCCGATGGTTTGTGATAGTGCCCCACTACCACTATTGTACCCCATGCCACTCCTAGATGTGAGACCAAAGGCTTGTATACTAGCTCCTTGTCCAAAGACTCCTTCGAATACTAGAATATGTGTAGCCATAGAAGTGGGAACTGAAAAATTATACCTCCTAGGCACGAGATCTGTCACTTCCACTGATATCAACTGGGTCAATGATACTCCTTCCTGGTTCTGGAAAACCAAGCGCCGTGGTTTGGTTCTTGTGTGGGTTCGAGATACGTTCCAATGAATCTTCTATCTCTATGTGATTAACTCTCACCAGAAGCCAAAGGGGTCTCACTTACGTGCTTGCCAAGATGGTGTAGCATAGATTGCTTAGGTTCCACATTCTCTACGTGAACCTTGTCTCCTTCCCGTAACATCTCGCCTCCATAGATCCATCACACTTGCAACCTTGCCTCATCTAGCAATCTCCCTTTCACGCACTTCACTATACTTGAGCCATCTCTCCTCCCTTTCCTTCTCCATCGTAATATCTATCATCGTCCTCCACCCTAGCTCCCTCGCTTTGATGATCAAAATGGTCTAGCCGACCATTGGAAATGCCTCTAAACCCAAAGTAACAACCAAGATCTTCATAGCCAGAGGGAGAGCACATAGAAATGATCCTCTAGGCTCCTGCATAAACTCAAACTCAGCAACCTCCTGGACAAGAATATGTGGAAATGGTGTACTCCGAGTGTAGCTATCCAGTCTAATTTCCTCCAATGATCCACAACACAGTCCATGTCGATCTACATCTTGCATCCTTTAGTGATCTTCTTGGGTCCACATGCATGATCCATAATGCCAACTTGATCTAGACGCATACACTGAGATCCATTCATACAACTCTACTAGGAAACAACAGAAAAATGTTTCATATAAATCATGGTAGAGGTTCTCTTCTACCCATTTACATGCATCAAACTCAGGTCTAGTGCTGAATCTCTGAGAAAATTCATCCTCCGTGCTCTTGAACCATGATTCAACACTTTCCAAAGTTAACCATTCTGTCATTACTCACTACATAGATCATGTTGTATGCTATTTCCCACTACAAATTTGAAAATAGGTCCCAACAATGGAACCAAGATGTAGTCATTTTTACCCTTATCACAAAAGAAAGGTACCCCATGTGCATTGGCCTATCACCCAACGGATGTTGGGCACTCACCGAGGCACGTGCGGTGCTGAGTCTCTCTTTTATGTGAGTTTAGTGGGAAATATCATCATCTATGATTTGTTCTTAAGAGATTTAAATGGAGTTAAGACATTCAAGAACCATAGAGCTCAAAACGGCCTCTAGATCCTTGCAGTCATTATAGACAGAAAGTACTTAATAGATTATATAACTTGTACCATAACAGAAAGAAGTATATAAGAATCCATACTTAGCATAAACATAAATGAAAGAGAACCTATGAGAAAGACGTATGCATCATAATCATTGATATTCATATTCATATAACTGGTAACCTCATTACATCTATGGAGCCATTACAAAATGTCATAGAGAAACAGACCACAATCATGCTTTACAATGGACTAATGTAGCTAGGCTATCAAAATAAAAATTTCAATCCCCATACCCATTACACATTCTTTCCCAAATACCATTATCCACTAACAGAGTTCTTGCAGTATTTCTATAGAGCTACGCCCTCTTTTTGTTCTCTCCTTTGTTTACTCTGCAGGTGCTTGTATTTCTCAAGGTGGCCCCCTCATCATGTTCAAATCAAATGATGCTTCTTCATCTTCAAAACCCCAAAATAACTATTCAAAATCCAAAGGATCTACCAACACCGTAGTTCTCAAGGCCCGCCCCCCTCATCAATCAAACCTAGCCAAACCTCCCTCTAATCTCTCTCTTGTCTAAGCTTTCCAGTTCGAAGATAACAACAAAAGTAAAATTCGATAAGAGAATCTTATTGTTCGCTTTGGAAAATCTTGTTAAGGCTAGTGACATTACCCTTCCACCTATAAAACCACATACTATTTTTGACACTAAGCAACCCATGCCCTCATAGTATAAGGAACATGAATTTTGTAACTATCATCATGTCAAAAGTCATAGCGATAATAATCGCATAACCTTTAAGAATATCATCCAAGAAATGTTAGAAAATGGAGATCTAGTCTGTGATAGCCTGAATGCACCCATTAACCAAAACCTACATATCTTCAAGAATTCATTTCCTAATCATTCCCCTTCTTCCAACGAAGTTGGTGACACTTCAAACAATGGTAGCAATGTCCCCAAGGTCCATGCTATTTTCAATGACATACCAGATTGCTTCCTAATTACCTCATGTTCCTTCTATAGACAAAATCATATCCCAAGATCCCCTACCTACACAAGAGCCTATTTCATCCACTCCTCCACCCAAAGGGGAACCCCTTCATTTTCTCCTTCACTCATGGAATATCCTATAATCAGCACGCCACCTTTGACCCCTCAAGTTTCGAGTAGTCATCGGTGACACCTCTCCTACTCATAGGATATACATATCCACAACTTACACCATCACATGAGAGTCAATCTTGTGTGGCCCATCCTCTCCTCTACCCATAGAGGATCCTTTAGACATACCATTATCTATAGATGACCATTCTCCATCGGACCTTCAAGAGCTGTTGATCTGCTTTCAGTTCTCTTACCCACAGAGTCTAAGGCTAGCCATTTCCCCGTGTCTCAAACACATTTTATGGGAATTTCTACTTTATCCACATTGGTCCCTCTTACAACAATACCATTTTCATACTTGGCTGATTATGCGGATTTGTGTGGATAGAGCCTTACTTTGGGGACATCTTCTACTTCCTATTTCAACACAAATGTAGTTGTCACTCACCGACACCTCCACTATCTACCCAAAAGTGTTTTGAGAAACCAAAAAAACATAACCATGACTATTACAACACTTTCCACATCACTACCCATGACCAAACACACACCTCTACCCATAATCCAACACATATCTACACCTAAACACCTACCCAAACCTATATCATCTCCCTTACCTAAACCTATTACTACCTTAGGGGTCATACTAACAACTAGCCTTACTCACCCACCCATCAAATTAGATTTAGATACATCTTCCCAAACCAACACTAAACTTATTTTTGCCCCTAAAAAGAAGGCCCAACCTCGTAGGCCTCATACACCAACCTCACCCACCACACCATTGTAAAATTGCTTTCCTCGACTTTCTGGGAGAGGATTTTCATGTCACCTTCACCCCTTATGTCCATCCTAGGGCCTCACCCCTCGACCCTAGCCAAACAATCATCTTCCATAAGAAAACCAAGAGCGCAACATCCCATCTCCACATCATAGAACTATAATATACCCAAGCGATCCACGAAAATTTCACCCTCACCCGTAACCTTCTTACCACCCATACCTCCACTACCATCCATACTTCTTCACTACCCATTACACTTTCTTCTCTTTCACTCACACCTTCTACCCAACCTCTATCAACCACCTCCGCAACATCTCGTTTACCCTTGTGGGTTACCCATCCTCTTCCACCATCTACTACCCTTTAATAAGGTAGTTAAATCAACCAAACCTTCCATCACCAACTCTTCTACCATGCCCATACCTAAATAGATGCCCACAAGACCTAAGACCATTCCATACACCAAACTAGTAGACCAAACCATTCCCCCTCTTGTAAAGCCTCTTCCTCCACAATCAGCCATACATGTACCCAAACCCACATTCACCTCCCATTCTGACCCACTAGTAGGATCCTACACCAAAATATTAACCAATATCCTCAAAACTTCATCACATTACCACCCCTTAGACCTTACGACCCACTCAAACCAAAACTAAAAGGATTTGAGGAATCTAAAATATGCACCTACCATCATGTGCTAGGACATGATGTAGAGAACTGTAAGGCTTTAAAAACTGCTCTTGTCTAATTGTGTCCTCCCGAAGAAAATTTTGACGATGATGATCTTCTTGATGAGGACCCCATTTTTCCTTGACCAATTTCCCTAGAGCCTCTTCCATTACCTACTCAGCAATCAAAATCTACACCCCCACAAATATTCAATCCATCCCCAAGATTCGAGATTAACATGGTTCGTATAAGAGAGTTGGCCAAACCACCACCCAAATGTCAATGCACCTACTCATTTTACAAGGGTTGTAGCCACCACTAGGTTTTTTCCTCATGCCACTATACCTTCCATGACACACCTTCTTTATCCACCTCCCCTCAAATTAATTGTTCACATCACCACCTGTGCCCGAGAAAGATAAAGGTAAGGAAAAGGTAATCGCCCATCAATCAACCCTATACCCAACATACCACCATGTACCCATACCCTAAGTCACTATTTGAGGTCCTACATATCCTATTTCCAATGGGGTCATGCACTATACAATGCTAAAACAACTACACCAATCCCCCTCAAAATATCTTTATATTACCTCGTCCAAACCTCAAAGTCACATCGTTAAGTCCTCATGGAGGTCCTTCAATCTATTGAGGTTTTACCAAATGACCCAATACCTATAGCCTCCATCATTACCCCTCACCACGTAGCCTCTCTCACTAGGTCATCACCCCCTTAGCTTTTTAGATGAAGAGATCACTCCTTCTAGACTGACGACCCTAACCCCACTCCTTTCATCTGTATCTTTATCGATAATATATGCATACAATGCATCGTGATCACTGGTGGTGCTAGTATTAACATCATCTCCTCCCATGCATATGACCAAATGTGAATACCTTCCAATTGCATGCATGGTAACCTAATTATGTTACACTCTTTTAATGATGCCATGACAACTACCACGGGTACCTTTGTTCTCCATGTCTAAGTGGGTCCCTGCATTATCTCAGAACTTTTCTATGTCTTAGAAGGGGAGTTCTATTATAGCTTGTTTCTCAGCTGACATTAGATCCACACCACGAGTTGTGTCCCTTCAAATTTACACTGATGCCTCAAATTTGAACACAAGGGACATAATTACACCATCCTTGCCAACCCATCACCTTTCAAGACCTGTAACATGCTATACTAGCCCAATGATGTGCTTATACCAATCAAGGTATTTACCACTATCCCTACTTCACCTTCACCTATAAGTCCATCCACCAAAACTGCCACTACCTCTCCTACATCTAACCTTGCTATCCCCACTACAGCTGTAACCTCTACCATTGACTCACCTATTTCCCCATCGTCTAGCAAGCCATCCATCCCCACTACCCACATACCGACTACTGATCCCTTAGAAGGTGTTTTTCAATGCCTCACTCTGGGGGAATACACCTATATAATATCGACACCTTCCTCACCCTGCAAGAGTATGGGAACCTACGCCAACACCCTAGTTATGACATCTACATAGGTGAGGTTTTTCCTTATGGTCCTCCCCACCTTCGCACTAATCTAATGTATGGGGGACTTGATATGGCCACCTATAAACCCGAACCTCCATCCCAAACCCAACCATTTTCATCCAACCTACACTCCCTCACTAACCACCACTTCGCTCACACTTTCCTCCACCGGTGCACGTGGAAAGGATTTGGCTTTAGATTTTATGAACAAGGCCACCATACTGTCATTTCTTGTACCTCTCATAAACACAATGACCATAGTGGCATTGGTTTTGACGCTCCACCTTCCAAGAAGGTTTGTGTCGACCTCATTCAAGATGATAAATCTTCCCCATCTCTTTCACCCACAATACCATATTCTACCACCGAGTGTCCATAGATCCCGAATCTATTCCTCCTAACTTTTTTCATAAACACCATTTCCTAGGACCATTGACCTATCAATGTGATGGCGAAGCTCCCTCTTCTCTCCCATTCCTATATCCTAACATGATCGATGACAATATGCCTTCTATTAATGTCGTTTAATGTTAGGACAATGATTCCATCCTCACCTACCTTAGTGTGGAAGAATCTTATATTCATTGGATGTTACCCATTGAGATGCAAACCATGTTGAATGAATCGACCATGGAAATCAACATTAACACTCAGGAGGACTCACACTTTCTAAAGATTGGCCAATCCTTAGATGCTACTGAACACAAATCCTTGACCTCTTTCCTTCGGGACCATAACAATGCATTTTCTTGGTCTTATGCCGATATTCCCAGCATTGACCCAAAAATTGTGGTCCACAATATCGTAACAAATACGATGCCAAACCCATCAAACAAAAGCTGAAAAAATGCTGCCAATTTTTCTATAAATATGAAACCTTTGGGCGAGAATGTTGTTTTAATGTCCACATGTCATTTTCATGAATTGAAAATTGTGAAAGGTATTCTCTCTGCGCGTGTCAGCCATCCCTATCAGCCCTCACGTGCCATTTTCAAGCTTGTGGACCCCGCGTCTTTCTTCATCTTTTATAAATCCGGTGAGTGGCTCCTCTCCCATTTGTGGTTTTCATTTTGTTGTGTTAAATGTTAGGGCTTGTATCAAATAATTAAAATCTAAAGAACACATTCAAAATCCCCAACCTAGATGAAACCCTCTTTTCCTCTCCTTCCGATCTCTACAAATCTGGAAGGCCCTCTATCCATGAAAGTAAACCAAAAACCATTTATATTTGCTTACTTACTTGCAACAAACTCTCTTCTTGCCATCTAACAAATCCAAAAAAAAAGAAATCAAGAAATTGAAAACTATTAACAAGTTAAATTATCCTTTGGCACAATTTTCAAAGATGTTACACACTCAGAAAGTGCACCAAACAAATATGGCACACTATTTTTCCTCTACACCTCTTCCAAAGTTGTGCTTTGGCACACTTTACTCTCATGCAACATAAACTTTTTTCATGCCTAGCCAAAAAAAACACTTAGTAGATTTTCATGAGGCGCAGGCAGCAACTTCCACAACATCACATGACATGTTGTATGTTGCAGATCCACGCCCTGCGCTTTACCCTTTGGCACTAAAATTTGTCATGTAACACCTCTCAAAATTGTGCCCTTTCTAACTTGGCACAACTTTTCCCATGTCACACTTTCACACTTTCCCATGTGAACTGCCTCCCAAATGCAAAAGCATAAAATCCCCCCCCAAAGTGCCAGCCCCTCACAGCTCTGTAACTTGCACTTGCGCCCTAAGGCTTAAAATTGCTCGTTCTTCCTTCTGCAAGCTAAACTTAACTATTTTCTCACACATTCTAAGGTGTTCTGTTATTCTTCAAACTTTCATTATGAATAACATGATGGTTGACATGGCTCTTCTATGTTGGACCTTCTTGATTCTTCTTGCAACAACAACATCCATCCTCAAGCTCACATATGTCTTCATCAAGCAAGACCAACTAAAGCTAAAGCTAAAGCTAAATAGTCAGAGCAAGAAATGAAGTACAAGTACCAGAGAGTCAAAATGCCTGACTCATATGCAGTGTGACCTTGACATCAGAGACTTTGAGCTGGGTCATATTGACATGGATGATTTCTGGGTAAGGACCACCAAGGCAAACAATGGCCCATGGATGAATAAATTAATAGGCAGTGGATTGCACTTTGCAGCTGGGCTTCCAATGAGTGCCATAAATAATGAGTTTATCATGTTGGTTGCTCGATGTTATAACAAAGACACTAGATGTGTCAAAAATAAAGAACAACAGACAATCATAAACCTCACAACTCATCACTTTGAGATGATCCTGGGCATTCCTCATCACAGAAATATGTGGAAATAAGTATTGAAGACTACAAGAAGAAGCATGGGATGATAATGAAGATCAAGTGCATGCAGATGATGAATGAACTCTATCTAAAGAACAAGAAGCGGTGACCAGATGGCCACAAACCATCCACCGTAGTGATTTTAATGAAGAATTGAGTGATACAATCACATTCTTGAACAGAGTATTTGGGCTCCCTGATGCCCATTATTTCCATAAGTGGATGCTTGAGATACCTGGAGAATATGAGCAAGAATGCACACCATCAATCAACTTCATGGCTGGGTGAAATCATAAGTGACACCATCTCACAGCAGCTTCAACAAGTTCTAACAACTGGGAAGTTCTACATGAATTCCTACGTTGTATACGCTGCTGCATCAAAAAGGGATTTCACAGGGTTAACTCAAAATGGGGTATGGCCCCAAGTCAAGATATATGAGTTCTACCTAGAGCTAAGGCTCAAGCCAACATCTCCCAGTTCTCCAAAATAAATGATGCCTTCTTCTATGAGGTATTCTGTTTGTTGAGACCAAACATGAGACACAGTCAAACCAGCCCGAGTGTGATTGCTGCTACAAAGAAATGGGGAGCATTGTTCACACAATTCCCCACATTCACATACCTCAGAGCTGTGAATTTTGAGGGAGAACCAACAAAGCTACCAAGGTTTGCAGGGCCGAAGCTGGTCCTCCTAGAATTTTCAAGGCAGTTAATCACTTATCATGAAAAGTGTATGAAGAGAAAGAAAGGAGGAACTCCATTCCCCCTTACAGTTGGCCGATACACCTGCCCTACACTTGCTAAAGCACGGAGATGTATGTTGAGCTAGAGCTGCTGAATTTAAAGCACAACTTCCCAGTAAGGCCAACCTTTGACTGTCGAGTTGCCTCCCAAAGGAAAAAATTGATCCCATCCATGTTCCCAAGATCGAGGACATTTGGATAGACCTAACCCATGAGATAGACATTAGGCGAAGGATCACTCCCTGGCTGGCTCTGAGGAGATCATCCACTATGGCATTGTCATTGTCCCAAAGAAATTCAAAGAGACTGATCAAGAAATTGATCAAGTTTACATTGACACAGATGGGGACAACTAGCCATTCATGGAGATCGATAGAGCTAAAAAGCACCAAAGACCATTCAAGAAAGGGTTAAACCCACATTGCAGCACACCAAACATTGGTGCAATCAGAATGGCCTTACATACCTCGAGTTGACTTCACTACTTCTCCTTCAGGTAAGTGCACCTCCAAGGCTGGACCATGTGCCGAAAGGAAAAGGAAAAGACAAGGTGGGAGAACCAAGTAGACAAGAAGAAACTCCTGAAGGCCTTCCTCCTACTTCTGAGAAGCAAGTAGTCAACCTGGTGTCTCCAGGTAATGAAGAAACAATAGATGTTTCAATGATACATCCACCCGGGATGTTATCACAACTACAACTACTGAGGTACCCAACATTCCTTCTTCCACTCCTCCTCCTCCTCTTATCATTCAAGCATCTATTCCTATGGATGTGTCTTCTCCTCTCCCTTCCTCCCTTCCATCTCCCACCTCTTCCATCTTCTCCTCTCTCGTGATCTGTCACCCAATATTTCCTCAATCCTGATGAAGATCCCTTCCATTTCCACATCCTTCTCTTCTCTCGTTAGTAACTCCAGGCCCCATAAGCAGCATCGGTGCATTGGACTCCCTATCAATGCCACCACCGAGTGTTTCAACACACTTCCCTGAGGCCTCTATAGTTTCTCCCCCTCTCACTCCCATTTCTTCTTCTTCCTCCGCTCCCACTCCCATAAGTCCTAGTTGGATTTCTGACCATCTGAGCCAGCATAAGAGGAAAGTTCCCATTGCGGCCATGGATTTCTCCATTATTCCAAAGAAGGGAACCAAGAAGCAGAAAGTGATAACTCACTTTTCTAAAGGCACTTCGGGAGAGAGAGTCATGGAGATAGCTTTCCCGATCCCACCAAGAGAAAAGAAGATCTGTCTCCCACAGACTTCACGGTGACTCAAGTCACAATGGGGACCTCATCTAAAAGCCTACAAGGGGAAGCCTTGTCTGCTGTGGATGCTCTCTGCAAGAAGCTCCAAGAGGTAAAAGAGGAGAAAAGGATACTCAAAGAACAAAACAAACATCTCCTACAAGCATTGCAGAAAATGGGCAATGCTCCTCCTGATCTACCAAACCCATTCAAGTTCCCAATTAAGAGAAAATAAATGAATATGTTAAGATTGGTGAACAAGGCACAAAAGTATCATCCTGGATCGAGTGGATCCTCAGAGATGGTGAGGAAGTGCTTGGGAAGTTTACATTGCTCTATCAGATATAACTCAAGCAAATAAGGAGCTACAAGCAGTAGCAAGTTCCCTATCCAAGAGTTGGATAACGCCAGGTTACAGCATGAAACATTCCAAGCAATGGTTAACTACTCAGCTGACGACCTATTAAAGTCGGCATTATCAATCACCCGCATGCACATAATAAAGCTCTCACTGCATTAGATTACCGGTTGATCAGATGGAATATATCCTGAGAGAATCGATAAAATCAAAGATGAAGCCCTGGATGCATGATACAACATGGAGCAGATAGTTACAAAAATGGCTCCAGGGATGCTCAGTGAATCATATAACTTGAGGGAAGCAGATGATACATTCCAACGTTTCAAGGCTATCATCACTCAAGGTTTGGCACCAGAGGTCACTTTCGACCGAGAGTCAATCAATAACCTCTTGGCCTGCCGTGATTTCATTGGCTTTTTAATCGATGCATGCAAAAAATTTCACCGAAGTTACCTGACAAGCTCAAGAATGAGAAAGAAACCTACGAAGTCATTCACGTGACCATTTTAATGGTCCCAACCATGATCAACTTCAAGCAATGATCAGCAAGTTTGTAGAATATCGAGCATAGTGTCACATCGACTCTCCTGATCAAAAGCAAGACACCAAGTTTGAGCAGAGGGATGATGAGGAGTAGTTTCTCCTTTCTAGAATGCATTGATCATTTTTGTAAAATATTTAAAAATCATGTTGGCATACACGATGACCTCATCCATGTTGCACCATGGGATGTTGCCATCCAAAACTTGCCCAAGTCAACTGTTGACTTTTAGATATTTTCTAGATCTTTTGTAAATATCTTGTAAGATATTTTGTAAGTAGTGGGTTTGCTTTTGTCTTCTTTCCTCCTCTCCTTCTATAAATACTAGAATACTTGTTGTATTCTAGGTGAACATTTTTTGTATGAAAAGAGAAGTGAGGAGAGAAAGACTTTGTGTTTTCTTGCAATAGAAGAAATATTAATACACATATTCAGACTTTGTGCTTAATGTGTGTGTTATTTGCATCAGATCTTTCTTAAGTTAGATCTATGTTTTTATTCTATTAGATTCATTCCTACTATTGTCATCTGTTCATCAATATTGCTTTAATTGTTTATGCAAGTAAGTTTGGCTCTGTTTACTACCGGCTCAAAGCATAAACCTTCTGACCTTTCCATCTTGGAATTCATTTCTTTTCTTCCTTCAGATCTACCCTCCTCCATTCCTTCCTCCTACCTTTCTATTCATTGTTGGAACTACCTCTACTGGGATGAGATCCCAAACCCCCTGAAGTTAGAATAGTGTAGATTTACATAGATTCCTGCTTGATAGATTAGCAATAAACCAGTTTCACTTTGTTGTCTCAAAGAGGGGCTATGCCCTGCACACTGTTGGCCTGTTTCCCCATGACCTACCTAACCGAACATTTTTTAGACCAACAGTTTTTGGCGACTCTACTGGGGATCAAACTAAGGAAATAACTAAAAACTGTAAAAATCACTACCAGATTGCAAATTTTAACCCTTTGTTAAAAATCAAAATTTTTGCATAAGTGATCAAAACTAAAATTTCCTTATGAAAATCCATAGATCTAGACCAGATAGAAACTTTTAGTTCACTGAGTTTTTACAAAAACTTGTATATTTCAGTAGATCTGAGATTCTGACATTTTATGTTATTTTCAAAACCTTGCAAAATTCAGGTCAAAGATCCAAAATCAGCCTACTAAATTGACCCACTTTTTATCCTTATTAATCTTTGTTAGAAAACCACAATCGGTTATTTAAGAGGGTAAAATTAAATATTGAAAAAGTACATGCTGCTGATTTTTGCCAGAAAAATCAGAAAATCAGCAAGTATAAACAAAAATATTGTTGTAAATCTACTCCTAATTGTTGCAGATCTAAATGGGTACACTGGCGGGTGAACCATTTACTCATAGCAGAAGAGCTCATGGGGAAGTTGATCCAATTTTTGATCTACTTCAAGGCACAATTTTAGTATCACTCCAACGATGATTCACATCACTAGCTCAATGGATCGATCAAGCAAGAAGTGCCTCACCTCCACGAAAGAGCCGATTTCACAGGGTGCCTCGACATCAACTTGTAGTGCTCTTTTGCTAAGTGGAACCACACTCCCTACTCATGTTCTTTTTCCTACTTTTCAAATGGCAAAAATCTACCTATACCATGGGGAAATGCCATGGGTCCTCTAGCACTACCACATCCAGTCAACCCCTCCCTCACGGAAATCACAAAAATTTCCCAAAATTTGATGGGAGCGGAAATCAAAGCACATGCGCATATAGCTACATTTATTATGTCATGCAACATTCTAGACGTGACTCATGAGGACGTATCGGTACGTCTCTTTCTGGAGACCTTGCAAGGGCCTACATTAGAATGGTTCCAACATTTACCAGCTAGATCCATCACCAATTGGGCCACATTGCAGACTGCATTTGAAGACAGATACAAACCTTCAGAAGATGCATTTGCATTATTATCACAAATCACTCACATGAAGAAGGAGACCAATGAAACCATGCATGATTTTATCACCCGATTCAATTCACTGATCAACCATGTGCCACTTTGCCATGATGCCAACATTAGAGAATCAAAAGTGTTTCTTCTTGAATGCCATGAGTTCAAAAGTAAGTTTCTTACTTTTACAGGAACAAATACCCACCTTGGCCCTTGCTCAAGCTATGGCCATTCGATAGAAGACAACCTTCTTATATCCGGTGAGTTAAGATGAGAGCCATCAAAATCAAAGGCTTCAACTTCTTCTCAGCTACCTCATCAGATCCAACATTCCAAAGATGGCGAATGACTTGCTCTCATTAAAGAAGCAATTGGCTCAAACATCATCTACTACTCCATACCGGATATCCCACGGAGGAACTTCACTCCCAACAACACCCCCAAAGGCCACATTTTCCTACTACTTCTCCAAGGTTAGCAATTGAAGCCCCTCCGTTAATGCTTTGGTTGAAATCGAAGAAGATGATCCAAATTACGAAGAACCTTCATCACAAGGTGAAGATGATCAAGATGTCGGTGAACCGACTGGTGACTCTACTATTGGGTATATGGAATTTGAAGATGAGGAATCTGATGAAGAAGAGGGTACCCAAGGGTATGTGAGTGGACAATCATACATGGTTTTCACTCACTCACAAGGAAAAGAAGCAAAGGTTGCTGCTAAAAACAAAAGGAAAAGGTTGTGGTAACTCCTCCTCCAACGATCGCTAAAAGAGGTAATCCCCTTCCTACTCAACCTCCTATTAAACCTTTTGTAAAGAAATATTTTCCTCCTATTTCTCCTCCAATTCAGCCTTCCTCCAGTCCCATAAAGACCAGTAATCCTCCTCCACAAATGTGAAATGAAGGACTCATTCCTTCGTTAGCGCAACCCTTGGTCACATTCGATATAATTGATCACGCCAAAAAGACCAAGATCCAGATGTCTGAAGTTGAGTACCTTCAGTCCAACCCAGAGCAGCTTATAAGATTAACTAAGTATATCCAAAGCCAGGTTGTCATCCCTCCTCC
This sequence comes from Taxus wallichiana var. yunnanensis, assembly GCA_018340775.1. Taxonomy (NCBI): domain Eukaryota; kingdom Viridiplantae; phylum Streptophyta; class Pinopsida; order Cupressales; family Taxaceae; genus Taxus; species Taxus wallichiana. Next base: position 413,306,589 of record CM031238.1, on the reverse strand, counting down.
TATTTCCCCAAAAGGAATTCTTCCCATTCCTCCTACGTCTCACATAAACGTTGCCTCGACTTCCACATCAGGAAAATTGAACCTTTTTACCTATCTCTCCTGATCAATGGTCATAAACTAAGTAACTATATAATTGATTCTAGAGCTTCTGATAATGTTATGCCAGCAAAGGTCACCCATGCTTTGGGCCTCACACTTACTAAACCTTTTGGCAGATGCTACTCCATGGAAACCAAACAGGTACCATTGATTGGTCAGATCAAGGATGCACAGTTTGCATTCGCGGCATTTCCTGAGAAAAGGGTAAAAATGACTATTCTCATAGTTGATATTCCAGCAAGCATACGAGATATTTCTAGGGAGGAGATTTTGTAAAGAAGTTGGTGGGGAAATTCATATGGACTGGTCCAAAGCCAGATTCTATCAAAGGGGTGATGCAGACATTGGAACCAGAGTCACAAAAGAAATATCTAGTCACCAACTCTGATGACCCTAAGGCTCAGATTCTTTTCAAATCATCAGGGATGGGGAACTACTTCCTATCCACCAACTCAGATAGAATGGATGTTCTCATCCAAAAAGAGGATCTCAACAAAGTATGGACATTACAGCAGTTTGATGGCAATTGTGCGACAAGTGGATGCGGTGTTGGGGCTGTTCTAATATCTCCTAAAGAGGAGATTTTCCTTTTTCTTTCAAGTTGTAGTTCTTCAATATGAATAATACTAGAGTATGAATCCTTGTTACTTGGCATGCAAGCTGCAAAAGAGAAAGGAATCAAGAATCTAAGAGAGTGCAAGGTGATGCTGAGCTAATTGTCAATCAGGTAAAAGGGATATACCAAGTAAAAATGACCGGCTCAGACACTACCGCAATGCAGTATGGGATAACATCAAAGAGTTTGACACTTTCTCAATCAAAGTAGTTCCACGAGCTCAAAATGACATGGCTGATTCATTGGCCATCTCAAATCTCTCATGCTCCCTCACCTGGGTTAAAAATGATACATATACCATTGAAGTGGTTTTTCACCCAAGTGTGCTAGATAATTCACAACACTGGCAAGTGTTCAATGATGACAACCAACTTATCACCTTTTTTGGAGAAAGCTGACAATTTCAAAGAACTTCATTTCGATGGATCAACTTCTACGTGTCGTGAGTCTCTCACCGGTCAAGCACATGAATCTGAAAAAGATATGGTGATACAACTCAAAGGAAATAAGATTCCTAAAAGGTTTGGTTTCCTTAGAATGATTATTTGATAATCATGACCGTTTTGTCAAGAAAAAGTGACAGGATGATCCTTCTCTTCTCTGGAAACTGAATCCATCAATCTAGGTACTACGGAACATCCTCGTTCCATGAATATCGGGAAGTGTTGTACGCCCGAGGAAAAGTGAAAATTCGTTAAGTTGCTGAAAAAGTACATGGATGTGTTAGCATGGTCTTATGCTGATCTTGAAGTCTTTCAAGCCAAAGGACATTCAACACGACATTCCGCTCAAGGATGATGTCAAGCCTTTTCATCAAAAGCAAAGGCATTACAACCCCAAAATCTCAGGTACCATCCAGGCTGAAATTCAAAAGATGTTGGATGCAAGAATTATTTTTCCAATTCATCACAGTACCTGGGTTACAAATATTGTGCCTGTGGAAGAAGAATGGTGAGATACATATATGTGGACTTTCGCAACTTGAACCAGTCATCCTTAAAAGATAACTATCCACTACGCCGATATAATGGATCAAGTGCTACAGGCAGTAACCGGTTCAGAAATGTTGTCTATGCTTGATGGTTTTTTAGGTTACAATCAAATTCAAGTCACACTGAAGATCAGTTCAAAACAACATTCACCACTCCTTGGGGTACCTTCACCTACAACAAAATGTCATTTGGTTTGATCAACGCCGTGCCACCTTCCAATGAGCAAATGGACTTTGCATTCAAAGGTATGATGGGAAAAGTCATCGTAGTTTACCTAGATGACCTAACGTGTTCTCCAAAAGATGAAGTGATCACTGCGATCATTTGGAACAAGTCTTGATCAGATGCCGAGCACGAAAATTTTGCTAAATCCCAAGAAGTCAGTTTTTGGGGTCACCGAAGGAAAGCTGCTAGGACATGTCATCAGCAGAGAAGGAACTAAGATAGATGTCAAAAGGGTCAAGGCTATTCAGAGCCTTACTTTTCCTACAAGCAAGACTGGTGTTCACTCTTTCTTCGAAAGGTAAATTTTCTTAGACGCTTTGTTCTTGATTTTGCTGAGAAGACTCATCATATATCTAATATGATGAAAGGGTCCCAAACATTCTCGATGGAGTGAGGAAGGCAAGACATCATTCAAGACATAAAAACCTCCATCGCTCATGCTCCTGTTCTAGTGTGTCCTGACTTCAGCAAAGACTTCATCATGTACAGCTATGCCTCTCGCATATACTGTATCAGCTATCTTGATGCAAAAGAACTCCAAGATATTGAATCCCGATTGCTTTCATGAGCTCTCCTCTTAAGCCTCATGAACTGAAGATGTCACAATTGGAAAAGCATGCCTTTTCCATGGTAAAAGTAGTCAAGAACTTCCGCTACTATATTCTGAATTCTCATACAGTAGTGTTGGTTCCTGACACGGCTATTAAGTCTATCCTGACTCAACAGAGTTAGGGAGCTTACGAGGGAATTGGATCACAAAGGTCCAAGAATATGATCTAGACATCAAACCAACCAAGTTGGTAAGAGGTAAGGGCCTGATGTCAGCTAATGGCTGAAAATAAAGACTCAAAGGTACCTGAAGAGAAAGCTGATCACATTGATGGAGAACAAAATGAACTGGAGAAAGTGGATTCTTTGCCCATGGTTCTATTTGTCACAACCAACGAATGGTATTCTGACATCATGTTCTTTCTCACCTATGGTGAGTGCCCAACTCACCTAACCACAAAGGAAAAGTGAATGGTGAAGCTCAGAGCCACAAGATATGTCATATGGGATGATGGATTGTACAAACGTGGAATTGATGACATTTTTCTACGATGTGTTGATAAGCCACAACAGGTAAAATTGTTGGAAAGTTTTCATGACTCAACCTCGGTGGTCACTTCTCCTCATCCATGTGACAACACATAAAATCATTCGGGCCAGTACTACTACTGCCAACGCTATTTCAAGATACAACCACCTGGGTAGCGAAATGTGAACTTTGCCAATAGTTCATTGGCAAACCAAAGCTGGCTATTTCCCCTCAGGCCCGTCATCATTGATGAACCATTCGAAATGGGGAATTGATTTCATTGGAGCACTCAATCCTCAATCAAGTGTTGGACATAGTTACATCCTAACAACAATGGATTACTTCACAAAATGGGTGGAGGCCATACCTGTCAAGCATGCCACTTCTGAAGTTGTTTGCAACTTCATCAAAGAGAATATTATTGTGAGATTTGGCATTCCACACAAAATCATTGCTGATAATGCTTCCAACTTCTCTTCACGGGAAGTTATTGGTTTTTTTATGGATACGGAAATAACCTTGGCTCATGCTTCTGATTATTATCCTCAAGGAAATGGTCGGCAGAATCCAACAACAAGAACTTGGTGAACTATCATACGGAAGCTAGTTGATGAAAACCAAGTGGTCCTGCACAAATCATTATACGATGCTTTGTGGGTGGATCGTATCACTCCAAAGAGGTCTCTCGGCATGTCACCTTTCCAGGTGTTGTATGGGATCGATGCTGAAATCCCTATCTCCATAGAACTTCCTGCTCTGTGCTTGGCTCGAGCAATTGAAGATGAAACTTTTTAGAATTCTCTTGAAAAGAGGATTATGTACCTGACTGATGAACTTGAAGAAAAGTGAGTGAAAGTGGTCGACAAGATCACTGAACATCAGAATCAAGTTAAGAGGTTGTTCGACAAGAAAGCTAAGCAAAGAGAGATTTTCAAGTGGGAGATCTTGTTCTTCGTGGACAAACGAAGAGAACCGAAAGGTATGCATGGGAAGTTTGACTCTCTTTGGAGAGGGCCATACAAAATCAAGCAGCTCAATGGAGAGAATAGTTTCTATCTCTCATATCTAGATGGAACCGAGCTCCCACTTCCCTATAGTGGGCAGCACCTAAGATCTTCAGGAAGTAGAGCTTGCTCTCTTCTTTGTATAGTTTTCTTCTTTGTTTTTTTCATTTTTTTTTCATTTTTTTTTTTCATTGTGTGTTTGCTTTCTTTTGTGTGTCCCTTTCCCTTCCTTTTTTTTTTTTTTCACCCTTTTTTTTGACTCTCTGTAACCCAATGGATAGGCACATGAAAAATCTGGGATTCTCTACCCTTAAGTTTCACTTAAAGATAGTCCCCAGAAAGAGCCAAATTATCCTGCAAAATTGACAAGGGCAATTTGCAGGTAACTATACCAAAAATTCTATTTTGACCCCTAGGGAAGTTTGATAACGTTTGAAATAGCCCAAAACTCCTTTCAAAAAATCAAGTTGTTTTAGGACTTAGCCATTTTTAGCTTATCCTTCGGTGTAGAAATTTGTGTGTCGACATGACTAAAACTATGCCCTTTTACATTGGGTGCCATTTCATTCATGTCAACATCCCAAAAATCATTCATGCCTTTAAAACCTTTGGCACTGAAATTGTTGTGTTAACATCAAAAATTTGTGCTAAGCATTTTCCTTTGTGTTGAACAAAAATTTTTCTCATGTCGACGCTCCAAAATCATGCCAAAGTAGTTGGTGAGGTCATAAATGCCAATTTTTTCTATAAATATGAACCTGCCACATGTCATTTTCACAAATTGAAAATTGTGAAAGGTATTTTCTCTGCGCATGTCAGCCATCCCTGTCAGCCCTCGCGTGCCATTTTCAAGCTTGTGGACCCCGCGTCTTTTCTTCATCTTTTATAAATCCGGTGAGTGGCTCCTCTCCCATTTGTGGTTTTCATTTTTTTGTGTTAAATGTTAGGGCTTGTATCAAATAATTAAAATCTAAAGAACACATTCAAAATCCCCAACCCAGCTGAAACCCTCTTTTCCTCTCCTTCCGATCTACAAATCTGAAGGCCCTCTCCACTAAAGTAAACCAAAAAACCATTTATATCTCTCTTGCTTTGCTTTTGCCAAAAAACCTCTCTTCTTGCCATCAAATCCAAATCCAAATCAAGAAATCAAGAAATTGATCAAACCATTAACTATTATCCTTTGGCACAATTTTCAAAGATGTTACACACTTAAAAAAGTGCCAAAAAATATGGCACACTATTTTTCCCTACAACCTCTTCCAAAGTTGCACTTTGGCACACTTTACTCATGCAACATAAAACTTTTTTCATGCCTAGCCAAAAAAAACACTTACAGATTTTGAGAGGCACAGCAGTGCAAACTTCCACAACATCGACATGACATGTTGTATGTTGTAGATCCATGCCCGCCTGCTTTTACCCTTTGGCACTAAAATTTTCATGTAACACCTCTCAAAATTGCCCTTTCAAATTTGCACAACTTTTCCTTGTCAACAACTTGGCACAACTTTCCCATGTCGACACTTTCACCCCAAATGCGCCAAAGCATAAAAAAACCCTAGCAACTGCTGTGTGAAACTTGTGCCTTGCGCCTAAGGCTTAAAATTGCTCATTCTTCCTTCTACAAGCTAAACTTAACTATTTTCTCACACATTCTAAGGTGTTCTGTTATTCTTCAAACTTTCATTATGAATAACATGATGGTTGACATGGCTCTTCTGTGTTGGACCTTCTTGATTCTTCTTGCAGAACAACAACATCCATCCTCAAGCTCACATATGTCTTCATCAAGCAAGAAACCAACTAAAGCTAAAGCTAAAGCTAAACAGTCAGAGCAAGAAATGAAGTACAAGTACCAGAGAGTCAAAATGCTCTGACTCATATGCAGAGTGTGACCTTGACATCAGAGACTCTGAGCTGGGTCATATTGACATGGATGATTTCTGGGTAAGGACCACCAAGGCAAACAATGGCCCATGGATGAATAAGTTAATAGGCAGTGGATTGCACTTTGCAGCTGGGCTTCCAGTGAGTGTCGTAAATAATGAGTTCATCATGTTGGTTTCCCGATGTTATAACAAAGACACTAGATGTGTCAAAAATAAAGAACACGAGACAATCATAAACCTCACAGCTCATCACTTTGAGATGATCCTGGGCATTCCTCATCACAGGCAATATGTGGAAATAAGTATTGAAGACTACAAGAAGGCATGGGATGATAATGAAGATCAATGCATGCAGATGATGAATGAACTCTATCTGAAGAACAAGAAGTCGGTGACCAGATGGCCACAAACCATCCACCGTAGTGATTTTAATGAAGAATTGAGTGATACAATCACATTCTTGAACAGAGTATTTGGGCTCCCTGATGCCCATTATTTCCATAAGTGGATGCTTGAGATACCTAGAGAATATGAGCAAGAATGCACCTGATCAACACTTTGGCTGGGGTGAAATCATAAGTGACACCATCTCACAACAGCTTCAACAAGTTCTAACAACTGGGAAGTTCTACATGAATTCCTACGTTGTATACGCTACTGCATCAGAAAGGGATTTCACAGGGTTAACTCAAAATGGGGTATGGCCCCAAGTCAAGATATACGAGTTCTACCCAGAGCTAAGGCTCAAGCCAACATCTCCTAGTTCTCCAAAATAAATGATGCCTTCTTCTATGAGGTATTTTGTTTGTTGAGACCAAACATGAGACACAATCGAACCAACCCGAGTGTGATTGCTGCTACAAAGAAATGGGGAGCGTTGTTCACACAATTCCCCACATTCACATACCTCAGAGCTGTGAATTTTGAGGGAGAACCAACGAAGCTGCCAAGGTTTACAGGGCCAAAGTGGTCCTCCTAGAATTGTCAAGGTAGTTAATCACTTATCATGAAAAGTGTATGAAGAGAAAGAAAGGAGGAACTCCATTCCCCCTTACAGTTGGCCGATACACCTTGCCCTACACTTGCTAAAGCACGGAGATGTATGCTTGAGCTAGAGCTACTGAATTTAAAGCACAACTTCCCAACAAGGCCAACCTTTGACTGTCGAGTTTCCTCTCCAAAGGAAAAATTGATCCCATCCATGTTCCCGAGATCGAGGACATTTGGATAGACCTAACCCATGAGATAGACATTAGGTGGAAGGATCACTCCCGGCTGGCTCTGGAGGAGATCATCCACTATGGCGTTTTGCCATTGTCCCAAAGAAATTCAAAGAGACTGATCAAGAAATTGATCAGGTTTACATTGACACAGATGGGGACAACTGGCCATTCACAGAGATCGATAGAGCTAAAGTGCCAAAGACCATTCAAGAAAGGGTTAAACCCACATTACAATGCACACCAACATTGGTGCAATCAGAATGGCCTTACATACCTCGGAGTTGACTTCACTACTTCTCCTTCAGGTAGTGCACCTCCAAGGCTGGACCATGTGCCAAAAGGAAAAGGAAAAGACAAGGTGGGAGAACCAAGCAGACAAGAGAGAAAACATCCCTCTTCCCTTCCTCCTACTTCCTACTTCTGAGAAGCAAGTAGTCACCTGTGTCTCCAGGTAATGAAGAAACAACAAAGATGTTTCAATGGATACATCCACCCGGATGTTATCACAACTACAACTACTGAGGTACCCAACGTTCCTTCTTCCACTCCTCCTCTCTCCTCCTGTCATTCAAGCATCTATTCCTATGGATGTGTCTTCTCCTCTCCCTTCCTCCCTTCCATCTCCCACCTCTTCCATCTTCTCCTCTCTCATGATCTGTCACCCAATATTTCCTCAATCCTAATGAAGATCCCTTCCATTTCCATGTCCTTCTCTTCTCCATTAGTAACTCCAGGCCCCATAAGCATCGGTGCATTGGACTCCTTGTCAATGCCACCACCGAGTGTTTCAACACACTTCCCTGAGGCCTCTACAGTTGCTCCCCCTCTCACTCCCATTTCTTCTTCTTCCTCCGCTCCCACTCCCATAAGTCCTGGTTGGATTTCTAACCATCTGAGCCAACATAAGAGGAAAGTTCCCATTGCGGCCATGGATTTCTCCATTATTCCAAAGAAGGGAACCAAGAAGCATAGAAAGTGATAACTCACTTTTCTAAAGGCACTTCGGGAGAGAGAGTCATGGAGATAGCTTTCCCGATCCCACCAAGAGAAAAGAAGATCTGTCTCCCATAGACTTCACAGTGACTCAAGTCACAATGGGGACCTCATCTGAAAGCCTACAAGGGGAAGCCTTGTCTGCTATGTGGATGCTCTCTGCAAGAAGCTCCAAGAGGAAAAAGAGGAGAAAAGGATACTCAAAGAACAAAACAAACATCTCCTACAAGCATTGCAGAAAATGGGCAACGCTCCTCCTGTGACTACCACCGAACCCATTCAAGTTCCCAGTCAAGAGAAAATAAATGAATATGTTAAGATTGGTGAACAAGGCACAACAATATCATCCTAGATCGAGTGGATCCTCAGAGATGGTGAGGAAGTGCTTGGGAAGTTTACATTGCTCTATCAGGATATAACTCAAGCAAATAAGGAGCTACAAGCAGTAGTAGCAAGTTCCCTATCCAAGAGTTGGATAACACCAGGTTATAGCATGAAACATTCCAAGCAATGGTTAACTACTCAGCTGATGACCTATTGAATGTCAACATTATCAATCACCCATGTGCACATAATAAGGCTCTCACTACATTAGATTACCGGGTTGATCAGATGGAATATATCCTGGAGAGAATCGATAAAATCAAAGATGAAGCCCTGAAGCACGATACAACATGGAGCAGATAGTTACAAAAATGGCTCCAGGGATGCTCAGTGAATCATATAACTTGAGGGAAGTAGATGATACATTCCAGCATTTCAAGGCTATCATCACTCAAGGTTTGGCACCAGAGGTCACTTTCGACCGAGAGTCAATCAATAACCTCTTGGCCTGCCATGATTTCATTGGCTTTTTAATCGATGCATGCAAAAATTTCACCGAGTTACCTGACAAGCTCAAGAATGAGAAAGAAACTTGTGAAGTCATTCACGACCATTTTAATGGTCCCAACCATGATCAACTTCAAGCAATGATCAGCAAGTTTGTAGAATATCGAGCACAGTGTCACATCGACTCTCCTGATCAAAAGCAAGACACCAAGTTTGAGCAGAGGGATGATGAGGAGTAGTTTCTCCTTTCTAGAATGCATTGATCATTTTTGTAAAATATTTAAAAAATCATGTTGGCATACACGATGACCTCATCCATGTTGCACCATGGGATGTTGCCATCCAAAAACTTGCCCAAGTCAACTATTGACTTTTTAGATATTTTCTAGATCTTTTGTAAATATCTTGTAAGATATTTTGTAAGTAGTGGGTTTGCTTTTGTCTTCTTTCCTCCTCTCCTTCTATAAATACTAGAATACTTGTTGTATTCTAGGTGAACATTTTTGTATGAAAAGAGAAGTGAGGAGAGAAAGACTTTGTGTTTTCTTGCAACAGAAGAAATATTAATACACATATTCAGACTTTGTGCTTAATGTGTGTGTTATTTGCATCAGATCTTTCTTAAGTTAGATCTATGTTTTTATTCTATTAGATTCATTCCTACTATTGTCATTTGTTCATCAGTATTGCTTTAATTGTTTATGCAAGTAAGTTTGGCTCTGTTTACTACCGGCTCAAAGCATAAACCTTCTGACCTTTCCGTCTTGGAATTCATTTCTTTTCTTCCTTCATATCTCCTCCGTTCCTTCCTCCTACCTTTCTTCATTTTCAAAACTACCTCTTTGAACTACCCCTTAGAATAGTGTAGATTTGAGATTCCAAATGCCTCCACCCACTAATATCTTATTAGGAATTAGAGAAAAATATGTGGAAATAATTCCTCAAATCACAAAGAAGTAGGAAACTATATAGCGAGAATTATACATGCGAAATATAACAACATAAATAAATAATGCACAAAAGGAGACAAGACAAGATTTAACGTGTTTCACCCAATGTGGGCTATGTCCAACAAGAAATTGCTCAAATTTTATTATCAAAAAGAGTAAAACATCTCTCACAGTCTTCTCTCAATTATGAACTCACAACAAAATTCCAAATTTGCTAAACCACATCTAAACCACAATTGACACCCAATTGCTTAACCTTGATCACTCTTGATCACCTCTTGATCACTAAGAATCAATACCTCTTGAACACACAAGATATATTCAAGATACCCCAACACCTCTATTTATAGGATTACAATCCTTTAAGAAGTCCAAAAGTTGACCCTAGAAGTTAGAAAGTCATGACATTTCATCTTTCCATGGCTGGAAAAGAAACTATCACGACCTTTCATCTTCCCATGGATGGAAAAGAAATGGTCATGACCTTTCATCTTCCCAATTCAAACTCCACACTTCAATACTAATTTGAGAAGACCAAAAATAGGCTCCACACCCCAAAAATATCCCACTTAGAGATTGTTCCTATTGAGAAAAGTTCTCAACCCTTCATTATCAACCATGAAGGCCAATCAAAGTTGAACACAACTTCAACTTCTCCCTTGTGACCGCCTTGGTCATCATATCCGCATGATTATGAATGGTATGAATCTTTTCCAGCTTCAACTTATCTTCTTCCAAAGCTGCCCTAATGAAATGATATCTCAGCTTGAATGTGCTTCATCCTAGAGTGAAAAGCGGAGTTCTTTGCTAAATGAATAACACTCTAACTATCACTATGTAGTCTCCCAACTTCTTTCTTATGACCCAACTCATCAAGAAACTATTGTAGCCAAATCATCTCCTTACTTGCCTCTATGGCAGAAACATACTCAGCCTTTGTGGTTGACAAAGCCACAACCTTTTGTAACCATGAAATCCAACTCACCAGTATCACCAACCATAAATACATAACTTGTTATGCTCCTCCTACTGTTCAAATCTCATGTCATGTCCAAATCTACATAACCACACAATGTAGTGTCCAATCTAATAAAACACAATGCTACTCCCATGGTCCCTCTAAAATACCGAAGGATCCACTTGAATGCCTACCAAGGTGCTCTATACCTGGATCACTCATAAACCTACTCACTACTCCCACTGCATGGCTAATGTCAGGCCTAGTGCATACCATAGAATAAATCAAGATACCAACTGCTGATGAGTACGATACCTTGGACATCTAGATTTTATCCTCCTCGGTCTTGGGACTCTATTCCTTTGATAATTTAAAGTGACCTGCCAAAGGGGTACTAACTAGTTTAGCATCCTACAAACTAAACCTCTCCAATACATTATTTATGTACTCTTCTTGAGATAACACCAACTTTCTCTCTTTCCTATTCCAAGTTATTCTCATACCAAGGATTGTTTTTGTTGCCCCCAAATCCTTCATAGCAAATGAGTCACCTAGCTATTTCTTAAGTATCATTATTTCCTGCATGTTCTTTCCCGCAAGCAAGCATATCACGCACATAGAGGCATATAATAATATAACTACCATCAAGAAACTTCTTAATGTACACGCAATGGTTTGAGTGACACCTAGAGTAACCATGCTCCTGCATAAAACTGTCAAACTTCTTGTACCACTTTCGTGGAGATTTTTTCAGGCCATACAATCTCTTCTTCAATTTTCACACTAACCTCTCCTTCCCTTTGACCTCATAACCCTATGGTTGCTGCATATACAATTCCTCCTCCAAATCACCACAAAGGAATGAATTATTCACACCCAACTGCTCTAAGTACAGGTCTTCTACGATACTAAACCAATAACATTTCTAATAGAAGTCATTTTAACAACGGAGAAAAATTTCATCAAAGTTTATACCTTTCTTCTCAGGCAAATCCTCGACCACCAACCGGCCTTGTATCTTTCCTTCCTCCATCTTCCTCTTTGATTCTATACACCCACTTGTTCTACAATTCTCTCTTGCCCTCGGGTAGCTCCACCAGATTCTAAGTCTAGTTTTCCATAAGAGATCTATGCTCTTCATCCATGGCCTTCTCCCACTTCTTCCCCCGGCATCCACCTGCACTGCTTCCTCAAAGTACTATGGCTCTCCATTGTTAGTGAGCAATAAATAATTCAAATATGGAGTAAATCATTCAGGTTCCCTTCTTACCCTAGAAGACCTTCTCACCTCAGGAGTTTGGGGTTCTTGATGAGTAGGTTCTTGAACTGGTTGTGTCGAAACATGCTTTGCACCCGAATCGCCCCTTGGACACCTTGTTGTCCATGCAATGTCCTCTAACACTGTATTATTTCTTTGATTCCTCTTTCTATTCCTGTAACTGATCTTTATACATGACTTTTTCATTAAAGACAATATCTATAGACCGAAATATTTTTTTGTCCTTAATACTCTAAACACAGAAACCAAAGTCATCCTCACCATATCCAACAAAGGTTCATTTCTTAGACTTAGGATCTAACTTTCTCCTATCATATTTATCAATGCGAAAAATACCTCACATCCAAATACTCTAAGAAATGAGTAATCAATTTTCTTACCCAGCACCAAGCCTCCTCGGTATACCTCCATCCAAAGACATAGAGGGTCCTCATTTAATCGGATAAATAGTTGTGCTCACTGTTTCTACTCAAGACATGAGTGGGAGTCCCACATGTAACCTCATACACCTAGCACACTCCATGATTTTCATGTTCATTCTCTATGACACTCCATTTTCTTGTGGAGTATTTGGAACCGTTCTTTGCCTATGGATCCCATTTACCAAACAATAATCAAGAAATTCATTATTGTAATACTCCCCTTCATTATCTGACCTGAGAAATTTCAAATTGAGACATGTTTCATTCTCAACCAAGGATTTCCATATTTTAAAGGTTTCAAACACATAATATTTCTTTCTAATGCAATATACCCAAACTTTTCTAGTTGCATCATCAATGAAAGTGACATAATAACATGAACCACCAATAGAGTTTACCTTAGCTAGCCCCCATACATATGTATACACTAAATCCAACTTACCCTCCTTCCTGGTAGGTCCAACCTTAAGGAATCTCACCCGCTTCTATTTTCCATAAACACAGTCCTCACAGTCTAAATCTAACTCCTTTAATCCAAGAAACCTATCCTTTATAATCTGCATGCCCTTTTGACTCATATGACCGAGTCTCTGGTGCCAAAAAGTTACATCTCCATATGTAGCAACTAAATTACAATAATCAACACCACTGGTTAAATACAAAGTACTAGTTTTCTTACCTCTTATAACCACAAGAGCTCCCTTGGTAACCTTCCAAGAATCCACTGTAAAACTGACCGTATAGCCATCACTACCCAGTTGACCCACTGATATCAAGTTCCACCTCAACTTAGGCACATGCCGACATCCTTAAGTAGCCATGTGTTCCCATTCTACATTTTCACTGTCTGTACAAAACCTTTCCCTACTATGCTTTTGCATGGTTCATCATCACCAAGATATACATGTCCAATATCTCCTTAAACAAAATCAGTAGAGTAATGTCTATGTGGGGTGGCATGGAAAGAAGCCCTTGAATATAACACCCAAGACTCAACAATATTATCTAGAGAAAGAATTAAGGAATCTTGACAAACATCACTTGCTTTTATACATTTACCTCTTTATTTTCCTCCTTGTTCTTCTTATCCCAAAGAGCCCAACAATATTTCTTAGCATGACCAAATTTCTTCCCACAAAGGCTAAAATTCTAACTTACTCTTGGACTTTGACCTTCTGCGATCATTTTACTTCCCATGGTTACCTATCCCTATGTTCTTTTGTCTCCCTCTACTCTCCACCGTCAAAGCGTTTCCGAGGTATAAGAATCTCTCGGTGCTCTTCTTAGAATTTCCTCGCTTAGGATCACACCTATTACATCCTCAAACTTCATCTTTGAACAATTAGAGACTCAATTACTTATATCCATAACCAATTGTCCCAGCTTATCCAATAAGGAGAAAAAAATCAACAAAGCCCCCGACCTCATCATCAAAGTCAATTTTTACCGAGTTTAACATACAATCGTATTAAATTCATTCAAATGAACAACAATAGAATGATTCTCGAGACATCTTCATATTAAATAAATTTTTCATCAAAAATATTTTATTAGAGGCAGAGGGTTTTTCATATAACTTCCGTAATGCACTCATGAGACCTTCCGTGGTCTTCTCCTGTGATATTTTGAAAGCAACCGAAGATGTAAGGCATAACCGAATTGCCTCAAGTTCCTTTCTATCCAAAGCAATTCCCAATCCTCATCCGACATGGCTATAGGTTTCTTTGCTTTCCCAATAAAGGAACATGGAGGTCCTTTTGATATGAGCAATCCTCCATTTGTATCTTCCACAAATGAAAGTTCTACCCATCGAAATTCTCAATCGTTGATCTACCCTCATACACCATAACTCCCACTCAAGCTAAACTTTCTCTCTGATTTACCACTTCAGCAAAAAACCCACAAAAGTTCTGATACCAGTTGTTAGGAATTAGAGAACAAATATGTGGAAACAATTCCTCAAATCATAGTAGTAGGAAACTATATAACATAATTATACATGTAGAAATATAACAACATAAATAAATAATGTACAAAATAAGAAAAGATATGATTTAACGTGGTTCACCCAATGTGGGATACGTCCAACAATAACTTACTTAGATTTTATTATCAATAAGAGTAAAACAACTCTCACATTCTTCTCTCAGTTATGAACTCACAATAGAATTCCAAAGATGCTAAACCACATCTAAACCACAATTGACACCCAATTGCTTAACCTTGATCAATCTTGATCACCTCTTGATCACTAAGAATCAAGACCTCTTGAACAAACAAGATATCTTCAAGATACCTTATCATCTCTATTTATATGATTCTAATCCTTTGAGAAGTCCAAAAGTCAGCCCTAGAAGTTTGAAAGTCACGACCTTTCATCTTCCCATGGCTGAAAAGAAATTATCATGAGTTTTCATCTTCCCATAGATGGAAAAGAAATGGTCATGACCTTTCATCTTCCCAATTCAAACTCCACACTTCAATACTGATTTGAGAAGACCAAAAAGAGGATCCACACCCCAACATCTCCAACAACTTAAAAGTCTATAAGTAAAGTTGCAATCTATTCATCATTTTATCTCATAGCTTTCTCGACCACTATCAACCATTTCATCATCTTCTCAAGAAAGACATTTCATTCAAATGGGATGATGAATGCCATAAATCCTTTGAGGAATTAAAACAATACCTCCTTCAACCACCAGTGCTCATTCCTCCTAAGGATGACCAACCCTTTTACCTATATATTTCCACCATTGACCATTATTTAGGTGCCATGCTCGCTCATCGCAATGAGAAACACGAAAGAAAGTGGTTTATTACATAAGCTGTACCCTTCTTGACTATGAAACTAGATATACCCATGCTGAAAAACTCTACTTAGCCTTAGTTTTCATCACCACCAAACTCTGCCATTACCTACTCAATCCACAAAACCTTCATCATCACTAATACTAACCCATTACACTATATGTATGCCAAACCCTATCAACATCAATGTGCCACATGTTGGCTTATGCTTCTTACTGACCTCAACCTTGAATTCATTCATCAAAAGTCCATCAAGGGCCAGGATATCGTTGACCAACTGGACAACACACCTATTTTTGGGAATCATCCATCTAACTTTGATTTCCCAAACGAGTCTATAGCTACCCTTTCCCTGGACAAACCCACTTACCAAATGACACTCTTCTTTGATGGTTCCAAGTGTCAGCATGGGGGTGGGGATGGTGTTATCCTCATTCCTCTTGATGGTGAACCTATGCCTTTGTCTTTCAAACTTGATTTTGATTGTATAAACAATATTGTTGAATACAAGGCACTCGTATTGGGTCTCTAGGTTTCCTATGCCTTAGTTATTACGACAATCAATATATTTGGTGATTCTTAGTTGGTCATAAACCAAGTCAATGGTATATACCAGTGTTGTAATGAGATCCTTCAAAAATATAAGGACCACGTAGACATACTTTTGACCACCTTTGACCATTATACACTTCAAACCACCCCATGTTCTGCCAATAAATTTGTAGATACCATGGCCTTCTTGGTTTCTTAGATACCTACTTCACCCGTTGACTCTAAAATATTTGTCAGCATACAAAGGCTACAATCACGCTCTTATTTACCTCATGAAGTTTGCTCCGTCGGAACCATTGCCACCGACCCACGTCACCTTTTGTATAAGAAATATGTAGACTATCTTTCCCTTTCCATTCTACCTGCCGATATCACTCATAATGGACAAACGAGCCTTTATTAAAAGTGTTTCCCATTATGTCCTCATGGGTTGTCTCCTTTACAATTGTAGCTTTGATGCCATTCTCTTACAATGCCTTATAAGTTCTGAAATTCCTTACACCATTAAGGAAGTTCATGATTGAATTTTGGAGGTCACTTTAGTGGTTTAGTTGTCACAAAATGCATTCTTCACCTAGGCTATTATTGGCCAACCCTAAACCACAACTGCTGTGATTATGTCAAACTTTTTGTGAAATGCCAACAACATACTTATCTCCACCACACACCTAGTCATGCCTTACAGGTCGCATGAGACCTTTGGCCTTTCTCTCAATGGGGTTTGTATCTTGTCGGTGAGATCAACCCCCATTCTTCACAACACCACCAATGGATCATAACCGCTACCGAATATTACACTAAATGGGTAGAGGCCATTCCCCTCATTTCTACAAAAGCTAAGAAAATATGTGAATTCATCAACCATCACATCATTTTTCATTTTGGTGTTCCTCACCACTTGATCATTGATAATGGAAAATAATTTAAAAAAAACCTACGTAAACTATGTGATGCTTTTGGCATCCAACTCAGTTTCCCATCACCTTATTACCCGCAAACCAATGGTCAAGATTAATCAACCAATAAAACCTTGAATAAAATTCTTATGAAGGTAGTCAATGATACTTTGGGAAAGATTGACATACACATTCCTTTCACCTTGTGGGATTATTGTACTAGTATTCACACTTCGACTACTACCACACCCTTTTCTCTAGTCTACGGTA
The DNA here is from genome assembly GCA_018340775.1 of Taxus wallichiana var. yunnanensis. Taxonomy (NCBI): domain Eukaryota; kingdom Viridiplantae; phylum Streptophyta; class Pinopsida; order Cupressales; family Taxaceae; genus Taxus; species Taxus wallichiana. The sequence continues at coordinate 413,289,498 of CM031238.1, read as the reverse complement.
CCAAGGCTATCTTACCTCTCAAAGTCTAGATTCCATCTCTTTGCATCTCACTACAAGACATGCTCAATGACAATGAATTTCACCAAGATCGTTTAGCACAACTTGAGTTATTAGATGAACTTCATCTCAATTCTCTTAACCATCTCAAAATTTACCAAAAATGTATCAAATGTGCATATGAAAAACACCTTCACGAATGAACCTTCTATGTCAGTGACCTCGTCTTGAAATAAAATCAACACATAACTAAGGAGGAGAAACGTAAAATGGGAAAATTTTCTCCTAATTGGCTTGGACCCTATATTGTTACCACTTTGCCTATGGATTAGGTGCCTATCATTTGTCTTCACTTGAAGGTAAACCCGAACTCCGAGACCCTTAATGCCTTGAATCTTTGACCATTCTATTGTTGATATCAAATCCTCTATCACTTTTTGTTAGTTGATCACTTGTCCCTTGAGTGTTGTTCACCTTCCATATTACCCATTTTGAGGATCCATGACTAAACAAGAATCATGTGATTACCTCGTCACCATTTTAGCCTTGTCTTCAATATGAGTACCACGGCTCTACTCATAGCATGATTCTCATGGATACTTTTTGTCTTCTCTCGAAATGAATCCCATGGTCGTCCATCACTCAAAACCACCCCCTTTCATAATTAACTCCTATGTACTATGGTTTTGTCATCCCCTTCCTCCATAGTCTTTTCCATGACTTAAACATAAAAAAGGGATATAACTCCTTGAGTCAAAATTCCAGCAAAAGATGACTCCCTCAAAAGGGACATCTCTTCACTCTAATTCCACTACTATAAATAGACTACTCCCTTGAAGGAAAACTATATCATAGTTATTTCACAAATTCAATAAAAATATCCAGAAGCTTCCCGCATTGATCAACTTCACGAAGACCTCAAGGAGATAATATACTCATCCCATATAGACTTCCCGCATCGATCAATCTATTAAAAACAAACAAATGAAGAAAAAGATGAAATTTTTGTCATGGACTTACCTATTCTTGATCCTGGGTTTCTTGTTCCGAAAGACACGCTATCGTACACTAAGTTACGCTAAACTGCCTATTCTCACCTCCTTTCCTTTTTAGCCTAATTCCCTCGTTACTCAATTCTCCCTTAGAATGGTCCATTACGTAATGCCTTTAGGGTCTTATGTTCATAATCCCCTCTTAGGTATGGTTGACTCCTTAGGGTTCTTATCAATTAAGCGGATCTTTTACCACCTCTTACCATTCACCTTCCTCATTACTTATTGATTATCCTATACATGACCAAATTATTGACACTTATATTTAAAAACCACTCAACCATGCCTGTGACCTAAAATCAACCATGCCTATGACCTAAACTCAACCATGCCTATGACCTACACTCAATCATGCCTATGACCTACATTCAACAATGCCTAACACTTACCAACCCATTCTTCTACTTCATTCTAATCTTCCCTAGCTTATGGGAGAACTACATCGGCCTAAGGTCCTTTTTCGTCAGGACTATGTAGGCAGAATTTTGAGGGCATGGGGCCCTTGGAGGTTAGCTCGGCCACTCTCTACCCTAACCAATTCCCCCTTTCCTTTTCCTTTTCCTATTCACATTCTACCCTAGTTAGTTTCCTTTCTATATCAATAACTGGAAATTAAACCACACAAAAAACAATTGCTAAACATATTTACCATCATAATTTACACATTCATTTCATCACATCTACCATTTCTCTACCATAATCATACATTTTCCTACAAATAATTTTAACAAGATCCATACCATCAAAAATTACACACATTAATGAATTATAAATTCAATCAACCATAAAACCTGACTCAACCATGCCTAAATTCACATAACTCCACCATGCCTAAATCAACCTAACTCAACCATGCCTAAATCAACCTGACTCCACCATGCCTAAATCAACCTGACTCAACCATGCCTAACCGACCTAAATCCACCATGCCTAAATCAACCCGACTCAACCATGCCTAAATCAACCTGACTCCACCATGCCTAAATCAACCTGACTTAACCATGCCTAAATCAACTTGAATCCACCATGCCTAAATCAACTCTGCCTCAATCATGCCTACACCGACTAACTCTATCATGCCTAACTTACCTAGTTTCCATCACATGTACAAAATCATCATCAAAGTTACATATACTCATACACATCATACCATAAAACATCATCATCTCTATATATATCATCCAAATATGAGTGTCCATACATATATACTCGACTACAAAATCTATACAAATATCTCTCATCTACCATATAACAAATACAAAGGTCTCAAAATCTTCGGCACATAGGCCGGTATCATGTATACAAAAAATAAAAAAATCTCTCATAAACAACCTCACTATCATCGGCAGCATGTGGCCGGTATGTATAAAAAACAATCACAATACTATCCAAAATGATGATATCCCTCGTCTTCCCCTCAGATATCTAGAGTCGGTCTCTCCTAACTCCTCTGCACTCCTGTGTGGTGCCCACCAACCACCTCCCCTCCTATTGTGGGCCTCGGTCTAACCGCCGATGGCCCCTCACCTGGAGCTGGTCTCTGTATATTGGTAGCCTCACCTGATCCTTTTATGGGGTCACCAAACCCTACACTCTCCACACTGTGAGTGAAGGATTGGGTCCTATCACTAGAGGCCTACTTTTCTCGAGTACTCTACATATGAAGGGACATTATCCTGCTGCTACTAAATGATACTATTAATACGTCACCTCACCTAGGGCATCCCTAAATCTCACCATAGGTGCACTCGAGGAGGTTCCATGGATCTCACCATGAACTATGTTCTCGACCCTTTTAATAGAGGCCTATGTGCTTGTACCTATACCATGAGATTTTGTGCCTTATCTTATACCGCTTTGCTGTGCCAATGCTGTGTTGTAATCTGAGCCTATAAGGCCACAATTTGTGCTTGAGTAGTGGCCAACTAGCCTTGTAACCCTGTGACCTATTCCTATAGGGTGGCTACTTTGCCCCCCATCTCTCGCACCACCCTATGCGGGTGCACGCCCATGTAAACTTGTGATTTGGGCTGAAGGGCCACCACACGCACTGTAATGCAACCACCTCTACCTGTGACCTGTCAGCTATCCCTATAGACATGTAACCTAGGCTGTAATGTGGCCACCTATCCCTGTAAAGTGTCCTTTGAATCTGTGAGGGTCGTCCACATCTGCTACTTCCGGCTCAGGTGGTGTTATTCACAATCGCGCTACCCACCACTATTTGTATCTGTCCTAGTTCCTCCCCGCCCGGTTGGCATGCTAGGTCATGGTGGAGACATAGGTCTCTCCACGTCATCCCTCCTATACTATGGGAAAGGAGGTGGTATATCTTCATGGTAGTCAAACGTAAATGCGACCTGTCTGCGGTATCAACTCATGCTCTCCCGTATGATGCCCCTCTATCCATTGAACCAGTTGCAACTCATCTAACTCTACGGCCATGTGCCTATATGAGGGGAAGCCCACATATGGCCTCTAAATAATGTCTACTCCAGATAAGCCCTCCAATATGTGCCTATAATAGGCTATATCATGTGTAGCCCCAACATCTCTATGTGCTCTAACAACCGGCACCCAACGCCTGTAACCCACTCGAACCAAGCTGACATCAAATGCATCAGGCCGAGGCATACCTAGTGGCCTCACACATACAATGTGCTCATATGCCCAATAGTGGAGAAGAAAGGTGCAACATAGGATGAACCGCCACAATCTCCTGTATGCCCACAACTCCCTGTACAACTACACCAAGTATGTTGGTGCCCAAGAAAAGTGGGTCCTCTCCTCCATCATGTCATGGAGGACCCCCATCAAGCACCCGTGGGAATCTCCCACCCTCTGCATCTGGCAGTGTAAAACAACACACTTTGCCTCCATAATAAGAACAACTAGCCTCATCTCCTTAGGATGGGCTACATACATCTCCCCATAGCTTAGACTCATGCTATGGAACCTCATCTCTTCCATCCCCTTACCAAACATGGTCAGCATCAACTCCTTAGATGCCTCTAAGGAGATCGATACACCTACGTACCCACTATCAATAACCGCAGGATCCTTTACACATCCTTTAGGGTGACTATGATCTCACTCATCGGTAGATGGAAGGTATTAGTTCTTTGAGTCCTAGGTGACCATCAAACTCACTCCCAGGACTATATGCCTCTAACATCTCACTCCTATTAAGTCAACATATTTCATGTGCCCCCACTCATCAGCAGTAGCACTCAATCATACCGACAACAATAGGGGTGGTACTTAGTGTCTCATCCGTAGCTACTCTAGCCTACATTCAACAAAACACAACCATTATTCAAGCTTGATTTTACCCAACATTGACCTTAACCCTCCCTTCTTACTGACCCCTCCCCCGCTATCTATTTGACCCACTTTACCCATCCTTCTCCGTTATCCTTCCTAGACCTCTATCCCTTTACCTCTAGTGACATCGGTCACCCCTCACCGACACCGGTCCATTATAACTGGCATCGGTTCCCCCATACATAACTGATCTCGGTATATACAAACTCTTGACCGGCATTGGTCACTATCACCACGCCCACACCTAAAAACCCCAATTTTCTTCCTCTCAATTATTTCTAATCCACCTACCTACCCACCTACCCCTATCCACACCTAATCTAAATCCATCTCCAACCTTCTTTACCCTTCCTTGTCCCCTTCCATACCTCATTACTTCCCTTTTCCCCACAAATTTCAAATTATCTACCCTACCTAAACCCCCCAACCCATGTTCCCTTCTACATATAACCAAAACAACAAAGGGATTCAACCTTACCTCGTCTCAACGTCACCTCCATGGTGGCATGTATGGCCACTATGTTGGTGGTCCACCCGAACCTTCTCCTTCCTCTACCATGTCAAATCTCTACCTCACTCCTCTCCACCAATCACCTCACTCTGCCCGATCTCATGGACCCATCTACCTGGCTCCTCTAACCAACTGGATATTTCCACCTCTATAGGATATCATCCCTTGTCCTTTCCTCTTGACAAAGCACAACTCATTCAATGCTCTGTCATTTTCCCAAAAGTCAAACCATACAAATGAATCTGTATTATACATATTTTCATTTTTAATACCTAAATCGACATAACGACATCGACAAGTCGTTCCTAGCCAACCAAATCGGTCATTACTTAACCAACATCGGTTACCTGTTAGACTCCTTTTAGTATATTTTGCCCATTTTGACCCACATTTACCCTTCCCACCCCCTTGTTGACCTTACCCATTCTTATAGCCACATACCCACCAGACCACATTACCTAAACTATCCTTGTATTTAGGGACCTATTATTTTAAGCATACCTCAGCCTTCCCTGTGCCATGACCTATATGCCTGGAACCAGAGCACTATTCATGACCTTTGAACCCCTGCACTCACTATACCTTGTGATGTTGTTCCCTATTGTTTTTCCTAATGACCTTACTTTTCCTATTGCCATGACGTTTATCCCAACCCTACCTTTGGTGTACCAGAACATACCTAAACATTCCTGCACCTGACCTGCGTTGTGTTTCCGCACCATATCCTATGCCTTGGATACCGAATCACTTCAACCTTGTTTGGATAAACCTATCGACCTTAGACGATGTAGATTTTGTAAGCTCTTCAACCTAGAACGTGTCGCAATTTATAACATGTGCATGCATTTGACTACCACTACCTTTGACCCTGGCCCATTTACCTATTTGCCTATTTTTGACCTCTACCCTTTCCCACATTCACCCACATCTATGCTCCTTTTTACCACATCCACCTTTTATCAAACCACTCACCACTTCCGTCTTCCACCTCACCAGTTCCTAGTTTGAGGGGGATCACCTTCACCCACACATAGGGCACCCACTTCTTATTTTTTTCAGCATCACTTACCAATACAAGCTACATGAAAAAAAGGGAAAATGTAGACACTTAAATTTGGTCACATTCTCCTTAGCCCCTGATCGGATAACCAAATTAAACATGGGCACCTAACCATGGCCCCTTTCACCCCACATTAATATTAATTTAATTATTTTAATTAAATTAATCCTCATCCTCACAACTTTCATTATTTAATTATCTTAATTGACGTAGATCCCACCTCACCTAAACACCTCACCAAGCCATCTCACCCTAGACCTATTCTTGACATGTTCTCATAACTAACTACAACTAAGTATTACTTTCCTTAATGAGCTAAGATTTGGTCTAACCTAAAAGAACATACCTAAGATTTCTCTAACCACATTTCCGCTCATTAAAAGGAAAGCTTTCGTTATGATCCGTGACAAAAAACCAATTTGGCCTAAGAAATTAGAAAGATTAGCCCATTTTAGTAAATCTAGGAAATCCCTCCTTAATCGACACTTTGGTTAGACCTAAACCGATCTTTGGTCAAGACAGAACCATCGTCGGTTACCATTTATTCACCTTAGCAACCTTGTTTGAGAGGTTGGCACATTCTGACTAGAGGAGAGAGATCAGAGTTGCATGCAAGTAGAACCAACATCCTTTCACGCATCCAAACATTCACAACTAACACCAGGACAAATCCAAAAGCATTGCACTCATGGAAGCATTCTAAGATTCACTGCTATGGTCCCAAATACCATCCTTCTAATCAACTACCATTACCATTCAGCCATCCAGTCTGCATCACAGTAAGTGTATCCCTAACCAGCATTGTTATTTCAGTTAGTAGCTTTTGTTACTCATGTTATTAATCTACACTTTGCATGCTCATTCTCCTATCCCTTACTAACATGTAACCCAACCATTTCCTTACCCACATCGCCAAATCACCCATCCTTTCCTGTTGTTCATCCCTGAATACACCTGAGACTTCTATAAACATCCTTATCCACCCTAGAATCTTTATCAAATCCCAAATCAAACCTTGTAATCAGATCTCTTTGAGTTTCATAGACACCGACCTAACTAATGCCGGTTACCCATAACCATCATCGGCTCTACATAAGCTGTCACCAGTCATACCAGACCGACATTAGTCTCTTTGTTTTATACCCTGCCCAGAATAGAGCCAAACAACCTCCTACCAATTGACCTAAACAACCTAAAATAAAACCCTGACTAGTCCCAGTACCTTGACAATCACCTTATCCTTTAGATCCAACTATAGCCTAACATTTTGTGATTGGATTTACTTATTGTACTTGAATGAGATACCTAAATCATATCAACTATAGTAGGACTTTACTTATTTATCACATTAATTTTTTTTAAATAGTGGATTGACAACCATTTAGGAAGTATCACACTTCCCGAACTAGCATACGCTGTTCATGCAGTCCACTATCATATATCATTTAAATTCTCTTGTGTGGTCTTGTTTTCTATTACAGGTAGTTCCTCCTAGCTAAAAGGAAGCCATCACGATCAGAATTGGGTCAAGAGGTTAGAATGCGCGCATCAACCTCCAACCAACCCATTTAACAGGTATTCATCCTAGCCCATAACTCTATCTATTTTGTCATTTAAAAATGTAAAGAAAATGGTGAAACAACCTACATCGGTGATAATGATGATGACGAGCATGGAGGAGGTGAAGACCATCTAGTATATGATGTACATAATTCGAAGAGGAAGGAGATGAAGAGGAGTATAACAAGGAAGATGAGGAGAAGAATGACGAGGAAGAAGCTAAGGCTCAAGGCAAAGGGGTGAGTGAATAAGTAAGCACCAAGAACAAAAGAACCCCAAGCCTCACTAAGGAGCAAGTAGAGAAATCCATGGAGAGAGAAGTGGTAGGCATCATGAAGAAGTTGGTGGAATAGGAGTTGGAGCGGAGCGTGGATGAAATTATAAAGGAGATAGAAGAAGAAAGCATTGGGAAGGAGTATGGCAACATGGGTGGGGATCCCAAATTGGTAGTAAGCTTCCCAAAAGCTGCACAAACAAGTGGGAAAGGTATAGTGGTGGCACAAGGGTAGGGAATGGGATACATTGATGATCCTAGCAAGGTGCTATGTGTGTGCTTCTAGAGCACCATACCAATAGAGAAACTCCTAGCTATGTCATTGTTTGATGAAGAAGGCATATATCCTCGGACCAGGAAGATGTTATCTTGGGAATTTGAGTCTCACGTAGACGAACCTAAGTTCGAAGTAAGTCATAGAGAAATAAAGAAGGTGCCAAAAACCAAAGGAATAAATCCATTGGTGAATGATCAAAAACTATCAAATGAATAGGTCTGTAATGTGCTTAACAAAGTTTCAGTCGAAATTGAGGCCAAACTATTTGGGAGAAATGATAGAGTGAGATTCCTTGAGGAGAAATTGGAGAAGAAAAAGAAGGATCTTGTGGAGAAGAGAAAGGAAATAAATCAAGAGGAGTTGATCAAAACTCAGTTGACGTGTGAGCTAAAAGAAGAAAAAGCTAATGTGTGTGAAGTCTCCAAGAAGGTGGAGAGTATTACAAATGCTATTTTCTGAAGCACCCGACTTCACCCGAGCGAGAATATGAATCAGACTTGCAATGTCTAGAGGATTTGACTTGCATTCTCATAATGGAAAGGCAACCACTCACTTTAGAGTCTACAGAAGAGGCACAGGTGCACCAAGAGAAAGAGAACAAGATGAAGGTTGTTGAGATTGTGGCTTGATACACTAAGCTTCTTGCAGAGGTAAAGGCCACCACATAAGTCGCTAAAGCTACTTATGACAACTACACTGATAGGGATAGAGTGGAAAGCATCTTGGTTGCCACCCATGAGATGAAACTCAAGGAGTTCTAAGAGAAAAATAAGGGGAATAGAGTGGAAAGAGATAAGATCCTAGCTGAGGTGGAAAATAAGTCAGAAGAAATCAAGACCCTATGAGGCTCTATCAAAAGATGGATAAAATAATTATACCCCAAAATCACCCATATGATGGATATGCTTGAGGAATTGGGAAAAAAATTGGAGGGTATTGTTGATACCATGAGCACCAAAGGGGAGGAGCTAAGTTTTGAGGAGGTGAGTGCCCTGGTGGGTGACCTCTGTTAGCAAGCTATGCTTGGGAGAAGTTAGAGGCAAAACTAGGGAAGGATTTCCCTCTCCTCCTCCAACAATAAAAAAGTTCCCCATTCTTTCATTATTTCTCCCAATTCTTCATTCCCTTATTCTTTCTTTCTAACCATTTTAAGAGCCTTCCATTCTTTAATCTATTGAAGAATGTTTTAGAGATCAAAGAATAGGTGTAGTGTGAGGTGATGTTGGGCCCTAGGATATTGGCTAATTACAAGAAGGTGTGTGGGTGCGTGGGACCTATTTGAAGAAGGCTGCATGGGTAGAAGTCACACAAGGAAGGGTTCTAGCAGGGTTTTGTAGAACACACAATGCACGAGCAAGGAAAGATAGGTTTTTGGGAATTAACCATATTCAACATCCTAGGAAGCACACGAGAAAAGTGTGACCCTTCGGCATGTGGGAGTGGATAAGGTGCCAACTTTGTGATTATAGGATAAAAAATTGAATATTCCATGCATACGATGGAAGGTTCCAGAAGAACATCATTGCATAGAGTGGAGATCTTGGATCAAAGATACATGCTCCATTGGAGGACCACTTGGACACTTGGCATCCTGATCTGTTACCTCAAAAGGCATGGCGGTGAAGGCAGAAGGGCTATATATTGAGGGGCGCGGATAGTAGAAGGGTGCTAAGAGAAGAGATGTAGAGAGAATAGTGCATTGGAAAAGAGGCAAAGCTCTGCAGAAATACCATGGAGGATTCTATGGGTTGGGATTAGGAAAATATAGGAGTGATGACATATTTAGAGGGATGAGTTTTGTATTCATCTTTGTAATATGAAGGACATAGTGTAGTTCTGATGCATGAATTTTCTCTGCATTGTTATATGGGTATGTTATGACCTCAAGGAATGTAATGTGGTTATTGGACTCATCAATATAAATATAAGACTACTGTTCTAAATCATATATGTGTTCATGAGTATAATCCTTGTGCATTTCCTTTATGTATGAATCATTTATATATGTTATTTGTTATTTCCCTTTTATGGATGCAATGGAGTGATAAATCATCCTAGGTTCTCAAAATGATGCACGGTTTTTTCTTATTCATTTGCACTTGAATATCTGACATAATATGATGTTTTCTCACAAGAATCACATAAAGGAGAGGATCAACACTTGCGCATGCCTTAGTTGAGCACCCGGCGCCCATTGGGTGATAAGACGATGCACATGGGATTTTCTTTGTTAATCTAAGGGTATAAAAATGACTATAGAAATCTAGGAGGACAAGCTTTGGAATGGTTCTTACACCTTCTAAAGGGATATATCACCGCCTTCATGAACCTTTCATAGAAGTTTATCAAACATTTATCTTCCAACCTCGACTCTGACATCACCTTGAATCTAATAGAACAAGCCCTTCATACTAAAGTCTTAATAAAATTTCATTCTAAATATAATGGGCACAATCACAATAATAAAAATAGTAGAAAATTCATGATAAATATTGGTACGTCAACCAAAACCAAAATGTCATCAATGATAGTGTCACCTAAAATTTACATGTGCACAAAATATGTGAACAATCAACCAAAAGTCCAATCATACAACCTAGCGAAGACAAAACTCCACACAAAGTTAAATGACAGTAACACCCCTTAGAGAAATTCTCTCTAGTGTCTTGTAACAACTAAAATATGTTAGGATGATAAAATATCCACTTACAAGACCCTTTCTTGAAGGGGAACCTAAGCCATACTGGTACAAACCTCATACATATTGTGATTTCCATCACATTAATGGCCACTCCATAGATAAATGTGTGTGGTTTAAGAATTATGTCCAAGACTTACTTGACGAATGATACATATTTGTAGAGCATGATGAAAAATCCATTGTAACTAAAAATTTGTCAACTATCACAACTTCTCCGAAGAGTTGAATGTCATCCAAACTCATGTTAATACTAACGTTTAGTGAGATCATGATGACAAGAGTCAAGTCTCTCTAACTCAAAACCAATCAATATATTCTCTAGATTTTCTTCCTAGAGTTTGAACAAATCTTGAACCTGTTTGAGACAACCTTCTAACATCCAATGAGATCTTGAATTTTCTTCAAGACTTCATTTTAACTCTTGATATAATTGAAGATTCTATGAAGAGGGTCCATCATCAAGCACCATTGAGATTGATTCTATTCTTTCACCTCCAAATCTTGTGCCTAATATATCTAGTCTTATTGTAGAATCACAACCACAATATGTTTGGATATTTATGAGAATGCAACCTTCCATTCCTGTAATCCCTCAAAAATCACTCGTCTAGGCATTTCATAAAAATTACCCTTACATCTCAAGACATTTACATAAGTACACTCTATGAGTTTTTTTATACCTAGGAATATCCTTATATAACATTTTCAATCTTTAATTGTAAATATTTCATAAAATAAACTCATCCATAGCCTCAATGGAGTAACATTGAATTTCTTCTCTCTACCTCTCATAATGAGCCTTAGGTGTACATCAATCCTTATTTCCTCACATTCTTCCACTCATGGATGAATGTGTATTTCAATGTATTCACTACATAAAAATCCTCCTCTACCATCACATACGTTTTTTTATCTCATCGAATACTTATCTAATCAAACATCCTTTAACTTGGATTTTGTATGTCCAAGTCTTGTACTTCCAAACTCATTGAATCTTCAGATTCCATCCTTTCAATTAGACCTTATATGTTGAAGTCTCATATCTTAGGACTCATCAAATTATTTGATTCACTCCTTTGACTTGGCCCTTGTCTTCCCCCAAGTCTCATAAATCAGGACTTGTCAAATCATTTGATTATCTCCTTTGACCTAGCCCTTGTCTACCCAAGTCTCACAAATCATGACTACTTTAATCATGGATACATTGGAAATACTTCAAGTTAATCCTTTGAATTGGATATATTCCACCCAAGTATTATAAATCAAGACCATTCCAATTTCATAAACATGGACCTCTCTCCTATGAGTCCATTGAAAATTTTCATCCGCTAGAGTTCAAAAAAATTAAAAATCATATAAAGAGAATAAGCCTTCACACCCAACTCCTCATTAAAACATTATTTAAAAGTCAAAAGCTGATAAGAAGAAACATATTATTTCATGGGTTCTCTCTGCACTTAAAGGCCACTTGCATGGTTAACTCATAATTCAAACATTTTTATAAACCATTGGCATATATATTAATCATAACATTATCATATCTTTTTATTTTTCACCTTCTACGAAACATGGTAACCTTGTTCCTATTGGGAATTTTGTATCTCATCCTGTTATGGTTCTATCCATTTAAGATCTTTTACCTACAATTTTTTCTAGAAGCTTCTTGGTGGTAACTCCTCCTTTTGAATAATATATATCTTAATAGAAATATCAAAATTATTTACCCAATCCTTTTGACCACCCATATCAATCTATGGTGTTGAACCCTTGTGTCCTATTAGTCACATGTGGCTGAGACTTGGGAAAGAATATTCCTTCCCAACAAGCACAATATAGACATACTTGAGGAAAAATTCAATCTAAAAATAAAATATCTAAAATCAATCATTACACCTTTCATCCTTCACAGTATTCGGTGATGAGCCCATACTTCTCACTAGTAGTATGATATTAGGAATGGAGGAAGATGTCCTTACACGCCTAGATTTTATCTTCAATGTTGAGCCCTTTTCTCTTACCGGTGGCATGGGGAAACATGTACGGGTCCTCAAAAATATAATTAATCAATAAAGCATTTATAAATTCTAAATCAAAGTGCTTAATCAAAAAAATCCCAAGAATTAATTTAGCTACTCATGTTAAGAGAGACAACAATTCCTTCAATCGGATCTTGCCAATTAGTAGGCCATCTATGGATCTAATTCTAGTCAAAACCTATAAAGTGGAATCATCTTGGAATCATTCAGATAATCTTGACTAAAGATGAGTTACATTCTTCTTATTGGATAAATGTTACATCTTGTGTCTTAACATCCATTATATTCATCTTCATATCACTCTTTACCTACTTTTCACATCCTTCTTAGCTCTCGGTGATGAGCCCTCACATATTACTAGTTGCATGGAGTCATGAGTGGAGTGAGACATTCTATCATTATATCATCTACATTTCTACCAATGGAATGAAATGCTTACAATTGTTTGAAATTGAGTTCAATCAGATACAACCCCTTTACCGAGTATAAAATACAAAAACATTTAAAAATGTTCAAAAACATCAAAAAACAATATAAAATTATTCCAAAATCCAAAAACAATATAAAACTGTCAAAAGAAAAACATTAAGAAAATGTTTGACCAAATTTCAGCAACTGAATAACACAGTTCAACAAATTTTCCATTTGATGACACTCCTCATGATCATTCCAAATCATCTTGATATTTTTATAATCAATTTTGTTACCCATATTGTATATCTAATCTTGTGGCAAGTAATCAATTACCCTTTCACAATATAACTTTTCTTGGGGCACACTTGGATTTCAAATTTTAATCCAATACAAATCAAACTTCAATGGGATCTAATAAGAGTTATTTGGAGTATCTAAGCATCACTCCTCTCTTTTTCCCAATCAAATGCTCCCGCATTATAATCTATCACTCGGGGACATTCATATCTATCTAGTTCTTCAATATGGAATAAATTTGGAGTGTCATTAGACGTCATTATTACAAATTTGTGTTGTACTATTCGCTTTGTCAATATATTGATGATCATTTTTATTCTTTTAGTTTGTTATTTTGTTTACCTTTCTTTATAGAATAAGTATAGGAAAATCTTGGCATCTTAGTTCACATATAACTTTTATGTCATTCATTCCTGTTCATATTGGGTTTGTTTACATGCTTGTTTCATGTCAATCTGTTGTTTGCATGTGTTGTGTTTTCCTCCTAGTTTATTAAATAAGCCATGTTGTGTTTTCCTTTTTATCATGTATTCAAGTTTGTTTACATTTCTTTGTATTTGTGCTTCACATTTTCTAAGAATTTGTAAAAACATCAAAAGAAAATTCAAAAATTCAAACAAAATCATACATTCAAAATTTTTAAAAATCACAAAATGAATTACAAATTTCAAACAAACTGATTAACTATAATATGAAATTTATAAATTAATCTAAGAAGTACAACAAATGCAATAATTAAAATACACTTTGAAATATAAATGCTAAGTAATTTATTTAATATTTTTGATGGAATTAAATAAATGAAATAGGATGGAAAAAGGCACTAACTTGAAAAGAACTTACCTTGCAATAATTTGGGATTTGGAAAAGTGATGTTTCGGTGGAAGTGGATGTCATGACAAACTTTAGAAAATTACAAAAGTGGTAGATTTGGCTAGAATGGTATGCTGGAGAAGGGAAAGGGCGTTAGTGGGCACCCAAGTCTGAAGTATGGGTGCCTCGGTCTGATTGATTGACCTTAAATGGAATCTAATAAGGTTGATAAACCTTCACAATATTTCACCTTTGATCTAGTGAGTGTCGTGTTTGCTTCATTGATGTCACTATAGATAACAAATGAATAATCTCCTATAAAACCCCACACAAAAACATCAAAACCTAAAAAATAAAGATGCAAATGAATGGGTCAAACTGTCCTCAGCTGCCAAATGGATGGACTTATGACTGAGTATTGCACTACATCTCAAACCTGATGTAGTTCTATGTGCTTGTGTGTGCAATCATGTTCCTAGGGTGCCCTAGTGCCAATGACGCCAAAAGTAGTGGGAAATAGCTAGATAAAAATGTAGAATGGTGGATGGAATAAAATAAACTCCCCTTCCTATGTAGTGTGTGATGTAGAATAGTGCCCAAATGCAGTCCCTTGCCTTATGTAGATAGCTATCCCTTAGTAGAAATAGTCTACCCTTAAGATAGTGTGTATGTTGTGTTTATATAGGGATCTCTTTCTCAAATTTCGACACTAATGACCTTTGACATGCTTTGAATAACACCTAGGGAATGGGAGGGAAAATTATAAATACGACCTCAAACATCTAAAGGATAACCAAGTGTGACTATAACTAGGGTGCCTAGAAATGTGGATCGGGGCATCAATGGGCACCCTAATCCCTCCCTAGGAACCCTATTCAAAGACTAGAAATGACAACTAAGTAATTAACAAAAACTAAGACTCCCTAAGAGATGATCGGGCATGTGTAAGTAATTAAAGACTATGCAAAACACTCAATGAACATGAGTAACTAAACCGATGACATGACTAGGTGATGGGTCATTATTGAATTCTTTTATTATATATATAAAAGAACATACTTGGTGGTATAATTATAGTAGTAAGTGTGTGATTTTGTGAATACATTTTCCTCCACTTTATGTTGGTGAGTGGAACTATTGGTAACATAAAGTAGATAAAGATGTGTACCTAAGATAAATCCATAGAATCACATGTTGTAGTAGAATGCACATATGTGGTAGAAAAGCATGCTGAATGAACCATGTAGCATACTGAACCATAGATTAGTGTGTTGATCCATGCAATGTAGTGAGAGATGCAATGTCATGATGAAGTGCACTAAATGAGAGTGATGATTATGATGTTAGATGATTTATGATTTTGAATATCATATAATGATGATGAGATGGGGTAGGGAGTAATCAATTCCCAACTCGATTGTGTGTATACGAATAATCAAACAGAGGATTTGGGAATCCTGCCTCTAGAGTAAGAGTGTAACGAGAAAGGTGTGTTATTCTCCAACCTCTAACTATATCCTCAAGATCTAGCCGATGCAGATGGAATGAGATAAAAAAATTATTTTTGGATCCAAATAATTTGGATCAAATAGTTGACCCATATAGAACAATATAGGAAAATGAACTATTTCCCCCATTCCATGGGTATTGCTACAATGTGATGGCTTCCAAGTTAGGTCATCTAGAAGAAAACATAAAATGTATGATGGCTTCTAAGTTAGGTCATCTAGAATCAAATGCCAAATATAGAATAACTTCCCAAGTTAGGTCATATGGGAAAGTAATGAATGTAACTCCCAAGTTAGGTCATCTCGGAGGGCACATGTGTTGTATCATATTGATTGAATAAAATGATTTTTATTGTTAGATACTTGAACACGTTGGTGAATTGGTCGATTTATTGTTAATAATTGGTTACTCATAGATGTATTTTACGCTAGCTGCCCCTATGTTAGGTCATTAGGGGAATCGATGGTGAAATGTTGCATAACGCATTAGTAAGTGTTTAGAATTGTCAAATTGGCAGTGTTGGTTGAACACATGATTTCATAAGGGGAATTATAGGATGACCCTAATTGTATTCCCTCCTTTTGGTGAAATGGGAAGTGATGATAAGAACAAACACTAAGCCAAAAGTAAGCACAAGATAGATCAAGTGTGATAAATATGGTCAAACTGTGTGTATATTAAGTGAAGGACAATGTGGAGGAAATATAGTGTGTGTATAATGTGTATAGTATAATTGTGGGTGGAATTATGAAAATAATGTCACAAACGGGGCATAAATAAAATTAAAAATTCTCAAGATATGACTAAGTTCATGTGGTGTGTATTAGTAAGACATGTTGCTTAATAATAACCATAGTAAAGTAAGACATGGAAAGAAACTATAAATAGTCAGGTGAAAAAATTATAAGTAACTTCATTTTATTTTATGCGAGTGTGTAAGGATGCTGTAAGTGAGAGTAACATGACCTAGATGATTTCTGATTTTGGTGACTTCCATAACATTACGTACGATGAAGAAGTTAGTAACTTCAATGTTTGTTTGAAAATTGGGTGTGTAGTAGTCAAAAGTAGTGAAATTTTGTAAAATTTTGATTACGATTTTTCTTAGTGTTTTAGACTTGGAAAATAGTGGTTAAGGCATCAGTGACCTTTGGGACAAGAGTGCCCAAATTTGGGCATTGGTGTCCTACTCCCGTGCGCCCCCTTGCTTTCCAGGCACCCTTGTCTAGAGAGTGTGTATTTAGTTTTAAGTGGTGTAAATGTGGATTTTATTGTATAAAAACATAATCAATGAGTGTGTATGGGTTTGTATAGTGTGCTAACATTGTGTTTTTATTTTTTTGTGTTGTGTAGAGGGATATCCACTTAAGGGAGTTCTACGGGGCTTGGCAATTGAGTACTTTACTTGGAAGATGATTGGGATGTTATGAACCATGATGGGTTATGGCACATAAAACGGATGGGGGAGGTGACCCATAATATGCCTATGTTGATAGCCTTATGTGAGAGGTGGTGTGTGGATACTTATACATTTTGGTTTCCTATGGGTGAGATGATAGTTACCTTGGAGGATGTGTATCACATACTGTGATTTCTAGTTATTGGGGAGAGAGTATAGGTTATGTCATTGGAGGATATGGAGAGAAAGATGCGAGTTGTTAAATAGTATTTTTTGGGGACTTGAGTACCTACCAAGGCCCACAATAGTTTATATTCTATCTTTATGTAAGGGGTTCCGCACTTCTAGAAGTTCATAGTCATTGTTATTGCTTCGTCTATTACGGTATAGGAGGAGGTGTGGACATCGTGTATAATATGCATGATATATATTTTTGGATAGAGGAGGAGAGTACTAGATATGCATGGGAATGATGTAAAAGGAATGATAACTATATCAGCCAAGCCAAGAACTCGAGATGCTAATCCAACACCACGATCAATAAGATGAAAGAAATTTTCTAGAATAACTTTACCAAAATCTTTGCAAACAAATGAGAAGTAATATCATATATTATTATGGAACTTAATGAAATACAATGAGAATGGGACTTGCTTATATAGGTAAGGAATAAAAATCTAAGAACTATTCAAGGTCATAGATCATGCCATAAAAAAGTAAAAAAGTAGTCATCAAAGAACTAGTCAAGTGCATAGATTTAGGAGAGAACTAGACATCAAGGATCTAGTCAAAACCATAGATCAAGGAAATAAATATACCTAAAGACTAGATAATATCCTCCTAATATATAAATAAATAAAAATAAATATCCACAAACATAAGTGGTTGAGGATAAATACAATAAAGGTAAATAAAGTACCTAGGTGAAGATGAGCTAAGGTAAATACCTACTCTAACACCACCCCTTAAGTGAAGCTAGGAGAAAAATAAAAGTAACATGTCGACAATATGACTCCCGACAACTAGGCTTGATGAGATACTCATGTACAATAAAAAATAAAAAGGGACAACACAAGGTACCTAGAACTAGTAACAACAAAGTAAAGAGAGTAAGAAACCGCTGCAAGGCATCCCAATAAGTTTGGCTCAAAAAAATCATACAATGCTGAAGAATTTTGGTGTGAAATATGGTTTAAATCTAGTGCTCAATCATAGAACACAAAAACAACTTACACTAGGCATCACTAGAATAGTTCCATACAAGGATATTGTCAACAGAGTGATGTCAAAAGTGAAAAAAAACCAAACATAATTGATCAACTACTACAAATAGGTGTGCCACAATCCAAGAACAACCAAGAAAACAAGGAAAGGACACAAGATCCAAATAAATTGGAGTGCCACGATCCAAGAAAAGAAAAGGTAACAAGGAAAGGCCACAAACCCGAAGAAGTACTATTAACACCACACCCTCCCATACTGTTGAATGGGTAGAGTGACACCTCTACATGAGTTACCCAAAATCAACTAGTCAAACACTAAAAAAAACATTGGCCTTCACCAAAATAGCTCCCCCACAAGAGAGACTGTCAACATGCCAAAAATGTTGAAAATACAAATATAAAATATCTCAACCAATAAGAGAGATACACTACACCTGCTAAAGAAAAATTCTCAAAACAAAGAGCATTACAATGCATGAGGTATAAAAAGTGGAGCAAGAGGTTGAATGGTGGAGGAGCCACGCCTGTAGAGTCCTCTCAACGAATGCCTATGTCACCGCCATGAGTGATTAGATATCCCCCAAATCAACACAGATGGATGAAGAAGATGCCTACATATGACTTGGTGTAAAATGCACAATGGGTTCATGCAAAGGAACATCAGAATGTGTGTTAGGTCAATCATTTTGACAACTGAAATCTCAAGTTTCTCAAGCCTGAGTGAAGGTTCGAACTCATGTGGAGCTCATGATCCTCGATAAGAGTCAAGTGAACAAAAGTAGGAGCTCAACAATGTGTGATCCCAATGAAGTAACTACTCGAAGACCAATGCCATGGTGAGAATTCCACTTAACATGTGGAATAGGAGAAACAAAACCCTATGAATGTTTGCCAATACCTCCGCCAGTGAAACCCATAAAACAGAGCATGTGAGAACCGAATGTAGTGGTATGCTTCTCAAAAGATCCATGCATATGAGCATAAGTAGGATATACATCATGTGTTACTGCAATAGGCACATATGTGGAAGAGCATGCAGTAAAAAGCCTCATAGGCTTAGGAGCATTACAAGCAAGAATAGGCTCAGAAACTGATAGATCAAGGTCAATGGGTGCCAAAGCAATAGCTGCAAGTGGACTAGGAGCATGGATATGATAGTCCACAATATGATGGTGATGTTGCAAGCTAGCAAGTTTTTTGTAGTGAGTGTATTAGTGTATCCTTATCATGAATGAGTGCTTGTAGAAGATAATTTCACTTCTTGAGTGATATTTTCTTCCAAATTTTTATACAATATCCTATTGAATTACAAGCACTTCAGAGAAAAACATATCATTCTTAGAATCCATGATAGATACAAGAATGCAACACCCAAAAGTGCAACACCCGAAATTGCGTCCACAAGTGATTACAACACCCCCAAATTTGGCACTTTATAATTGAGTGTGTGTTACAATATGGCACTTTATAATTATAGTGTGATTCTCGAAATAAATATTTTCAAATGAAAGAGCTCAAATCCAATTTTTTGATAAAAAGATACAAGCTTTACAAGTTTATGATCTGCTATTTATTTTAGTTGCCACTAAAACAAAATAAAATGAAAGGGGACTGGAGCTAAGCACCTACTAGTAGGAATCACAATCTTTAAGCCCTCTTATGACCATACCATATGACCAAGGGCTAAGGATTTCTATGTGATAACCCAAAAATTGATTTTATGGGTTTTTATCTAATTGATGTGAATTCCAAGATGAACTAGTCTACGTCTCTGCAACATCAAAATAAAGATGAAAAAATGACTGCTTCTAGAAATGGTCGAGTTTACAGTTGATCTTATGGTTTTTCCACCTTACGAATCCAATGGAAGGCTTGGGTTTTCATAAAACCACACGTAGAAACAAAATACAAAAAAATCCCAAATATATGAATATACAAAAAACCTTATTTGCCATATTAAACTTATAGACGAATGTCAATAGTAATCTCCTACTCGATACCATAAACAGAATGATAACTAGATCTTACCAAGCCAATAAATCGATGCTAATCCAACACCACAATTAGTAAGATGAAAGTAATTTTTAGAATAACTTTACCAAAACTTTTGCAAACAAATGAGTAGTAATATCATATATTATTATGGAACTCAATGAAATATAATGAGAATGGTCCTTGCTTATATAGGAAAGGAATAACAATCTAAGAACTAGTCAAGGTCGTAGATCAAGCCATAAATCAAGGAAAAACTAGTCATCAAAGAACTAGTAAAGTCTATAGATTTAGGAGAGAACTAAACATCAAGGATCTAGTCAAAACCATAGATCAAGGAAAGAACTATACCTAAAAAAATAGATAATATCCCCTAATATCTAAATAAATAAAAATAAATATCCACACACATAAGTGGGTGAGGATAAATACAATAAAGGTCAATAAAGTACCTAAGTGAACATGAGCTAAGGTAAATACCTACTCTAATATGTTATTGCTTCATCTATTATGGTAGAGGGAGGAGGTGTGGACATATTGTATAAGAGGGATTATTTATGCTCTTTGGATATAGGAGGAGAATACTAGATGTGTGTGGGCACGATGTGTGTTGGCTCACCTATATAGAGATCTATACTAGTTTAATCAAGATGAGCATGGCAAAGGGATAGGAGCCACCAAACTATTATATGTATGAGCGTATGAGCATATATCTATGTTGAGGCTAGTTGGAGGTCCATGAGTAGAGTGGGATATGCTAGATATATTTGCAAGGAGGTGGATTAATATGCATGAGTGTAAGATGGACACTGATACTTACATGAAATAGATAGATAGGATGGGGCTGAGGTAGTTGTATGGAGGCCATATCAAAATTATGGAGGATTTCCATAGGGTGTTATAGAGTTGTGGTGTATACGAAGGACTATGTGGTTGGAGGATTGATTTCTAAGAGTGGATGAGATATTTCAGGTGGAGAGAATATCACAAAATTTTGGCATGGCTTAAGATGTTCCCCAGGCCATATAGATGGTTGAGAGATATTAGATCACCTAGGAGGGCTGGAGCTAGACCATGGTCCATAAGAAAGTAACTAGTACCTCCTAGTCCAGATGAGGTAGACGTGGTGATAGAGTTGATAGACTCAGACAATATGGGGTGTACAGAGGAGTATTGTTCTTGGTGGGCAGCACATTGATGGGTATTATTTTTTCTATATTTTTGTAGATGTAACAAGATTACCACAGGGAGGAGGTGGAGAGGGGAAAGTACATGCCCCAAAAAAGTGGTAACATATATTGTAGAGTGTGATTATTGGTATAGTTATGTTGTGTGTTTTGTTGTTTGCTTATGTAATAGTGATGGTTATCTAATGCGTTGTTCTATTTATTTTGTAGGTGACGCATATTGGTCCTTGATAGTGGAAATATCTATCCACACATTAACACATAATGTGCCCACCAATGTGCTTTCCAAAGGAGGGATGCTAGAGCACATTGATGACATTACAAGTGAACATGCCTATTTATTTAAAATAGTGGCCATAATAGTAACGATGTGCACTATATTTCTAGGTGAGATGGATGAGGAAAATGAGGATACTTAGTGAGCTAGAGAGGTGGTGAGTGGTGGTCTCTTGGTGTAAGATGTGTTTGCACATTATGTCAAGTTACAATGTCAATTTTTAGAGCAGTCTACCAAGGTTGCACTACTGTGGAGGTATATTGAGAGGTATCGAGGTCACGACTAGAGATTTAGATTTAGTAGTGAAGCATGAAGTTTTAGGGCTCTCGTAGTACCCGAGAGTGATAGTGATGATGCGATTTGATGTGTATTATTGTAAATGATGTAGGGGAGTTTCCCCAAGTGATGAGATGTTTGTGTAATGATGATTGTAATTGATACATATATTGGTAGATTTAATCGATATATGATGAGTTTTTCATGTTTTGTATCATTTATGTTTATTGATGTAGATGTGTACTATGATGTTGGTATTGATAGAAAAAATGTGTAATGTGAATGATGATAGATAACATATGTAATTTTATTGATGAGTTGAGTGAGATGCATATTTGTTGAATGGAACTTGTAATGCGTAATTAGTGTAATGATGATAGTAGAATGCTTTTAACAATAGATAATGTATGGTTTCTTAAAAACTTGTTGTGATGAATATGCATGAACATGAAAATGTAATGTAATCATGATATGTTAGTGTGATGAATATGGGGAAAAGAAGATTAGTGATGCCCCAAATGTATGAATTATTAGGTTCATATGGTGAAGATCCCTCAAGTAGTCAAGAATGAACCACGTAAAGAAAGAGTGCATCATTGGGAAATGATTGGGTGCACTAGATGAAATGAAAAAGAGAATGATAAAAGGTTCTTAGAGAAAAACCCTCAATAGTCATGTAAGAACCATAAGAACACAAGTGCATCATTGAGGGGTAAGGTGATAGTAATCACGTACCAAATACCAAGGTGACATGAAGTGGTGGAAGCACGTGACATGAGAGAAGTGTGAGCATATGAACCAAACTAAATATTATGTGTAGCTGTGGTGGGATGGATGAATGTAGAGGGATGTGGCAGCCAATGTGAAGTAATAACATGATGTGGTAGATGATATGGATGAATCGGGTGTGTTGGATGCAATGGTGCAACTGTGGATGGATGCAGTGGAGAGAATGCAGGCATGACGACTTGTGGTGATGGACGTATAATAACCTTAGTAGTAGATGGAGGAGATAACTCAACCTGAGTAGAAACACGCTAATGAGGAAGAGGAGAGATGGATCACACATGTGAGAGCAAACCAAAGGAAATTATGCCCTTATCCTCTAATTGTTGTAATCTATCATGAAGGGAAAATAAATTATTGTCCTTATGGCCATTGATATGATGATAATTACAATAGGGCTGATCACGCCCGACATTATAGATGATAAAATTTAGATGGAAAGTGAATTAGACACTCATTAAGTAAAACATGTAACACATCATGTGGTCGAGCGTGATGAGAGAATTTCAATGGATCACATGAAAAATGAAGTAGAAGAATAAAAAGTATGCTTCTATGATGGAGTAGGTTGAGCTTGCATGTTAGGTCAAGATCTATATTGTGTCGGATGATCAACCGATGCTAATGGAGGAGCACTAGATGATGTAATAAAAGTTGAGGTATTAGAGGATCAATGACATGTGCCAAAATAATATCTTATTCTAGGTCTATAAATTTGTAGCATAGAAGAATGAATGACTCACATGTATCATATTGCAATCATTGCTTAAGAGCGGGAATCAAACCATGAAAAAAATGAATTTCTTCTAAAAATAAATAGGTTGAAATACTAATTGATGCATACAAGCGTTGAACCATAAGATATAATCATTGTTAGATTCTCATGAGCCTTGATGTAGCGTAGGTAGGAAATCGTAAGTAACTCTAGGGCCATTATTGACGATAAAATGATGGAGGAAAGCTTCCTCCATGTCATAGTAAATATGAATGGACTCAAATGGAAGATGAGTGTACCATTGTAAATCCTCATATATAAGATTATGTCGAAAGGCCTTAAGCAATAACCTATCATTAGAATAGGGTTCCATAGCTATGCGGTAATGTTGGAGATGTGCATGAGGTCACCAAGTACCATCAAAACATGTGAATGATGGCATGATAAAGTCCTTCATAAATTTAGAGTTATGAATATTCTTGGGAATAGGGTTACCATGTAATGAGTTGTTGTCAATAGAAGCATAATAATACCTACTTTCTAAAGTTAAACACCGAACCTGAGATTTTAATTGATGACGACATACATGCGAGACATAATATCTTGTGGAGGAAAAGTAGGAGATGGAAACAATGTATTAACCAGTTATAGCTTGCCATTGTGCATAAGCATAGGCACCTCAAGGGAAGATAAAGGAGATCCCAATACTAAAGGAACACTAATTGGTGGTGCCAAAGAATCTATAGGGGAAAAAGAGAAGGAACACCCATAATAGCGGTAGGACTAGCATCAGAAACATCTATAGGAGGTGAAGCAACCGACAGAGATGCCTTAATAGGAGAAGATGAACCAATAGATATAGGTGAATTTTTAGAGGAGATGACATGGTAGGAGTATAAGAACTAATAAATGGAGGTGTCTCATGAATTATTCTATATATAACCTCAAGAGAAAGTGGAGTAGGATATTCAAACCCTAAGTATGAAAACTAGTAGAATCATGGTCCTATCATTTGTATCATCGATATCAGCTATGAAAATGTAATTAAGCATACTATCAATATGATAATCAACATAATATGATAAGAGTATGTGAACTAGTATGTGATGGATTAGGAGAAGTAATATAACAAGTAAGAGAGTCGTGATATGTAGCCTTAATAGTTGTGTGATGAGAAGGAGAATCAATATGAGAGCTATTGTTAAGACCTAACATGTAATCAATAAGAGAATCATCTAGAATTTCCTTAGATAGGTCAGCATGAGGATCACTAGTAGCTATATAACATGGTGTAAAATGAGTGAAGGCTATCGGATCTAAAATAATACGATGCCAGCGAAGAATTTTCAAAACTAGTAGGTACATATTATTGACCATATAAGAGTTGTTGCTAAATATGATTGGGTAGAGTAACATTACTATAGAGAGCCATGAACTCAGTGATAGTAACCTCATCATAAATTGGATTGACGTTAACATGAGACATGATGGGATGAGAATAAAAATAGCTATACTAAGCCATTAGGGGTTGAAGTGGATCCTACGGAAAAATGTTCTAATGTATGGGTTCACCAAAATGATTAACTAGAAAATGAATTTTATAAATTAATCTAAGAAGTACAAGAAATGAAATAATTTAAA
The DNA here is from genome assembly GCA_018340775.1 of Taxus wallichiana var. yunnanensis. Taxonomy (NCBI): domain Eukaryota; kingdom Viridiplantae; phylum Streptophyta; class Pinopsida; order Cupressales; family Taxaceae; genus Taxus; species Taxus wallichiana. The sequence goes on along the minus strand of CM031238.1, from coordinate 413,264,177 downwards.
TACATTGAAATATAAATGCTAAGTAGTTTATTTAATATTTTAGATGAAATTAAATAGGAGGGAAAAAGGTACTAACCTGAAAATAATGTATCTCGTAATAATTTGGGATTGGATAGAGTGATGTTCGGTAGAACTGGATGTTGTAACAAACCTCAGAAAATTGTAGAAGTGGAAGATTTGGCCAGATTGGGATGCCTGGAGAAGGGTAGGGGCAACTGTGGGGTCCCCGGTTTGAAGTATGAGCACCCTAGTCCGTGGATTGATCCAAAAAATAAATCGATAAGGTCGTTAAATATTCACAATATATTTCCTTTGAAATTATGGGTGTCACCCTTTCTTTGCTGATGTCACTATAAATCACCAATGAATAATCTCCTGCAAAACCCCACACAAAAAGATCAAACCCTAAGAAATAAAGATGTAAATGAATGCATCATATTTTCCTTAACTGCCAAATGGATGGACTTATGACTGAGTTCTATACTACATCTCATACCAAGTATAGTTATATGTTCTTGTGTGTGATATCATGTGCCCAGTGGTACCCTACATGTGACACCAAACGTAGTGGGAAATTTATAGATAAAAATGTAGAATGGTGGATGGAATAATATAAAATACCCCTCCTATGGAGTGTGGGATGCATAATAGTAACCAAATGTATTCCCTTGCCTTATGTATTTAACTATCCCTTAGTAGAAATAATCCATCCTTAAGATAGTGTGTATTTTGTGTTTATATAAGTATATCTTGCTCAAATTTCGACACTAAAGACTTGACATGATGACTAGAACCTAGGAGAATGGGAGGGGAATTTATAAAGACAAACCTTGAACATCTAAATGAGATCCAAGTGTGACTGGGACCAATGTGCCTAGGAATTAGGACCAGGGCACTGATGGGCACCCTAATCTCTCACAAGGCACCCTATTCAAATACTAGAGATGACATCTAAGTAATTAACGACAATCGAGACTCCACGAGAGATGATCGAAATTGTGTAAGTAATCGACGAATATGCAAAAAAATTAATGACCATGGCTAAATAAACTGACAATAGGACTAGGGGTTGGTCATTAGTGAATACTTTTCACACACAAGATCCCTATATAAAACAACATACTTGGTAGTATAATTATAATAGTAAGTGTGTGATTTTGTGATAACAAAAACATTCACTTATCACAAAACTCCTATAATTGGAAAACCCTTGAAGTGAATCTTTCAAAATTTTAGAACAATCTTGATAATTTCATACCTTTATGTTACTACCCTAGTGATCATTCGATCTTATGACCATCACATTCTTCCCTTTGCACTATTATTTACTTTGCTTGGGAAAGTCAAAAATTAATTTTCCTTCGTGATATAACTTTGTATGGGACAATTTCTTTCAAATCATTTGTAAAATAGACCCAACAAGAGTGTCACCAAGTATCTAGTTATACTTTGATATTCATTTTGATCCTATTCCCAATCCTTTCATAAGTTTAAGTGTTTGGGGAATTTTCATCTTCTTAATCATTATTGTGGCACACATTAGGGTCATATCTGATTGTCTTATTTTTTGATATTGTGTTGTATTGTTGTTTTTACTTTTTAGACCACTTACAAGTAGTGTCATAACATCTCGGTTGTTTTATAACCTTGATTCCTGCATCTACTATGTATATTAGTTATGTTTTCCTTTTTATCTTTTCTTTGTTTACGTGCATATGAATTAACCATCTTAATTCCTTAATAATCATGGTGACATATCTATTACGAAATATAAAAATAAAGGTTGCTATAAAAATCACTCTCCCAATGACACTCATGCTATGCGAATAATTTATTCTATCCTTATTCAACCCTTGTCTTCTTCCTATCAAGAGGCTACCCACCACTTTTTTGTGTTGCCCACCCGCTTAAGGGGCATTACCATACCATTCTATCTTGTTGGGGCATCTAAATGATTCACCTATTTCCACTCATTACTCTGCATGTGTGTACTATCTCTAAAGCACCATTACTTGTAAATATCACTTTAAAGAGGGGCAAATGTAGACACCCCAAATTTACATACTTATTCACAAAGTACTATCCTAGTTCACATCCTAGCTCATATCCCCTTTGTGGACTGATTAATCAACATATTTAATCATGTATATCCACCCCTTGAATTAATTAATTTAATCCAGAGCACACTTTAATTAAGTTAATTATCATTTATTAAAATGATTAATTACCGTACACTTTCTAGCTAATTAAATTAGTTACTTAATTAGTAAAATACACCTATTTTCCTAGTGAACTGCCACTTCATTATCCTAGTTAACTACAGATGAACTCCACTTCCTTATTCTATTCAACTAAACTTGGACTCCACTTATAAATTCCTAGAAGTGCGGGGCAATTTTATTTTACATACAATTCAATTTCTGGATGTAACTTTTGTTATTCTAATTATTTATTTCCCCTTAAAATATGTAAATCCTAGACTCATTTTAATTCCTATTCCCGGTGATTAAAATTATGACATGGAGCTTATTTTTAAGCTTTCATCCACCTTTCACGGTCCTATCCTCAACTATAAAATAAATCCATTTCCTTCAAAAATCATCCTTGGAAATCCATGAGAAAATCAGCAAACCCTTCTCATTTGTTGCTTGAATCCTCGTGAAATATGCTCATAACATTTCATTCATAAAACTTGGAGAGGTTAATGAAGAGCATCCACATTCAATAACTTTAAAGATTCTATAATATTACTCTAAGTTTTCAAGATTATTATGGAGAAGGTATAATTATCGTTTTATTTATTTATCTTCATTTGTATGTTAATTTTCATTGTTTATAGTGACTAAGAGGTTATTTGAGCGGGTTTAGACTGTGTAAACAACTAACAAAATTAACATGTTTTATTCTAGTGTTTACAATGACCACACATATGAGGATGATAAAGATATATGCTTTATGATACTTATGATCACACATATCCTAGTGCTTACATTTTTCTAATATTGTTTCTATTGGCATTACTAAGTATTGTTTAGGTGAAGGCTCCCAAAATAACTTTAATACTCATACCCATGGTCTTCCCAAAGATGTTGCAATCCAATTTATACAATTTTTATAACACAATCCACATAATATTGATTCCCTTTTATCTATTTCTCATGATGAACTCAAACATACCTTGATTTCTTCAAGTCCCGAGTCTCTTGTTACCTCTTCCACTCTAGCTACATCTACTATTGTTACCTCTTTGGTTCCTACCTCCTTAGTGAAACTACTTCTTCCCTTCATAAAATTGTTATATATACTACTATTCCCACATCTCTCATATATACCCATAACAATTCTCATTCTTCTTATTCTATCATGCAAGCTCTTGAAGACATTGTTCATAGTCTACAAGATCAAATTTTAAAAATACAACAAGGTGCCTCTACATCTTCTCATGATTATATTGAATTAATTCATAAGCCACATGCACCTAAAGTTGTTTCTTATCCAATTCCTATGGGTTTTATCACTCACAAGCTTCCTATTTTTGATGGAAAATATTATCCTAAAGAGCACCTTTTTACTTTCCATGTTGTTTTCTTAGATTATTCCTACAATGACACATTTCTTATGCATATCTTTCCTATAAAACTTAATGATTTTTCCTTACAATGGTTTTATGATTTTCCCATTCATTGAATTTGGGCCTTTACCCCTTTGGCTAATCAATACATTACAAAGTTCTCTCACAAAATTGGGGAAAAGGTATCATATGCTTAAATATATAAGATGTTATAAGGATTCAAAAACCTATAAATGACTATATTATATACTATAATACTATGCTTACTAATATGAACAATATTCTAGATAATAGTGAGATACAATTTTTCGTATCTCAAAGTATTCTTACACCTTTTGCAAGAATCAATTATCTTTGAAAATTTCCACACATTTGATCACTTATTTAAAACACTATAAGAGAGTGAAGATAATATTATTATCATGAATAAGTTCAAATATGTTTCTAATACTCCCAATACATCTAATCCCAAATTCCAAGGAAAACCTAATTTGAAATATAAATCTAATGACAACAAAACTAGTGTTAAATATATTGTTAATGTTTTATCTCAACCCAAAAATATTTAGTTACAAGATCCTTGACATAAATTCACATGATTGTCTTGCATACCTCACCTAGTTCTTAAATAATTACTTGAGTTCAACCTTTTATATTTCCCTCTAGCTCTCGAGGTTGATACTAATGTATTTTGTGAATATTATAGATGTCTTAGCCATTATAATAATTAATGTGTTGATATATTGCATGAAATAAAATATCTTATTGAAGCTAATACTATTGAATGGGACATTCCCACTAAATCACTAAGGCCTTCCAATGATAATGCAAAACTAAAGATATTTAGTGACCCCTATCCTGATCAAAACACTACTAAATTTGATTTATAAGTTCATCATGCTTATCATGTTATGCCTTCTCCTCCTTATTATAATCTATTTGATGTTGTGATTGGTACCATTACTACTATGCCACCTTCTCATCCCATTGTTACTATCGATGATGTTTATATGAATCATGATCTTGTTTTGGAAAAATTATACATTCAAAATTGTTTTAGCCAACACCCTTTACATAGTGCAAACATAATATGTGCACTCTCAAGTTTATTATTTGGGATATAATAAAAACCAAGCGAACTTTGATATTCAAACAAAACTTGGGAATGTTGTTATACCTCATACAGTTGGTCCTATAACTATGACTATTCTTTTTAGTTACTTCTTCTCTTAGATCATGTGATATGTGTCTAGGTTTCCATTGTATTTGTGATTTTGATGATATGTCATCTCTCTTACATCAATGTGTTAAACTAAGTTCATCCAAAACCAAAGTGAGTTGTTAATATGAGGTCCCCATACCTAGGTTAATTAGTCATAAAGCTAGAGTTATTACTTATATGATGAATAGATCTACACATATTACTTCTAGAGGGTCTATCCCTCCCATGCCTCTTTATTGGTATTCTATTACAAATATTACTTCTAGTGTGTCTATATCTCCAAGGCCTCCTTTTAGGTCTCCAATTATACATACTACTTCAACCATGTCTCTCTCTCTTATGCCTCCTACTAGGTATTCTATCGCACATATTACCTATATTGGGTATCTCTCTCCTAGACCTCCTGGTAGGTCATATATTTCACATATTAATTCTATTTTGTCTCTCCTCCTTAGCCTCTTGTTAGGTCTTCTATGACACACACTACCTCTAGTGGGTCTATCTATCTTAGGCCTCATGAAATGTCTCATATCATGCATACTACTTCTAGTGGGTTTATCCCTCCTAGACCTCTTGTTGGGTATTTTATGGAACATACTAATCCTAGTGGGTATTTCAATCCTAATTCTCCTTTGTGACATACTATGGATCCTAGAAAAATTATACATAATCGTCCTTTTTCTGTTGTGACACATATAGAGCTTGATCCTCCTCTACTTTATGGGTCTAACCCGCATCCTAATGAAGACCTAATTGGGTAACTATTGTGTTACCTCCTTCACGCACAAGGTTAATTTCAAATAGTAAAAAAAATTCACATAATCACATAATAATCAAATATTTACAAAAATACAAAATTAGGACCTACACATGACTTGATTGATTAGCTTGTTACTTTACATATGTTATTTGTCATATTGATTTGATAGATAACATATTTTCCTATATGCTATTTACACACATGCATTTACATGGTTTGTTGATCTTGATGCCGACACACATATTGATGCATGATGATAGGTGTAAACCTAGTCCCTTACCAGTGAATTTGATCACTTGGGGAATCTCCCACATTATACAAGTGCTTTTGTTTCATTACATTTACTTTCACTTCCTCGTTAGAATCAAATACTAATATTGGGTATAAATTATATTTTTACTAACATGACTAACATGTGTCTTATGTAACACTAAATTATCTTGTTCTATTTTCCTTTTGAATATTGTTTGTTATGTATTTCACCTACTTGGTTACTAGATTTCTTGTTGTTTTATGGCTTCAAATTATTATTTATATTTGTCATGTGTTCCTCCTATTCTCATCTTATGAAATTTTTGTGTCCCATGTTTACATATATATGCCTTGATATGACTCTTTTATATACTATTTTTGGTCTACGTATACTTCTTTACGTTAGTTCATTATTTCTCTTACATGTGATTTATATTGCTATTATTTCTTATTGCATGTTTCTTTATTTATGAACCATTGATGCATGAACATTTTTGTTCATAGTATATCCTATATTAACAAAAAATATTTAAACAATTTGAGTTAATTATGTTTGTAATTTTTATAATGGATTAATTTATTTAATCAATATTCAACTACAAGATTATAGGTTTCAAGTAACCTAAAATATTTAATAAATAAGTACATGAGTGCAGGACTTTAATGTAGTACAAAATAAGTAATAAAATTACACAAATAGATAAAGCACAACATAATATTTAAGTGGGGAAAACGTAGTTATAGGTAAAAATCCTTTAAAACATAAAATGAGGAACAACTATTTGATGTAGAAAGGCATAAATCAACCCAAATATTACTTAAAATTATTCACAAAAGCATTGATGATCAATACAAATATCCAAACATATGTTTAAATTATATAATCTCCAATATGAGATCACCTTTCAAAAAGGGTGGGTGATTTAGTTGTATCCTTTCAGTTGAACCATTTCACTTTTGTTTACAATTAATTAAATTAAGTTTATATAACTTTATAAAAGTTATTATAACTTACATATTAAGTTATATGCTAAATTTATTATGTAAACTTAGGTTGAAGTATATAATTCAAATAGTGAACACGTGGAAGTGTGATGAAAGATATTATCACTTAAACACTCCCCCTTAATGTTTAGTGGAGATAGATGCCAATGTCACTTTTTTATATAAAAGGAATTACAATACTTAAACCATATAATATAATTTTAGGATAGCATGTCTATATGGATAATCATGCAAAAATATCCCAAGTTCCTCTTTAAAAAGTGCATATAAGATGTCTTACATGATTTTTTGGAGCCTTTTATTGCAGGCCCTTAAATTTGGAAATTTATCCTTTTTACACCATTGGTTATGAATATGTTTCTTGGCCAATACAAACACCCACATCCTATCCTCACTTAGTATATCTTGTTATCTCTCTTCCAACATACTTATTCCTATACAATGATGTGTTACCACATTTTGAATATAAATTCATAAAACAAGCACTTAACATGTTTAATCCTTAATTAAATTTTGGGTCAATTTAATAAGGTTTAATATTATATTAGAGTTAATTACAAATATATTACAATAGAAATAATGCATCGGAGTTAAAAATCAGATCATAAATAAATAATTAGTGTACACCAATCAATGTAACATGCAATTGAAATCTCAAAATGAATTTATAAAATCACTTAGTTGATTGTAGATGAATTCTAGAGAGATATAAGACTATGTAATAGTGAAACTAGGAGATATAAACCTACATGACCTTTGTAAAATGGGACCGTTTGTGACTGTAAATCAACTTGAAGAAGAACCAAACCAAACTATTAAGATAGTATCATAAGGTCATGACCCTACCAAATTCTAGGATCTACTCAATCAACTTCTACAACTTTCTAGGTTGGTTTCCTTCCTATGTTTTCTATCAATGTCAAACCCTAGTTGTAAAACATGTAATGAGCCTCTTTGAATAGAATGATCATAATCTCAAACCCTAGCTATGAATAAAGAGTACTTTTAACAATGCAGTAAAATGGATAGGTCTTGATTTTATATTTTTGTAAATATTTTAATGTTTTTATATTATTTTCGTGCATATATATGTACAAAATATGTGAGTAGAAAGAGAGATAACTAATGAGAATATCTTGATTAGGTGAAGGATTTTCTATAAAAGATGGATATTCAAGCCTCAATGGTGATGCAAATTCTAGCAGAATGTTGTAGTAACATGTTCCAAAGAAGGCTTAGTAGATGTAGCACTAGCATGTGTAGAGTGGTGTTAATGCTGTGGACTAGAAGAATAAGTGTGATGACCACTAAGAGGGTATCAAGAAGCTATGGGGGTAGTATGTGCACTAGAGGACCGATGTAAGACTCTAGGTGAGGATAAATTGTGCACAAAAGTGCATGGGATTGCAATCATGTGAGGAGGCCTATATTCATTAGATGTAAAGTGTACAACCAAACGCCTATTTGGAGATGCGAGAGGATCAACATCGGGATAGGAAATTTGTGCAATAAAGGGCCTATGAGAATCCATACCATTGGAAATAGAGTGCATGAATATAATTCTAAGGAGTAACGTAAAAGTGCTAGGGATGTGAGATATATTATGGTGTGAAAAAATACATGGGATTGAAATCCGATGAGGAGGCCTATATTCATGAGATGTAGAATGTGTAAATAAATGCCTATTAGGAGACCTAATAGGATCAAAACCAAGAGAGGAAATGTGTGCAACAAAGGGCCTAGTATAATCCATAGCATTGTAAATAGTGTGCATGAGTATTAGTCTAAAGAGTAATGTAAAAGTGTTAGGCACGTGAGATACATTACACACAACCAAATATCTAACTCGTATAAGGACTAGGAGAAGGAATTGCAAAAGGATAGCTAGACACACTAGGAGGGAAAACCTCAAAGGTAATACCTCTAATTGTGATATCATATTAATTGTGGATGAACTTAACACATTGGCGTATAATCAAGGGAATGGTCCTACGAGTACATAGCCAAGGGAGACATAACTATAGGGAACCATAATCGACAGAAATATAACCGAGAATGAAAATTATGTAGTAATAGGACCAATAATGATGGGTAGAGTAATGTGGTGGTAGTGAGGATTTGTATCAAGTGTAAGATTGTGCGTAGAAATTCCCAAATATTGAAGTAGCACGAGAGAAAAATAATTGTCCTTATTTTGCGATCATCAACCAAAACACTCTGTATGGGTTTATGATTAATAGAAATAGGAATAAATCCTTAATTAAAATTTGGATCAATTTAATTAGGTTTTAGATTAGATTAGAGTTGATTACAAATCTTACAAAGATGTTACAATAGAAATAATAACTCATATTTGAAATTATATTATATAGAAAGAATTAGCATACACCAATCAACCTAACATGCACTTGAAAGATCAAAATGAATGTATAGAGGAACTTTTCTGATTACAAATCACTTCTAGAGAGATTTTGGACTACCCAATAGTGAAATTGGGAGATATGAACCTAAATGACCTTCATAAATGGGATTGTGACTATAAATCAACCTAGTATAGAACCGCACTAAAATATTAGGACCATACTATACGGTCATGACCTTAATGTAAAATATTCAAACTACTATGGATAAACTTCTACAATTTCCTAGGTTGGTTTTGTTTGTAGATTTTTCTATCATTGTCAAACCCTAGTTATCCCATGTGCACCGAGGCTCTTTAAATGGACTGTTCATCATCTCAAACCCTAGCCATGGATGTAGAGTCCCACAAGATAAACATTAAAAGGGTTATGGGAACCCCTATACACCATCTACATTCACACTACTCCAAAGAGTCCTCAAAGCACATGTTTCTCTCCACCTAGCATGTGATATCTAAATAGATCAATCAAATTTGGGATTTTCTTTGACCACACTTGCTTTGAATTTAATATTGCTAAAATAATTGGAGGGAGGATGTTTGAATGCTTGTTTATGAGAGATATGGATGAATTTACCTAGTTTGTAGCTTCAAACTAATGTGGGTGCTACCATAATGAATTAAAATGTGCTATTGTGATATTTAGGAGATTTAGATGTCTTTTGCAAGTGTATAAAGTGAGTGATCTACTGCATTACCTTAGGAGTTCTAGGTTAGAAAATGAGGTAGTTTTTGTTTACTTATCTAGGGTTTTATAGATGATTTATCTGAGAAAGGATGACCTAGATGAAGTACAAGACCTAATGAAATATGTCAATTTAAAATTGCAATTAGAAGACATGTATGTACATGACCATTTAGGTCACATGTAACAACCATGTTATGGTGTAAAAACTAAGGGTTTTTTTAATTTTATAAACCATTAATTAACTATATGCCTTAAATGATTATCAACATGCAACAAAATAAACCCAACATACTATGCCATTTACAAAATAACTTAATTTCTTATAATGTTACAATGATTATTATTATCATTACTAAGCTAATGCTAAATTATTTTAGCATTACTTACTATTCCAAAATTCATCTAGACAACCTACAATAACCATGTGCAACTATAAAGGGTTTCATACCCTTCTTGATCTTCTTTCAACACTCTTTACGAGCCAATATATATTATATACCCTTTGGTTAAACCTTATTATAGGCTAAGATAACCTGTGAATCTTCTTAGTGTCAACCAAAAAGTCACTACTATAACCTCCATCCAAATCTAGACACCACTAATAAGAAGACCTGGTGAACAGACAATGTAATGAGTCATTTGCACTACTATGGCCATAATTATTTAGAATTTCATTAACAAGTCAGTTTTGAGACAACACACAAGCCTATGAAACCTATCTTCGCTTCACCATGTAACAATATCGACATAGATATATAGATTCCTTTCCATTGATTAAGTATTAAGTTTCATTGTTAATCATTTTAATTATTTGTGTACAATAAGTAATTGAATTAGGCTCTAATGTTACAAATATCAAGACTTGATATTCAAGCCATATGGTTCATGTTGGTACCACCTTAGAATCCATACAAGAAAATATACATTCACGCAATGACCTAAGTCATTGCATGTTCTGCTCCTCTCCATATAGCCATCCTAATCTGGTACAGACATGGATCATATGACATGAATGTTTCCTCATGATGACTACCTTCATTTACAATTTCTTAATATTTTGTTCATATGAAAGGTTAACAGATTTTCATTATGTTATCTAGTTCACAATAGAGATGTTTGGTGAACTCATTGAGTCACTTACTAGTGTATGTATCTCATTTCACATGTAAGTCAAATACATCATTTTACAATCTTTGCTTAGGTTTACTCAAATATGTTTTTAAACCAATTCATAACAATAATTTGATTGTCAATTATGATCATTAAAATATACTTGGTCAATTTAGTTTACTTAATTCATCTCGTGTATATTTGTACTATCTCATATGATTCCAATGTACTTTCATACTTGTCCATATTGTTGTATTTTTCCCATTAGGATAAGGTAGAAACCAATATGATATTTTACAATGAGTATATGTAATTGTAAACATGCAAGTTATTAAAATAATACAATATGCTTCACGTAGTTTTATACTTATAAACTAATTTATATCATCATGTTTATCTATGATTAATAGATACATCTTATATACTTATCTCTTTTTAAGTACACTATCGTATTTCCTTGTTTATCTTACTGTTTTCATTACATATTTATTAAATCATAAAAACATATTACAATAGTTATGTATTAAAATTTAATATCAATTAAAATAAATGATTTGCTGCTAAACAATTATACGAATATGCCTTCAACCACAATCATAATGATCTCGAACAAAAATAGCTAAATTCACAATTATTAACATTAATATATTTTCACAAAGTGATTATCAAGATAATCATTGATCCATTAGAAAAATGTACCTTTATCAATTACGAAGTAATACTTTCGCATAAAACCAAGTACAAGCACATTCAATACATTATATGAATCAATACAATATTAATCAATGCATGATGCATTATCAAGTTCTTTAAGCCATTCATAATACGGTTCATCTTGCAAGTTGTAGGAAATGGGATGATTATTAACCAAAAATAATAATGTAATTATAAGGTTAATGTACCCTTTTAATTCTACACAATAATTTTAATCTATAGTATTATCAATGATCAAAAAGTCATGGAGAGTTATTTTCTTCCAAACAATAATGTTCAAATTGATTTATGATCAAAAAGTGCAATATGAAGTCAACTAAGGTTAATTAAATATCACCACATAATTCATTCAATATAAATCATAACTGAATTCAATTCCTATAAAACATCATGTTATAATTCATAAAGATAAATCATAATCACCAAGTTATGGTCCACATTAAACCCAAATCTCATTTTCAAAAAGTGATCACATACCAAGTCAACCCCATATTGACACACCTAAGCGAGTTCCTATAACAAAGTAAATACATATCAGTTTACAAAGGTGAACTTTTAATATAAATAATATAGTTGGGTAAATTAAACCAACTTAGAATATCCCTTTGGAGAAATAAATTTCTATTTTAAATAACAAGAACATTACCACGCAGCCGATTCACAAAAAGTGATATACCTTATGTTAATGTTTTAGAAGTGTATTATAATTTTGTAAATAGTTTTATAATTGTCCATTTAAAGGGAAAGATAACACCCAAGCAAATATTTTACCCGTAGAAACACACCATTGTATAAATTTAGAAAAGAAGATTCGTGTCTAAAGACTCAATATCATAAAATCACGATTAATATTATCCGGAAATTTTTACTTTCTTGGAAATCTAGAGAAACTCTTTGAAACCCTAAAAATTCAATCCTTACATATAATACGAATTCACTTGATTTCAACAGACCCAATGTAAGCTCACTCTGGTTCACAAATAATTTCAAATTACTCTTTTATTAGGAAAGACCACATTATAAGCCAACTTTACAAAAAAGTGAGAAATCTCTCTCTCTCTCTCTCTCACTCACACACACACACACACACACACTCTCTCTCTCTCTGTTGGCAAAATACACGACCTAACAAGCTCACTATCTAAGTTTCGTAACTATTTTGACAAACAACAAAAGAATAATACGTCTCGAGATGTACCTTAACCCTAGTACTATTTACACAAAGATTAACCCAATTTCCGACCACACCATATATCTATAGCCATTCATTTTATACATATATAATGGTTTTTCGAACCTTAAAAAATTTCTACCCAATAGTGAGCATTCATTATTTTCAGTATGCACAAACGTAATACAAAGCCCCAAAAAATGCACTAATAAAAGAATGTTCGAATCAATTGATATTCCTAGAAACCCGCTTCTCTACTAGATTTTTCGTGATTCTCTCTTTTTTAAATTTTATTATATCAACATATAAATTCATTGTTTCCATACTAGAGAAGAAAACCAAACAATATTTTACTTAGTTTAGAATGGTATAATAGATTAACTTTTAAATAACCATGTTTGAAGTTCACGGTGTTATTTTTGAGTTTGCTCAAAGTTTCCATGCACTCCTCTAAAAAAATAAACTTATGAACAACCCCAACACAATCCAAATTCATTTTATTTATACTCCATTTTCCCCCAAAATAACAAGTTGTTATGATAATAGCTTCACTAAAAACTCTTAACATCTTTTCTTCAAACCACCATGCACAACCCGACAAGCTCAAACACACACACACACACACACACACACACACACACACACAAAGCACAAAAAAAATCATAATGGAGCTAAGTTGCATGTAATTAGCTTCTTTGGGAAGCTTCCTGCTTTTGAGGGCTCCACCATAATAAATTCCATAAATATTCGCAGTACCACGCCTATGGTACTATTTAATTTTCCAACTCCTCCAACATATGGTGGTTTATTCGAGCAAAAAAGTTAGCCAATTTTAAAAATAACCAATACTGCATGGTGGGATGTATCAACAACTCTAAGTTTTCCATTTAACCACTTTTATGGAGTTTGAATTAATTGTTCAAAGAACTTATTTAAAATAATATAATATTAACCAATTCAAATGGTGTGGTCGTTATTGACCTTAGTATTAAAAACTTGCCAATTCCACTTACCATGGTCTAAGATCATTCAATTTAAACATTATAACATGCCCTAGGGTCATAGACCACTAAAATCACAATTATATTTACTTGCTTAGCCATCATCATATGGTATTTTATTCTCTTAAATTATTCAAACTAAATATTACCCATGTCACCGCAACATGGTCTAAGACCATTTTATTTAGAAACATGACTCTTTGTCAACTTTACCATGGTCTATGACTAGTTCCAATGTTGTTAACTTATTAAATTCCAAACATAAAGAGAGTGGTTACAATTAAATAATAACTATTTTTATTCATGATAATAAGTAGTAAATGACAACCATGGTAAACTTAACTTACCCTCTTATTGCCTTGCAAAATTACTCAAAGATTAAGAACAAGTTGACATAATACTTGACATTATTTACAACTTCTTAGAAAGATAATTAAATAAGTACCTTTACCTTGACAAAACTTCATACCATTTTTAAATAGTGAAGAATATATTCTTACAACTTCAGGTCTATGACCGGAACAACAAATCATAAGGTAGTAAGTCAATCATTAGAGATATAATAGTTATCTTTCTCGCACCGAATTAATACAAAGTACAATGATTTAACAATTTATCAAAATTACGAAATCATCATATATTGTAAGAAAATTAGAGCACTATCTCACAAGAAAGTACAATAATGAAATAAGTATAATTCCATTATAAAATAATTTACATACAACCATAAGATAAAATTCAATCATAAAAACAATTTTAGCAAGAATAAGTTGTACCTTAATAAATATTCAATGGATACAAGGTGATGAGTGCTTGTAGGTGCGGTGTTGGGTATTTCCATGTAGAAAATATGTGCATGTGTTTAATTGTATACGTGGCCTCACATCAACACTAGATAACTTTTTTGTTGGTTATTTATTACTTCACAACGTATTTTTACAACCAAAACCGAATGAAAAAGTAGGATGCGAGATACTTCCCCCTTAATCAATCATCATCCCGATGGTTTAACTCATTAATTGCAATCGAAATAATCAAATACATATTTATATCATTCAACTAAGGAAAAAATCAACATTTTAATCTAAAACTTGTAATTTTTCTAGATTTTTATATCAATTATTTCTCATAAATTTTGGTTGTAATAACCTTATGAAAATAATAATGATAAAATAATCAATAATATGGAAATTATTACCATTTTGGTTTATCCAAATCATCAATAATAATTAATATATCAATATTAGATATTCAAAAATATAAGTTTAAATCATTCCAAACTAACAGAAAACTACTATTTTTATTTTTTCTTGCTTCTCACAAGAATTTAATTGGTTTTACCATGACAATTTATGGATCTAGAACATTTGTCTTCATTATGTGTTGCTTCCTTTTCAACTCCGACGGTTTTCCAGTGTAGCTTGGATTCACTATCATGGATTATTTTCCTTATTCATTAAAGGAAAATCCTTGACATAGTGATCATGACCAAACTTGAAGCACCCACCAAAAAAACTTTTCCTTTAAACTTTTGTCATTACCAACATCGTTTCCTATTTATTTTTTTTAAATTAGTAGATGTGTCATTTTCACAATTCTAAGCTTTATTGCCAACCTTCTCCCACCATGTCTTTCCAAGTGAAAATGGTGAAGGTGAGATGTACCTCGTCTTTTACTTCTAATCCCTATGAGCAGATATTGCTTTGATCTTCTTCTCCTACCTAATGGAATTTTCAAAAAAATATTCCATGGTAGGAGGACCATGGACATCAACATCACCCCCAATGACCGATTTAAGTCCCATGATGATTTCGTGTATCCAAAATTTTTCATCCATATGATATTGTGGAACATATTTAAGTAGTTTAGTAAAATTTTCCTAGTATTTTGTTATGGTCATTTTACCTTGTACAAAGGTTTGAAACTCAAACATTTTTTGGTCATAATACAACTATGGCAACCAGTACTTATCTAAAATAAAACTTAAATTGATCCCACATTATGTTGGTGGAATTAACTCCCGTTCAACCTTTTGGATATCCCACCAAGAGGAATCCTTGATTGAGAGATGATGATCACCCCAAACAAATTTTGTCTCTTCAAAAAATATCTTATCTCAAAGTATTTTTCCATCTCGTTAAGCCAATTATCGCTTCATCAACCAGTGGTTATCCTGTCAAACTTAGGTGGAATAATACATTTAATGTATTTTTAAATCTCGATTATCGAGCAAGATCATATGTTTACATGTTGGCTTGGATTTACATCGTTAGGATTTTTACATTAACATTTTCTACATTTACATTATGATAAACAACATTTAGATTAGGATTCTTAGGTTTTGTACCTCAACTTTTCTTTAACTATCCTCAATGTTTACTTGTCTTTCCAAAATAACTATGTGGTTGTGAGTGTCATACAAAACAACAAGTATCTCGTCAAGATTCTGAGCTATTGTTTCTTTAGATCTCACAACATGATTGTTCACAACATTCCCTCTTGTTTTAACCATTTTTTTGTTCTGTTAGAAAAGAATAAATTTTGTGTTAGCGTAAGGACCCATTATGTCCAAGAGTTGTAACCTTCATCTCTGATACCAAAATGTAACACCATGTTATGCTTCAACAAACTAAGGGTTATCTAATTTTATAAACCATTAATTAACTTTATGTCTTCAATGATTATCAACACACAATAGAATAAACCTAACATACTATCACATTTTCAAAATCCCTAAGTTCTTATAATTATGTAATGATTATTATCATTACTCAACCACTCCTAAATTATTCTAGCATTACTTAATATTCTAGAATCCATGCATCCAACCTATGATAGCCATATGAAACTACGAAGGGTTTCAAATAATTCTTGATCTCCCTTCAACATTATTTATGATAAAATATACATTGTATACCCTTTGGTTAAACCTTATTATAGGCTAAGAGAACTCCTTAAATCTTTTTAGTGTCATCTGGAAATTCACCGCTATATCCTCCATCCGAATCTAGACATCACTAATAATAATACATGGTGAACAAACAATGTAATCAATCATTTTCACTACTATTTCCATATTTATTTGGTGTTACATTAACAAGATAGTTTTGAGACTACACACACCCTACAAAACTTGTCTTCCCTTCACCACACAACCATATCAACATAGTTATCTGGATTCCTTTCTATTTATTAAGTATTAAGTTTACAGTTAATCATTTTAAGTATCCATGTACAATAAGTAATTTAATTAGGCTATGAAGCTACAAATATTAGGAATCAATATTCGGGTCATATGGTTCATGTCGAACCACCTTATAATCCCTACATGATAAGATACGTTGACGTAAAGACCTAAGTCATTGTGTATTTGTTCCTCTCCATGAAGCCATCCCGAGATGGTATAGACATGGCTCATGTGACACAAATTTCGTCTCATGATGCCTACCTTCATTTACAATTCATTAAACTTTCGTTTAGATGAAAAGTTAATAGAGTTTCATTATGTTATCCAATTCACGATAGAGGTTTTGGTGAACTCATTGAGTCACTGACTAGTGTATGTACCTCATTCTACATGTAAGTCAACTACATCATTTTACAATATTTTCTTAGGTTTAGTTAAGTATGAGTTCTAAACCAATTCATAAAATTAATTTTACTATCAATCGTGATCATTAAAAGAAACTTGGTCAATTTAGTTTACTTAAGTCATATGTGTACATCTGTATTATCTCATATGATTACAATATACTTTCTTACTTGTCCATATTGTTGTAATTATTTCATGATAGGATAAGCTAGAAACCAATATGATATTTTACAATGAGTATATATAATCGTAAAAATGCAAGTTCCTACTATTAAAAGACAATAGTATGCTTCACATAGTTTTATACTTATAAAGTGATTTATTTCATCATGTTTTTCTATAATTAACAAATACAACTTATATACCTAACTATTTTAAGTACACCATCGTATTTCCTTGTTTATATGACTATTTTTTTACATATTTATTAAATCATAATGACATCTTAAAAAATTATGTATTCACATTTAATATCAATTACAATAAATTATTTTATTCTAAACATCAATACGAATATGCCTTAAAACACAATCATAATGATAAAAATAATCGTTAAATTTGTAATTAATAACATTAATATATTTTCACAAAGGGATTATCAAAGAAAATCATTTAATTAAATCAGAAAATTTGCATTTACCAATTGTGAAGTAATACTTTCACATAAAATCAAGTACAAGTACATTCATATGAATTAGTACAATAATAATCAATGCATGACACATTATCCAGTTCTTTAAACATTCGTAATACGATTCATTCCTACAAGATGTAGGAAAATAATAATGTATGCACGGCCGTTCATTGAACTGGCATGATTATTAACCGTAAAATCATGTTGCATCATTATGAAATAAAGAACATTATAAGGTTAATCTATCCTTTTAATTCTACACAATACTTTTAATCTATAGTCTTATTAATGATCAACAAGTCATGAAGAGTTATTTTCTTCCAAACAACAATGTTCAAACTAATTTATGATCAAAAGGTGCAATATGAAATTGACTAAGGTTAATTAAAAATCATCACATAATCTATTCAATATAATCATAATTGGATTCAATTCCCATCAAACATCTCATTATAATTTACAAATATCAATCATAAGTACCGAGTTATAGTCCATATTAAACCGTAATCACATTTTTAGAAAAAGTGATCACATTCCAACTTAACCCCCAACTTAAAACACTTAAGGGAGTTTTTATAATAGAGTAAATACAACTCAATTTACAAAGGTGGACTTTTAAGGTAAAGAATATAGTTGGGTAAATTAAACCAAGTTAGAATATCCCTTACGAGAAATAAAATTTATATAATAAAAAACAAGAATATTACCACTCGCTTTATTCCCGTAGAATAACACAACATTGTATAACTTTAGAAAAGAAGAGTTGTCTCTAAAGGTTCAATATCATTAAATCATATTTAATATTACCAGGATAGTTTTTACTTCCTTGAAAGCTCGAGGAACTCTTCTCAACCCTTAAAAGTTAATCCTTACATATAATACACATTTACTCCTCGATTTCAATAGAAGTAAGCTAAGCTCACTTTGGTTCATAACTAATTTCAAATGAATATTTTATTAAGAAATAACATTCAATATAAGATGACTTTATGGAAGAGTGAGAAATATCTCTCTCCGTCCCTAGTGGCCGAGACCGACAAGATCACTATCTATGTTACTCAAACTATTTTAATAAGAAATAATAGATTAATACGTCTCTAAGACGCACCTAGAACCTTAATAATGTTTACACAAAGCTTAACCCATGTTTCGAGACCACACCATATACCCGGATCCATTTATTTTATACATATATAACAGATCATCGAACCTTAAAATATTTTTACCGTAATGAAATTACTTGTATAAATCTGATTATCACCAACAATATAACACCAAATAACATAATATTACAGATAAAATATCTCAATATGCAAGTATATTAGCTTAGCTACTTTGAGGGGGAAACCTCTAAACTATATAATAAGACTCAAATGCTTAGTAAGATGGTCAACTACTACCTACTAACCCCTATTTATACTATTCATATGTTATGGCCATCACCAAGGCTGACCCACTAATGATAATATAACATATATGAAAGAGATACATCATGATAAAAAGTTATGATAGCCACAAGTCGGCTATATACATCCAATGTAAGATATATGATTAAGGGTGTAACATGCCCCTCCCCTTCAAAGAAACATTGTCCCTAATGTTGGGAAGCCCTGGATGCTTCGCACAAATGCTTCATCCTCCCATGATGCATCCTCAATATTCATATTCTTCCACTTGATTAGGTACTCGTGTGAATGACTCGGTCCTCATTCTTTAGGTGTGTGTGTAAAGAATACCTTTAGGTTCTAATATGATCCTTCCTTCCTCGTCCAGTTATGGAAGCAATGTCTAGGTAGAAATGTGTTGTCCAATAACTTTCTTCAAGTAAGACACATGGAATATTGGATGTATTTTACTTCTTGGAGGGAGCTCCAACTTATATGCTATGCTACCAATTTTTGCAACACTTGGTAAGGACCATAGTATTTAGGAGCAAGCTTATTATCCTTCTTCTATTTTTTTAATGATAACTACTTATATGGTTGTAACCATACAAAAAAAAGTCACCCTCTTCAAAGTGTCACTCACTATGATGTTGATCAACCTATTTCTTCATGCGGTTTTGTGCCCTTGCCAAATTCTCTCTAAGACTAAAGAGTACCTCGTGTTGTTACTGAATGCAATCTTCTATTCCTCACACCTTTTGTTTGACCTTAAATCTTGATATGAGTGATGGAGGATGGTACCCATAAAGTTCCGTAAATGGAGGAATTTTGGAGGAGGTATGAAATGAAGTATTGTACCACCATTCTGCAAGTGGAAACCATTGCACCCAATGTTCTTGTTTATCTGAAGTAAAACATAAAAGATATCCCTCTAAACATTTATTTACCACCTCATTTTTCCCATATGATTGAGGATGATAAGAAGAACTCTGGGCCAGTTGGGTACCCAAATAAGAGAACAAATCAGTCCAAAAATTTCTTGTAAATATTGGATCACGATCACTTACTATAATTTTGGGTGTGTCATGGAGCTTTTGAACTATGTCCATAAATGAGATGACAACTGTACTAGCTATGAAAGGATGATCCAAGGCACAAAAATGAGCATACTTGGTAATTCTATCCATCATGACCATGATGATACTTTTCCCTTCTGATTTAGGTAATTCTGTGATGAAATCCATCGATACCTCTTTCCATCTCTTGGAAGGAATAGACAAAGTCGAGGAGGAGACCTGGTGTCTAAATGGTCTTGCCCTTATTTTTTTGACACACCAAACATTTTTCCACAAATTTTTGAACATATCCTTTCAACCCCTCCCAAAATAAATCATGTAAAGGTCATTCTACAACTCCTTTTGGAAGGTTCCCTCCACCAAGATAAAATAAACCACTTGCCACTATTGTAGCAGTATGAGCTCAAGATTTCCCTACTTTTAATGGTGGTAGTCCTCTTGCACTAGCTCAAAGTAATACTATACCCACGTATGCACTCAAGAGTTTACATTTTTACATAGGGGAAACAAGTATCACTCCCATATAAATCATTTAGGACATGGCTAACATTTGTGTGGTTCATAATGTCACTGAGGACAATTTTACAATTCAAATTATTAATATTTCCTTAAAGGAAAAAAACACTTCAATGGTGGATTATAGGTTGGCATCGTATGCATCTAGGATGAGTTAGGAGAGAAGCTTTGTAAACAGTTCAAGGATAAGAGTTATTACTTGTCAATATGGAACAGCTTAACCACCATAAAGAGAGCTCCTCAAGATTTCATGGGAGATTTTAATTTCTAATTCCGAAAAACTTGGAACATGATCCCAGTATTGATAAATCCTTCCCCAACTAATGAATTTTTGTACTATTTAAGGGCTTTGAACAATGATGTTGCGGTCATGATTCAGATGGGCGGAGCAACATTTCCCGATGCCTACGATATTACAACAAGAGCTAAAATTTACTTGATCCAAGATGGGATAATAGCCCTAAGACCACTAATGCCTTTGTTTCCCTAGTTCCCCAATAATCAACCAAATATCACTCCTCTTCCTCATGTTCCCAATCAACCAACTCCATCTACATCTTCCCATGAAATGATCTTCATGAGGTTAAATCATTGCTTCAAACTTTTGAAACAAATTAGTAGTTCTTAAGAGGTAATAATCCCAACATGCTCATCATTATCAACCCCAGAACCAGTATTATCAATCCAACAGGCAGCCCTTTTAGAATAAAAACCAAGCTCAAACCAAGTTTCCAATGTTAAACCCTTGAATGTTAAGGCTCCCCTTACTACTAGTTCCTCTAGAGCCCTTGTCCCTATACAAAACAACTTGGTCTAGGATTATGAATGGTGTTACCCTTTCTCTCACCTAAAAAAATATAACTTGTGTCATAACGAAGTACTTAGTCAAGCTCTTATGGTCCAGAGCATATCCATGCTTGCTGAAAAACCAAAAAAATACCCTCCATAAGAAGAGGTTTTTCGATCTCAAACATCAGAAGAAGCCACATTGTTAAATTGGAAGGAGGATTTTTATGGATTCAATATAGAATCTACATTAGTAGTTGTTAATAATTGGTCAAAAAAGAGAGCAATAGAAGCCTAGCCACAAAATTTTGATTAGGAATCTACTTCTCATTCTCTTTTGAAAGTGGTTGTGAACAAATATAAAGGAAATAAGTTTCTAGAATCCTAGCCTAGTCAAAGTTTGCAAGGAAAGAAAATTCTTCTAATGTTACAGTACCAAATGCCCATTTTCTAAAAGAAGATGCCAACGCTCAAAGGAATATTGGCAGGGTAGGAAGTATCCCTTTTAGTATTGTCAAAAAAATGAAGAAGACCAACTTAAATGTCACCATGTGGGAAGCACTTTCAATTCCTTCTCAGAGAAATATAATGTAGGAAACTCTATAAAGTTTTTGTACACCTAGTGAATCAGCCAAGCGGGGGGCATCAATTACTACTAGTCTATGTCAACCAGAAGGAAAAAATGTTGCTAAAACCAATAAGACACCACCATTCTAAATTTCTTTGATCATTGGTAAGCACTTGGTCCGTAGTTGTATCATCGATTCCAAAGTGCTTTGCACTTCATAATTCCTAAAAAATTATAGATGTGTTGGGTATTCAATGAACGCTAGTATCCAGGGGAGTTTTTAGTTGGATGGTACAAAATTTTAGACTATTTAGGTTATTAAGGATCTCAATATTACTATTCATGTGTTTCCAAGCTTTTCATTTACGTAAGACATATCAGTCATTGATCTTCCACCTTTCTTCGCCATATGTCTATCTAGAGACTTCACCACTAAAATGGGCGGTTATTTGTCTACTGATTGGTCACACATGCTCCTTAGGACCAGGTATGGAAAAAAGTAACCATAAGGGTAGAACCAGTTTGTCAAAATCATGTTGAACCTTATACTTCCAACATCACAACGATAATTATACCAAATGTGACCAAGAGGAAGAAGTTTCAGATCACGATTTGATTTGTAAACTTCTACTTTAGAACTCTACGAAATCACACAATTATGTTGTTCTACTTTCAACTTTGGAAAATGATAGTTTTGATGAAGATTAGAGCTTTAGTGACTAATTAACTAGTGCTTAGGACAAAATTGAAGAGAAATGCTAAAATAATTCTACACACAACACAAGAATTTTTATCCTGAAACCCCAATGAGGGAAAACCAGTCGGGAAGGGAAACTGCTCTTTCTTCCCACTTGTATTGGCCAATTAATAAAATTGTACATATTACAATAAGTATGAAAAGAAACAACAATGTAAACCTTCTCTCCAATTACTTTCTTGCTCTGTTTTCTTACACCTTGCTCCTACAATTCCACTCCAACATTGAAGAATCTCTGCTCACTTTCTCTCATATTAATAATTTTCTTCTCAATCTCTCTGGATCTTTGAATGATCAATTATCTTTCTCCTTTCATGCATTTATAGGCCTTCCCATGTCCTCCCATGCACTGGAGGATGTGAAAGGGAATGGAAGGGAAGATACATAGTTGAGAACTTAAAATTCGCATCCATTCGTGCTCCATTCTTATTTTCTATTCAAAAGTTCCAGGATCACCACCATGAGCGGATCAAGGCGGTTTAAGGACCGCAACCCTACCCCTGCAGGGTGGCAGTTCTATCTAGATCCTTTGTTTACCTCATTTCCTTTAGTTTCTTCATTTATCCTTCTTAGTGTTGATGGAACTGATGAATTGGTGTGTTTTTCTGGATCCCTATGAATCATACCTACCATGCTTAGGAGGCTTTTAGTCCCATAAAAGATTAGTGGGGGAGTGGTAGAGGAATCAAATCCCTCTCTTTCTCCTTTGAGTACTACGTGTCTTCCTTGGTGTCTTCTCTCATCCAACCTACCAAGAATCCTATGGATCCTTGGTTTGTTACTTCAGATGATACATCCTCCTCCGAGTTACCTTGAGTACCATTCTCTTTGGAAGGAATATTTTGTATCTTTCCTTATTTTTCCCATATAGATGGATTTAGTATGTATTAGCTCTTTCAAATTATTATCATGTACATTTGCATGAAGTATGGCCTGAAGATTTCTTTTCCAAACTACTCAAGTATGGTGAAGGTCCCATACTATAGTGGTTTAGTCCTTCTTGCTTGTCTTTGTCTCTTGATAGGGATTGGCTGAATCCTCTCCATGTACATTATTTCTATAATCACCCTCGTTCCTTGTATCTCCTCTTCTCCTTGTTGTCCCATGGTTAGGTCCAGTGAATCAATAGGTAGATATGGTGAGTGCATAGTGGAGGTTTTTTCTCCTTGAATGAGCAGTTCGTGTGGTGGCTTCGCATCAAAACCGACAAGTGCTATCCAAATTCTCCATCCTTTGGTAAACTATATCTTTGTTTTCACGTCCATTTTTCTTTTCTTCCAATGAAAGTAAACAAAACTGATGATTTACCTAAATAATTCTTAGTGCTTGGTTGACACTTTCCATAGCCTTCTTTGACTTTCTCTGGTGTGCCCATATGTTAAATTTGACTCCATCCTTGACCCATCTATACCAATTCTCCTCCTTATGAACATAACATCCCTAGGATATAATTAAATACTTTCAAAGATAATTTAAAATGCATCAAGTGGAATAATATCATCCTCTAGTACATCAATATATTAGGTATTTATCCTAAACTGAAACTTACACTTTCTTATAACTTGTATTTCTACACCCTTTTTCACCCATCCCAATGGGTATGGATGTGGATGTGTGTAATTCTATAGGCCAAGATATTCTAAAAATACATCAGAAATAAAATTTGACTAAGAACCAAAATCTACTAAAGCATTTACATTAGTCTTCATAATTTGGATTCGATTTGAAATAGCTTACTCAACTCTTCTTCTTCTTCTGCCCCATACATGTTAGTGGTCATGCATCCCAGACTTTTGTCTATATCCTAATCATCCTAAATCTCCACCTCTCCTTCTGTTTTCATAGTAGCCATGGATTTCTTGGAATCCTTGGTTTGGTGCTTTGGGTGCAATTATGGATGCAACTTCCAACATGTGGTGTCAGTATGTCCATTTATATCACAATTCTTACATAAATTCTTAGGATATTTACAAGTATGCAAAGTAGTAACAACATGTTTACCTTTCCATTTACCTCTGCTACTTGTCTTCCCTTGTTATTTTTCCTGCTAATATGTTGACTGGTCTCCTTTGGCTCTGTTTCTCCTTGATTTTTCTAATCATCAATGTAGTATGCTTATATACAAGCTTCATTGAGATCCTTGGGCTTCATGGAGATTACCTTCCTCTGAAGGTGAGTGTGAAGTCCTCCCAAATACTTGGTTATAATGTCCTCATCCTCCAAGTCCATATTAAGAAACATGGCTTGTCTCCAAAATTTTGTAGTGTAGTCTTGCACGCTTTGACCATTTCCCTATCTAAAGTACTATCACTTAATCATAATGTCATTTTTATGTCCAATAAGATATAAGTTAGCTCTAATAAATTATTTAAAACCCTTCCAAGTATTAACAATACCAAGTTTCTTCTTCTCACAAGTGGTTAGATGGGTTTCCAACCAAACCAGAGCATGACCTTCCATTTTGAGATGTGTAAAGGTGATCCTTTGTGCCTTAGTGACATTATGCACACTAAAATAGACTTCCAACTGTTTTATCCATTTATCCAATAATTTTGAATCTACTTGTCCTTCAAAATTCTTTATTTCCACTTTCATTTCAACTTTAGAAGGTGTGTGAGCATATTTTACATTCTCTCTTGTAATTGATGTCTCTTCTTCATGTTCTCCCCATTCTTCTTCTTCGTGGATATTTTTGATACCAAATTTTTGGCTAGTGCTCAAACCACTGAGTCCATGGAATCTTGCTTAACTCGAATCCATCTTTTACAAATTTGAAAGCTCTTCTTGTTTTCTATGCAACCTATCCATCATGGTCTCTAGCATCTCAACTCTACGGACCAAGTTCTCTTCCTCAATTTGAGATCAAATTATTTGTTTCCACTTCTTTGTAGAAATATCTAGCTCGCAAGGTAAAAATTATTCACCTTTGGACATTTTCACTTTCATACAAATCATAAGAAAGAATCAAATACCACAGTCTTGGATGTATAATTAGCTATGATACCAAATGATCCGTAAAATTCTACGTTGAACTCTACGAAATCATACAATTATATCGTTCTAATTTCAACTTTGAAAAATGACAATTTTAATTAAGATTCGAGCTTCAGTGAATGATTAACTAGTGCTTAGGATAGACTTGAAGATAAATTGTAAAATAATTCTACACACACAAAAATAATTTTTATCCAGAAAACCCCCAATGAGGGAAAACCATTCGGAAGGGAAACTGCTCTTTCTTCCCACTTGTATTGGCCAATTAATCAAATTGTACAAATTACAATAAGTATGAAAAGAAGCAACAATGTAAACCTTCTCTCCAATTACATGGCTTTCTCTATTTTCTTACACCTTGCTCCTACAATTCCACTCCAACACTGAAGAATCTCTGCTCACTTTCTCTCATATTAATACTCTTCTTCTCGATCTCTCTATATCTTCAAATGAATCCATTCTCTTGCTCCTTTCATGCATTTATAGGCCTTCTCATGTCCTCATGTACAGTGGAGGATGTGAAATGGCATGGAAGGGAAGAGACATAGTCGAGCGCTTCAAATTCACGTCCATTCGTGCTTCATTCTTATTTTTATTCAAAGTTCCGGGACTGCGCCCAAGCGTAATGGTAGTTTCAAGGTGACTGCACTCTAGTTGGGTGGTGGTTCTACAACTACCACTCTGCACGAGAGTAGTAGTTCGTGCGTAACCTCC
Organism: Taxus wallichiana var. yunnanensis; assembly: GCA_018340775.1. Lineage (NCBI taxonomy): Eukaryota > Viridiplantae > Streptophyta > Pinopsida > Cupressales > Taxaceae > Taxus > Taxus wallichiana. Next base: position 413,237,242 of record CM031238.1, on the reverse strand, counting down.
ATTTACCTCATTTCCTTCAGCTTTCTTTCTTTCTCCTTCCTAGTCTTGATGGAATCCGATGAAGTGGTGTGTTTTTCTAGATCCCTATGGATCACAAGTACACCACTCCTATGGAAGAAGTCCTTGATATTGTACTTGATGATGTAAGCATGAGACATAAATTTGACCCATATGCTGAAGCATTGGTTATAGAAGAAGTTGGTTTATTGATATTAGAAGAAACTGGTTTAGGAACTTATTATATCCATGAAGAAGGAAAAGTTAATCCTCAAATTTTTAAGACTCGGACAATCATGAAGGATTGTGGTGACTCTTCTTTGATGGGTCAAGGAGAAAAAATGGAGCAGCGCTATTGTCATATTGATTTCTCCACAAGATGATAAGTATTTCTCGCTTTTTGACTTGATTCGACTTGTACTAATAATGTGGCTAAATAAGAATCACTAGTGTAAGGAATCTAGTTGGCTCAGAAGAAAGGAATCAAATAATTATCTATTTTTGGAGATAGTGAGCTTATTATACATTAGGTAAGATCCCAAAGTGCATCAAAAATGATCTCTTAAGGTCATACAAAAATAGAGTGTGGGATTTGATCGAGGAATTTGAATCCTTTGGAATCCATGTGGTTCCCAAGAATCAAAATCAAGATGCAGATAGGCTTGCAATGGTGGGTTCATAGTACAACATGCATGTTGATATCATGAAGTATGAATGGAAGTCTCAAAATTGTTGTGAGACCAAAGATCACCAAATAATGCATGCGGTTGGTAGGTTTTTGATAATGCGATAAGTAGATTATTGTTTTTCAATAGAGGAAGTTGAATTCTCTTTGAAGAACCAATCTAAGGTTTAGGAAGTATAAAATGATCAAATTATATAATTTAAAACCAATAAATTTCCAAAGGGTTTGGTCACTCTTGAATCAATCTTCAATTTAGATGATCAAGTTAAAAGACAAAGTGCTAATATGATAATCAAAGAAGATGATTTTGAACAAGTTCAGGTTGTAGAAGATAGGTTTCTAAATATTGGAAAAGTGTGCTTACAGGAAGAAAATTAGGATTTTTTTGGTCTTTGTTAAGATATAGTAATATATTGGTATGGATTTATGAAGATCTTCATGGTTTCGATCCAAGATTGGTGGAACTTACTATTGATCTTGACTAAAATACTAAACAGCTTTAGAAAAAGTAGAGACCGATCAACCCCAAAACTGAACCTCTTATGAAGAAAGATTTTTCAAAGCTCATTGAATCTAGTATCATCTTCCAAATCAAACATTCTTCTTGGGTGGCTAATCTAGTTTTGGTTAGAAAAAATACTAGGGAAACCAATCTATGTGTAGACTTCAGAGACTTGAACCAAGACTCCTTAAAGGATCATTACCCTCTTTGGTCTATGGAGAAGATTCTCTAAATAGTGGTAGGAGTAGAAAGGTTTTCACAACTTGATGGTTAATTAGGCTATAACCATATTTTTGTTAAGGAATCAAATCAATTCAAAACAAATTTTACTACTAAATGGGGCACATATGCCTACAATAAGATGTCATTTGGGTTATCTAATGTCATGCTAATTTATAATGAGATATTGATATGGCCTTCAAAGGGATAATAAATGACATAATCCATGTTTATATTGATGACATAACAATGTACTGCAAGCATACATAATACCACATAGCCCATTTAGAAAAGAATTTTAAGAGGTGCGGGAATTTGGAGTCTCACTAAATCCCAAGAAGTACATTTTTGTGGTTTGTGAAAGTAAATTTTTAAGTAATATTTTTTCTGTAGGACTCTCTATTGACCTAGAAAGGATTTCTTCCATCTTGGCTTTGTCCCTTCCAAGCCATAAGAAAGTCCTTAAGAGTTTCTTGGGGACAATAATTTTTTTGAGAAGGGTTATACCCTAGTCTGTTGCCTTGGCTAGACCATTAATGGCCATGTTGAAAAAGAACATAACCTTTGATTAGACTAAGGAGGGAAAAGAAAGTTTTTAAGCCATCAAGACAACTATTTCATAGGCTCCTACATTGGTGAATCCCAGGTATGAGAAATATTTTATCCTCTATGCTTTTACAGGACATGAAAGTATTTTAGGTATCCTTACTCAACGAGAATGATGACTTGATGGAACAACTAATTGATTCTTTCGGCCGACCACTTAAATAATATGAACTCAAATACTCAGTTGTCAAGAAATGGGTTTTTTTTGTCATTCGGGAATTAAAAATTTTCAAACATATGTTGTCCAATAACAAGATACAATTGATGGCGTCACATCTAGGAGTAAAGGATTTAGGATATGAATGAGAAATGGGCTTGATAGATCACCAATGTCATGTATTATTACATATATAATGAGGTGACCAAGATAGTTAGAGGGAAGATTTTATGTCAACAACTCGTTGATGATTTGGAATCAAAATACGAAGGGGACATGGTGCTTCATATTAATAGGGTTATTCATATTATAAATATACTTTTGATGTTTACATGACTTATAAGAGCATTATTATATACTTTGTAGAATAATGAAGAATATATAATAGTTTACATAAGCAATATTCATAAAAACCATGATATATGTAAATATCGACTAATAACTAGTTAATAATGTAAATAAGTGTTAACCAATGGTTAACACGGGTCATTATGAGTGAAAAGACATATATTTTTCCTTTTAAAGGCTATATAATGATGTAAATGAGGTTGAAAGATAATATCACGAAAATGAGTGAGAAGAGATGATATAAACATGAAGAATAAAGAGAGGAATCAATGTAAAAAGTGAGGTATAGGAATATAATAAATTCAAACATATAATGCTAAATTTTCTGTAATTATGATTAATATATGTGTAATAATGGTGGTTTAAACCATTGATGTGATGAGTGTTATGTTTATTCATGTTTAATAAAGGATAAATACTTATTTTATAAGAGATATTTACCCTTCTTTGTTATGTTAACCCTACTTGGGAAAAAGAACTATTTAACCCTCACACTTTGTTATTAAGGCTTAATGTCAACATTCAAAGTGTACGATCCCAAGTCTAGCTAACTAATATATTTAGGAAGGTAGGGGTAGAAATAAGATAATTTTAAAAGGAGGAAAAAAAAAAATATGCATATCATTTTTGGGTACTAGATTAACATGAATATTTGTCTCGCCCTCTTTTAGAGGGGTTTGGTACTTTGGGGATAGTGGATGAAAAGAAGAATATAATGGGATGAAAATTTCAAAAAAAAAATAGGTTATAGTGGTTGGGGAAGTAAATAGGGAAATAAAATAAAATAAAATATAGATTTAGAGAAGAGATAGAGGGAAGAAAAGATGGAAAAGTAGAGATTGGAGAAGGAAAAGAAAAGGAAGTTAGTTATTACTTAGTTATGGGAATAGTATTGAATTAGGAAGTGATTATTCTCCCCAACCATAAGATATTATTGAGGAAATGAACCCCTTATACAAAATTTCATCCCCCATGCCATTAGAAGGTGTTATAAAAATGAGGGATTTAGTTTAGAAGGAAGGAGAGATGGTTAAGGAATTTGATCAAAGATTCAATAATATAGTGTAGAAACTAGATGAACCACCAAATGAGAAAAAGAGAATTGAGTTGTTTATTTTGGGATTGTTACCATATATAAGATTATTAATTGATGGAAAAGAGTTCATAACATTCATGGAAGCATTGGAAATGGAATCAAAACTAGAAGTGGAACCATGGAGGAGAGAGTGTGAAATGACATTAAAACTAGAGAAGATGCATAACAAAATAATGAAATTGAAACAAATACTTCATCAAAGTAATAAAAGAGGATAACTTTGGAGATATGAAATAGATAATGAATATCATGAGGCATATCAAGGAGATAATGGAAGAGGATACTACTGGGGATATTAGAGAGATAATGAATATCATAAGGGATATACAAATAATGAAATGGAATACTACAAAGGATATCATGGGACTTATGAAGGAAATACATATAATAGAGGAAACTCTCATCATTATTATGAAGGCTATAATTATAATAAAGGATGGGTTGGAAAATATCAAAAATACAGAGAAAAGGATCAATGGATAAGGTTGATAAGATGTTATTGGTGTGGAAAAAATGGACATATACTACGGAATTTGTGAGAAGAAGATACATGTTGAACAAATATATTACAAAGAGGAAGGGACACAGATAGAAAAGGAGACCAAAATAATAGAAACATCTGAGAAATCTACATCCATAGAATTGGCTAGACCACAACAAGAGAAATCATGGCAAGAAAAGAAGAATCATATGGAAGATATAATAGAAAACCAAAAAATGGAAAGAGAAAAAGAGATAAGGAAGTTAAGTTTTAAGGGAGAAAATGAAACTGTGACATTGTGTGAGGATGTTGCAGAACAAAGGAAGGAAAAGGTAGAGAAATAAAAGAAATAAAAAAAAAAGAAAAACCACGAGGAAATAGAAAGAAAAGAAAAGGTGATAAATGAGAAGAAGAAAAGTATAGTTAGGTCAAAAATGGTACAATACAAAATGAACAAGATGTAAGGAAAAAGGATGAGGATTGTGATATCCAATTACTAGTAAAAAGCGTTAGATACTATATGAGGGAACCAATAGATGATAATTGAGAAGATGAAACATTCAATTTTTTGAAGGAATAAAAATATAACGGAATAGAGGGATCAAGAAAAAAGTCTTAGGGAATGGAAGTACTAGAAAAGAACACTCACCAAAGAAAAATAAGATTATTAGGCTACCAATCGAGGAAGATTCCTATAGTAGTGAAGAATAGGACTTTACATGATCACTTGGTTTTCTCGAGGATGAGACAACATTTGAAGTCTGAGGATGATGTTAACAAATTTATTCATATTATAAAACTACTTTTTGATGTTTACAGGACTTATATGACCATTATTATGTATTGCGAAATCCATAAACATATTAGAATGATAATAAAGAAGAATATATAATACTTTACATAAATAAAATGCATAAAAACCATGAGATATATGTAAATATAGACTAATCACTAGTTAAGAATGTAAATAAGTGCTAACCAATGGTTATCACGGGTCATTATGAGTGAAAAGACGCAACGTTTTCCTTTTAAAGGATATATAATGATATAAAATGAGGAGGAAGAGAATATCACAAAAATGAGTGAGAAGAGATGATATAAACATGAAGAGTAAAGAGAGGAATCAATGTAAAAAGTGAGGGATATGAATATAATCAATTTAAACATATAATGCTGAATTTTATGTAATTATGATCAATATATGTGTGATATTGGTGGTTTGAACCATTGATGTGATAAGTGTTATTTGTATTCATGTTTAATAAAGTATAAATACTTATTTTATAAGAGATATCTATCCTTCTTTGTGATGTTAGCTCTAGTTGGAAAAAACAAACTACTCAACCCTCACATTCACGTTGAGGCTTAAGGTCAACACTTCATAATAATCCTCAAGAAGATACTCCTACATATTTTCTATCAAAAATGTGGAATTTTTGTCTATTAGGAGAGTATCTCCTTTACTTGGATGAAACCTAGAGACGAATTTATCGACTTCATTCCATTCCTTATGTTCTTATAGATAATGTTATTTTTAAAGTGATCTAAATGATGTTATCCTTTGATGTATATGGCCAACATAAGTGGAAAAAGTACTTTGGAAGAGTTTCATAATGTATTTTCGGAGGACATTTTTCAAAGGTGAGAACCACTACAACAAAGATTATGCGGGTGTGGTATTCGGCCGTTGGTCGTCAAATAGGACTTTACGAAGAGCAACGATCAAGGGACAAGAAGTCCCTCCTATTTAATGGGAGAGGTTCCCTTATTCAAAACAAACCTATTTACAAATATACAAAACATGATTTTTGGTTGAACTTGGATATTACGAAAGTGTTTTCTATAAAGATCATCAATTACAAAAGGACCGAGGAATGAGAATACGAGAATGAGCGAGAAAGGCAATGCATGCGTAATTATAGATAACAAGAGTAATTCTTTATGTATGTGAAGTTACAAAGAATTGAAATAAGATCATTTGTATCATATAAATAAGATGGAATTTAAAGACACAAAGTTCTGTAAATAACATTTGCCATAACACAAAGTTTCTTGACATAACACAGACAAATGATCTTCACAAAATTAAATGAAAGCTTAGGGATAAAAGAGATCAGATAGACAAAGAATGAAAAGCCCTTCTGTATTGATTTCTTTATGATCTATTTACACTTTCAGAAAATAAGCCAAGTTCTTCCTCCCTTTCAAAATGGTGTGGAGAGGCCATTATATAGCTTACAAATCAGTTACTCTTTGTAACTACTTCTTTTAACTAAATATTAGTTAAGGATTGCCAATCGCAATACCTCAACTTATTACAATGAATCCGAGAAAAAGAATTAGAAAAGAAGAGAAGAATAAGGAGAAGAAGACAGGTGGTTATGAATGGGAGGGACCCACTGACTTCAAAATTCACTGCCTGAATCTCTTCAATGCCTCGGCTATGTCTCGCCACGAGAGAGCCATGACGAGTTGGGCTGTAGACTGAGCCCAAAATCCGAGGCACTTCTCCATTTCCTTATCAAACTCGACATGAGTATGATAGTCTTTATTTGCTTCTTCAATGGTAGATTGAAGAGAGCAGATCTCCTTCATTTTCTCTTTGGAAATGGAGCTTTCCTTGAATAGATTATCTTTGACAAAAGCTCTGAATTGAGCTTTGATTTCTTGTAGGGAAAAAGACACACCAGAAGTTTCATCCTCAAGATGACAAAGTGTATATCTTTGAAAGTAGATACAACCAGTGTCTTGAAAGCCTTACCCTTCTGCCAGCTATTCTTCAGCTCTCCCAAAGCCTCCTCCAAGACTTTGATCTTCCACTCCATGCTGTAAACCCAGGACTTTGACAGATTATCCTTTACATCATCAAAAACCTTATTCACCAATAAAATGTTCTCATCTGTCTGTCCCATGAGACGAAGGTCTACTATGCAACTGCTCTAGAGTTTGAGCTCTTTATCTATGACCCTGATAGTGGAGGAGAGCTTCTGTTGCAAATTGTTCACCTTTCCATGGAGTTTGAAAGCTTCATCGATGAAGTTCAATCCTACAACAAGCATATCTTCCACCATGGCCTCCATAGCTTTGCCATGACGGAATACTTGTGCATTTCTTTGATACTTGGGACACGCGGGACAAAAAGTCGCAGGCCCGATAAACACACAAAATGACCCAAAAACGTAGATTTTCTCAATTTCTCGACTTTTAACATTGAGTACAACAGAGAAAGACACTTAAACTCAAAATTTTAAAATTTTCATTTTCTTAAGAGCAGGGAATTTTGAGTGGACAACAGCTGGCTCCTTCTGGGGATGACTTGGCATAAATTCAAGGAATGAGACAAGGTAAGAACTTAGACAAACTCGGGAAGTAGACCAGTACCTTATCCATTGGGCCACGGAGTCAAAAAGCAAACCAATACAGAGGACAACACACCAAAACGAAAAGGAAAGAAAAACAAAAACGTTGTACAGAATATACAAAGGACTCCCTAATCACCTATGACTTGAACAACTTAAGGTACTGCCCACTATAAGGAAGTGGGAGAGGAGAACCATCCATGTAATCAAGATAAAAGGAATTCTTACTAGCAAAGTGTCTGATCTTGAAAGGTCCGAGCCAAAGGGAATCAAACTTGCCATGGCTGCCATGAGGTTCATGCCTTTTATCCCATAACAACACAGTGTCTCCAACTTGGAAATCTCTGAACCTAGCTTTCTTATCAAACAGGACCTTTACCTTCTGCTGGTGAACAAATATCCTATCAGCAACCTCCAATCTGTCCTCATTCAGTTTGTGAAGGTACATAATTCTCTTATCCAAAGCATCACTGAAACTAGTATCTTCAATGGCCTTCATTAGATGCAAGGCTGGCAGCTCCACTGTTACTGGCAATTGAGCTTCTACTCCATATACCACTTGAAAAGGAGACATTCCAATAGCTCTCTTTGGTGTAATCCTGTCTACCCAAAGAGCATCATAGAGCTTCTTGTGCCAGTTTCGTTGAGACTCATTGACTAATTTCCTTATAATAGTCACCAAATTTTTATTAGTGGATTCTGCTTGCCCATTTCCCTGAGGATAGTAATATGAGGAGTGAGCCAAAGAGATGCCATACCCATAGCAAAAATCCATTATCTCGGTTGAAGAGAAATTCGAAGCATTATCTGTCACAATCTTGTTAGGTACACCATACCTTACCAAGATGTTCTCTTTGATGAAGCTGCACACCACTTCAGAAGTAGTACTCTTAACTGGAATAGCTTCTACCCATTTGGTGAAATAATCTGTGGCAGTTAATACATGAGTATGACTAGCACTAGAAGTGGGATTAAGTGTTCCAATAAATTCCAAACCCCACTGTTGAAAAGGTTCCTCAATTACAACTGGCTTAAGAGGCAAAGAGGCCAATTTGGGTCTTCCCACGAAGGTCTGACAAGCCTCACATTTATCAACCCACTTGGATGCATCTCTGAACAAGGAAGGCCAGTAATATCCTCCACGAAGTATCTTATGAGTAGTGACCATTGATGAATAGTGCCCTGATCATGAAAATCTGAGAGTAACTTTTTCTGTTGTTCCTTGTCCACACATTTCAAAAACCTTCCATCTAACCCACGTTTGAACAAGGTGTTTTCCCACAACACATATTGCACTGACCTTAGTTTAACAGTCCTCTTTTCTTTGGCGGTTAAATGAGAGGGGCATTCTCCATAGGTGAGAAAATGAGTGATATCAGCATACCATTCATCAACTGAGCTAAGAAACAGAACGGTAGGAAGGCCAACTTTATCCTCCAGTAACTCATGTCTAGCTCCTTCAGCAATGAGCTCACAAAGGCCTTTTCCACGAACAAGCTTGGTCGGTTTGATGTCAATATCATATTCTTGGACCTTAGCAACCCAGTTCCCTCTCTTGGATCCAAATTCCTGTTGTGTGAGAATTGACTTAACAGTTGTATCTGGAACCAACACCATGGAATGAGAGTTGAGAATGTAAAAACGAAACTGCTTGACAGCTTTAACCACTGCAAAAGCATGTTTTTCCATCATGGTGTATTTTAACTCATGATCTTTTAGAATATAGCTCATGAATGCAATTGGGAGTTCATGCTCATTAGAGTCTTCTTGAGTCAAAATAGCAGCCAAGGTATTATCTGTGGCATAGCAATAGATAATAAAATCTTTGCTGAAATCAGGACATGCTAAAACAGGAGTTTTAGCAATAGCTCTTTTAATACCTTCAAAGGATTCCTTTCCTTCAGAAGACCAACCAAACGTTTGTTTCCCTTTCATCATTTGAGAAATATTCAAAGTTAACTCTACAAAATCAGGGATGAACCTTCTTAAAAAATTGATCTTACCAAAGAAAGAGTGTACGCCCTTTTTGCTAGTTGGGAGAGGAATTTGCTGGATAGCTTGAACTCACTCAGGATCAATCTTAATACCATCTTTGGAGATAATGTGCCCTAATAATTTCCCCTCTGTGACACAAAAGATGATTTTTAGGATTCAAAGAAATCCCATGTTCTCTACATCTTAGCAGAACTGTCTCCAGGTGGTCAAAATGATCCGCCCTTGTTTTAGAAAACATAGTCAAGTCATCAAGGTATATGACAATACACTTCCCTTTCAAACTTCCAAAGGCCAGATCCATAGCTCTCTGAAAAGTGGCACCAGCATTAATGAGCCCAAAAGGCATTCTCTTGTAAGCAAAGGTACCCCAAGGAGTAGTGAAAGCTGTTTTGTGTTGATCTGCAGTATCAACCTCTACCTGATTATATCCCGAGAATCCATCAAGCATAGATAACATTTCAGATCCTGTTACTGCTTGCAAGACCTGATCCATCATAGGAAAAGGATAATTATCTTTCAAGGAAGCTGATTTAGATTCTGAAATCAACACAGATGCGGATCTCACCATTTTTCTTCCTAACAGGCACAATATTGGCAATCCATGTTGAATGGTGAATGGGAAAAATGATTTTGGCCTTCAATAACTTCTGTATTTCTTGAAAGATGGTGTCAGCTATTTTGGGGTTGTATTGCCTTTGTTTCTGCTTAAAAGGCTTAATTCCAGGTTTGAGAGGAATAAAATGCTGCATATCTTTTGGTTTGAAAGCTTTTAAATCTTCATAAGAGTAAGAAAGAACATCCTTATACCTCTTTAAAAGATCAATTGCTTTTTTCCTCTCATCTGATGTGCAACATTTTCCAATGTTCACGAGCTTAGGATCAGTAGAACTCCCAATATTAATTTTGTCATACTCAGATGATTGTTGAGGTCCAGTAGAAGCTCTAGACTTTACATACCTATCATGTTTATCAAATAGTTCCTCTAAACTCACCAATCCTTTAGGAATCTTGTTTCCTTTGAGTTTGATGTATCCATCTTGATCTGCTTCTTCTCCTTGGGTGACTGCTTTGTCAAAGGGAACACTTTCACGAGGCAGGTTGTCACTTCCTTCAAAATACACTGTTTCAAAATTACCCTTGAGTTCTAAGAAAGAAAGAAAGTGTTGATCATCATTGAAAACTTGCCAGTTATTTGTATTATCAGGTACACTAGGTCGATGGATCATCTCAATGGTGAACTTATCTTGAGAGAAGTCAGGATGAGGAATCAGTAGTGACCCTGAGACTGCTAGTGAATCAGCCCTGCTGTTCTTCTCCCTAGGTATTGCTTCGATGGAGAAAGCATCAAGAAATTCAATGGAATCCCAAACCTGATTCTGGTAATGTTTCAACCTTCCATTTTTTACCTGGAAAAAGGCTTCTAACTTGCTTTACAATCAATTCCGCATCACCACGAGCCAGAAGATTCTTTACACCTTGTTCTTTGGCCACTTGTAGTCCAAGAATGAGAGCCTCATACTCTGCTGTATTATTAGTATTTTCAAACTGCAACTTGAATGAAAAAGGATGTAGGCTTCCTTCAGGTGACACCAGTAGGACACCAGCTCCAGAACCAGCTGAGGAACAACTTCCATCAAACTCTAAAATCCAAACACCATTAGGATCTTTAGGTGACACTTTGGGGAGTTGAATTTCATCAGGGGACATAATCATGTAGTTGCCATGACCCATATCCTCATAGAGTATTTGTGCTTTAGGATCATCCATTTTTTGTACAATATACTCAGATTGCTTCTCAGGCAGCAACTTCTTCATTTGTCCATTAACAGGTACGAGTGCATGTGACCAATCCATTTGAATTTCTCCACCCACATCTTTACAGAAGTTCCTACTTAGCAACATCCCATATGAAGGAGGAATATCTGCTACTAAGATGGTAGCCAAAACTCTCTTCTCAGGCAAAGCAACAAAAGCCACTTGTGCATCTTTAATTCTTCCGACCAGGGGCACTTCCTTACTCTCCATAGAGTAACAAGATCCATAAGTGCGTGTGAGGGTCAAGCCTAAGGCATGAGCTACTTTAGTAGGCATCACATTGTCTGAGGCTCCTGAGTCTATGACACAATTACTGAGCCTATGGCCAGCTATAAGAAGTGTTACATAAAATGGTTTGATTTTGTCATTAGGTGAGGTGACAGCGGCTACCAGACTAGGCTGTGGTGCAGAAGGAGTGGGTAAAAGGCCTTTAGAGGTGGTTTTAGAATGGGAATTGACAAAGTGAATCATTTTAGCAAAATCTTTGGGATGGGTTTGATAATACTCAGCCTCTGAGATTTGAACCTTAGTCTTTTTCAGGTGATCAATAATATCAAAAGACCCAGAAGTGGATGGGCCATCATCACTTGAGATCCTAGGTTTATCAACTTTAGGGGAAAAAGAAGTAACTTTAATAGCAGGATTGACAGGACTCACCTTTGGTGTAGATGAAATGGGGATAGGAGATCCTCTTTTTGCAATTACAGGGGATAGTTGTCAGCTGCTCCTTAGATTTCTTGGGGGGTGCGTCACTTTCTCCCTCTGATTTGTCTGCTCTCGAGTCATGACAGTGAATGATTCGCTATTCATGTCCACTACTACTTCATCATAATCATCTCCATCATCAATGCCCTCAGTGGTGAAGAAATTAACTCGAGATCCCTCAAGTTCATCTACTTCATCATCAACTTCTTCCACAAATTCCTCGCAAGCTTCATTATCCTCATCATCCTCTGGTTCCTCAACTTCACAGGTTGCATTGACAGGAACTTTAACAGGAGGTCCTTCAAGCGCTAATCTTGTTTGAGAAGCAGGCAAACGATTTCTGGGCTGAAAATTCCTCCTTGGAACGTCTGCATAGGGAGCATGCTGAGCCAATTGTTTCTTTATGGCAATGAGATCATTCGCAAGTTTCTGAACCAATGGATCAAGATTAGGTCTAGGGGTGGAAGAGGAGGAGGAAGCAGACTTAGATTTGGAAGGGTCTCTCCTCAACTTCCCTAACATGATTAAATCATCCTTGACACTAATAGAAAGAGTTTGATCTTCAGCCAATGTTGTGAGATTAGCCCTTCTTAGTGCATAACTAACTTCAGGTGATTGGGCATTTAGGAAGAAACATTTTTGGATTTGATCAACAGGTCGAGTATTTGGTGGAATTTTATTAATCAACCTGTTGAATCAGGCCACAAATTCTCTCATGGGCTCTTGTGAATCTTTCTTTATCTGAGAGATTTGGGCTAGCAAGGCATGCACATCTTCTGCTGGTTTGAAACGGTTTTCAAACCTAGTTCTCATGGTGTCCCAGCTAGTGATAGCACCAGCCAGAAGGTGATAGAACCAATCAGCAACATTATCTTGTAAAGTCTCAATGAACAGTCTCACGGAGATGTCTTCATGTTCAACTCCCAGAACTCCACATGCAACTATGAAGGCTGCGATGTGTTCATCAGGATGCACTTTGCCATCGCCTTTGAATTTAGGGAAGTTCTTCCAGTTACCTCTGGGTAACTCATGCAAAGGCTGAGGAAGAGCAAGGGGCCCGACACGATGACCCCAGGGAAATGGTACCGCCATTCTTGGAAAAATGGCTTGGAGAGGAACTGCAACACCAACAAGAATCAAAGCTCAAAGATTAGGACTAGCTAGCTCTGAAGGAATACCACCCATAGGAATTCTATCTTGAACAGGTGGAGTGCTTGTCGAACGAGTCTTTCTATTTCTTGTTGAAGGGAAAGGAAAACCCTGCTGCTCAAAAAGCTGAAACTGAGAATCTTCAATACCAAGGGCCTTTCTCCCTCGAGTAAAACGTGGAGTCACCAGATCAAAGGATGATCAAAAATTATAGAACTGGAATATGATTTTCCCCAGCGAGTCACCAAAAATTGTTGGTCATCAAATAGGACTTTACGAAGAGCAACAGTCAGGGGACAAGAAGTCCCTCCTCTTTAATGGGAGAGGTTCCCTTATTTAGAAACGAACCTATTTACAAATATACAAAACATGATTTTCTGGTTGAACTTGGATATTACGAAAGTGTTTTCTATAAATATCATCAATTACAAAAGGACTGAGGAATGAGAATACGAGAATGAGCAGAAAGGCAACATGCAGAATTATAGATAACAGAGTAATTCTTTATGTATGTGAAGTTACAGTGAATTGAAACAAGATCATTTGTATCATATAAATAAGATGGAATTTAAAGACACAAAGTTCTATAAATAACATCTGCCAGAACACAAAGTTTCTTGACATAACACGCATACAAATGATCTTCACAAAATTAAATGAAAGCTTAGGGATAAAAGAGATCAGATAGACAAAGAATGAAAAGCCCTTCTGTATTGATTTCTTTATGATCTATTTACACTTTCAAAAAATAAGCCAAGTTCTTCCTCCCTTTCAAAATGGTGTGGAGAGGCCATTATATAGCTTACAAATCAGTTACTCTTTGTAACTACTTCTTTTAACTAAAGATTAGTTAAGGATTTCCAATCGTAATACCTCAACTTATTACAATGAATCTGAGAAAAAGAATTAGAAAAGAAGAGAAGAATAAGGAGAAGAAGACAGGTGGTTATGAATGGGAGGGACCCACTGACTTCAAAATTTGCTGCCTGAATCTCTTCAATGCCTTGGCTATGTCTCTGCCATGAGGGACTAATGTGTTGGCTGTAGACTGAGCCCAAAATCCGAGGCACTTCTCCATTTCCTTATCAAACTCGACATGAGTATGATAGTCTTTATTTGCTTCTTCAATGGTAGATTGAAGAGAGCAGATCTCCTTCATTTTCTCTTTGGAAATGGAGCTTTCCTTGAATAGATTATCTTTGACAAAAGCTCTGAATTGAGCTTTGATTTCTTACAGGGAAAGAGGCACACCAGAAGTTTCATCCTGAAGATGACAGTGTATATCTTTGAAAGCAGATACAACCAGTGTCTTGAAAGCCTCACCCTTCTGCCAGCTATTCTTCAGCTCTCCCAAAGCCTCCTCCAAAACTTTGATCTTCCACTCCACGCTGTAAACCCAGGACTTTGACAGATTATCCTTTGCATCATCAAAAACCTTATTCGCCAATAAAATGTTCTCATCTATCTGTCCCATGAGACGGAGGTCTACTATGCAACTGCTCCAGAGTTTGAGCTCTTTATCTATGACCCGATAGTGGAGGAGAGCTTCTGTTGCAAATTGTTCACCTTTCCGTGGAGTTTGAAAGCTTCATCGATGAAGTTCAATCCTGCAACAAGCATATCTTCCACCATGGCCTCCATAGCTCTGCCATAGATGGAATACTTGTGCATGTCTTTGATACTCTGTACTTCATCTTGGCTCAAAATTACAGGTGGCGGAAGGGTAGTCAATGGGGTAGGGTCCAAAACTTTGTCCTTAGACAAAAGAGATTTGATAAAACCTATGAGAATCTGGGCTTGTTCCTCCAACTGTTCAATAGTTTGCTGCCCTTTCTCTACCCTCCCAATGACTCTTGTGACCATTTCCTAGAGATTGTGGATCTCACCTTCAGGAGTAGACTCTCCCATAGGAATCCTTGAGAGTTCTAAGTCAGACGCCTGCAAGTCCTGCTCTGATTTGTCTACTGTAGGCTTAGAAATCTCCAGGAATTGCTGACCCTGAGCATCAGACACTATCCTGGAGGTGATTCTGGATTTTTTGGCGCGAGAAGGAGTAGTGCCTAACAAGGCTGCCACAGCATCAAAATTTGGCCCTGAGCTCCGAGAGGAAGATTTCCTCTTTCTACTATCGACAAAAGGTTGCACCCATGCAAAAGAGGAAGAGGAAGCAGCAAGAGGGGAAAGAGGACCAAGAGACAGAGAGCTCATGATGCTCAAGGTTTGCACAGCTGTTGTCTCAAGTTGAGATGTGAGTGGGGCACTTGAGATAATTGCTTTGTAGAGGAATCAATAGCACTTGGAAGTTTAGTGCTCTGGACTTCCTTATCTTTATCCGTTGGAGCTTCAGGAGCATTTGTAGGGGCTAGCACTTCACTCTCTTCAATTTCACTGAGAACAATGATGTTCTCTGGTCCCAAAGGCACTTCTACCTGCTTTCTTTGAGGATCTTTTTCCACAGGCTCCTTCTTAACCTCTTTGAATTTCTTCTGGTATACTTGAGTGGATGAAGAAGGAGTGGAAGCTACAGGTCCTTGCGTTGATGAGGCAGGAGGGGTTTGCATAGGTGTGTCTGATATGGGATTCGATGCTTCCCTCCTTGGTGTTGAAACATCCTTAGAGGAGGATTCTCCTGAGTGCCTTCTAAGCTCTCAAACTTTCCTATCAAACCAGACCTTAGTCCTGACTAAGACTGGAGCTAGGATCTCGGCCAGATCATCTTTCTCTTTCTTGTTCCAATCCAAGTCCTCCAAGGGAGTGTGCTTAACCACATTATCATACTCATATGAGTATAGATCAGAGTTGTCATCCTGGAGTCCTTCAGGAACTTGGTACAAGCCGAGTTCTTGGATCAATTACAGAGAAAACCTGCCATAGTGCCTCCTTCTAGCCTCAAAATCATCTGCACAGTCAGCCCAATAGTCTTCTGTATCTACCCTATGATGATAGATTATCTTGATGTTCTGTTCAATGAACTTCTTCAAGTCGAAGCAAGTTCTTGGCTTGAAGAAATGAATAGTGATGGGAACCAGGGCTCTTTCTATATTCTGTGCGTCCAGGGCTGTTTTACAAGTGTAATTTCCCAAAGAGATGGGAAAGTGCAAACCAGTAATCTTCTTGTCTCTACAGGTTCTATGCAATTTGTCTAACTACCTGCATACTTCTATCAAAGCCATCTTATCACTGCAGAACATGGGAAGCCTCAAAGGGGTGCTCTCATAGCCAGCAAGCCTGATATAGGAGAATTTTCTGAATTGGATAAAATAGGCACCGTAGTGCAATATCAGGTTCATGGCTTCATCAGAAAACCTTCTAGCAGTGTCACCCTCAAGAAGCCTGACCACGTACATGGTGAAAGCATCATTTACCCTTTGGAAATTGTGATTACTGGTCTCTAGGGTGAACTGCGGGTAGTAGGCATATACAGGATCATCCTTGTGGGCATCAATGTAAGAAAAACCAAACCATTTCCTTGATGCCACCAGAGTATACATCAGGTACAAAGTCATGTAGAACTTCTTCATTTGCTGTACATTGGACAGCTGCTCAGCCAAGTTCATGCTGATGATTTCCACCCAATTGATATTTTGAGTTCCCTCACACACCATGCTAATGAACGGGCACATCCAGAAATGGAATTCGTTAGTAGAGGGTAAGCCCATAACCCGAGCCAGTAGGATTATAAAATCTAACAATTATTTATTGAAATCAGCCCGGAAAAGAGTCTTGGATAGACGAGATGCTCCCTTCTTAGGGTTCTTTAGCCAGAATTCACCACCCGCGCCTTGTATTTGTCATTGTCTTGATTGAACAGGGCCTGTGCTTGATTCTGGGAAACAACTATGGCATTATCCATTTCTAGAATCCTCAGTGCAGTGCTAATGGTAGCAACATCCAGTTTGGTGATGAGTTCCCCATGTACGTTGGTCAATTCACTCGAATCAGGGTCGAAGTGAGCTCCGCATGAAAGCACTGTATCAGCACATTGCACCGAGATTGGGAAACCTCCAGCGAAAGCCAAACCGCTGTCATGAATCATCTGCGCCATTGGTGTAGGGTTTGCATCTGCCATCCTTGCCCAAAAATCACCAAAGTCAAGATGACGAGCTTCACTATCCCCAATATTGGGAACGGAAGACTCTAGTGGCGAGATTTGTTCCTGTCCCTGAAATTTGATCTTCATATTGATAGTAATTCGGAGGGCAGAGCCGCAAACTAGACTCGGGAAGGAATTACAGAGGGAAGGGATACACATGCAGGATTTTAGATTGCAAGGGTTCGAGCAAAGGATAGCATGGAAGCAGTGTGAAAAATGCATAGGGGGTTCACTCGTTATATAGCCGATTAGGAGAGAGAAAGATAATGAATGCGCATTTAATACATACCTACCAATTTGAATAAGCAAGATATTCGGGTAGAGCGGGAAAAATAAGCACGAATGGCACTTGGTTCATTTGGGACATGTGAGATGTGAATGCGTGAAACACGCGGCTTGGCCGATTCGGGTGAAGTGGGGAAAAGATGCACAAATTCCTTTTGGGACATGCGGGACAAAAGTGCGCGAAACACGCGACTCGGCCGGATCGGACGAAAATGTGACAACGGGTCCGGGTGAACTTGGGACATTTGGGACGCGAAAGCGTGAAGTACGCGGTTCGGGTGATTCAGCCGAAAATGGAACAACTTGCCAAATTGAACTTGGGACATTTGGGACGTGAAAGCGCGAAGTACGCAGTTCGGGCAATTCGCTGAAAATGGAACAACTTGCCAAATTGAACTTGGGACATTTGGGACAAGAAATTCTCGACGGGCCCGAAAAAGACAAACTTCGGGGAAACCGGCCGATTGGGAACAGAGGGCCCAATTGAACTTGGGACACGCGGACAAAAAGTCCGACAGTGCCCGAAAAACACACAAAATGACCCAAAAATGTAGATTTTCTCAATTTCTCGACTTTTAACATTGAGTACAACAGAGAAGACACTTAAACTCAAAATTTTGAAATTTTCACTTCCTTAAGAGCAGGGGAATTTTGAGTGGACAACACCGCCGATCTCTTCAAAGATTCTTATCGGTGGGTAAGGAAATGTAAAGAATGTTTTTATTTACGATGAAATCAAAGGATAACGACCTTACCACTACATCCAATTCAAGTAGATCAACCCTTTTTTCAATGGGGTTTATAATTTATTGGGATGATAAACCCACCATCAAGTGATGGACATAAGTGGGTGTTGATTTGTAATAGACTATTTCACTCGATGGACCGAGGTGTGGCATTAAAGGAAGGAAATGAAACGTTTGATCTATATTGTCTAGAAGGTATAATGACAAGGTTTTATATCCCCTTCATGGTGATTTTAGATAATATGATGAACTTCTTAGGTTTGAAACTTAGTGAGTGGGCTGTCAAGAATGGAGTGTATTTGAAAACTTCATCTAACTATTACCCACAAGGTAATGGTTCAACTAAGTCTAGCAATAAGAACCTCATATGGATCATCAAACAAATAATGGAGAATAACAAATGGACTTGGCATACCCAACTTAAGACTTCCTTATGGGTAGATCTGATCACACCAAAGAGGCCATAGGGAATTCCCTTTCATGCTTGTATATGGTAGGGAAGAAAAACTCCCTTTATCTCTGGAATTTCCCTCCTTGGAGTTAGCACATCAGTTGGAGGTTATGGAAAGTGATCCTATGACAATAATATTTATTGAATTAATGAAATTGGAAGAAGTTAGGAGCAAAGCTATGAAGACTTTGGAGCAACATCAGGCTCAAATAAAGAAGAATTTTGACAAGAAATATTCTCATAAGACCTTTCAAGAAGGATATTTGGTTCTCAAATGGGATGCTGATGAGGCCAAGCCAGAATTCATAGAAAATTTGAAGCTTTCTCGGAGCAGGCCATACATCATTATACGTTGTAAAGAGGAAAATTCATTTTTCCTATCCGAATCAATGGAGAAGCACTTCCTATCCTGTGAATGAGATACATCTCAAAACTTGTTTTTGAGAAGGTTTCAACTTGTACATTATTAGTTTAGGTTTATTTCCTCCAAGTGCTTTGCACATTGTTTTTTATTTGTTTCTCTTGTTTTTGTTCTTTCTATTTTTTTCCGAATGTTTTGATTTTAAGGACTCGGTTCCCAATGGATTTC
Source organism: Taxus wallichiana var. yunnanensis (assembly GCA_018340775.1). NCBI lineage: Eukaryota > Viridiplantae > Streptophyta > Pinopsida > Cupressales > Taxaceae > Taxus > Taxus wallichiana. Next base: position 413,217,964 of record CM031238.1, on the reverse strand, counting down.
TTTAAGCTACTAGACTAATGCTTATCAGAAACATCCCTAAGAGGTCGCTAAAAATTTTAACTTTATAATTTACCCTTACTGGGAGGGATTTTAATATTTTCTTGCGATTTCTTACCTTTCCCATTCCTTAAATTTTTTGAAAAATTTGTTTTAAAAATTTCCTTAGCTTCATTTTTCACTAGATTTCAGATTTCGGAAGTTGACTTGCACTTTGCATGAAAATGCGCGTTGAGTTCCGAGCCCAAAGTCCAACACATTAGAATTTGGAACAGAATTGGAACCGTAAGTGCATTTTGTATGTAGTTTCCCTATTTAATTATGAATTTTTATTCCAACCCATAATTTCAAACTTTAGGTTCTAAAGTGCAAGTTACATGTTAGTTACATATCAGATCCCGAATTCTGAAACCTGACCCCTTCACCATTTTGGAACTTCAAAATTTCAGACTTTGGATTCTCGAATGCATGCTACATGTAGCCTACATGCCGACCTCTTAATTCTACTTTTCAAAGGAAATAAATACCCACCATCTCACATGTATCGATGTGGTAATTAATTTTCACCCTCCTATAAATATGCAAGTTTTTACTTATCATTTTTACTAAATGAATTAGTACACTGACACACTGACAAACTTGCACATCCCGATTGTACCCTAGGCAATTTTTGGAGTATTATTTCACAATTTTCTCATCATTTTGGGTAAATTTTACAAGTTTTATTTTGATGTTCATTTTTGGGGCTCTTGTTTTGAGTTTTTGCTTCTTTCTTCTATTCCTCATTTTTTTTATGTTTCTCCTAAGTATTGTTGTTAAAAATTCAAACGATGGCCCTCCTTTGCTTTTTTCTATTTTTTTAAGGTTTTAAATTTAAGATCCTTCACAAATAGGGTTAAAAGTTTTGTATCGGGATAAGGGAGAAAACTGAATTTCAAGAATACTAATTTTCATCGATTTCAAATTTTTGGATTTCATAATTCTCGGACATTGTTGGAGGTACAAAGCTTTAATATTGGGTTAAGAGGATTTTGGACTTCGGATATTCAAGGCTTCAGACTTCAAGTTTGGGTTTCCACCAAGACTTCATGTTTCATAATTTTGTTTTTGGGAAGTTCAGATTTCAGGACTTTGAGATTTGGTAATTTAGAGGTTCATAGGGTTAGAGCTTGAGATTCCCGCTTTCAGAAGTTTGGTTTTGGAAGTTTGAAGGCATTATATTTGGAGGTTTTTGACTTCATGGTTTTGGATTTTTTATCAAATTTTAAGTTCCAATTTCAGAACTTTGGACTTCATAATTTCAGAAGTCTAGGTTGAGTTTACAGGTGTTTTGCAAGCATTCACTTCACCCCGAATTCCAATTTTTTGGGTTTTTAATAGAGAAAATGTCTTATTTCACATCCAAGAGGAAGGAAAAATGAAATATGGCTATCAAGGGGTAGTACCCCCTTTAAGTATCTCATCCGATATAGATAATATCAAGGATAAAAACTTGGGACATATTGACATGTCTCAATTTTGTGAAATAGTAAAGGCTCCAAACAAGAAAACATGGATGCAAGAAATTTTCATCAAGAGCTTTTCCTTTCTACCAAATTTCCCCAATCCATGCAATGTCCCAAATTTTTGATTTCTAAAGCATATCACTTTGACAAAAACTCATGTACCATAAAGGATGAAGATGACACAGTGGCAATCAAGAGTGGAAAGTGATATCTTTGAGGAATGTGGCACTATCTCCCTAGAGTCTGCTCTAGATTATTGGGTTATAGAGAATGATACTTGCACAAGAGTTATCAACAAAATCTATTTGGCTAAAACTAAAAGTTCATTGTCTAGATTCCCCAAGACAATTCCCCAGTTTGATTTCATTCAAGAAGTGAATGATATTATTACACTGGTGAGAAGAGTTACAACTCTCCCTTATTCTAGATATTTTAAAGAATGGATGTACCTTTACATTTCCACAATCAAGAGAAATAAAGACATTATTCTATGGGGTGAACACATAAGCAAGAAAATCTATTTTTATTTTTTTGATGTTCTAACTTCTAGAAGTTTCTCCATGACCTTCTATCTTTTGTACGTAGCAACGGGTATGAGACATTATCCAGGATTAACTCCAAAGGGATTTAGGAACATAGTTTAGATATATGAGTACTATTCCCAAATCACAATGGAAAAAAATCCTAAGCATTTTCAAAGAGTAAATGATGTTTTCTTTGCAGATCTCTTATATTTATTTGATAAAAATTATATAACCAAAAATTTTTAGATGAGGCTTTTAAAGAAGTAAGGAATGGGGAGCCATCTATTTGCAATCCCCAACATTCACATATATCAAAATTCCTAGATTCACAGTGATCATATCAATTTTCCAAGACTCCCAACAAACAAGTGGGTTCTAATGGAGTTGGTTCATCAATTACTTGAGGTACAATAAGATTTAACATGACCAAGATAAAGTAGAAGCCAAATTTCCCATCACTATAGGTAGATACACATGTGCTTCTACATACAAATCAAAAAAATTGAGGGAGAGATGTCACAAATGAATCTGAAAACATTTCACCCACACACTAATTTCAACTATTGGGAAAAGTTCAAGAAAACATGATCGACTAGTTGTAGTCACAAAATCATGCACTTTAGGATTTATTTAGCTTGGTCTCATACTATTATTTAGAAGGTTCTCAAGTGAAAAAGTACTAATTAATTCCACCTTTTACCATCTTATTTTTACCTTTTATTTTTCCATTCCCACATATTTTCCTATGCATGCTCAATTATTTCGTCACCGTGTCATCATTTTAACCTATACCATGGCACTCGGGGCTTGTACTTTAAGGCACCCCAGGGTGCCCCGATCCTTGTTCCACTTTCTCACTTATTTTTGGGATCTTTCTAGCTGTGTTTCATACTTATCTTTTTCCTATTCAGCCATGTCGGGGTTAATTAAGAAATTAGAGAAAGAGAACCCTCGTAAATATAAAGTTATGAGACCATAATGAGGGTTTTAGTGTCAAAGATTACTATCACTCCATCTAGATTTACATCCATTCCATCACTTTCATCCACATAGTGTCATGCATCAAGGCTAGGATATTTGCATCAACACACACAACATAGGGGAGAGATTCTATTCTATTCCATACACACATGCTATTACATTTTCTATAGTTATTATTGCTCACTACTTCACAAAGTGTGACTCGACACAATAGAACCTAGGGAACAATATGCACACACATATACTAGAAATAATTTTGGGTCTGAAATAAAGTGCAACGCTCAGTTTAGTAAGCCCACTATTGTGGCGGCCTGTCCGATCGACCCATTCATTTTGCATCCATTTTTTAGGGTTTGGATACTTCTTTGTCTTTTGTAATTCATTCCTTCATCTTGCATCATTTCATACATCTGACACGTTTCAATAGATCTAGTGCAACAGACATGGAATATTTTAGGATATTTTGTGACACTGCCAAAATTAGATTCTAAGGTTTTACAGAGACCAGGGCACCCCGAGGTGCCCCTTTACCTTCTTGGAAGTTGCAGTCCACTTATGTCTTCCGTATATGGCCTTTACGGACCTCTCGAGTGATCATTCATGTTCATGTAATCCATAATCATACCTACTACACCTCGTGAAAGTGTCCAAGTCAACTAATCCTCTCATTTTACATATTTTCATACTTAGGGATTTATTATATTTGATATAATTATTTAAAATCATTTCATACTTTTTATCGTAATTTACAACATTTTAGTCCTCCTATATTAAATTAAATATCATTATACTTCCCCATAGTTTAGCTTAATTTTAGTTAATCACTAGTGTTCACATACCTCAATTGGAGGACATTTGGATCCACTGCCAAACTGAGAATGTAGTAAGGGAAAGAGAATTTGAAAGATTAACCATTCAAGAGGTCACTCAATATGGAATATTGGTCGTCCTCGAGGGCCTACATGATGACACCAAGATTATATCTTTCTTATGATCAAAATAATGTCATGGATCAGCCTTTACCTTGGATTGATTGGTTGGTTGAGGAATGTAGAAACACAAAGGAAAGGGTGGGTCCCACTCTAAATCAAACCTACCAAAGGTTTATAACTTTGGGAATTATGCTCAAACCATTAGAGCAACTATCCAAAATCTTATTTAAGCACATTCAATGGTGGTTCATATCACTCCATCTAAAGGGAGAGGTTGAATCCCAAAATTATCTCAAGGACTTGTAAGATTTATTTAATTGTTGGAGGTTCAAGATCCTCTTCTAGAGTTTCTAAAAGGAGATGCATCTCCCAAAGTGTAATCAAATGAGGTCATTGACCTAAGTGTTTCCCCTCAAATACCTCAAGTATCACAATCATCCCTATCCTCATCTTTTCCATCTTCACCATCCTCAGTTCCTCTTTCCCCTCCACCTCTCACTCTTCCTTTGACTGTGTCTTCCATTTCCTCTATTCCCACTTCTCCTACATCTCTCACCACATCTCCCTCTATGGCCCACATGTTCTCTTACCTTCCAACTCTTTCAATTAGAGATATTTTGAGGTTGGGATATCCTTTCGAAACCCTCTTCCCAAAAAATCTCTTCCCATTTCCAATTTTGTTTCACCCGCACCTGAGGCCATCCTTTCCACTCCGTCATCCATTATTACCACATCATTTCCACTCGGATGACTATGACCAAAGTGTCATAGTTTTACGAACTCCACCAAGTACTACTGTAACAATGCCTATACTATCTTCTGAATCATCTTCTTCTATTCCTACGTGGTTATAGAGGAAAACACAAAAATAGAAGAGGAAATTCCCTATTATTGATATTATTGATTTAAGTGTTCTAGATCTAACCCCGAAGACAAGCTAAGTGACTGAGATTTGTTTCTAACCTATCCCTTGATCAAATAGGGGAAATATTTATCGAGATAGCTACTCTATCCATAGGAAACCTAAAGAAACAATTACAACAATTAATTATCAAATTTAAAGGTTTTCTCTTGGAAACGCCACCCATGAAGGAGAAAATCAAGATGTTTAGGTGGCCTTGGGTAATTTGCTAGACAAATATGATAAGGATAAAGCAACTAAGGATGAGCTTAAGGGTAAATTTGAGAAGATAACTACCCTTTTGACTAAGATCACACAATCCATCAAGAATACCACTCTATCTATTCCCATGAGATTTGATGATACACCTTTCTTTATGGTAGAAAATATTGGAAATTAAGGAAGCGTAGTAAGGGGTTGGATGGAAAATTTTATTTAGGAGGAAGAACCATTGACTAAAGTTGTTGTATATTTTTATAGTGAATTGTATGTTGAAAAATATGCCATCTTAAAGATGAATGAACTCCTTATTGAGGAGAGTGATAACTTGGAGCTTTCTCTTGAAACGTGGAAGGAAATTTAAAGTGTCAACTCAGATCTTATTTTAAAGGAGGGCGTTATTGATGATGTTGCAAAACCTTTTGAATTTAAATAAGCAATGGAATTCAAAGTTCGGATATTACAAGAGGTCACATCAAAGTTGGAAGAGAAATAAGTTGAATAAGTTGGAGGCTTGGATGATATTACGGAAGAGTTTGACAAGATCAATTACAAATTTCTAGACAATAATGTTGATATTCTTCCAGTTGATCAAATTATTGATCATTTTAAGAGTTTGGTGAATCAAGATGATGATGTAACAAGGTATTTTATTCTTGAATCTGTTTACAAGTTAGTATCTTAAAAAAATTCCTAAGTCAATCAAGAAGGTCATCAACAAGACTAAACTATTACAAAAAAAAGTATCTAGAGAAACTGAGTCACTTGAAATTCTAAACCACTATACAAGTAGACCTGAGGATGAGGAGGTTCAAGGAATTATCATGTGCTTTCTTGGTTTTAGTCACAAGGTAGCTGAAGAAGAAGGAAATAAAGAAGAAAAGAAGGGAGAATCAAATTAGGAAATGGGTGGTGCCAGTCCTAGCTAGGCATGGAAGTCATTATTGAACAGTGTCCAAACTATGGAATGGATGGAAGTTGCAGGGTTTGACTTAGTCAAACATGTGCAACTATTTTTCTATTTTCACGTGAGACTTCTCCCTAAGCATTAATGCATTCTATTTTTAGTATGTAGTTAAGAGGCATAGCTATAATCATTCAATCCTCTTAGTCTATAAATAGGAGAATGTATTGCATTTAAATTATTTTTATATCTCATTGTGAAAGGATATGTCATTTTGGAGAGCCAAGAAACAAGCTTTAAGCCTTTTTTATATTTAGAACAATATTTTTCCTTTGAATATTTAGATGTATTGTGCACTTTGATAATTTGGTTAATACTTGTGAATGATTTAATTCCTTGTATGTGTGGATTATATTGCATTTATATCAATTATATTTTTCAATTAATCTGTAACTTGTGGTGTGTAATTTTTACTATTTCAGTTGTGGAAATTATTGAATCCCTTATATTACTAAAGTTTTGTACTCATTTAGTACAGTTATTGAGAAATATTATTAGGAGATGTGCATGTGATATATTGTTCTGCAATATTACTCTATGTATATGAAGTAGATCTTTTTGTTCCATAAAATTTGGTGCATCACCTCTTTTTCATACATTTTAGTTATCTTTCCATGCTTTTATCCTAAGAAACAGATAAATTATCTTTTCTTTAAAGTTTTGTAGTTTTTCAATTTGATCTTACATCAGATTCATAAAGTTTAGTAAGAAGCTAACATTCTCTAGAGGTTCATCCCAAGGAGCCAAGGTCCCACACATTGGGGATGTTCCCATGTAAAACTAAATCACTTAATGATTAAATGGGTTCGGGATCCATGTGACAACATTTTTGGCATCCCGGTGGGACAACTAATATTTTTACTCCTCTTAGCATTTTTATAAATCATGGTACCCTAAGACTCCACATCTCTAGTTTTTGAGATTCAGTGTGTTAACTTATGTAAATAATTTAGACAAGAGATTCTTCAAAGAAAGGAATTCAATGGTATATTGAATTTTCTTTTTCTCCTCCGAGGAGAAGAAAATTTGAAGCTTCATCGTCATCTTGTAGAGGTCATTCTACACCTCCTTTTGGAAGGTTCCCTCCACCAAGAGAAAATCAACCACTTGCCACTATGGCAGCAAAGATGGGCTCAAACTTTCCCTTCTTTTAATGGAATCAATCCTCTTGTACTAGATCAATGTGATGCTATACTCATAGTTGTGCTCAAGAGTTTACCTTTCTACATAGGGGAAACAAGTATCACTCCCATATAACACATTCGGATGTGGCTAGCATCTGTGTGGTTCATAATGTCACTGAGGAAAATGTTGTAATCCGAATTCTTGTTATTTCCTTTAAGGGAAAAGCACTTCAATGGTTTTTTGGGTTGGAGGTTGGCACCATACGCAATTGGGATGAGTTAGGAGAGAATCTCTGAAACAATTCAAGGATAAGAGTGATTACTTGTCACTCATGGAATAGTTAACCACCATAAAGAGAGCTCCTCAAGAGTTCATGGGAGATTTCAATTTCTGATTCTAGAAAACTTGGAAAAGAAACTCTATATCAATAAATCCTTCCCCAACTAACACAATTTTATACTATTTAATGGCTTTGAACATGGATGTTTCGGTCATGATTCAGTTGATGGGCGGAGCAACATTGTCTAATGCCTACGATATTTCCATAAGAAGGATTTTGGTGATTCTACTTTGACGAGTCATTGAGAAAAAATGGAGAAGGCACTGTGTCATGTGTATTTCTCCACAAGGTGATAATTATTTCTCATCTTTTTTATTTTAGTTTAGCTGCACTAAAAATGTGGCTGAATATGAAGCACTAGTGCAAGGAATCCAATTGGATCAAAAGAAAGGAATAAAATAATTAGCTATTTTTTGAGATAGTGAGTTTATCGTACATTAGGTAAGAGCCCAAAGTGCATCAAAAATTATCTCTTAAGGTCATACAAAAACAAAGTGTGGGATTTGATCGAGGAATTTGAAACCTTTGGAATCCATGTGGTTCCCAAGAATCAAAACCAAGATGTAGATAGGATTGCAATGGTGGGTTCATAGTACAAAATGGCTATTGATACCATGAAGGATGAATACAAGTCTATAAAAATTATTGTGAGAGTGGCGGATTCAGATAATTTAGATAGTTGGAAGGTTTTTGATAGAAATAAGCAGATTATTCTTTTTCTATAGGAGGAAGTTGAATTCTCTTCAAATAACCAATCTATGATTTAGGAAGAATAAAATGATCAAGTTATATAGTTGAAAACCAATAAATTAACAAAGGGGATGATAAATCTTGAATCAATCTTCAATTTGGATGATCAAGTTAAAATAAAAAGTGCCAATATGATAATTAAAGAAGATTATTTTGAACAAGTTCAAGTTGCGGAAGATAGGTTTCTAAATATTGGGAAAGTGTGCTTTCCAGAAGAAAAATAGGATTTTGTTGGTCTTTGTCAAGAGTATAGTGATATATTTGTATGGATATATGAAGATTTGTGTGGTTTCAATCCAGGATTGGTGGAACATACTATTGAGCTCGACCCAAATACTAAACAACTCGGAAAAAGCAAAGACCGATCAACCCCAAAATTGAACTTGCTATGAAGAAAGAGCTTTCAAATCTCATTAAAGCTAGTATCATCTTCCCAATCAAACATTATTCTTGGGTGGATAATCTAGTTTCAGTTAGAAATAAGAATGGGAAAATTAGGCTATGCGTAGACTTCGTGAGACTTGAACCGAGTCTCCTTAAAGGATCATTACCATCTTCCATCTATGCGAAATTCTCGCAAACAATGGCGGGAGCAAAAAGGTTTTTACTACTTGATGGTTACTCAAGCTATAACTAGATTTTGGTTAAGGAACCAAATCGATTAAAAATGGCCTTTGCTACCAAATGGGACAATATGCCTACAATAAGATTTTATTTGGGTTATCTAATGCTAGGATACTTTCCAACGAGCTATGGATATGACCTTCAAGGGATAATAAATGACATGATCCTTATTTATCTTGATGACATAATAGTGTAATCCAAGTATGTAGAAGACCACATAACCCATTTGGAAAAAGGTTTTTAAGAGGTGGAAGTAATTGGAGGTAAATTATTAGGGAATTATTTTTTTAGCAGAAGGAATCTCTATTGACCTAGAAAGGATTTGTGCCATCTTGGCTCTATCCCTTCCAAACCATAAGAAAGGCCTTCAAAGTTTCCTAGGGATAATCAAATTTATGATAAGGTTTATACCCTAGTTCGTTACCTTGGATAAACCATTAATGACCATGTTTAAAAATAACATACCCTTTTGTTGGACTAAGGAGGCAAAAGAAAGTGTTGAAGCCATCAAGATAACTATTTCATAAGCTCCTACATTGGTGAATCCCAGTATGAGAAAGATTTTATCCTCTATGATTTTGCAGACATGAAATTATATTGATTATTCGTACTCAACAAAATGATGAATTGATCGAACAACCAAATTTCTTTTTTCAGCTAGTCACTTAAAGATTATGAACTCAAATATTCATTTTTCGAGAAACAAGTTTTTTCCGTCATTCAAGCATTAAAAAGTTCAAGCATATGTTGTCCAATAATAAGATATAGTTGATGGTGTCACATCCAGGAGTAAAGGATTTTTTGTTGAATAAGGATATGAATGAGAAATGAGCTGGATGGATCACCAAGGTCATGGAGTATGACATACATATTAAGGTAACCAAGCTAGTTAGAGGGAAGGGCTTATGTCAACAACTCATTGTTGATTTGGAATCAAAAGATGAAGGGGACATGGTGCTTCATAATCATCCTCAAGAAGATACTCCTACCGACTGGCTATCAAAATGAAGAATTTTATTCTATTAGGAGAGTATCCCCTTGACTTGGATAGAACCCAGAGACAAATTTTATTTATTCATTTCATTCCTTATGTTCTTGTAGATAGTGTTATTTTTGTAGGGATCGAATGGTGATATCCTCCAATGTATAGGCCCAGAACAAGTGGAAAAAGTAATCAAAGAATTTCACAATGGATTTTCAGGAGGAAATTTTTAAGTGAGAACCAATTCCAAAAAGATTATACATGTTGGGTATTGCTTGCAGATCCGTTCAAATATGCTCATCAGTGGGTAAGGAAATGTAAATAATGTTCTTTCTTTACAGGAAAGAAAATGTTAGTGGCCTTACCTCTACATCCAATTCATGTAGATCAACCTTTTTCAATGGAGTTTAAAATTTATTGGGATGATAAAACTGCCATCAAGTGATGGACATAATTGGGTGTTGACTGCAACATACTATTTCACTCGATGGACAGAGGTGGTGGCATTAAAGGAAGGAAATGAAAAGTTTGTTATGGATTTTATAGAAGGCATAATGATAAGGTTTGGTGTCCCCTTCAAAGTTATTTCAGATAACTCCATGGCCTTATTAGGTTTGAAACTTAGTGAGTGGGTTGTCAAGAATGAAATATATTTGAAAACTTCATCTAATTATTACTCAAGGTAATGGTTTGGCTGAGTCTAGTAATAAGAACCTCATATGGATCATCAAACAAACAATGGAGAATAACAAACGGACTTGGCATACCCAACTTAAGATTGTCTTATGGGAAGATAGGATCATGCCAAAAATTTCCATAGGGAATTCCCCTTTCATGTTTGTATATGGTAGGGAAGGAAAAATCCATTTATCACTGGAATTTCCTCCTTGGAGTTAGCACATTAGTTGGAGGTTATGGAAAGTGATCCTATGATGGTAAGATTTACTTAATTAATAGAATTGGAAGAAGTTAAGAGTAAATATATGAAGACTACTGAGAAAAATTAGGCTCAAACGAAGAATACTTTTGACAAGAAAGCTTCTCATAAAACCTTTCAAGAAGGAGATTTAGTTCTCAAATGGGATGCTGATAGGGCCAAGTCAGGAATGCACAAAAATTTGGTGCTCTCTCATGTAGGCTATACATCATTACAAGTTGTAAAGAGGAAAATTAATATTTCCTATCTAGACTCAATCTATAAGCACTTCCTATCCTTGTGAACAAGATACATTTCAAAAAAAAAAATTGAGAAGGTTTCAACTTGTACAAAAGAATCTATGTTTATTTCCTCCAAGTGCTTTGCACATTGTTTTTTTTTGCTTTGTTGTTTTTTTTACTTCACTTGGTTTTGTTCCTTCTATTTTTGTTTTTTATAAATGTTTTGAGGTCAAGGGCTCGGGTTCCTAATGGATTTCTTCTAGATACTCGGACTAATTCTTAGCAAGCAAGAATCCCCGAGAGGTCGCCAAAATGTTAACTTTACAAGCTACCCTTTCTGGGAGGGCTTTTAAGATTTTCATTCCCATTAGATTTTTTGTAAATTTTGTTTCAAAAATTTCCTTAGCATGAATTTTCACTATATTTCATATTTCGAAAGTTGACCTTAATTTTGCATGTAAAATGAGTGTTGAGTTCCGAAGCCTCAAGTCTCGATCCCATCGTAATTTGAACCAAAAGTCGAACTAAAACTACATTTTGCACGTAGTTTCCCTCCCAAATTCTAAAGTCTGATTCCACACCATAATTTTATACTTTGATTTTTTAATTACAAGTTACACATTAGTTGCATGCCGGATCCTAATTCAAACATGACCCCTTCGCCATTTGGGAACTTCATAAATTCAAACTTCGAATCTTGAGTGCAAGTCAGTATGTAGCCTACATGCCGATCTTCAAATTCAAATTTCCAAAGGTAATAAATTCCCAACCACCTCACACGTGTCATACTATGGTAATTAATTTTCACCCTCTTATAAATATGCAAGTTTTTACTTATCATTTTTATTGGAATAATTAGTACACTGACACATTGAAAACCTACGCATCCCGACCGTACCCCTAGATAATTTTTGGAGTATTATTTCACAATGTTCTCATCATTTTGGGTAATTTTTGCAAATTTTAATTTGATGTTCATTTTTAGGGCTCTTGTCATCTGTTTTACTTCTTTCTTCCATTCTTCGTTTCACTACGTTTCTCCTAAGTTTTGTTGTTAAAAATTCAAACCATGGCCTTCCTTTGCTTGTTTTTTCTATTGTTTTAAAGTTTTGAACTTCAATATCTTTCATAACTAGGGTTGAAAGGTTTATATATGGAGAAGGGATAAAATTGCATTTCGGACAACAAGAATTTTCAAGAAATTTTGGACTTTCGGATTTCAAAATTTCGGGACTTTGTTGCAGGTGTAAAGCTCTGATCTCGAGTTAAGAGGATTTTTAGAATTCGGATATTTGGGGTTTTAGACTTTAAGTTTAGGTTTTTTCCAAGACTTTGTGTTTCAAAAGTTCACATTTTGGGAAGTTCAGATTTTGGGACTTTGAATTTCGGTACTTTGAGGTTTAGTTCGTTCTGTGTTTCAGAATTTCAAGGTATTTATTTTTAGAGGTGTGTACTTCATGGTTTTGGGGTTGTTAATCAAGGTTTAAGTTCCAATTTCGTAACTTCAGCCTTTAGAATTTTGAAAGTCTAGGTTGAGTTTAAAGGTTGTTCTGCAAGCATTCACTTCTACCCCGAATTTTGATTTTTTGGGTTTTTAGCAGGTAAAATGTCCGGCTCCTCATCCAAGGGGAAGGATAAAATGAAATATGGATATCAAGGAGTAAAGACTGCGACACTAAAATTTTCCTCCGTAATTTCTATTTCATTAATGTATGTATTAGGAATAGGATGTTGTTAAGTATAATTAGTAGTAGCGTCTGATAGAAGATAACGGTGCCATCAGTACGGTGCCGCCAATAATGTGGAGTACGGTAATGCTGAAATAAAGTACAATAGGAATGTTGTAAAAGTAAATATTTTTCGTAAGTGGTCCGGTAATGTTAAAATGTCAAAGTTTGGGTAATTAGAGAAGTAGGGTCTACATGATTAGGAATTAGAAATATTATATTGGTAATAAAGACAAGGAGTGAGGTCATAAATATTTTGTGTATTTTATTTGTAAAAAGTCTAAAAATGTGGAACCCATGTAAAATGATAAAGTTTATCTTATCTTAATGATAAGCTTACATGTACAGTATAAGAGTTAAGGTATGGAATATGATTCGTCAGAGTGGATTTCTTATCCTATCTTAGAGATAAGATGGATAAGCTCGGAAGTTCTATAAATAGAGAGGCAACCCCCTCATTTAATATAGAAGGAAGTAGTGATAAATATTGTAGGAAGTGTGCAAAGGAAGCCATCGGTTTAAAGGTGTGTTGAAGAAGCCATTAAGAGGTGTAATTGTAAAGTTTCTCCCATAGTCTTGGTGAAAGGAAAGTGAAGTCAATAACACTTGAAGTACCTCATGGGTGAGATTGTAATAGCTTTCATGTTAATATTATAATTTATTTTGATATTTCAGATTTGTCATCATTCTGTGTCTTATCATAGTCGATGGTATTCTTGTGTTATGTTGTTGTTTTGTTTCCAGTTTACATCCACCAAACTAAAGGTTGTGCATTAGTAAATAATCATAGACGAGGAGTTCCCGGTGAAGAATTATCATAGTGTCGGATTGGTGATGACAAAGACTTCCCTTCAAGTATCTCATCCGATATAGATAATATCTGGGATACATACTTCGGACATATTGACATGTCCAAATTTTGGGAAAGAGTAAAGGCTTCAAACAAGAAACCATGGATGCAAGAAATTTTGGACACTAGGCTTGCCCTTGCCCTCATTTCCCAGCCTATGAAATGTCCCGAATTTGTGCTTTCGTAACATTTCACTTTGAAAAAAAATAACGTACCATAAAGGATGAAGATGGAATAGTGGTGATCGTGGATGGATATATATTTATTTGAAGACCCGCTAAAACTACCCGATGTTGAGGAATATGCCACTCTCTTTACGGGAGTCTAATCTAGAGCATTGGGATCCAGAGAATGATACTTACACAAGAGTTGTCAACAAAAGCTATTTGGCTAAAACTAAAATTTTATTATCTAAATTACCCAAGAAAATTCCCCGGTCTAATTTCATTCATGGAGTAAATGATGTTATTACACCGTAGAGAAAATGGAAGAAGGTCCTAAGCATTTTTAAAGAGTAAATGATGTTTTCTTTACGCTTCTCTTATATTTCTTTGATAAGAATTTATATAACCGAAGAATTTCAGATGAGGCTTGGAAAGAAGTAAGGGAATGGGGAGCCATCTATTTACAATTCCCAACATTCACATACATTAGGATGCCTAGATTCGTAGGTACTCATGTCTATTTTCTAATATGCGCAATAGAGAAGTGGGTTCTAATGGAGTTGATTCGTAAATTATTGAGCTACCAAATGATTCAACATGATTGGCATAAAGCAAGAGCCCAATTTCCCATCACTGTAGGTAAATACATGCACTCTTCTACATAGAAAGATAAAAATGTTGAGGGAGAGATGTCACAAATGACTCAAAACATTTAACACACACACTAATTTTGATTATTGGGACAAGTTCCGGAAAAAGGATTGACTAGTGTTCACATAACTCATTTGGAGGACATTTGGATCCACTTCTAAGATGAGAATGCAGTAAGGGAAAGAGAATTTGAAAGGTTAACCCTTCAAGAGGTCACCCAATATGGAATTACGGTTGTCCCCGAGGGCCTACAAGATGACAACCAAGTTTTAGATCCTTCTTATGATCAAAATAATGTCATGAATCAACCTTTACCTTGGATTGATTGGTCAGTTGAGGAATGTAGCAACACAAAGGAAAGGGTGGGTCCCATTCTAAATTGGACCTACCAATGGTTGATAAATTTGGGAATTATGCCCAAAGTGTCGAATAACTTGCCACAGAGCTTATTCAAGCACAATCAATAGTGGGTCATATCACTCCATCTAAAGGGAAGAGGTTGACTCCCAAACCTATCTCAAGGCCTCGTAAGATTTATTTCATTGTTAGAGGTTCAATATCCTCTTCTAGAGTTTCTAAAAAGGGAGATGCATCTCCCAAAGTACAATCAACTGAGGTCATTGACCTAAGTATTTCCCCTCAAATCCCTCAAGTGTCACAACACCCTCTCCTCATATTTTCCATCTTCACCATCCTCAATTCCTCCTTCCCCTCCACCTCTCACTCTTCCTTTGACCGTGTCTTCCATTTCCTATATTCCCACTTCTCCTACATCCCTCACCACATCTCCCTATATGGCCCACATGTTCTCTTCCCTTCTAACTCTTTCAACTAGAGAGATTTTGGGGTTAGGATTTCCTTTTGGAACCCCTCTTCCCAAAAATCTCTTCTAATTTCCACTTTTTTCACCTACCCTAAAGGCCATCCTTTCCACTTCTCCCTCCATTGTTACCACATTATTTCCACTCTCAAAGGATCGTGACCAGTACCATAATTTTACCAATTCCACCAAGTATTGTTGTAATAATGCTTATACTATCTTCACATCATATTCTTCTATTCCTACGTGGTTGCATAGGAAAACAACAAAACAAAAGAGGAAAGTTTGTATTATATATGATATCAATTTAAGTGTTCTAGATCTAAACCACCGAATACAAGCTAAGTGACCGAGAGTTATTTCTAACCTATCATTTGATCAAACAGGGAAAGATTCATTGAGATAGCTACTCCAGCTACAAGGAAAACTAAATAAATAGTTAGAACAATCAATTATTATATTTCCTGGTTTGCTCCTAGAAAGCCATCCATGAAGGAGAAAAAAATATCACGTGACATTGGGTAATTTTCTATACAAATATGATAAATATAAAGCAACTAAGGATGACATTAAGGGTAAATTTGAGTAGCTAACTTCCTTTTGACTAAGATCACATAGCCCATCCATACTACCTATCTCGTTATTCCTATGAAATTTGATGATACATCTTTCTCCATGGTAAAAAGATTAGATAAAAGGGAAGAGTAGTAGGGGTTAGATGCAAAACCTAATACAAGATGTAGAACCATTAATTAAAGTTGTTATTGATTTGTATAGTGAATTGTATGCTGAAAAATATGCCATCTTGAAGATGAATGAACTCCTTACTAAGGAGAGTGATAACTTGGAACTTTCTCTTGAAACATGGAAGGAAATTTGAGATGTCAACTCGTATATACTTTTAAAGGAAGGAATTATTGATGATGTTGTAAAAACTTTTGAGTTTAAGGAAGCAATGGAATTCAGAGTTCGATATTACAGGAGTTCACATCGAAGTTAGAAGATAAATAAGTTGAAGTGGTTGAAGGCTTGGATGATATTACAAAAGATTTTGGCAGATCAATTACAATTTTCAAACAATAATGATGATATTCTTCTAGTTGATCAGATTATTAATCATTTTAAGAGTTTGGTGAATCAAGATGATGATGTAACGAAGTATTTTAGTCTTGAATCTATTTACAAGTTGGTATCTTACCCAAAATTCTCAAGTTAGCTCAATAAGGTCATCAACAAGACTAAAATATTACCAGAAAAAGTAGTAAGAGAAACTAAGTCAACAAAAGTTCTAAACCGCTATGCATGTGGACCTGAGGATGAGGAGGTTCAAGGAATTACCTAGAAATTTCTTGATTTCGTGCACAGGGTAGTCAAGAAGAAAATAAGGAGAATCGATCGGAAATGGGTGATGTTAGTCCTAGCTAGGCATGGAAGCCATTATTGAATAGTCTCTAAGTTACGTAGAACGTATGGAAGCCGCATGGTTTGACTTAGTCAAACCTATGAAAATATTTTGATATTTTCATGGGAGACTATTCCCTAAGTATAAATGCATTCTATTTTTAGTATGTAGTAGTTAAGAGGCACAGCTATAATCACTCAATCCTCTTAGTCTATAAATAGGAGAATGCATTACGTTTAAACTAATTTTATATATCATTGTGAAAGGATATGTCATTTTGGAGAGCCAAGAAACAAGATTTAAGCCTTTGTTATATTCAAAACAATATTTTTCCTTTGAATATTTGATGTATTGTGCACTTTGATAATTCATTTAATACTTGTGAATGATTTAATTCCTTGTATGTGTGGATTATATTGCCTTTATATCAATTATATTTTTCAATTAATCAGAACTTATGATGTGTAATTGTATTCTTTATTTCAATTGTGGAAATTATTGAATCCCTTTTGTTACTAAAGTTTTGTACTCATTTAGTATAACGATTGAGAAATATTATTAGGAGATGTGCATGTGATATACTATTCTGCAATATTACTCTGTGTATATGAAGTAGATATTTTTGTCTATAAACTTTTGTGCATCACCTATTTTCCATACATTTCAGTTATCTTTCTATCCTTTTATCTAAAGAAATAGATAAACTATCTTTGCATTAAAGTTTTGTAGTTCTGCACCTTGATCTTACATCGATGCACATAGTTTAGTAGGAAGTCGGCCTTATCCGGAGTTTCATCCCAAGGAGCCAAGATCCCACACCTTGGGGATGTTCCCATGTTACATTGGATCACTTTATGATTCAACAGGTGTGCGATCCATGTGATAATAGTTAGCTTCTCCGGAAGATTACTTTTTTCGATGACTCCGCCATAATAAATGCTATAAATATTCATAACACAATGTATGTGGCCTTATTTAATTTTCCAACTCCTTACAACACATGGTGGTTTATTCAAAATGTCAAATTATCCAATTTTAAACAATAACCAAGCTACATGGTGGGTTGCATGATGGGATATATCAACAACTCTTAAGTTTTCCATATAACCACTTGTATGTATTTTGAATCGATTGGTTAAATACCTTATTTAAAACAACATAATATTAACCAATATGCATGGTGTGGTCAATTATCAACCTTAGTATTAAAAATTTCCAATTCTACTTACCATGGTCTAAGATCATTCAAATCAAACATTATAACATGCCCTGGGTCATAAATTGTTAAACCCACAATTATATTTACTTGTTATAGCCATCATTAAAGGGTATGTAATTCTCTTAAATTATTCAAACTAAATATTACCCATGTCACCCCAACATGGTCTAAGACCATTTTGTTTAAAACCATGACTCTTTTCCAACCTTACCATGGTCTACAACTAGTTCCAATGTCGTTAACTTATTAAATGCCAAGCATTAAGAAGGCTATTATAATTGACTAATAACTATTGTTATTCATGATCAATAAGTAGTAAATGAAAACCATGAAAAACTTACCTTAACTTACCCTCTTATTGCATTATGGTAATTACTCAACACTAAGATCAAGTTGACATAATAACTCACGTTATTTACAACTGCTTAGCAAGATAATTAAACAAGTACCTTTACCTTGACAAAACTTCATACCCTTTTAAGTAGTGAAGAATAAATTATTAAATCTTCACCTTCTATGAATGAAACAAAAAATCACAAGGTAGTTAGTCAATCATTAGAGCTATAATAATTGTCTTTCAGCACTAAATTAATACAAGGTACAGTCATGTAACAAGTTTATCAAAATTGCGAAATCATCATATACTATAAGCAAATTGGAGCACTATCTCAAAAGCAAGTACAACAATGAAAAATCTAACACCATTACAAAATAATTTTCATATAACCATATGATGAAGTTCAATCATATAAACAATTTTGGGAAGAATAAGTTGTGCCGTAATAAATAGTCAATAGATGCAAGGTGACGAGTGTGGGTAGGGTGCTCGGTATGCACTCTACACACGTACATATTTTCCTTGCGTAAAATATGTGTATGTGTATAATTACATACGCGTCCTTACATCAACACTAGTTAACTTATTTCCAAAGGTTATTTATTACTTCACAATGTATTTTTGCAACCAAACACAATGAAAAAGTGGGATGTGACAAGTCAAGACCATATAAAAACTCCCAACCAAACTATATGGTCTTGACTAGGAGTAGAAAATATGCCAAATGAATTTTAGAGATGATATATTGATGCTATTGTATTTATTTTGTGCAATGTATTCTCAAAATGTGTTAACATGTCAGTGTGCATGGATAAACAAGCTAAACAATGGACCTTAAAAAGTGCTAAGTGGGAATGGAGAAGTTGTATTTATCATAGTAAGAGTGCAAAGTCAAATAATGGGTCTCCAAAGTACAAAATTACCATATTTGAGTGTCTCGCATAACATTTTCTCATCATGATGTAAATTCTATATTTCACCCACTATCTCCCTATCCAGAATTGTGCATTAGGATCATGATGTATTTTACGGTCCCGCCAACATGTACACTTTTGACTGCCACATCTTCCAACTTTTCTTTCAATTGTATTATCTTTATTGGGTCTTCTTATCCTTCTATATTATCCTTTAAATGAGAGATTACCTTTAGATCCCTATATAAGAAATTTTATATCGCCTTATTCACGAACCCGAAATAACCTAGCACTCTCATGAGCTCTTATTGTAAATAAAAGCACAAAAGGCACCCAAGGCTAACTAAATCTTCCCAAAACTGACGCATATCCACTACGAAAACCACTAATATAGTTATGGAGGACTCAAATAGGTCAAGTATTTTGTATTTCCTCATTTCCAAGCACTCAAAGATCCTAACTCAATTTCTTAACAAGAACACAATTGTCTCAAGCATGGTCAAAGTTGTTCAAGTTTCCAACTAGTTGCATTATATAAATATTACATACTAAGAGGAGAGATATGTGTGGTTTGAGGCCTCTTTGGAGTAGTGCCAATGTAGGTGGTGTATAAATTACAATTCAACCCAAACATTAACTTTCTTACAAATCCTCCCACCAATGGTTAGGGTTTGAGTTTGATTCAACTAATTTTAGATAATTTCAAGATTATGTGATGCTCAAGGTTTGACAATGACACATATTTATAGACCACTAAATGGAACAATAAGTTTTGTAACCCCATCCCAAACAAGTATAAGAATATACAACAAGTACATAACCATATAATTTATCATGACATAGTTGTATGGTTCCATACCATGGAAATTTCTAGTCACGGTCTCAGAACAAAGCATTTATATGTTCATCACTTATAGTTTTTCCAATCAATGCACCCAAATCTCTATCGTATCACTCTATTTAACTAAGTGTATCTTACCTTATATGTATTTAATCTTGTAGCATATTGTAATCATTATTTTCAAGTATTAATTCATAAATATAATATTTTATTGTTAATGTTGGAATTCAATTAACCAAAATATACCCTTAGTAACGAACATTACATTCCTTTTTATTGTTATGCATTCCATAACAACTTATTAATCATAAAAAGGGTGTAAACATTTGGTGAACTTGACTCTTGAATCAATTTTTTAGATCCACCCCTAGTTGAGTTAGGGTTCAATTTTGTTTGCTCTTTTCATTTGTTCCTAGTGTTGCATTTTCCATTCTATATATCAACATGATTAATCCTCAACTCTTTTATCATCTTTTACTTAAGCCTAAGGGATGTCGTTATCTTTCTAGTATGAGATAATATTCCCCTTGCATCGATATAAAACATAACACTATGGTACCTATTATTGGATCTTATTCTATTGTTGATATATTTTCTAATATAGCTTTTAGTATCATCACCAACTATGTAAAAGTTGAAGGCTCTAACAATAATTTTAACAACCAATCCCATGGCCTTCCCAAGGGTGAGGCATAACATCTTACACATTTTCTATAAGAACTCTAATATTTATATTCTTCTATATGTTTCTCGTATCAACTTAATTCTACTCCACATTTTAATATGGAAATATCTACTATTACCACCTCTATGATGTCTACATCTATGGGGAACCTCATATCCCAACACATAATGTTCTCGTCTATTCGTATCTTTAATATTATCCCTACATATAATAATAGTGGGTCACATATTTATGCTTGTAGCACATAGGACCTTCCAACCCTAGTTCATACTTTACAAGCTCGAATCTTACAATTATAATAAGGAACATTTGTTTCTTCTCATACCATGGATTCTACTTTATTACTTCATAATCCACTTGCACATGAGGTGGCTACTTATCCTTTTCCTCTTTGTTTTTTTTCTCCTAATATTTATATGTATGCTGGAAAGAATGACCAATACCTTTGATTATTCCACATTGTTTTCTTTGACTATACATTTCATGATATCTTACTTACAAATCTTATCCCTAGAATCCTCAAGGACTTTTCTTTACAATTATTTTATTATCTCTCAACAAATTTTGTGTGACCTTTCACCACTTCAGAAAATTATTTTCATGCACATTTATTCATCAATATTATCAAAAAAGTATCTTATGCTCAAATGACTAAAATAAACCAAAGATCTAATGAGCACATCAATAGTTATGTTTTACACTACAAAACCATGCATACCAAAATGAATAACATCCTGAATGGTAGTGAACTTCAAGATCTCTTCACACAATGTTTACTTTCCCATTTGTAATAGTCAATCATATTTAACAAGTTCCCCTCATTTTATCATCTATGTCATACACTCAAATAACACGAGGAAAAGTTACTACATATGAATAAGATTAAGTATGCCACCATCTCTTCTACTACATATGATGCCAAATTTCCAAGAAATTCCACATTTAAAGGCAACGTTACTAATAATAAGGCTACCACTAAGGAAAATTTTAATGATAGATCTCAAACCACTAGTTGTAATTACAAACTACGAATGTAATTTAAGTGTCCACCTTGTTCTCCACACGTCATGCTTAAAAAATTACTTGAGTGTAATATCATGTGTATCCCTCCACCATTTGAGGTTAATGCAAGCAAACATCATAGTAAGAGTTTCAATTCTAATGCTAATTAGGATTATCATAGATGCATCGATCACCTCACTAATTGAGGTATCAAAATGACATGTTATAAAATATCTTATTAATACAAATGGGATCAAATGGGATGAGCCCATTGAACCATATAAGTCTGCTAATAATAATCCAAATATAAAAATGTTAGTGATCTACTTCCTAAAACAACATTGAAAAATCTACATTGGAAGTGCATAATGCTCATCATGAGGTACCACCTTTACCTTCTTTTGATCACCCATTGGATGTAATTATCAACACTATTATCCATATGCCACCTACTACACCAATTATTATTTTTGATGAATCTTATATGGATGACAATATTGTCTCGACATTCTCAGTATATTTTCTCATCTATTAATCAAGTCCACATACACAGTGTTTTGGTTGATCCACATAACAAGTATAATCTATGTACTCTCAAGATACTTCATTGTCTTGGTTATAATAAGAAGAAACTCACACATGACTATAACTCCAACTTTGGACATATTATTCTATCAATGATTATAGGATCTGCTACTAAATAGGTCCATTTCAAGTGTCTTCCAATCTTAGCTTAGGTGACATGTGTTTAGTCATTCCTTAGTTACAAGTTCTTAATGGTGTTCCATATATTATACACTAATGTGTTATGTTTATTCACCTATAATAATTTTTCACAATTTTTGGTATTCCCTTCGAGGTCCCTCTTCATATGTTACCTCATCATACTATTATAGTTCTTATTATTACTCATAGCTCTCCATATGGGCCTTCTATTTCATTAGTTATTGATAGTGGCTCTCACCCTATCAGGTCTTCTAGTGCACATCATATATCTATTGGATATCACACTCCTAGGTCTTATAGTACATATGTTATCTCTAACGACTCTCACCCTCCTAGGTATTCTAGTGCACATGTTATCTCAAGTGGATTTTACCCTCCTAGGTAACTAGTGCATATGTTAGCTCAAGTGGATCTCACCCTCCTAGGTCTTATAATGCACATATTATCTTTAGTGGTTCTCACCCTCATAAGATACCCCTCATCTCTTCTAATTCACATGATAACTCTAGTGGATCTCACCCTCATAATTCCTTACAAGTATTCTAGTGCACATGTTATCTCTCATGGATATCACTCTTACAACCTTACTCCTAGGTTTAACCCATCACATATTACTTCTCGTATATCTATCCCACCTATTTCTTATCCCATGACTTATATGGCACATATTACAACTTTTGTACCGCTCACACATGAACATATTTATTTGGAAAAATTAGGACCAAG
This sequence comes from Taxus wallichiana var. yunnanensis, assembly GCA_018340775.1. NCBI lineage: Eukaryota > Viridiplantae > Streptophyta > Pinopsida > Cupressales > Taxaceae > Taxus > Taxus wallichiana. The sequence goes on along the minus strand of CM031238.1, from coordinate 413,194,898 downwards.
CCTCCCATTTATTTTGGATCTGATTTTCCTCATCGAAATCTCTCATTACGTAGATCTTGTGCTACCCATCTCCCTATACATAGATAAATTTAAAAATATAAAAACATTCACATATTTACAAAATTGCAAAACCAGGACTTGTACACATAGATTGAGTTGTTAGTAATTTACAATACATATGTTTTTTTGTCACTATAGTTTGATTGATAGTGTATCTTTTCTACTTCTTACACATGTGCATTCACAAGGTATATTGAGTTTGATGTAGGACACATATAAATTTTACACAATGATAAGAGCTTGATTGGTACATTCTTCTCTTAGGAGCATACCTCCACACTATGCAAGTGTTAATTTTATTCATTATAGTTCCTTTCTAAATCCTCGTTACGATTGATTAAATATATTTTGTACATGATAAATTTTGAGATAACATGACTAACACATGTGTTTTTGCAGAATTGAAATATCTTGTATCATGTGTTATATTATTATTTACTTTGACAATTTTATCATTGTTTGACATTATTATTTGATATACATGATTTTTTTTTACTTCCTTGTATGAAACCCGAGTGCCTTGTTTGTCTTGTGAAATCATGGGTGTCCCATGTTTGTATCTCCATGCCTTTATTATATGATATTACATGACTTATATGTGGCCTACATGCCTTGATCGTCAGTCTTATGACACCACATGTGTCCCATGTTTGTGGCTCTATTCCTTGATGTGACTTCTTCTCTACTTATTATTAGTTCATTCGAATCACTTAACTAATCTTATATATCATTTTGATTATTCTATTATACATGTGTTGTTGCTACTATTGTTATTTTTTCTATGGTAGCTTGTTTCTTTACTCATTATGGTCTCCACCATACGAAACCCTTATACATGCATATGTTATCAAAGGAAGCCACCATTTCACTATTCCAAATCCTTCTACAACTTATTATATATAAAATACATGGGTATAAATCTATTATTTTGATATGGCCTCTCAAATGATTTATCAAATGCACCTAAAAAGGGGGCATTCATCAAGATATACTCTACATCTACAATCAAAATTATGAGTTTAGGCACATCTTTTCATAGGTTACAGGTCTTTAAAAACATCTTTAAATATAGAAATTAAATAGAAATTAAACAAATTCAAAACCATATATAATGGTCAAGAAATTATGAATGTTCCTAACCATATCATATGTTTCTTCACTAGGGGCGATTCAGACTATATTTTTCTACAATTTTAGATTTCCACTTATGGATAATTTTTTTGGATGAATTCTAACCTCAGTTGACATAGTTCAAATAATTTTATAAGGGCATGCATATTTCACTCCTCGCACTTCAATACTCATTTTGGTTACAAAATATAGGGTTTTGGGGCATCAGTCTCCTTCTCCATCATCAGTTAAACATCCTACACACTCTTATTAAATTATGTGACACATGGGAAGGGCATGGGGGAATAAATTATATTTTATACTTTGTGTCTATATATATGAAATGTAGGAGTGTGGTCCTCTAGTTATGGAAAGTATCAAGAAATTTTTTTATTCATAGGAAGTATTTCTTATCCTGTTTCAAATGGAAACATATCAAGGTTACTAAAAATTTGATACACATCCTTATTACTTCACAGGGTGATATGATACCTCTTTCTTTTTCTCTCTATATTCTATTTGGTACCAAGTTGCATACACCCAATACTACACTTTCTTCTTTAGAATAAGTGGGTACTGATCAACACCATTCCTTTGGAAATTTCAAGTAATATAATACAAATCTTAATTCAAAGGAACATGAGATCATACCTCTATAGAATAATTTTGTGTATTCCTTCCATGTTTTACATATCTTTATTTCACTTTGTGCAAGTTCAAATTCTATATTTACATTTAATTTACAATTTAATTTATACTATGGACATTGACTACATTTTGTGTTGTAGGTTTCATCATGGATCATGCCAACACCAACACATTTGGATGACAAAAACTCGAGTAAAGACAAAGTGTGTCTACATACTCATGTATCATTTTATTTTAAGCATGTAATTTTAATTTCATACTTAAAGGAGAGGAAATGTAAACACTCAAATTCATAAATTTATCCTTTTACACCACTAGTTATGATTGTGCTTCTTGGCTAAGACAAACACCCACATCCTATCCTCACTTGAGTACATATTTCTACATCTCTCCCAACTTGATCATTCTTATACACTAATGTGTCATCATATTATAAATATGAATGCATAAAATTAGTACTTAACCTATGCTCATCATAGTGTAACTTCCACATTTCACCCATTATCTCCCCGTCTAAAACCGTAAAATAGGGTTATGATGTAATTTCTAATCCTATCTGACATGTATAGTCTTGGACCAACACATCTTCCAACTTTGTTTTCAATTTCATTATCTTTATTAGATATTCATATCCCCTTGAGTCATCATTTATGTGAAAAATTACCTTTGGAGCCATATATAAATTTTTTTATATCACCTCGTTCACTAATTTGGAAACATATTGACACTCTCATGAGCTCTTATTGTAAATACTAGCACAAAAGGCACCCAAGGATCCCTAAATCTTCCCAAAGCTGATGCACATCCACTACAAAATCCACTACTATATTTATGAAAAACTTAACTAGGTCAAGGAGTCTAGGATAACTCATTTCCAAGCACTCAAAGAGCCTAATTCAATGTCTTAGAAAAAGTACAATCATCTCAAGCATGGTCAAAGTGTAGTTCAAAATTCCAACTAGTTGTATCCATATGAATATTATATGCTAGGTGGAGAACTATGTGTGGTTTGAGGCCTCTTCAGAGTAGTGTCAATGTAGGTGGTGCAAAATTTCACTTCAACCCAAAATATAACCTTCTTACAGGGTCTCCCACCCATATTTAGGGTTTGAGTTTGATCTAATTGATTTTGGATAGTTTTGGGATTTTTCGGCACTTAGGGTTTGGAAATGACACATATTTCCAAACCACTAAAGGGAACAAGCTATATAACCCCATCCTAAGTAGGTAACAAACCATATAATAGGTCCAAGACCATACAACCAATCCTATCGAGTTATATGGTTCCATACCAGACAATTTCTAGTCACACTTTTATGAATGAAGCATCTACAAGTTCATTACTTCTATCTTGTTGAGTCAATGCATCGATACCTCTATTGTATCACTTTGTATAAACAAGTGCATATTACCTTTTGTATATTTGATCTTATAACATATTCTAATCATTAATTACAAATATTAATGTGTCATTATGATATTATATGGTTAATTTTGGAAGTTAGTTAATCGAAATAAATCCATAGAACAAACCTTACATTCCTTCTTATTATTGTGCATTCCCTCAAAATATATTAATAAGGAATCACCATAACACAAATCTTCATGGGTTATAAGTAAATTCACATAGGGTGATTTGTGCATATCCCTTTTACAATATATAATATGTATATATAAATAAGATACAAGGCCATTGGGAGATGTAATTTTCATACACAAACCCCTCAATGGAAACTCTAAAAGGTTTACTATTGCTTAAAAATTACAAAATTTCACATCACATAGGGGTTTTGTGAATATTTTTTTAAATTATTTTTAGTAGGACAAAACTAGAGGTCAATATCAACATTGAGTACTTATTCTTAAATGAAATGCATATAAATATTGATATGCTTTGTTTAATGATGTTGAACTCAATTTTTGCTAGAGCTATACAATTTTTTCTATCACACATGAGTGGAGTAATTACTTTGACATCCATATGAATTTTTTCCAACAATATTTTCAGCCACATGGCTTCTTTATCTATCCCCATGACACTTTTATAATATGCTTCAATATAAGAGATAGACATTGTTGTTTATTTATTACCACTCCAAGTGGTGGAACTTGTATCAAACTTGAAAACACATCTAGACAATATTTCTATTAATTGCTTCACCAACATGGTCAAAATCACAAACCATAAAGGTGAGCATCATTAGAACAAAAATAATATAAACCATACAAATGATTGTACCTTTAATGTGTTTTAAGATTATTGTAGCTAGTTTCCAGCTTTTTTCATATGGATCCCATGTAAATATAGAGGCAATACATATTACATAAGAAATATCATGCCCAGTAATAGTTAGGTAGATTAAACTACCAAAAATTTGGTTGTGTAGGGTAGAGTTTTCTATAGGTTATACCGGTTTGGGATGAATTTTTATACTAACTTCAATGGGAGTTGAAATTTTTTTACATAAATTATGTTAAATATTTTAAGAAAATTAGAAACATATTGAGACTAAGATTAAACAATGGAGTTCCCATCCCGAGAAACACCATGCCTAAGAAATGATAAAGTAATATTCAATCAGTCATTTCAAAATATTGTTTTAACTTTAATTTTAAGAACTAAAATATTTTGATTTGCTCATAATAAGAAGATCATCAACATATATAGTATATAGCATAATCTGATTGTTTTCATACTTTATGAATAAATAATTATCAAAAGATCAATTAGTGAAACCAATATCTTTGAAAAAATGTTAACTCGAGGATCTTGTTTGAATCCATACATATTTTTTTAAATTTACAATCATATAATTATTTTTTAGATTGTTTAAATCCCTTAAGTTGAGTCATATATATTTCCTCTTTGAGATCACCACTCAAGAATGAATTTTTCACATCCATATGGTGGATTTACAAACCATACAAAGTATCTAGAGCTATGAGAATTCAAACAATGATTATTTTAACAACATGAGAAAAGGTTTTTACATATTCAATATCGGGTTTCTAAGTAGACCTATGAGCGAGTAACCTATCCATATACTTATAAATTCCACATTTGGAATTGTATTTGATCTTATAAATCCACAAAGATCAACCTATCCTTCATTTTGAAAAAGGAATGACAAGCTCCTAGGTTTGATTTTTAATTTGCACTTTGTACTAAAATTTCATGCCTTCTATCCATCTTCCATCTTGTCTCGCTTTTTAAAATATTAGGGTTCACACTCATATAAGGTCATTAAGGCATGGTACGTTTGTTGAATCTTAACCATTTTTAAAAGTGTATTAGGACAAGAATTCTGAATTATGGATTGAGCCCATTTAGAATTTTTATAAGGAATTACATGATGAAAAATATCCCCTCAACCTCGAAATATAAGAATCAAAAATAGAGTTTTCATCATGTAAAATATCTGATTATTTATCAAGATACATATAATATGGAGTATAGGAATATAAAAAGAATGTTTTTCAAGGACTTGCACATTCCTATTTTCGATGATCTCATATTTAGATGGATCGTATACTCTTATTCCTTTTATTCAACTTCTATAACCTACCAAAATGTAGGAATATGAGATAATATCAATTTTTTCATTTTAACTTTAGGAATAAAAATCAAAGCGGGCTACCAAATATTCTCAAATGGGAAACATTTGGTTTCTTATTTGACCACATGTCTAAAGGCATAGTCGATGTAGGTATTTTTGAGGAACCCAAATTTAGATATGAACAACCTTATTAATTGATTTTACCCATTAAAATGTCGGGACTTGAGGAGAATCAATCATCGTCATGACTATTTCTAAAATATTCATATTTTTCCTTTCTATGATATGTTTTTTTGGAGAGTAAGGAGTTTTTATCTCATGTCGAATTCCATAATAGGTGTAAAATGCATTAAATTATTTACTAACATGATCACCTCTATTATCGAGTTCTTAATATTCATGGTTAGAGTTTTCAATTAGGGCTTTAAATTATTTGAATTTAACAAACACGTCATATTTTTCTTAATGCAATATGTCCATTTCATCATATTGTGGAAATTTATAAAAGTTACTGCAAAAATAACACCACTAAGGGAGGTAACTTTGAGAGGTACCCTAACATCATTGTGCATCAACTCTAGAGGATGAGAGGAGTTAACATCATATTACTTATGGAAGGGTTGAACATGTTGCTTACCATGTAAGCAACCTTCAAAGGTTTCATGATGGTTTTAGTTTTAGGAAGACCAACTACTAGATCAAGACATGACATATCATAAAGACTCCTGATATTGGAATGACTAAGAATTTCATGCCACAATTGGGTTTCAATCTTAATATATGAAGAAATACAAGATTAGAATGTAAAATATTGAGAATGTATAGACTATTTTTCTAAATACCTTCAACAATAACAAATTTAAATGAATATTTAATGATCTATTTATCGATATATAATATGACACTAAAATTATCTTGAGTAAACCGAGAATAATATACCAAATTCATTTTTAGTTTAGGTACATATAAACCATTATTAATAAAACCACAAAACCTTATCTTTACCTTAACTCTAAGCTTCTACAATAGAATTATCACCTATGTAGATTTTATCATTACATTCTTTGATATCGGTAAGAATATAATTCATATAGGTTATGTGCCTTGAGGCACCACTATCTAGGATCAATTCTTTATTATTAGATGTACACGAAGAAGTGTAGAGAACAACCATTTTATCATTATTTTAATTTGAATTTTAGTTATACTTGTTTTGATTTTGATTTTTGAACTTCTTACCTTTGTTATTTTGAAAGTTTTTACTTTGACAATATTCCTATACTTGACCAAACTTGCCACATTTGTTACAAGTTCCTCTAAACTTAGGTTTAAATTTTTGTTGAAATTTTATTTATTTCAACTTTTATAGTTAGAGGATTGAAACTTTGATTTGAATTTTAGTTCTGAATTTTTTATAGGAGGTTTTTTCTCTCTTGAATTTATATGATAACTGCTCGTATGTAATTATATTTTGAGTCAAAGTTGTTATAAATTTGGTCAGAGATAGGAAAAGTAAATAAAAAAATAATTGTTAATCACATTCAAATCAATCAAGCATTTGATTCAATAGAGGGGGTACAAATAAATAGGTTGAGTAACTCCTATAGTTAGGAGTTAATCTCAAATAACAGAAAACTCACACAAAAATAGCTCCAATGGTTTACAACTCACTTAATAATAATAATGTTTTATCCTAATATTATGAGTTGTTACAACAACTCATAATATATTATAACAATATATGAGTTGTAAATACAACTCATTACATTATATTATTCACACACAAATATATATTATTTCCCAATAATGTGAGCACTAAATTAATTATTTCCTAACATTCCCCCCTTAGTGTGAACATGGAAAAAACACCATCTTTTGACTAAGAAACGTCCACATGTCTTGAACTTCCTTTGTGCCACATATGTGCACTTGATTGTGGGAACACATCAACTAGGAAATGGGAATACTTTCAACTAGTCATGGGAACAGAAACCAAGGTGGGAACTTGCATCAACCACTTGGGAACACATCAAAAATGCAAAGGGAATTATATCAACCAGATCCAAGAACATCCATTGAACCAATCAAAAGTAGTGGGAACATCACATCTACCATAAAAGTTTTTCAAGAACATCTCATGTTGTAGTACTCATGGCTCAAATCTCCTGTACAATATCACATAAGGGGATTACATTTGGAATCAAGCTCACTTATTACAAATCAATACAAATATTTCTTCGTTATTATTATAAATAAACCAAACAAAACAAAAAACTGAAAAATGAAGCACATCACTACAGAAAGTAAACACACAACTAAAAATACCACCAATGCTTCTATGCGGCCATGTCGTTGGTGGTGATGAGAGGTCACTTATCGACCTCTAACCTCCAAAGTGCCTCATTACTCCAATTATTTATCTATTACACAAAATCTTCATCAATGTGTTGAGTTTCATTCTCTTTAGCATTTGATTGGGTATATTTTATTTCCCAATCACTTTCCTCTTCCTTATTTTTAGAAATGAGATCATTGTCTTTTAGTTTCTATCAAGTACATCTTGTGCTCTTTGTTTACAACACATAATTCCATGTCCAATAAGATTTTTACAATAGTGAAAAAGAAACCTTTTATTTGGAATTTTAGAAGTAGTAATATATTTTTTATCTTATGTGAAATTTGATTTGGACTTAATTTTCACATACACAATGCTCTCCTCTGAATTTATTTTTTCCCGATTTATTCATCTATCAAGGATGAGATCAAGTCCTCTAAGCCTGGATTAATTTTACTCAAACTAAAAACTACATTTGAGTAACTAGGAGGCATACTATTTAGCAAAACAACTTTTGCATCATCTTCATTTAGATCAACATTTATACCAAGTAATTGCTTCATAATTGAATGAAACTTACTGATGTGTTCGATCATGTTATCTTCCTCATCCATCTTTAATCCAAATAGATTTGTATTCAATGCGATTGTTGTACTTCCCACTTGAAATCCAAATAACTTATTCAAATTCATTCAAATATTATGGATGTATTACTTATATCTATATGATGCAAATATGGATCGAGATAGTCCAAGTCTAATGATTGATGTCACTTTTTGATCCTTTGCTTCCCATTTCTTTGATTTATTTGCATCGTTTGGTTTTTTACTTTACAACTAACAATCTTCCACAAATCCTTTTTAATCTACAAAAGTTGGGTTCTCACTTTCGATGTGTGAAAATATCTCCCATTAAATTTGTCAAGCATTCCCAATTTATCCATTTTGTGGAAAAAGCACCCCCTTACAAACTTGACTAGAAAAAGATGTCGATTTCCATTGAGAATGTGTCTCCTAATAATTACGCTAAAAGGAATTTTTACAAATGAGAATAAGGGAAGAAGGCTTGCCAAATATGACAAGATTTGACTCATTTGTATCAATGGTGTAATCAAAGGGTTAATATTAAAACAATCCAATAGTTCACAAGGTGTCATGTACATTTACCATAATTTCTTACACATTTTTCATAATTTCACGAACTATTCGACTTTCATATGCCTTTCATGTTGTAGAGGCTATGAAACGGGAACTTTATGACAGATTCCAAAGTTCCATAACACCCATTTTTAGCCAAATTGATTTATATTGAGGGCATTACTGTGGCTGGCATGGTTTGGATTCTGGAGATTTGATAATGGATCAGAATCATCAGATTTCATTTGAAATTAATTTTTTCACACCTAGTCTCCAAAAACCATGGTTTTGGATAGTAATGCTTTTGTAATAGTGATGCAATCGATATTGTTTGGAAATTGGCATTACGCTTCTGCAAAGGCAAAAATATATTAACAGAGTTTTAAATTTTTATTAAGTGTCGAGGGATTTTATCCATAAATTTGTAACCATGAAATGTATTTCCATAAGAATACTAATACATAGTCATTCACGCATATAGTTGGTCGGAGAAGTACAAATGGCAGTTTAGAGGAATATATATGATATTTTATTTAAAGTTTTTTTATATATTGAATTGAATTGAAAGATTTTAATTACGTCCACAAGATCAGCAGGTCTATAGTACAACATAATTGTAGCAACCCGCATTAGACCATAGAGTGCTTCCTGACCTCTTTTAAAAGGCTGCTCCTCTTCCGACTGATCTGAGATAACATTTCCCCCAATCCTTTTATTTTGTTTTCCTCAAATAGCTCTACCATGGACCCACTGTTTATGATTCCTTCATATCTGGAACGAATATTCGTGTACTTAGGACATTGGAGGATAAAGTGTGCTTCTGTCTCAACTGCCCCTGTATTGCATAATACACAAGTTCTCTCTTCCCATTGCTCTTTGGGTATTGTCCACCTCCCTGTTTCACACCTAAGTTTGTGAGAGCTAGTCCTTAGTTGAGCAATGAGGATCTTCTCTTTCCATTTTATTTCGGCCCCTATATAGGCTTTTTCACCATGGTCACAAGTTGGATTGAACTCAGTAATGTAATGTTGACGCTTCCTGCTTATTTTCTTCTACCACATCATCAATCTGAACTTTTCATTTACATAGTTTTTGATGTCTTTGTTAAGATTCGGGCATTCGTTTAACTTGATATCCCATTTTTCCATCCATTTGTAGTTATGCTTCATCCACGTGTTCTTTCTTCTATGTAACTCTTCATCTATTTTCATGTTTCCAATTTTTTTCAGGTAATTTATGAGTTTGATCATAGTAGTTTCCTCCAAGGGGAAAGAACATGTTTCATCCATGATGATTTCATAGGGAATCGTAGCCTTAATTCTAAAATGGTGTGTTATAATCCGTTTTTGAATTCTTTCTAGTTGTCTCCATTTTGAATTTTCCATTCCACTAGCCCATACCTCGCAGCCATATAATATCACTGGAATGACAAGCAGCCCAAATAGATCCTTAGTGGTCTTCCAATCCCATAGTTCAGCATTTCTGCACCTGTTTTGGAGCGCAAAAAGAGCTCTCCAACCTCCATGGATTCACTTCATCCTACAAATGTCCCACTTGAGCTTGTTATGAAAATCGAGGCCTAGATATTTGTACTCTGACACTACTTCTAGAGGTTCACCTTCAAATTGAAATTTGGGCTGTTGGTTTGTCTTCTTCACGGAGAAAATCATAACTTTGGTTTTGTCAATGTTTACCTGCATCCCTACTTCTTTGTAGAAGAGCTCTAAAGAGAGTAGGTGGTTCTTGAGGTCTTGGATTGTTTCTGCCATTAGAATTAGATCATCCACATAAAGCAGGAGCTTTACCACATACTTAGCTAGATGCACCCCATTACCTCCGAATTTGTTTATCCACTCTTCTAGTTTGTCGATGAATATCCCAAATAAAGTTGGAGAGAGAGGAAGCCTTTCTTTCGACACCTATCACTCTTGAACCTTTTGGATAACCCAACATGCATTTTGATTTTAGCTTTCACTTGTTCATACAACCTATGAATAGCTGCCCTGTAGTGTGCTGGAACCCCTAATTCCTCCATTTTGTTCCACATTTTGCTCTGCAGTACCATGTCGAAGGATTTTTGAAATCCACAAAACAACAATAGGCATCCTTTTTTCTTTCCCATGCATTTTCAACTAGATGTCTGAGTGTGACACAATGATCAATGGTTGAGTGTTTGTGTCTAAAACTTGTTTTCCCTTTTGCTCTCTTTCCTTCTCCCTCTGCTCAGCTGTTGATCCGACGCTCTATCATAATGCAAAATAAATTTGCAAAAAGAGGATTGACCATGATGGTTCGATAATTTGAAGGGTTATTTATGTCTCCACTTTTGAACAAAGGTATGGTTAGACTGGTTGTCCACTCTTTTGGAAAGTTGTTCAATGACCCCATTGAAGATTGTTTTCATTTCATTGTCAGAATGTCTATCCCCCATTTTAGGTGTTCTACTTGAAGGTTGTCTATGTCCCGAGCTTTACCTTCTACAATATTTTTTATCCCCTGTGTGATGTCTTCATTTGTGAAAAGGGTGTCATTAACCATGATATTGGGAGGGAGCACTTGCTCACTTTCCCATTCATAAAGTTGCTTTGAGTATTCTAACCATTGGTTTATTGTTATGTTGTTCTCTGTGTGCATTTTCTCCTTATGAAGTTCCCTCCAGAACCTCTTTGGTTCATATTTCCCTAAATAGATTAGTTCCTTCCTTCTGGATCTAGTATATTCCTCTTTTTTCTTCTCACTAGCTGCTCATACATTTTTTTGTTTTCTTTTGTTCTACCTGCTGATTTCTTTAGCAATTTTTGTGTTGTTTTGCACTCTTCATCATACCATGGGTTTTCCGGGAAGCTATTTGTTGCCTTATTTTTAGGCTTCGCTCTCTTGCACATGTTTAAGGATTCTTGGATAGCGTGCATTAGCCACTCACTCCTCATGTGGTTTGTAACTTGTTCTTTTTGATTTTCTCTTTCTTGAAGCTTGTCCTGGAGTGTTGCCCTAAATATTTGTTGATTTCTCTCAGTCGGAAGAATGCTTCCTTGAAACTAAGGTGTACTTTGGCTAGACCCGACCTGATTTTCATTGTGCTGGTCCATTATACATTGAATTTTCATAAAAATTGGTTTGTGATCTGATTTAAGTTCCACCGGAAACTCTTCTACTTCTAGTTCTTTTATTCTAGAAATATAGTTTTGTGAGCAAATGGCATAGTCAATTACACTCCTCCCATTGTGGGTTTTGCAGGTGTATTTCTCTGATCCTTCCCATTTTCTCATACCGTTGCATATAATCAAATTGTGTATGTTGCACATGCCTAAAAACTCCTCTTCATACTGTGAGATGCCTCCATACTCATCTTCGGAGACTCTTAGCCATTGCTAATTTTCCTCTTTTTATTCCCTAAGAGGATTGAAATCTAGATCATCATTCCTTCCAAAAATGTTTGCATGTCTATTTTTTGTCCTTTCTGAAGTCACCTATTAGCACAATTTCCCCACTCTTGCTATATTCTAAGATGTCCTTTTTTAAGGAGGAGTATGGATCATCCCGATCTATATCATGTTTCCGTAGAAGGTGGAGTTCTTAGGCACAAAATAGCATGCCGCTATGTTAATGATCTTGTTATTCTCTATGATTCTTATCCGATGTATTGCTTGTTTTCATCTTGTTTCTCTATTATGATATTTCGCCCCATGCGTCCTTGATTAACACCATGATGCCTCCATGTCCCTTTCCATTCTCTGCCACTTTATTCCAAACAATTGCTTTCTTATAACCCATAAAATTTAGTGTATTTCACCCATCATGCTCATGTGTTTAAGTCATAATGATTATATCTCTATCTCTCGGCTATGGGCCCTAACCTAGGACCTTGTCTCCAAGGTTAGCCTCTCTACAGCTTCCAACTTACCAAAGGTGAGGTGTTCTTGGGTGGGTCACACTTCCTATTTATCGTAGGTTTGTTTCATTGTGATATATGCTTTCCCATTTTTAGGTAAGACCAGCTCCCTCCATCCCTTAATGCTTTCACTTTTTCCCATTATTTTCTTCTCTCTCTTAGTCCGCTTTCAAAGGTGATATCTTCATCTAGATAAAATTTTGAACCTCTTAGCATGCCTTTATTCCATAGTAATCTTGTTTTATCCTTGTGACTCCCCAAGGTAACATAGATGTGTCTATCCCTTCCTCCTTCTCTCAACTTACCAATTCTACTTGCTTGTTTGATTGTCCCTTTCCACTGTAATTGATCCGACAGAAAGTTCCTTGTTAGGTTGAGAGTGTTTTCCTTTCTCCAAACTCTTTTACCCCTTTGATAATGATATTTAATATTTTATCATGTCATTCTCTTTCTTCTATCATTTGACTCTTGACTTGTTTTTATATCAACTCTTTGTGTTTACCTAATGGTTCTTTAAGAACTTGTGCCCATGACTGGGCTTCTTCCAACTTCTTGTTGTGTGTAGAAAGAGTGATTATTCCGAAAGACATTTCACAATTGGTTTTGGCTAGAGGGCTCTCACTCATGACAAGAAGATAAATGGACGATATTACGTGAGAGGGAGGACATAGATTATGGACATTCCAAAGCCATTTATCTTGGAGGTGATTTTGAAAATCGAGGAAACTAATTAACCATAGTAGTTGAAATTAATAGCATTTAATTAAATAAGTAGATATGTAAATGGACAATTAGAAATTAGGTACATTCAACGAGACTTCTTCATTCACCGCCTTCGTCAATTTGTACAATTAATAACATTTCAAGGTTAGTGTAAACAAACACATAAAATAAAGGTGGTCGTGTAGAGTGGGAAAATATTAAGAGAGAGAGAGAGAGAGAGAGAGAGAGAGCAAGTAGAGTTTACCATATTGAAAATGTGTTTGGTGGCAGATGGAGGTTAGCTTCTTGTGTAAAGGTATGCAAGACTAGTATTCACCATCTTCACACTACAAACACATCACAAACATAAACATGGCATCAAAGCATTTCTTTGTGAGGGGAGACTGGCTCACCCATGAAAAAAAATGTGGGAATATTTGGTATTGCAGCTATGGTTTAGATTTCAAGCTCAAGCACTCATTAAAAGATCATATCAGGACCTTCGGCCATGGACATGTTCCTATAGCACCAGATAGTTTTAATTTAGAAGATGAGGATGATGATTTGGATTTGGCATCCGAACATGAATTCATCTCTCAACTTGGATTCCATTGATCCTTAAAAATGACATTTATGCACTTAGGTATTAGTTGTGGCTAATGATTTTATTTTCCATCTTTTCTTTTCTTTTCTTTTCTTAGGTATTAGTTGCGGTAAAATAGGTAAAAAAATGGTATTAGTTCCATTTTGATGCCCATCTACTATGTTCACATGACCCACAATTTCTTGCCACAATGAGATTGAACATGCATTTACAAAAACATCACTTCCTTTAAACCGTGACCATACCTATATGGGGAACTATGTGAAAACATATCTTTTTCTCATTCTCGTCCATCTAAATACATCGTTTAACTATCAATTCAAAATTATGACCTTAGCCGCCAATTTTGATGAGATCAAATATTGTTGCATGCTTCGATCAATAAATTTCTCGTAATCAAGTGGTAGAAAAATTTTACACGTATAAATTTACCAATATACACTTGAAGATTAAAATATTCTTTTCAATTCATTCGAGATATTTTTCATGATGAAGAGATTACATATAAATAGGTAAATGACATCCTTAGTATAAGGATTTAAACCATATCACATATTAATTACCCAATCCCCACTTATCTCTCCAACATGATTCTCTCCACCTTTATTTTCTCACATGTTATCTAACAATGTGAGTTGTTCTCACAACTCACGTACACCCAAAATATAATAATAATATCTCACACTCACCTAAATATTACAATATTATATTATCATCTAGATAATATAATTCCACAAAAATTATTAATGTTCACACTAACACATTAATTTTCTAACATTCACCCCCTTAGTATGAACATGGGTGAGTTCTGTCTAGTTCCTGCTCATGTTCTACAATTTGATGGCTTTCAAAGAGTACCATCAACTCCAACAAGTTTTCTAGTGGAACCGTTAACCACTCTATATGTGATTTTCTAAGAGATTCACAAACTCTCAAATTGATTTTCTAGTGGACCACCAACCACTTTCATAGTAGCGTACACATTTCCCCATATTACAAAAGAGAACAAAATATAGGAAAATATGTTCCTAACTATGAACATGAATTATCCATTTGTTCTTTATTTACTACCACACATGTTGAAATTAAACACACCGAACACAACTAAAAAACATGGCCACCAAAGTAATATTGCTGGCCTCATCGATGGTGCCTAATGAGAGGTCGCTAAAATGCCTCCTTCCTCCATTACCTCTAGCCTCCATGATGTCATTGCTTAACTCAACAAGATGTAATTTTGGAACTCATTTACAAATCGACGTTGGGTTACACCGAAAATGCTTCCAGCTAAAAGTGAGGTAATTTTTTTCTTTTTTACAAGTTTGACAATGACTCTAACTAATGACACAAAATGACTAGATTATAACAATTTAACAAGTCAATATGATAATTAATACACTTTGACAACAATGATGACTCTCATAGGAAAATACAATAATAAACTTACATTTATTCTAACACTAAAAAGAATAAAACTTTAAAAAAAAAAAATTAAAATAAAAAAAAAATGTAATTTGACTAAAACTAAATCAAATACCCAAAAAATTTAAAAAATATCATTCATATGGCCTAAATAATAAAATAAGTTTTTTTTAAACTTTTAAACCAAACCTTAAAAAAAATATGTAAAAGAAACTTTATAAAAACAAATGAGTATTTTATAAATTTTGTAAACTTGACTTTACTACACATAGACACTTTAAATACTATACCACTAAATAATAAAACTTAGTACTTTTGACCTTGACTTTTACTAATCTCCACATAAACTATACATATGAACACAAAGTAAATACAATAATTTAAAACAAACGTGAATTCTCAATAGTCACCGCATTTGTATTCTTTGGCCGCAGACTTATGTTAGAGGGACATGTATTTTTATGGGGCAATTTTAGGATATACGAGCCAGATGACTGATAAATTTTGACATGTCGGTGGAGAATAATAACAGGCCCACTAAACAAATCTTCTTTCACAATTATCAATGCTACAAATTATAGTGCTTGTATCTGCGAGTTCACCAAAGTGTGTGGGAGGAGAATGAGCTCGATCCAATTTGTTGAATTGATCCACGTATGCACTGACAGCTGTAATCAGATCTGCAGATCTTGAATTAAATAAACAATTGGTCCCATAACCAGAGAGTGTCTTTGAATGAGTTCTCCAGAAAATCAAAACTACATAATTATTTTCAAGAAAACATGTCCCTTTGAAGTGTCTTGACGCCAAATGCACACAGATCAAAACATGGTCCCGCAGTAAGAACCGATTTGGATGTAAAATGTAGTCTGATATTAGTGCAGTTCAAATAGTTACTTGGAGCATTGCCAAAGATAGCTAGGATAATTTCTCTCTTAGATAAATCTGCTCTGAGTGTACCTGCTTTGATACCAGATGAAGTGGTAGCAGCAATTTTACACAGATAAATTTACCAATATACACTAAAGATTAAAATATTCTTTTCAATTCATTCGAGATATTTTTCATGATGAAGAGATTACATATAAATAGGTAAATGACATCCTTAGTATAAGGATTCAAACCATATCACATATTAATTACCCAATCCCCACTTATCTCTCCAACATGATTCTCTCCACCTTTATTTTCTCACAGCTATCTAATAGTGAGTTGTTCTCACAACTCACGTACACCCAAAATATAATAATAATATCTCACACTCACCTAACTATTAAAATATTATATTATCATCTGGATAATATAATTCCAAAAACATTATTAATGTTCACACTAACACATTAATTTCCTAACAGCAATCTCCTGCAAAAATAAGAAATCCATTACAATGTTCTCCTCGGATAGCACAACTATTGTCTAACCGCATCAGCTATTCCTTAAAATCAATTTGGATTTTTTAGAATTTTTGTGCTCCACATGAGGTTTACCCCTCCACATGTCACTCTCCCTCACCCACTCACCATTTCTCTCTCAACTTAGAACTCACATTTGACCCCTACCCCTCTTTTCATTAAAATTATTCGCTTAATTTTTATTTAGTTTTATTTTTCTAATTGTTATCTATTTTATCATTGTTAGTATGTTTATCCATTCAAGTCAACTAGAATAAAGTTCAGTTCTAGTTCCCAATAAATAAAGTTCAAAGTGAATATGTAAGAGTTTGATCAAAATATTTTCCTTATTATTACTTATAAATAATTGTATATATAAAATAAGTATTAGTATGATATCTTAAACACATTTATCGGGAATAAGTTTAGAGATATAAATCTCAAAGTTCTTATTTTGTATTGTCAAAAATTATATTGATTTCTAATTTTATTATGTTTTCCGTAGCCGCAATATTTGATAGAGATGTCAAATAGAAACACCAAAAAATGGCTTAAAAGGTCAAATATGAAGGAGTGGGTTCAAACCTTATAAAACATACACCCACATTAAGACACCAAATTGGTGTGTTTGCCAAGCACTAACAATTTTTTATTTATCGAACTCTCTCTTGAGTAAGGTTTAAGCTCACCTTGCCTAGAAAATTCATTTGCAATTCAGATTTATAACTTGAAACAATTAATTTGTAAATGTAATTCCACACCAAAACACCGATTAAAATGATTGACAAGTTCACATATTTTTTCTAGGATTGGTATGCTTGTATTATTTTTGTGCCTTCATGTGTTTCTTATTGTGGAAACGTATTTTCCATTGGCTTATTCTATGGATCCTCTTCAGGATCGACACTTTTTCGTGTGTGGTGTGCAATTGTGTCTCTATTATTATGATCTAACTTTCCTTTTGTTAGATGTTGTGTTGAATTTTCTCAATACTTTACATGAATTTTTAGGTTTTTGTATCGCTTGTAAGTACCTTCTTCCGCTTACTTCATATGATTTTTTGATCCATCGACAACAAGGATGACTTGTAATGTTAGAGATGGAGGTATTTATCTTCCATTAAATAAACCCCGAGTATTTTGTTTGATATAATCCTCTATTACGATGTGATGTTGCAGTAGAGATTGGGTCGTCATGATATATACATACATACATACATACATACATGTGTGTGGGGGGGGTGGTGAATGAGTTAAGAGGAATAAAAAATTGATGCTCTTCATTATCAAAGCTTGTGTATCACTTTTTAAATCACATCAAATTTATTCTCAAGGAACAATGACCTACTAATAATGATTCGGTAGTTATCAAATTAAACGAGTTGTACACCTCAAAATATATTATGAACTCTACTTCCATGTTGTCCAAGGTTACAATTTTCAACACGCTAAGTGGAATAACACACATCATGTTGTCCATAAACAATAAATTAAGAGAAGGCTTCACTAATGGCATTTCCATCTAATTCTTGTTTACACCCTTTTTAAAGTAAAAGAAAATAATGTTATGAATACTCTAAAAGAGGATGTACAATTTTTTACAGGGGGTTATTCGATTAATCTTTCACCCAACGACCTCACGTGGATTGATTCATCTCGCTATCTCCTACGTTGAAGGAATTATTTTGGCATTTTTGAATTTGTTTTGGAAATGTATACAACACGACTCTTAACATATTATTTTTGGCATTTGAAGAGGTGAATGTAGTATTTGTCTTATCATATCCTCGGTGTATTGTCACTTGTGTGTCACATCCTCGTAGACTTTTGTTTTGGTGTTTTGGATCAGCAACACGCACCTATTCTGGAAATTGGTGCAGACTTTAGACCGGAATTAGAGTAGACCTATTCTTATCTCATTGTGTGGAAGTATTTCATACCTCCTATACATAGAAGTGTTAAGAATAACCTGTGACGTGGTTGTGCTTGCATGGCTAAAGATTGGAAGCGACCACTATTGTTGTGTGGAAAGTTAATGTGGGTGAAGCGTGGTTCTCGGCATGAAATATGACTGTGTGGAAGATTTGGAGACTTGTCACCATTATTTTATGGCATAGAATACTCGAAAGGAACGATAACCAAATCGTACTAAGCCAAGAACACAGATGCTAATCAAACACCATGATCAATAAGATGAAATCAATTCGCTAGAATAAATTTACATAAAACCTTTGCAAACAAATGAGAAACAATATCATATATTATTATGGAACTCAATGCAATACATTGAGAATGGGCCTTTCTTAAATAGGAAAGGAATAACAATCTAAGAACTAGTCAAGGTCATAGATCAAGCCATAAATCAAGGAAATAACTAGTCATCAAAGAACTAGTCAAGACCATAGATTTAGGAGAGAACTAGACATCAAGGATCTAGTCAATACCATAGATCAAGGAAAGAACTATACCTAACAACTAGATAATATCTCCTAATATCTAAATAAGATAAAAGAAATATCCACACACATAAGTGGGTGAGGATAAATACAATAAAGGTAAATAAATTACCTAGGTGAACATGAGCTAAGGTAAATACCTACTCTAACACCCCCCCTCAAGTGAAGCTAGGGGCCAAAATAGATGTGGCATGTCCACAATATGAGTCCCAACAACTAGGCCTGATGAGGTACTCATGTACAATAACTGGGAAAAAGAGACACCACAAGGTACCCAAAACCAATAATAACAAAGTAAAGAGAGTAAAGACCCGCTCCAAGGCATCCCAAGAAGCTCGGCTCAAAAACTTGTACAATGCTGAAGAAGTTTGGTGTGCACTATGGTCTGAATCCACTGCTCGATCACAAAACTCAAAAACAATTGACACTGGCTCCACCAGAATAGCTCCATACAAGGAGACTATCAACGGAGTGATGTCAAAAGTGCAAAAAAACACCAAACATAATTCGATCAATTGCTGCAAATAGGTGTGTCACGATCCAAGAACAATAACTAAAGCAACAAGGCAATGACACAAACTCCAGAGTGTCACGATCCAAGAAAAGCCAAGGTAACAAGGTAAGGACACAAAACCCGAAGAAGCAAGATCAACACCACACCCTCTCATACTGCTGAATGGGTGGAGTGACGCTACAAATATTGTATGAGTTGCCCAAAATAACTACTCAAACACTGAAAAAATAACACCGTGCTCCACCGAATATCTCCCCCATAAGAGAGACTGTCAACATGCCAAAAGTGTCAAAAATAAAGATACAAAATATCTCAACAAACAAGAGAAATACACTACACCCAGGTAAATAAAAATGCTCAAAATAAGAAGCATCACAATGCAGAAGGTATAGAAAGTGGAGCAAGAGGCCGAATGGTGGAGGATCCATGCCTGTAGAGTCCTCTCAATGAATGCCTATGTCGCTGCCATGAGTGATCAAATATCTACCCCAAATCAGCACGGATGGATGAAGAAGATGCCTACATATGACTTTGTGAAAAATGTACAATGGGTGCATGCAAAAGAACATCATAATGTGTATCAAGTTGATCATGTCTGATAGCTAAAATCTTAGGTTTCTCAAGCCTGAGTGAAGGTGTAGAACTCATGTGTTGCTCATGATCCTCAGAAAGAGTCGAGCGAACAAAAAAGGAGCTCTATCAATGTGTGATCCCAATGAAGTATCTGCTTGAAAACCAATTTCATGACAAGAATTCCACTTAACAGGTGGAATAGAGGAAACAATACCCTGTGAATGTCTTCCAATGACTCCACTAGTGAGACCCATAGAATAGAGCATGCGAGAACGGAATGTAGTGGTATGCTTCTCAAAAAGCCATACAGCTGAGAAGAAGTAGGATACACAACATGTGGTACTGTAATAGGCACATATGTGGAAGAGCATGCAGAACAAGAAGTTACAAGCTTTTTAATATTTTTCTCATTATTTATTTTAGTTGCCACTAAAACAAAATAAATTGTTGTTGCCTTCCCCACACAAATAAAATTAAAGGGGTATGAAGTTAAGCACCTACTAATAGGATTCACAAGCTTTAAGCCCTCATATGACCATACCATATGACCAAGGGCTAAGGATTTTAACACATCAAACTACTGCTTCTGGGAAAAATTACTATTTCTGGACTGTGTAGATAGTGACCTTTGTTGCCGAAAATAGCAACCTGTGGATTTTCCCGAAATAGTAAAACCATGCCCTTCCTACACGTAAACCGAGACAGATATGCTATAACAAAAAAATCCCAAGACAGATCTCAAGAAATCCAACAAATCAATAAATAAAATCATGTTTTTTTCCCTTGGCTTGAATCCCGAGGTGCACCTGTGTGCTTCTCTGTAAAAATAAAAAAACCACAAAAAACCGCCTCAGACTGGGCCGAGTTCTGATCGATCTTAGGGTTTTCATGCCTTTCGGATCCAACGAAAGCCTCTGTTTTACGTAAAATGCATGCAGCAACAAAATAAGATGAAATCCCAAATATATGAATATACAATGTATTTATTTACAAAATAAAACTTACACATGGATGTTAACAAAGAATCTCCACTTCGATACCATGAAAGGAACGATAACCAGATCATACCAAGCCAAGAACACAAATGTTAATCAAACACTATGATCAATAAAATGAAAGCAATTCGCCAGAATAACTTTACATAAAACCTTTGCAAACAAATGAGAAACAATATCATATATTATTATGGAACTCAATGCAATACATTGAGAATGGGCCTTGCTTAAATAGGCAAGGAATAACAATCTAAGAACCAGTCAAGTTCATAGATCAAGCCATAAATCAAGGAAATAACTAGTCATCAAAGAACTAGTCAAGACCATAGATTTAGGAGAGAACTAGACATCAAGGATCTAGTCAATACCATAGATCAAGGAAAGAACTATACCTAACAACTAGATAATATCTCCTAATATCTAAATAAGATAAAAGAAATATCCACACACATAAGTGGGTGAGGATAAATACAATAAAGGTAAATAAATTACCTAGGTCAACATGAGATAAGATAAATACCTACTCTAACAAATACTATTATAGAATGTGAAACTGAAGGAACGAGAGGCATATGTCACACATTCCGTGATCTTTGAAGCAAAGTCTTTGCAACCAATCTACTAGGTGAATAGCCATTAAGAGGTCAAGAACAAAACACTATATTGTATTTTGCATTGCTCAACACCCTTCATAACAATGAAAATCTATAATTTGAGGATCTTGCATGTCAAGGACTACTACAATGGTTCTAGTGTGATGTACGATGTCAAGCCAAGAAGGTTCATGTTGAGCTCCAAAAAGGATACAAGGTAGATGATGAATGTGAAATTAAACTCCCACATAAGCGTTTGTGTCTCACTACTTGAGCGTACAGAGACCACCTTCTCTCTCATGTTCATCAAGAAGAAATTGTATCTTTGAACATAATAATAAATAAATTAAATTCTACAACATCATGTCTATCTCAAAATATTGCTATCCGATGCCCAGATGTTGAAAGGGCCAAATTTTGTTGTGTGAAAGACAAAGATGAAGATGATTCTCCTCATTGAAGATGTCCGGGAGATAGTCACTTGCACACTCAACGACCCACCAACGCATATGAAAAAACTAGTTAGGACAAGGCCGATGAAAAAGCCTTTATGTTGATCACTTTGAGCATATTCGATGAGGTAAAACCACACATTCTAATGCAACGACATTAAATGAGGCTTGGGATACTCTTTCCACAATTTACAAAGCAAATCATTTGACGAAAATTTTACATCTACAAATCAAAGATTCATACCATGAGTATGCAAGAAGGCGAGAAAGTAGAAGAATTCTTATTTCGAGTGGCAAAATTATGAGTAGAGCTGAGAGCACTTGGAGAAGTGTTTGAAGATAAGTTTCTTGTCCCTCTCACACTGTGAGCTCTTCCTTCCCAATTTAGGAGATTTTCTGTCATAGGAAGAAGCCATTCATTCAGTGCAATAAGAGTTTGAGGACAAATTGTTGATCTCAAGGAAGAAGAAGATTCAGAATCCTCATAACAGACAACAAGAGAAGAAGACACAAAAGCAACCACATAAGCCACAATAGAAGTAGAAATCTCAAAAGGTGAATTGACATTGTCACATCTGCACCACGAATACACATGATACTACAAACTATTAGTACAATGGTCTTACATAGAAATTTTGGAGAAGAGAACACATCTAGCCGAGGTGATTCAAATAAATCCAAGTGATGTCCTCATGGAAAGAAGAAAAAAGGACATGTCATATCCCATCTAGATGATGAATAAGATGAAGATGTCCTAGAATCAGCACATTGTGGTGCACATGAAGATGATTTTGTTCTTGTATCCCAAACATCGCAGCCATTAGATAATGTTTGGATGATTGATTATGGTGCTAGAAAGTATATGACAGGTGATTCATTGAATGATCAGGCCATTGGAGATCGGGTCTAAATTGCAGACAAAAAAGGAGTATGTAGCAGAAGGAATAGGAAATGTGACCATTCCTCTTGGGATGAGAAGATGTACTCTCACAAAGGTGCTCTATGTCCTTAGCTTGACCACAAATCTCTTGTTTGTCTCTCAACTGTTGAATCACAAGCTCAAGGTGGAGTTCCTAGTTCAGAATGGCATCAAATCATGTCTGATATCTAAAGAAGGTATGATACTTGCTAGATATTTTTTGAAGGATTGTTTATTTGCATTAGATGTAGTTTCATCCTTTGCAGTTGCATTATCTACCTCCACGGTGGAATCCACTACACTATGGCATTATCGGTATGGATATCTTTCTGTCAGCCTCCCTCTATCAACTCAGTTCGAAGGAGATGGTACGAGGACTTCCTCCTCTCTCTCATTCATTACCTCTTTGTCCTGGATTTCTAGTGGGCAAAAAACATTGGGATCCATTCAATTCAAGTACATTCCATGCCAAGAACCATCTCAAGGTCATGCATACCGATCTGTGTAGACCCTTTCCTACCTCATTTAAGGGGTTTCAATACTTCTAGTTGTTCACTAATGATTATTCCTGCAAGACTTAGGTGTTCTTTCTCTAAAAGAAGAGCAAAGCATTTGAACATTTTCATATATTCTATAAGATGTTTTATAGGAAACTGGGCAGCCCCTTATTGTCCTCCGCTTAGATCAAGGGGCGAATTCACGTCGAATGAATTCTTGGAATTCTTGAAGGATCATTACATCACACAACACATGAATTCCCCTATACTCCCCAGAAGAATGGAATTATAGAATGTCACAATCAGATTGTCATGGAGATGGCCCACTACATGTTTTCCATTGTAGAGTTGGAGAACAAATTTTAGGTGGAAGCAATAAAAATTGTTGTATACATTTTGAATCGAGTACCTACAAATATCTTGAAGGTCAAGAAATTGTAATAGGTATGGAGTAATCATAAACCTTTTATTTATCATTTGAGATTATTTGGATGTATTACATATATGCATGTTTCAGATAAGAAGAGGAATAAAATTGATCCCAAAACACGCCAAAGTGCATATTTTTGGGGTACAATACAACCTCAAAAGAATATCATCTCATGGATCCTAAGAAAAAGAAGATATATGAGAGTAGATATGTTGTTTGTGATGAGTCATCATTTGACTCATTTCCACAAAAGGAAGATTCAACACCGACCTCCTCTCATAGATTTCTCACACATCTAGATGATGAGCATGAGGATTCTTCAGAGAAGAAGGATGAGCTACAAGGAGAGTTATTTGTTGATCTTGGGAATTTAGAAAATAATTCTTCACATCAACAAGTAACATCAGCATCCAAAGTGGGTCCAAAGCACCATGAGAGACTCCCACCTAAACTCTCTTCCATACAATTCATCGGGGTTTGTATGAGAATATAGGAAATAAATGAGGTAAATCTTGCACTCATGAGTTCAGTGGTTGATAGCACTAAACATGATTCATTTTGTGAGGCACTCAATCATCCAGTTTAGAAGAAGAAGGTCATGGATGTAGAATATGACTCCTTGATACAAAATCAAACATGGGAACTTGTCGATCTTATTGAAGGTAAGAATTCCTTTGACTACAACTGGATTTTCAAAACAAAAATACAGGGAATGGATCTATTGACAAGTACAAAGCATGACTAGTTAAAAAGGGTTATGCTCAGTAGGAAGGAATTGACTATGATGAGACCTTTACACCCACTGCAAAGATGAAAACCATCCTAGTTGTTTGTATAGTAGCAGCACAAAAATAGATGGAAACTTCAACAGATGGATGTAAAAAATTTCTTTCTTGAATGGTGATCTCAAAGAAGAGGTATACATGACCCAACCAAAAGGATTTGTTGATGAGCAACATCCTTAGAAGGTATGTTGTCTAATTAAGTCTCTTTATGGACTTAAACAAGCACCTAGGGCATGGTACATAAAAATAGATGATCACCTATTGCAACATGGATTCACTCGTAGCCCCTTTAACTCAAATCTATATATCAAAGATAGGAAGAGATATTTTCATCTTGGTTTTGTATGTAGATGATCTTGTGATCATAGGGAGTTCTAAAAATCTCATTGAATATGTGAAGAATGATTTTAAGAAATCCTTCAACGTGATAGATTTGGGGCTACTTCACTATTGTCTTGACTTAGAGATATGAAAAATAAGAATCATATTTTTATCTCTCAAATGAAATATGCCAAGACACTCTTGGAAAAGTATGGCATGTCAGATTGTAAACCTGTGTCCACTCCAATGGAAAAAGGTTTGCAACTTTCTAGGTTCCAGGATTCACCTCAAGTAGATGGTACTCTCTATAGATAGTTTTTGGGAGTCTCATTTACTTGACGTATACTAGACCATACTTGTGCTTTGTTGTGAGCTATCTTTCCATATTCATATAGGATATGAAGAAATGTCACTGGGTAGCAATGAAGCATGTGTTGAGATATGTCCGAGGTATAATTGACTATGGTTTGGAGTATCGAATAACTCTTAGTTCTTCTTGTAGGGATATACAGACTCGGACTATGTTAGATCCATTGATG